>CADCSX010000006.1:2400000-3000000 GCA_902805475.1 Entonaema liquescens
TGGAATGCTCATAATCCCCGGGAGAGATTCTGGGCAGCCCGTACGAAGCAACTCTACTCATCTCATGTCTCGACGTACGACAGACTATGGTCGTGTCTGCCTTATATGCGGCCTCTTGTAACAATTATAGGTGATAGTCTCTCGTGGTACGGCGTCGACGAGCATGGTGGCCGCGTTCACGACTTGTTGGGCACGAGGTGCGATGGATATATCTCGAGTGTGTTGTCGGGTGAGGAATATGACTTCCACTGCCACTCCAATCTCACTCGAGCCGTGCTTCCTTTTGGACTAAATGAGAGCGACGTGCACGATGTTATCAACATATTCCAAGTAACGGGCCTGGACGAGCAAGGCCGTTACTTTATGAACCCGTGCCCTGCTCAAAAGGGGATTACATCGAGTTCTTAGCCGAGCAGGATATATTAATGGCTCTAAGTACATCTTGCTCTTCCCTATCACAGAGTATTTACTTTTTTACTAACAATAAACAGGCACATGCCCGGGGGGGGACCTATCGTTATGGGGTTTCGGTACCGACAGCGAGAAGGAGATGATTAAATGCTGCCGGCCACTGAAAGTCCAAGTGTTTACGCTTAAAGATCCAGATTTACTGCAGAGAGGCGGATGGAAACCTGCTGAACCAGCACCGTACAGGGGAATGCATGGCTTGGCCGTTCCCGTGGGAGAACATGACGCTGCTATTGCTAAATCATAAAAAGTATATTCTAACCCCCGAAGCATTAATGCAAGATATATATAGTAATGCATATCCCGAACTCAAATACTCACCAGAACCTCGTGTTCGTAATATGATGCCGCCAGATCCCAGAGCCTAGGCCTTCTCTTCTGCCCCGTTATTCACTATAACATTGTTCTTAGACTTGGAGTATGTCACTATGTTTTTGGTAGCAATGTCTTGGATGCGGCTACACAAAGCAACAGGATCGCGCTGTTCCTCAAGGGCTAATAGGTAAGCGGCTAGCCCGGCGACATGCGGTGATGCCTGCGAAGTGCCCGATAGGACAGCCGTGCTACCGTTGTTGTACGTGCTAAGGATGTCGTCTCCCGGCGCAAACACGTCGATTACATCGCCCCAGTTAGAGAACGATGCTCGGTCGTCGTCAGGCTCGGTCGCGCCGACTGTGCAAACGCTGGGTTCGTTGGCGGGAGAGAAGTTCGAGGCATTCATATTGCTGTTCCCGGCTGCGACGGCCATAAATAGACCTGCTTTAATTGCTGCCGACGAAGCTGCGTTAAGGGGGGCTTCCGGGTTTATGTTCAATGCGCCTAATGAGATGTTGGCGACTGATTTTTTTACCCCTACCATATCTTGTTAGTCGGTGACATTCTGTAAAGGAATAGAGATTAGATAGGAGAGTAACTTACTCCCTTTCGACGTAGCATCCTTTACAGCCCATTCTAAACCTGCTACTACCTGGCTGACCTCACCAGATCCGTCTGGGCCAAGGACTTTTACGGCAATCAAATTCGTCTTCTTGGCGACACCATACGTTTTAGAACCAGTTATGCCAGCAACGTGAGTGCCGTGCCCGTTCTCATCGGTGTTGTTGGTGTTGTCCTTCACAAAGTTGGCACCAAACGAAGCGCGTCCGCCGAACTCGGGGTGGTCGACGAAGATACCCGTGTCAAGAATATACGCGTACGTGCCCTCCCCAGCAGACTCATCATATGTGTATTTGGAGCCGCCAGGCGCACGGGTAGAGATCCGGGTGAGGCCCCATGGTGCCGAGTCTTGCGATGTCACGGCTGCAATGCTGATTTTTGTGTCAGGGGCAATGTATGCGACCTGAGAGATTGATTAGACAATCAAGTGCCGTAGTTTCCATTAGGAAAAAAAAACAGTAGTGAGCTCACCTCGTTTAAGCCTGCAACTGAGTTGATCACATCATCTGAAGCCGAGAATGAATACCCCTGAAAATCCCTATATCGTAGCTATGCTCGGGAGCTGTTCCACCTAAGATACTCGTAAATGTGCTGAAGAGCTGACCGGTCGTATTGGCCGGCTTTAGAACAGCAATCCATTTACCCGGGATTGTTTCACCGCCGACATCTATGATAGGGGCAGCGAGGACAGTAAGAGGAGTTACTAGAAGAGCGCCGAGGAATCTCATCGTAAAGCACCTGATTGTTGCCTAGCTTTGTATATATAGTAGTGATTGTTATTTTTTTTCTCTAGAAAAAGATATATATGAAAGGAAACGATGTGAGATCTACGACGATGAAAATCTTCAGGAGAGCCATCTAGGTACTGTTATATCCGGGTAATAGAGGCGGGCGCATGGCTCAACTTTAAACCTTTAAGCTTTTATAATTATGGGTTTATAACAAGGAAGCGCAAATAATACGAGCGCTTAGCGATGCGGAACGGAATAGTTCGGCAATATAAGGCTGGCATGACGTGATAGCTCTGGCTCCTATGATGAATATGTTTCCCGGTCATTCCAAACGGTTACTATTAATGATCGCTTCTAATGTAGCTATCGGTTGAGTAATTGAAGACTAATCCTAGGCTCTACAAATTCATTACTACTATAAAAGAGAAGTATAGAGGAAGAACAATGACTCTACTTGGAATTATTTTCTTGTTTAGTTGCCATGAAATACAATACGTTCATGAATCAACGCAATTTTTTTTATAGAAAACAATCCGTAAAGGATAATATTTAATTTTAGGCATCATACTTTGAAGCCCGATAAAGACTGTTTAAAACGCACTATTGGTCATGATTTATTCATAAAACTGAACCTATCACGGTAGTCTATACTAACGATGAAGTCCTGTATAAGGCTATAGAGTTGGGCACTTTAGGAGAGTAAATGAGTGTCCTAGGTATATCTGTTGACCACGTATTCCAGTCCTTATAGCTAACTCATATGCTCATGGTAGGCTTAGTATTCTTTCGTGTACGGTGTTTGACTTTCAAAATCTTTGAAACCCCGGGCGGTTAGCAATCACAGCACAATCTCGATCTGTCCGGTCGCCGAGATGGAGTGGCAGACTCCATAGCGCTTTGCTCGCAAACTGGGTAAACAAGGTGTTAGCGGATATGGCTCTAGTAAGAGAGTGCTTCCTTCAAAGTGTTAACAAACCTCCATTCCAAATTCCCAGTATTGACCATCCGGAGAGCGTCTATGACTTTTGAGACAGGCTCAATTTCTTCGGGGCTCAGGGGAAACTTGGACAGCAGCAAGTTAGCTGTGCGGTCGAACTCGTCGACCAGTATTCTGAGGTGGGCAAGCGACATCTGCACTGCTGCGTCGAGGCTGTCGACTTGTTGGTAGAGTATAGCTACGGAGCTCAATACACTTCCGGCTTTCTATAAATGGATTCATGTTAGTCTTGGGTGTTTATAAAAGCGAACTTCCCCCGACGATGCTATCATACTTACCATCTCTTTCTTAAATGATATCAAATCGTTTACACTATTATCGTATTAGCTAGGTACCTATTTACTCAACTGTAGTATATGTTGAGGACATACATTGAGTTGATTACGACAGTTGTCGTCCACAAGGTGTCATATGCGGCCGAGCTGACCACGCTGGTGGGCAATTTGACTTGGGTAGCAAACCTATCTGTATGTTAGTATTTCAATATTCGATATTCGTGTATTTGATAACTTACTCAGTGACACCGAGCAATACGCCCATACCACTCGTCAATATTCTTACCTGCCAGTATCTTTTGAGACTGGGTAGCGTTTCGCTCAAGTCGGCCTCCGCCTCGAGAATTGTCGAATCGACGTATTGTTCAAAATGTCCCATGAAGATCTTTCGTTGCTCTATATTCAATTAATAATATTAGTATATATATATATTAAACCATTGATTGATCGGTCACATTATGTTCTTACCTTCATCATAGACGGCGCGGAGCTTTTCCCCAATTCCCTTGAAGTCAAGAATAAGGGGGTTGGAAATGGCCACGTCCTCTTCTGATGTCGCCAGACCGAGCGCTTGGCGACCGAGAACCTTCGTAGCGTTACGTAGGGTTTCAGCAGCCTTGGGGTCACTTGCCAGGCTCTCGGAGAGATCGTCCCAGTAGCCAAACCAGACGATTAGATCAACTAAGATGTGATAAGTTTCTCTCGGAGACCTTGGCCACCATCTAGTAAATCATTAACCTTTCTGTCTAAATACGAGTCTAGTGTTTACCTAGTAAATGTAGTAGTATCAACACACCTTGCTGCGAGTAGAGGTGGGTCCATGTTGAAAAATGCTTTCCGAACTTCATCCTTCATAGGTTGCCTTGCTTGCATTAGCAGTTTCTCATATCTACTAAGTATATCGTAAGGGGGCCTACATACTCGGTGATCTGCTTGTCTATTATCTCTTTTACCGTCTGGTAGTGCTTGTTCTCTTCGCTGGGCCAGTGTGCGAAGATGGGGCGCATATCTGGGATGACAAGCCGCTGGCCCTTGAGCTTCTTAGCCAACAGCTCTTTTTCGCTATAACTCTGCATTGTCATGGTGAAAATAGATAGTTCTTACACGAAGAGAATAATTGGTGATGTGAAAGTTTGGGTTAAAAGTAGTCAGAGGGGAGAGAAGGTATCAGGTATATATACGAAGGCTGCTGTGCCATTTTCACTGGTCCTCACTATACTATAGAGTCAAAGCGCTACTTTGCGTCTGTCGTCAACCTACCTGAATCGAATGTCTTCCATTATAGCTGGAGTGTATGCATAGTCCGTACTGGTTAAGTCTGCAGGGAAGCCGCATATATCATAGGCCAATTGTATCCCTGAACTGACATGTGTAGGCATATATTCTGGAGAATATGTTAGACGGATGACTCCTTATTCCTTTTTTTTTCTTTTTTTTACTTTTTTAATTTTTATGCGTGATGCTTTATTGGTCTAATCTTTATATTGGCTATCGAATATAGCTATCTCCGCGCTACATTCCACTTCGAGGTGATTAAAGGCGAAGGTCTCCGGAGTCAGGTGAGCTGAAGATATACTTGTCTTACAAGACTTCCCGTGTTATACTTGGAGTGGCTGGCTGGCGTGCTTGCGTTATATTGATATGATTACCTACTATACCGACTCTAGATGATGTGATTTCATTGAATACTACCTAGTTTGAATAACCAGTTAATAACTTGAATCTTATTAAGAATTACTAATTCGCACTTTATCCCTTTACTCACCGTCGTAGTTTGTGAACCATGAGTTCCTAAATAGCAAGTGGCAAGACATAGTCTATATAACCAGAGGCTGAAGAATGTCTTGTAAGTCTCAAGGTTTTAAACCAATTAGGTTTTAGTTTTGGCTCAGATTCGAACGGGATAATGAGTGATACAATCTTGTGTAACTCTCGGGAAGAAAACGGCTTATGTAAGATGCTTATTAGTCTCTTGGCTAAACTAATTCGAACAACTCCGGGCTTGAAAACTCCTTTTTGAGAAATTCACCGAGATTTCTATTGCACATGATGCGCAAACCCGAATAACAGATAACATCTAGTTTTAGCCCAAGTGAGTTATCTATTTACCTCCGTTGCCGTCTTGGCAATCGTAATTTTAAGTACTTTATCTGAAGTCGAAGAACGCTGAGCTATTAATACAAATAGGTTTACAACCAACGTGCAGCTTCTCCCGCCCTCTACGTGCATCTAAGCCCTGCTCTTCCCACCAGGATAAGGTATAGGCGCATAATTCCGCCTTCCTGTCCCCATTGTCGCCGGATTTCACCCGGATCCAAGCTGCATCTTTGTGTCTGAGCTTAAGGATACCTGGTCCTGCGCGTCATCAGTTCCCTTGCTTTCCGGGGACTACCAATCTGTGCTAGTAGGGGTCTGGTTTATTGAGAGTATGTGCCTAACGCTTCCAGTCTCTGACCAGATGCCGAATACGGCCTTCCTGCCGAAAATAGATCTTCTATCTTATGGCCACACTGGTGAACTGGCAGTTTCCGTGCTTCGATGGTTTCCACTAGGATGACTTCGTCAGCACTGCGGAACCTTATAGTTCTAAGATTTGGTCTGACCTAAGCCTCCTATGGGATGATGACGGTACTATGCACGTCTCCCGTGCTTATACTGCTATATACTTTGAGACTGACGAAATTAGGAACATCATTATACCACGGAGTTGAACTTTGGGGTTGCCACCAAGGGCCCATACATCTCTAGAAGTGATGACTGGTGCTATGCGCTAACCGCGAGAACAATACGATGGCCATGGCGCACTCCTGTAACCAGCAGGGACCGTGCCGGCCCGCGCCAATCACCCTGCTACTCACAGTAGCCAATAATGCTAACTCATATCTCCAAGCAGTGGACACACTGACTTGGCTCAAGACACTCGGGCATTAGTGGGGTATAGATCTTGGGGCGCGCAGAGAAGTCCTACGGGCAGGCGCCGTATTTCGCAAACTTCCCCCTGGATTGAGAGACGGCATTCATGTCCGTGGCATGGGAGGCTAGATGGCCTGTATTCTCTCCCCTGTCTCTCCCGCCGGAGCGGTCCCCGAACAGGGTGAAGGCTATCTCAGGGATGTTGACGACAGTCACATTCCCATAAGCAGCTCATGACCAATCCATTCTGTCCAATGCTGTCTCACTTCCCAGCCCTAGGACACGATGGCACTGAAACTATTAGTGCTTAACCTCACGAGACTCTGTGTTGGGCCACATCCAGACTTTCGTCAGCCAGCGGATGGCACACTCGCTATTCCGGCTCTACATCAACGCCGACTACACAGACATCTTCGCTGACTCAAGAGAGGATAGAAGTTAGTGTCTTAGCAATCTGAAATCATGCACAACACCTCCACACCGGCAAGGTTAAATCCTTATAGGATAATGATACGAGTAACCTAGCCCCAGCCGCGTATTTGTTTCAGACGACATCCCGAGACGCTATCTCGTAAACTTACCAGCACCCTGAGCGAGTTCTACCTGCAGCCAGAGAGTTAGGCTGGATAGAAGCTGGCTCTGTAGAGAAACCGGTAGTAATACGCACTTGGCGGTTGCCAGTGAGACGGCAGGGGAGGACGCAGACGCGGAGATACCGTCTAAAGCTACTCCGGGAGAAGAGATGGTGCCATACTAGGCTTCAACACCTGTAGTACTTCTCTATACGGTTGTGGACTGACAGAGAAACTAACAATAACTTAGGTGTAATCCAGGCTTACAGTCGATGTCGAAACATCCGACGAGAAGATAGGTGATTAAAGCGAAAATACAATTACTCTCTATGTTATGTTGTTATAGAAACTGTCCAATAGAATACATACCCCTGAGGCTCTGCCTCTTAAAACTTCCGCCATAGGTCAATTTACGCTTGGCCATGATTAGGGTTAGAGCCGCAGCCCATATAAAAAGGTTTACTTACTATCTTCAATCACGCTAGCAGGCAACCTTCTATCAAGCGCCGAGTATCGCTTGATGCTATGTGCAAATCATTAGTATCGTGTGATAAAAGATATACTATTTTCACCTTAATATTCTTCCACCTGCGTTATTGGTCTCACGCTATATTCAAGTGATCTAATAAACTATTAGTTCTAGACAAACCCATACGCTGTACCGACTAAGAAAGTAGAAGCCAAAGCAACGCAAAGATAAGAATGATCTGTAGCCATAACACCAGCATCACAAGCGGTTAGTAGGCACCTAACGGCGCGCTTCGGGCGGCAGTATAGCCATCCGACCACCGCAGGAGCAATGGCTCTGCTGACGGAGTAAGTAGCCTAGACCCGGCTTATGATTGATCAAGGCGAGATCCTCCATGACGCTACCGCAGCGCGCACATTTCCTCCACGGGAGCTGGCTCTTACCGCTCGCGCTGTTCGGTTTTCTCGAGATTTCGATCCGCTTGAAGAGATCCACCATCACGCCACTCGCCCTCCGCTTTGCCAACGAGCGCGGCTCGTCGTCCATTTCGAGGATCGAGTAGTCCGCGAAGTATAACTTTGCGACCTCGGATTTCGCGCGGAATTCCTTCAGTTCCTGATTGAAGAATTTATTGACGACGGGGACAAAAGATGACGGTGGCGCCTGTAATACGAGCATGTCGAGCTCGCAGTGCTGACGTGCGCGAGCAATGGCCTCTTGGGCAGGGTCTGGCCTTGGAGCGTTGGGATTCGAATTCTGCGGTGGTTGACTCTTATTTGCTGCTTTAGCAGCTTGTTCCCCCACTATGGCCAACGATGTGCTGTAAGCCGTACGTATTTCAGCCCCGAGACCGCCCAGAAGCTTGTCGAACTCGTCAGCTTTGATAAGTGACGATGTTATGCATCGTCGTAAGTTGTGATACGCTGCATGTAGAGCGTTGTGGGCGGCTGCGCGAGGATCGGCTGCGGCATTCGGATTGTTCGCAATCGACTTCTCGCGGTTTTCGTACCAACTAATCGCTTTAGTGGATAACGCGTCGAGCGAAGTTATGCGACGGCACAAGGCGGAAAGTAGGCCGCGTGTCGTTGAACATAGTATTAAGTGCACCGCGATTTCGTTCTTGGCGTGTAGATACATCGTCATTTTATCCAGTTGAGGCCCCTTAAGGTGCTTCATGAACTCGGCGTCATCAAAAAGACAGAATAACGAGTCACATATCCAAGCGAGTAGGTCGTTTGACCACTTGACGCATCCGGCCAAAGCATTGACAGCTTCTGTACCGAGGTGTTTAGTATAAGAGAAAACATAATCCATGATGGAAGATTGAACGTACCAGGTTCATCAAGAGGCGTTATAGTACTTTTATTAGGTAGAGGTATTTGGCTGTTCGAGAGATGAATCATGATGGTTATGTTCCTCAAGTTCAGAGCCAACAGAGAAAGCTTTCCCCAGCCTCGCCGTGGTTGAAGGTCCCCTCTCCATCCTAAGTAGGTTACAATACTAAGGCAAATCTGCAAGATGCCATTTTAATGAGACTGTCGTGAAGTGAATCCTCCGTATAGTCGATAGTTATCTTCATCTGCTGTACTTGAGTTTTCACCCATTCGATCGTAAATGCTAACACTATGTTAATAGGAACGAATATGCAAGGTATATATCCCAAGATCTTACAGTCTTTATCAACGAAAGTCCTAGCGACTGCCAGTATGTCATCCAAATTCACACCCTGGGTGATAGCTTGAGCGGTGGAAATGTAGAAAGCTGCGACGAGTGCCGATACTTGAGCTAGGGAAGAGTTAGATAGGAATTCGCAGAACAGGTGATATTACGCACTGTCATTCATAGACTCAAGGTCTGCCAGTGTGTAGTTAATGCTATGCCATTTCACCTTGCCGTCTTCGCATAGCTGAACAAATGAGAAATTTGTGGGGGAAAAGGCCGTTTGAAGACCTATAATAAATTCGTTAGTACAGAGGGACTACTTGTAGTAATGGTACATACATGATGATTCGCCACTTTGGGAAAAGCCAGCATCAAAAACCGAACTGATACGATCTAGGTTGGGCTCTCGGTACATCTCGGCCATAGTAAACCGGTCTCGATATTCCACGCTGCCATCATTGTAGGAGAGACAGACAACCTTCCCAAAATTAACTACATTTACTCCTACTACGATCTTATTGATAACAATAGAATCGAGTTTCTTGAGTCTGCTGCCATTCTAGGAGGTGGGTTAATAAGAGCAACTGAAATTGGGTTGATCCATAGGTACATACTGGGGTTGCGGAGCCGGCACTGTTCTTCTTAAGCCCTAGTTGCTCGAATGAAGGATGAAGTGTTTGGTGATGATCTGTCAAGAGTTCCCACCGATCAATTATACTCTGGGCTTCTTGGACGTAGGGTGAGTTCGGGTCCGGGATAAGAGACCTCACAGTCAGGACAGTAACGGGCGACCACTCCTTATTTGGTACGTTGAACCCGCTTAGGAGGATAGCAGGTAGCATTTCAATGTGAGTTATTTTCTGCATGGATGCATCGGGATGTGTATCTCCAGACCCTGGTTGGAACCAGCTAGTCACTGCTACATGCCTCTTTGTGAGCGTTGGATTCAGCGACTGGTTACCAGGGGGGTTGTTCTGCGCGCCCTCTGTCTTGGGATTACTCCAATTAATCGCGACTTGAACGATACATAGTTGTTTGGATGTAGTTGCCAACCCTACCATGAGGCTTTCTGTTGTGCAGTTAGCCAATGTCTGCCGAGCCCGATAGTTATACTTGTCCAACTCACTCTTTTCTGAACACACTGCGGCGTGAGTAACTAGATCATCTGCCAATGTGACATTCTCGAGTTCTAAAGAAGTCTCTTCGATTTTACCATTAGTCTGTGCCCAGAACAATTTAAGGACACCGGTCGTGGTGATACAGATGAAAGCGGACCTATTATTCTGGGGATGAAGAGGTCCAGTGTTGAAAATAGGGGTTAGTTGATAGGTATAGTTATTTCCATTTCCGCTCCTGATTGCCGGCCCATAAGATGGAGTATATGGAGGTGACTGATAGCCTGTTAGCTGTGAGACTACCAGGTAGTAGATTTCGGGGGGACCATACTCTGGGGCTGGCTGAGTGATGATTAGGTAGCCAATATGTTCCTACAACGGCCTGCAAATCATCGATGGAATCACCATCCCATCTCCGGGAAGGAGACGGGCGGTTTAGATTGGATGAGAAACTAAGAATAAGGACCCTGCCTACTGCATCGATAATAGCAAGTTCTGGGCTGGCAGGACTCCAGCTAAGATGGACAAGGGGTCCGCCTGAAAGGGTTTCCCATGGAGCGATGGTAGTAGGTTCGCTCAGTTTGAATGTTGCATCCTTGCCTTTGGTATGAATGTACATCAACTGTAACCGTTGTCCATCAGGAGTAATAGATGCTATAGTACCCGCTTTGGACCAGGCAATACCCCTTTCAAATAATTAGCAACCATTCCAAATTGTATAGTGAGGGTTGGAAAACATTACTGGTAAGAACCTCGTTCACGAAGCTCGTCTATCCTCTGTCGCAGACGTTTACTTATGGGCCTAGGGGGGAGAGCTAGCGGTGCTCCATCACCGAAGAGGTCATCAACATCGTCTAAGTCGACCTGCATTGCCTCCCCACCCATGGGATTATCCAGGATGAGAGGCATCTTGCCAGACGTCATTTAGAAGGCGAGTTTGGAAGCTCGATGGAATACCAGGCGGATTTTGGAGATATCTTATATGGGATTGGGGATACGTGTTAACGTTAACGGTTGGTCATAGTCCAATGGCTAGGGATATATCCAAAGTTAGAGTTGACGGAAGATTAAAAAAAATGAAGCTTCTGTTAAGCTTGACAACCGAGCTCAACCTCTTTAGTGTAAAATGCCATAAAAGGGAAACGCTAATACAGATTAAAGCTTATTTTTCGAGCTTCCAAGTTACAGCATGTTGAATTGTAAATCGTATGTTGAATTACATGTCGAATTGTATTGTCATTGAGAAGGCTCGAGAGTCTGATTTATCGTAACAAGTTCATGTAAGGTCTGTGCTCAGTGATTGTTCACGATCTGATAGGTCTAGTTAAGTAATGTACACTAATGCCAGGTAACTAACCCAAGACGGACTAGAGACTAGATGGTGTATGAGTTTCATGCAGGCATTACGTCTCTACCGAAACTTAACGTTCCATTCTCCCCATTCAAAATGAGGCTTGAAAGGTATTATTAACCTTGGTAGTATCCCGGAACCCTGGCTGTGTGGCTTGTCAGCCTCAGATCTGGAGCCACTTTTATCCCTGGCAACCGCGGAGCAACGAGAATTAAACTAGTCAACTTTTAGCGTCACTTCTTCCCAAGGCTTATGTACCTTTGGTCATAGTCGAATTGCAATTGGAAGCTAAGAGTGTCAGCCAATTTGTCACGGCTTGTTTTGTCCTACATATACATCAAATCTAAGAAGCAAATTGTTATTAGTATTGAATTTTGAGATAACTTGGTGATATAATTGTATACAGATGGATTGGGCAGTTGGGATGCGATGAAGACTATTAGGTACTACCTAACTATGGCATACGTTAACAATAACCGGGCACTTCTAGAAAAAAATGAAGAGGGGTTAATAAAGGAGGAGCGGGCTTTCGCTACATAGTATGGAAGTGTCGGTGGACGGAATGAACCTAATTTGTACCTAAATAGCAATTGAGAGTTCCTAGTAAGACGTTTCATACCGAGAAATATTAGTGAGGTAGGTAATTCAACCTTTGGAAAGAAAATCCTTATTATTTTTTATTCCTTCTAGTAAATATAATTTAGAATAGTTGAATGGGAAAGGGGAACAGGAGGTATCTAGGTTATTAGCTAACGGGTAACAACTTCATACCTCATACTAAATAATAGGAGATGCATGCAGAAATTGAAGATACATGATAACGTTACGGAATATAACATGCGAACATTGTAGAAAATTTAAGTTAGTGCTATGCAAGTTAAACCTTAAATTGTCCCATTCGTACATTCGTACATTTGTACATGGCACGGTTTTATTAACTTGTTGGTCAATTAAGCGAAAGAAAAAGTTTAGGGGAAGGAAAGATCGCGCGCGACTTGTGTTAGCTGTTACCCTGTCCTCCTTGTTCTGGGGGCTCCTCTTCTTGTGACCCCTTCCTCCTCCCGACTTCCTCCCGACTTCCAGAAAACCCCAAGAGTTTTTCTTCCACCTTTACCTCATCTCTCTCATCTTACCTCACTTCACCTCCAAAAAAAAAAAAAGAACCACCTCCGCCACTTCTTCAGTAAAATGAAATAGATTGCGCATACGAATTGCCCATAGCCATAACTTAATTCGTGTATGATTATCATAGATTCGTTTTCGCCGGCATCGCGGCGTAAGGTTTTCCTCGATTCGGAGCTAGGATTATAGGGTTGTATCACGTTGTTTATTGGATTTGGTATAGCGCTATGACATAGCAATTCGACTCTTTCCCGTTACCGCCTTTGGTTCTTCACCCTTGGTCCCTTCTTCTCTTTCATATATTTACATATTTACCTTACGTACCTATCCATAACAAAAGTCGCGACCATATCGATCTTTCCTTACCTTTGGACTGGTTACCAGGCGACACACGATTAAACGACCATTCTTTCCTCTTCCCGCTCCTCTTTATTATTTATTCCTTCCAACAAATCTTACCTATTCGACGAACCCCACAACTATACGACCATGGATATGGATACTTCTTCGATATCGTCCATATCTGACCTTTCTGATCCTCCTTCCTCTAATCCACCGTCCTCTCCTCTCTCCGTTCTTTCAAGATCGCCGACTATATCACCGAGAACATCTATCCTATACAATCCCAGCCGTCTACCCTCCCCGCCTTCGACAATCAATTCCGGAAGCGCATCGCCAATGAAGCCCTCCGACCGAGTCTCCGTTGAGAACGAAATTCATGTAAACCCCGACGGCCCCCCACCCGCAAAGCGACGGCGCGTTGAGCGCAAGCCTCGTACTACCGAGTATCTCGATCTTAAAGCAGCCTCTGAACAAAATGAGAAAGACGAGAAACTGCTAGAGCAATTAACGAGCGCTTTGCGCAAGAAGAAGAAGATTGTGGTAATTGCCGGTGCCGGAATCTCCGTATCAGCAGGAAGTGCGTATTTCTTGCCTTTTACACGTCTAGTATCTATCCTATTTGAAATTCTTTGCTAATACGTTTATTTCTATAGTCCCCGACTTCCGATCGTCAAAAGGTCTATTCGCTACGCTACCTAAAGAACATGGTCTCAAGGGATCCGGCAAGCATCTATTTGACGCGTCTGTTTATAAGCATGACTCCACAACCTCGTCTTTTCACACAATGGTTCGGGATCTATCGCACCTTACGAAGAATGCGGAGCCTACCCCGTTCCACCATTTAATCGCGTCGCTTGCTAAAGAGGGTCGCCTATTACGTCTCTATACGCAAAATGTCGATGGCCTCGATACGTCCATGCCACCGCTTGCTACTACTGTTCCGTTAAATACCAAGGGTCCGTGGCCGAAGACGATTCAGCTCCATGGTGGATTGGCCAAGATGGTGTGCTCTAAATGCAGCGAGATAAGCGACTTCGACGGCTCGCTCTTTGAAGGTCCGGAAGCGCCACTCTGCAAGGGATGTGAGGAGACGGACAATGTACGTACCTCCCATGCCGGAAAGCGTAGTCACGGGATTGGAAGGTTACGGCCACGGATGGTCCTTTATAACGAATACAATCCGGATGAGGAATCCATCGCCAATGTTGTCCGAACCGACATTCGAGCTCGGCCTGACGCTGTCATTGTTGTCGGCACTAGTATGAAGATTCCGGGCGTGCGCAACATGGTCAAGGATATGTGCCGCGTGGCGCGAGAGCGAAAGGATGGGCTTACGGCTTGGATCAATCTAGATCCAGAACCTACTGGTGCTGATTTGAAAAATTGTTGGGATCTGGTCGTGCAAGGCAAGTGTGATGATGTTGCCTCGTTGGTTCACCTACCCCGCTACGATGAGAGCATTGAAGATGCTGTGGTAATCGACGAGAAGAAATACAAAGAGGATGTCCGTGGCGTCAAGCTTGAAGTAGAGATTAGAAAGACTACTCCTGAAGCTGGCGTATCAATCAAAGGAGAATCACGTGATGGGTCACCCATTGAGGCGAAACCGCAGCTTATCGAGAATATTCAGGGT
Source organism: Entonaema liquescens (assembly GCA_902805475.1). Classification (NCBI taxonomy): domain Eukaryota; kingdom Fungi; phylum Ascomycota; class Sordariomycetes; order Xylariales; family Xylariaceae; genus Entonaema; species Entonaema liquescens. Next base: position 2,414,587 of record CADCSX010000006.1, read on the forward strand.
ATGCCAACACCTTCCGCCAGTCCCAAGGTGCGGGCAGCCTTGCCTGTGGCCAAGCCGGCGCCAAAGCAAAGCAAGCTCGCGTTCCCTGGCACGAGCACAGCAACAGTCACCGGCCCATTATCCAAGGATAAGAAGAAGGCAACCAAGCGAAAACCTAGACAGTCCAAGAAGGCAGAACCAAAGCCTCCCAAGGCTACTATCAACACTTCATTCAAGGCTACCAAAGCTTCGACGGCAATATCTTCCAAATTACCTGCAAAACGTGACTTTGAATCTGAACCCGAACCGGCTGTTCTATCTCCCCGATCCGTCATGCGTGACGAATTCTCGCTACGACCCCGTAACAAGCCGATTGGACAGCCGACCGAAGCCCAGAAGCCTGTTGAGGCAGTTCCCAATACTCCGCAGCAGCCTGTACGCAAATCGTCTCCTGGTACAATCTCGCCTACATCTAAACCTCGGGGTTTCGCAACACTTATCGATTAATCACACCCAGGGAATATTTCTAGCGTATAAATTATCTTCTAATACTTATTTTGTACATATTAGTTCGCGTCATGATCCGCTGGCAATCGCAGTTATTTTCGGGAACCGCTGCTCGAGATGAGCCCCACAGCATGTTTATGGGACTACACACGACGGATCACTTGAGGGGGGGATATACTTTGCATGAAGGTCGCGTTGGGGGTGAGCGGGTTTTATTCTTTGCATTTTCACGTGGTGCGCCTATGGGATTCGTACACGGGCATGTGCATCCGTACGGTAGCATGCACTTGGGAAACACGGCTAGTTACAGCCAACCTGGTTCTATAGAGCCGGTTAAGAAGGGCATAGACAGGCGTTAAATAGATTTACCAAAACGTGTGTAATAGCGCGGCGCGGGACGGCACAGCTTCGTCCTCTCAGCTGTTCTTCACGGCCTTCTCACCCCTAATATAGGGGAGGACAGAAGGCTTTTTACATGCAGAGGAAAGTCGCGGAGTTTATTAAAGACTACAAAACTCAAATATCGTCATCATTATGATCTTTTGCCATGCATACCTCTTGTGATATAATATAAAATGTGTTTGAAATAGGTGACTTGCATGACTAGGGGGAAATTAACGGCGTTCACATGCCACGTGGCGAGGCTGCGTGCCAGTCGGGTTCCCTTTTCTGTATATGGACATAATAACAGCAGTACCCAAGTACTCACCAGACCGCTATGAGTATGTCACGGGGAAGGGATAGTTTACGAGATAGAGGCGGTAAGATACAAGTCACGTGCAACAGAAGAGAAGCAGTCAAGGCAGCGCATATTGGCCAAAATTTCCATTGACACACATCGAGACGCAATAGGCATGAAGCTAACTAACTAACAGAAGTCGTAGTCGACTAGGATACCCCATAGCCAGCCTACTCGCATCGACCCCTTTCCGACGAGACAAGCAAATCCACCCGCAACGCCCTGCGATGTTAATGCTGATATGCTGCAAGGCTTCTCGTGTATAGGCCCCCCTGTCCCCCCACTCCTCCTCTTTTACTATGTCCTATTATCCGTCTCGTCGAGATACCTCGTTGATTGTTAAATGGATTGACCGCCTAAAGTCGTGACGGCATCGTAGAGTAAAAGTAACGCAATGCGAAAATCATGCTTGAATAGCAAATTTTATAATGGCCCTTCTCGTTTCTCAGGTCCCCTCTAGAACGCTCCGACCACGGCCAGAATCGGAGGTCTATAAATATAGACAAGATGGAGTATGATTAACCGTATCGACCATAAAACTCCCGGTCTCCTGTAACGTCGATGGTTTTCTCGTGGGTATGATTCATTTAACTCCGGCCTCGCCTATCTAATGTGTCGAACCGAAACGCCATACAATGCAGCAAAAAAATGGATGGTCAATCGGCTTTTGTGTGTTATTACCATGTCTGATCAACCGGAATTAGGGGCCATGCTTCATAATAGTCTCTCTAGCTAGCTACCTTGGACGGCTCGCTACGAGAACCCCCATTAGCGATGGCTGCGCCAGAACTCTTTGGTTTCTGGGTATCACCGTTTTTCTCCGCCTCCTTCAATTGCTGGTATAACGCTGCTAATCGGGGTCCCGTCATCCCGCCGGACCCGGATCTATCCTTCTCTTTGTCCGGCTTTCCAGACGACTGTTTCTCGGAAGCCGGTATCCTCTTTGAAATAAATCGCCTACAGTCAAATTAGTTTCCGCTCATATTGCATGTTTGTAGTTACATACCATAGCTTTGGTTTAAGTTCCTCTAGCTGGTCTAGAGATAATCCTGAGGTCTTATGAAGGCCCTCGATGAAATTACCGATAGCAGTAATCTCAGATTTCAAGACTTTAGCTCTAGCCTTAGCCACAGGAATATTCGCCTTGGTGCATGACTCGACCTTCTCAACGTGCGTCCAAATCGGCTGCATGAGGGCTTCGATGACGGGTGCGTTTCTCTCATCGTCTTCATCCTCAGCCTGCTGCTGATTAATGTCGGATCGTCGCAGCTCCTCTACTCGGCGGTGTTTATGTCGGCGATCGTCTGCTTCGCCGCTATGCTTTCTCTTTGACTCGGGCCTCGGTGTACCATCTCCAATGCTGCTACGAGAACGATGATGATCTCCCCGGGAGTGAGAACGATCGTGATCCCTGTCCCTATGCGAGGATTTCTTTGAACCCTGAGGAGCAGGGGACGCCGAGACCGAACCACCCTTCTCCGGACGACGATGCCCATTAGGGATCGAGTGTCCGGATTTTTTATTATTACGATGGTGATTCTCGACAATCTTCTGGGCATTTACGTCGTCTGAATGAATAGAGGTGAGAACCGACAGCAGATACTCTGCACGACGAACTAAGTGGACAGCTCCAGGTGCCTTTGCCCCTTTGCTGTCAGCATTCTCTCGCTCCTGTTTCTTCTCAATCCGATGTTCTTCTAAGAAAAATTTGTCTTGCATCCCGAGTTCTTTATCGTCGCGTATCTGGGTCCAGGCGCCGAAACCATATCGGTCAATACCAACGAGGAGCATCCCGTCTTCCCTAGAACCCCATTCGCAGCTATAGTGCGCCGCCTTTGTGGCATCTGGGAGACGGAACTGTCGGAAGTCGGGGAGGTCATTAAGAACACGTCGTAGGAGTCGAAGCTGCGGTGGACGTTCGAGTATAGTTTCGGCATTGATTTTTTTGACCTCTCCAAAGTCAAACATCACAGCCTTTATATCCTTCTTGGTCAGCTTTTTCTTTGTCTGCTGCTCCTGAGCTCGGATCTCCTCATTATTTTTCTCTACAGCATCGCGAGACATGTCGACAAGCTCCTGAAGCAGCCCTCCTATGAAGTCGCGGTCTCGGTCGCTTAGTCGCGCGTCACGCAATAACTCGTCCGGACGGTCCTCAATGTAACCATACCGCATAAATGCCCGAATGAGATTACGCGTCTCTTTCTCGTTAAGAGGACGTCGGGGGTCAGAGAGCATAGCGCGTTGTTCCTCTAGGCGTTCTTGCTTCAGTTGTTCCCGTTCCCGTTTTTCGCAATACGCTCAGCTCTTTCGGAGTCACCATTAGGCCGGGAACTCTTAAGTGCAGCACGTCGTGGAGCGCTGGCCTCCAATTCCTTCGCAAGATATTCATCTTCCTTTTTCTTCTCCTCTTCGGCTTTGATGGCTGCCAGCTGATCTGCTGGGATGATTTGATCCCAATCAAGTGCAAGGTCATCGACTTTAACATCGGTGTATTGCATAAAGTTGTCCCAATCGATTCCGCCAGTGCTCAGATTCATCTTGTCGTCTACCTTAGTCTTAGTGACTTCAGCATTCTCTAGTATAGAATCAATATCGAGCTGTTCCAGTCTCTCTTGGTTGCCAGACTGTTCAAACATCTTTTGGGATCGCATTTTCAGTACCCATTGGATGTCATCTGCTGACTTAGCTTCATCCATCTTGAGACCCTTTTGCTTGAACTCTTCTCTGAATGCCTTGCCGTCGTCAGTGACGCCAGCTTGGATGGCAAGATATTCAAGTAAAAGCTTATTCCGAGCACGCTCAAGGACCTCCTCTTCGATGGTCTCCTTGGAAACAAGACGGTAAACAGTCACAGGTTTCTTCTGCCCAATACGATGGGCTCTTGCCATAGCTTGAAGGTCAGCCTGAGGATTCCAGTCCGAATCGAAGATGATAACAGTATCAGCAGTCATGAGGTTAATACCCAACCCGCCGGCTCGTGTTGAGAGCAGGAAGCAAAAGTCGGAACTATCTTCTGCATTGAAATGGTTAATTGCCAATCGTCGTGGACCAGCACCGATAGTCCCATCTAACCGTTGGAACTGATATCCACGTAGTCGAAGATAGTCTCCGAGAATATCCAGTACTTTGACCATTTGACTAAAAATCAGAACACGATGGTTATCCTTCTTCAACTTGTTGAGAAGCTGATCCAGTAACATCATCTTTCCACTACTGGCAATTAAACCCTTGATTTGGTCTTCCCGACGTTCACTGCCATTAAGGACCTTCTCCTCGGCGCCAGGGAACATATACGGGTGGTTGCTGACTTTCTTCAACTCCATGACGATGTTCAATAAAGACGACTTCTGACCATTGTTTCCCTCGTTAAGGGCGGCATAATTCCTGGTCAGGATGTTTTTGTAATACTCAAGTTGGACATCTGAAAGCTCTACGCGGATGATCTTCTCAGTCTTGGGCGGAAGATCTGACTCCACCGTTTCTTTTGTTCTGCGCAAGATGAACGGTGCAATGGCAGCATGCAGATCCCGAAGTTTGGTTTGCGCATCTGCGGCAGCAAGAGTATCCAGGTCCTCATCAATGTGGACTTTGCCGGGGTTCAAGAAATCGAGAAGCGATGACAACTCAGCCAAGTTGTTCTGGATGGGAGTACCAGTGATCAGAACCTTAGCAGGAGCACCGAAACTCATAAGTTCCGAATACAGCTTAGATTCCTTGTTCTTTAGACGGTGAGCCTCATCCACAGCCAGAGCTTGCCATTTGATACTCCTCAAAAAGTCAGCATCCATCAATATATATTCGTAAGAAGTGACTAGGACATTGAATTTGTGCTTTTTGGGGTTGCCGTTGAACATGAGTTCATGGTCGCGTATCGTATTTCGTGCTTCTGCATTGCCTAAGTAAACGACATAGTTCAGATCTGGTGACCATAAGTTGAAGGTATCACACCAGGCGGGAATAACACTTAGAGGCGCGACGACCAAGAAGGGGCCTTCTTGTTTGCGCTCGTTTCGGAGCCAGCTTAAAAATGCGACAGTTTGAACAGTCTTGCCAAGGCCCATTTCATCGGCAAGAATGACATTGTTTGCACGACACCAATTAAGGCACAAGAAGTTCAGTCCCGTAAGCTGAAATCCTCTCAGCTCACCACCTTGTATGTAGCTAGGCTGCTTCTCGAGTTTCAAAAACTTGCTTCGTGTCGATGGATTTGACTCGTACTTATCAGATGTCCACGATCTTGATTGGCGATCGAGGAATTGGTCAATCTTATCTTGAGCCAATCCAGCGATTGTCGATGCTTGCTCCCATGTGCAATGCTCATACGTGAGACCCTTCCATTTGACGAAATATTCGCGTCCTTCATCACCACTCCGCTGGGTAACAACGCGTTCTACCTTTGTATAGTCTTCTAAGGCGTCTTGTTCGCGTTCCTTGTCGAGCATATATTGTTCTCGAGTCTCAGGTGGAAGGTCTTCACCAGCGAACTTGAGCTCCATCTCGTACTCGATGGTCCTCTTGTAATAATTTTCAAGTTTTCGGAAACCACGGTACCCGCGAAGTGTCTCTAAAGTATCCCACGTGTTATGGAGGTAGGATTTACCTTGCCATTTAATATTGTACTCAAAGTCGTCCCTGGTCGCGTCCGGGGTTAATTCACCACCATCTGTCATGCGATGGCCTACAACTTTTTCAATATACATGGTATCTTCAGCGAGATCCTCACCAGCCCAGTAATTAGGGGTCAGTTCAGATTCGTCCTCATCATCGAGGTCACTTTCGTGGTATGTCTGAACTTGTTGGACAGCTCTTCTGTTGGACCATCGCTTTTCAGCATACAAGAGGGACTGTGGTTGGTTTTGCTGGCGGCGAGCTTTCTTCATGAACGTCCGAGCACGAGCTCCACCGTAAGTATCCGAGTCGGAATCATCGGCAGGCGTTTGTCTGGCGGGTGTGCCCCGTTTTGAAGCTATTGGCATTAATTTATCAGCTTACGAAGACCACTATCTACACTCAATAATCAACTTACATTGCCGTGAGATCTCCACGCGAATCTTCTTCGTTCGACGATTCGTAGGAACAACATCAGATTCAGAATCTTCCTCTTCGTCAGATTCAACCTATAGAAAATGGCATTAGAATGAAAGTCGGCACAAATAAGCTTTAACAGGAAGTGTGTAACTTACAATCTTAGGCTGCTTCGTAGGGCGAGACTAATAGAGATAAATTAGCAGGAGTTTGCAATGATAGCCAGATCCACGTACACTTCGTCTTAAGCCATATAGCTCTGGGTTCTCCCGTATATACTCGTCCTCGTCACCTCCAGCTTTTCTCTTCGGGGCACGGCGAGAGCTATTTGAAGTAGACGTTTCGTCCTGAGGAATATCGCTTTGAGAAGGAGCGGGGCTATCCTCCATGTCAAAGTCTGCATCATCTGAGGCATTATTGTCTTCATCATTATCGGTTGACTCGGCACCGGCTGGAGAGTCTAGGTCTTGTTCGACATCTCGAGGTGATTGATCATTAGAGGGGGATGGGGAGGATGATTCTCGAAGGGCAGTATTATCGTTTACGTCCGACAGATCGCTCTCGCTAATACGGCCATCTAGGACGATTCTTGCATTCCCTTCCGTCTCTGGCGACATATGGCCGTTGACGGGACTGGGCTCTGGTGAGCTCGACATATTGGGATCGAACAACGCCTGTCTGCTACATGACAGCAAGGTTAGCTAGTATTTACAGAAGAAATGCTACATATTATAGGGTTGGCGGATAGCGCTGAGATCAGCGATCATGATAAAGAAACAAATAGCTATTAAACATGAGAAATGAGCCTGACAATGGATCTGGCGCATATCAAGTGATGCTCCGATGAAGACGAGGCTGATGGGTGATGGAAAAGGAATTGCGGTCTACGGGTGTTGACGTGACGTGTGAAGAAGGCTCAACGCGTCGGACAACCCGAGAATGACAGATTCCATCTACATATCAGCGTCCGAGAAGCTCGGATACAGGTAAAGAAGTGATAGTGAGGTCGCGTGAACATGTCTTCGAGATGGATTCGATGTCAAGTACGCGGCAGAATAACAAGCTCCAGCCTTGTCCAGCAACAGTACAAACAGCGGGGTATAATTAAAATACTTACGAATCATCAACTTGAGTATCCCAGACAGGAAAAGAAGTAATATGATATGGGTCTATGAGGTTGATGATGTACGGGCGCGGCCCCGTATGGTGCGTGTTGTGGGCAATAGTGATGAGAAACTGGCGGAAAATCGACCTGGAAGAATTGGTGGTCGGGGAACATTGAAAGTGGACGGGACGGACGGTGGGAGGTACCTACCTTGCCAGCTTTTTGAAGACGCTAGTAGGAGAATGGACTAGTATAGCACAGCCACAAGCCACAGTGACTATGATAAAAAAAAAAAAAAAGCTAAACGCGAACTGACATGACTAAAACATGATACGACCGCACGCACTTTACGTGTACTGTGGTAAGTTACCAACCGAATTAAGCTTTTTCATTCACTACTTCCATTCTACCAACATAGGTAAAGCCCCTCCAATCGATTTAAACTTTCAACTGCGAATGGCTGGCAGCCGGGTGTCCCGCAAGTGTAGCTTAAACCGTGCTAGTTAATAACTATAGAAACTGTGATTACAGTGAGAGCACCTTTAATAACCAGATCTTTTACAACTCATCAGAGTCAATATGCTATCCTACCTGCTATTCTACCTGCTATCCTACCTGCTCATTAGCAAACCTTCATATTTTACAGTGACTAAACCATTTCCAATGAATTAATCAATTAGATACAATCAGAAGTGTCCTTATCTTACATCCACATCCATACGTGTCATCCCATCCGCTCTGATCCCGTGCTAAGTAACAAACACATACACATGCTGCGTTAGTTATCACGTAAGACACCTTCTATCCAAGCACGACGTCTCTGATTAGGTAGGTTAAACTAACGCAAAGCTTTAGGAATGCAGATAACGAAATTGTTGAAATTTTTAATATTTTCAATATGCTTATATTAATGTGATGGTTGGCGTAACATACCAATTTTATAGTTAAATATAACAAACGGGCATCGACGAGGTGGAGAGAGCCATCCCAAGTAGCTTTACATAATGTCTTGGCGGATGGTTCGAACACGAACTAAAAGGAAGAAGCGTCTTTAAAGTCGAGGTTGATTCAATATGTAATCCGTAGAAACTGGCTAGTTAATCATAGTTAGTTCTGATTGGACGATAAGGAAACATATTAGTCAGCTCAACAAGAACAGTCCCCCGTTCTGCCCGTTTGCTCGCGCTTTGCCCCCTGACATCACGAATTACCGTAACTATGATGTGACATACTTTTTTTATTCACCTAATAATTTTTCAATTCAGTGTTAAGTTACTATATATCATCCGTAGAAGTTTTGTAATATTATGTCTTTTTGGCAGTACCAGCAACCTTTGAGAGTGAATACATTGTCTAGATGCATAGTAACCCTCGAGAATAAAGCAAGGGTTACCTATATGGAATGACTCGATGGAATTCACACTACTGCTATTAAATTTCTATAAAGGCTTCCCATAAGTATTAATAAATTTAAAGCCAATTTATAACATTAGTATGTAGCAGTACTTCGAGAACACAAAATGTAGGTAAAGTTTTAAAAGGGGTATTCACCGTTCAACGTCTCAATTCTCCAAGTTAAATATTATAAACTCGCATTATAAACACAACAATTACACAACTCAAGGCTTATATAAAGGAATGTAGTCTGAGCTGTCTGTTGGTTGTAGAAAAATCCCTTTATAGGGCATTTTTTAAGCTTCGAGTCACTATTTAAGTAACATTTGTCGATCGATATAAATATTTGCATTACACCTTACCGCATCTGAAGGGTTGGGGCCAGTTGAAAATACATGGAGGATCGCCTAGATTCATGCTACGACTGATATCAAAACCTCTAGGGCGCAAAATAGCAGAGTAGAAGGCAGTGTCAGGCGTCTCACTTGAGACCCCTTTAGAGCAAAGAAGCTGTTTAGCACGTATAGCGCTGACTTTAGAGCTACCCTAACTAGAGTTTCTTACGGAATAGCGAAGTTGTTTCCTCACCTTTTAGTTTGCCTCGTAACAGGTGTGATAGAGGAAAGTGACGTTCCGTATATCACTACATATAGGGGTAAGCTACTAAGGAAGGGCTAGATTGTATCTATCATGAAATATTTCTGTCAGATAACCTCAGATCTAAGTAAGATTTGATCTTGCTATTCAGGGGATCATTGAGTGGCTTGTATACCTAATAATAGGTAATGAATTATAACTTTTGAAACGTATGCTATGTAGACTCATGAGCATCAGGTATGCAAGACCTCCCGTAGGATTTGCTAAAGATGGACATAGGTACTAGTACCCGGTACCTGACGTTACCTGATAAACCGCCAAGATATCCAGATCTAGTTACACCGTAGATATAATTAAGCTTCTAGGGTCCCGTTTGGCGAGGCATTTCTGATTAGCTACGGTAGCTCAAGATACCCAGGCTGCTGGTAAGAGAGGTAGAGAACTGGTATCTTAGGAAGTAAGCATACATTCTGACCTTCTACCGTCATATTCACGCTGGCTGCATTGAGATAAAGCTATTTAGCTTAGGCAAGCTGTACTGCAGTTTAAGTATTTTCTGTCTACTAATTACCTTTGCTGGTGTTTGAAAACCTAAGCCTCTCCTCTAAGATAAGTCTACTCGGGAGTATTCATCAGCCGAACGGGAAACCAATTAATTCGTGACAGCTGAATATGCCCGTATGTCTTTGCTATCATTGCAGGCGTCGTTACCAAACCCATGACCTATCATCCGCGCATCCAAGTATGACAACTTCTCTCCCTGATAGGACTTGTAGTATGGACACAGCTAGGTGGTGCCACCCCCTCCGCATATCGGGCCGGTCGTGGGCTCCGGTATGAATCTGGCAGCCGTGCCACCAGCACTACTCTCGCCGGCGGCCAGCTCAGAGCTTAGGGACGAATACACCGAGTTAGTATACGCTGTGCCTAGCGTCGTGGTCTTCCAGACCTCGTCATACCAGGTGCCGATGGGCGCTACCGTCTGCTTGCCAACAGTCTGGACAGGCGTACTTGGTATGCTAATAGAGCAGCCTGAGATGGTCGCGCACTTGGAAGCTGACGAGAGCGTCTTGCCGGCCGAGACGTACGTTGTGGTGGTGCATGCCTCGGCTGTCTGCGTCTTGCATTCGTACACCTTGTCGGTCGTAATCTGTCCGTCTTCCCCAATGGTTATCCTGGGCCAGTTCGGCAGGTTTCCTTTAATGTTCATGCCCGACGGCCATTTTACTAGGCCGGTGGGGGCGGGTCCGGACTCGTAAATTCCCGGCGGCAAGTTCCAATGCCAGGCGCCGATATGAGTCTCGCCCCACGAGATGCAGATAGAGAAGAACCATGCCGTGCAAGGCACAACCACGCCGGTGTCTGTCGGCGTGGGTTTGTCAATGGTGGTCGTCACAGGGATGATCTGGCCGTATATGGGCCAGGTGGCCCAGACAGGCAACGGAGTGGTGGTGGGAGGGGGTTGGCTTTTACTACAGGCTGTGACTGGGACGTCAATGAGAGTGTGGTGGGTGGCACTAGTACTCAGGCTGTCGCTATTGCTATCTCTGTCGCCATCAATGCTAACCGGCTCGTTACCTGGGAGCGCAATTATGTATTGCGCTGCGTTTGGGGCATAATGTATCAAGGCCGATTGTATAAGGCTCCATTGTGTAGCCAGAAAAGCTAGAGAGAGAGCGAGGGGACCCGTCATGTCGCCGTAGAGGTATGATAGCAACCTGTGGAACCAAGAGAAGCATGAGAAGCAAGAAACGAACTGATATAGGAAGTAGTATCTTTCATTAATGCCATGAAGAGGAACACTAGCCGCGGAAAAATTGTGCCTAACGCACCCGGGTTGGAGAGTTGCGCATGACCTGTCAAATTGCTGACGGTCAGATTACCTCCAACTTGGTCCAGAACGAGGACGGAAGCGTTGTGGCGTTTTCGCCATTGTATAGAATTTCCCTCCTTAGGCACTTGTTTGCGGTTCGGGTGTAGTATTGGCGTCATTATAGTATATGCGGTCTAGGCTGGGCCATTTGATGATCTATTAAGCTCTGTGGAGTGTAGGGTGGTAGTATAAGATTATAGTAATGAAGTCTTGGGGCTGACACCGCTTTAACCCGACGCCGCTACTCTGAATTACCTATCATCTATTGTGATATATACTCGATAAACATAGGTAAGGGGGTGGATAATGTGTATGTATAGACATACTTTTATAACTTACAATACGTTCATTTTGTATTCCGTTAGGTACATGTATAAATCAATCAATAGGGGCTTTATCTTATTTTGTCCTATTTATTTGTATCGCCTCCATACTGGATGATAACATATTTAGTCCGCGGCTGGGACAAGGTTTCTACTTCGGTATTATATCGTCAGACGCCGACCATGGCCAGGTCATTATTTTTTGAAGCTGTTGCTGCTCATCAATGCATTCCAAATCAACATCTTTCCAAAGATACAAGTCCTACTGATGTTTGATATGTTTCGTGGAAGGAACTTGCGATGCTTGGCTAAGCCCTGGATAGATACGAAGTGTCTATAATCCTCGTGTTCTGCATGTCAGCATGTCTTATTTAGCAAGGTCCATTTCACCTACCTAGAGATGAAAGGCACACCTTTGGTCCATTGGATGGGAGAATATCCCTTTCACACATGACCATGTTGTCGTAAATAAGCAAGCTAGTAGTTACGCCGGCCAAGAGAACCCATGGTCCTTACCTCAAGTATCACTGTTCTACGAGTCTATTTCATTACCTTGAGCTGTTGTACGAAGCATTTCTCTTGCTGTCCACGACCCATCACTCTTGGTTTTTCTAATCTTGCAACAGACGATGGCAAAGCTCCTCTTCCCTCTGGGTCTGGTCACAGTCATTCTTTGCCTCCTATTACGAACCGCCTCGGGAGTGTCCCTCAATGAACTCTTCGTAGTTCACCCTGGTAATTCTAAGGGTGGCTGCGATAAGTATTTTGATCAGGTGAAAAAGGACGGGATTCTGGATGACTGGCTAGAAGAGATCAACTACAGCCTCGCCACGGCTATTGACGGGATTGATGAGTATAACCAAGAAGTAAAGGTTCGAAGGGCGCTCCAAACCTTTTTCGGAATCCGCAACGCAGGACGGGCAAGGGGGGACACAATACAGAAGATCAAAAATATCAGCGGTACGTACTAACTCCTATTCTCCTATACGTGAACGTCTATTAGTACAAAAACTTTTATCTGCCTTTATTTGATAAGTCGTTCATATTAACTTGAACGTGTCGGCTGGGCTAACTTCACAGTTAGACAACCTCAAGCGTGTCCATGAGTTCTTCGGATTTGAAAAAATCCCCCCCGGTGGCCCTTCGCAGGGTCAACCTATATATCCCCTGAATGGAGACCGCTATCTGTTTTGCGGTAGCGATTTCCTAGTGCAACAGAAGGAGGACACGGTAGCCTTAGACTGGGAGGCTAAACAGATTCTAGACAACAAAGGTAAGGCCGTTACCATCGCGAACGTACCAGGGTATGCCGAAGCCCTCCGCGCCGACGCAAACAACAAGGCCTGGTGGTCTGGCGATTCCACGCCAGCGAAGGGATACTATTTCTCAACTACCGGCGGAACTTATTGCGACAAGAACACGAAAAATCTCGGCCTCACCGCGGCAATTCAAGAGCTGAAGGCAGATCCCTCTGGCCTACCCACAGTGCACAAACAAATTGAGCTCATTGTCCTCTGTGGCGAGAGTTTCACGAATACCAAACAACCAGACTCTTACAAGGTTGGGGACGGGAAAATCCAGGACGGCACCGATCTTACGGCCGTGGTGCCTAAGAGCTCGACGCTCCTACACGAAGCATTTCATCTTATCTTCGGGGTAGATGACGGCAGCAATCCCAGTAACCCTGTTGGGTTTCTCGAGGGCAACGAGATATGTGAGTAACGTCTATGTAATACCTAGAATGACTATCTATAATACTGACTCGTTATGGATAGATGATCTTGCCCAATGCATTGAAGCCGCCCGGACGGACCCCGTCACAGCGCGAAGAAACCCCGAAAACTATGTCTTTTTCGTCACGCACATGTACTACCTGTTTGGGGAACCGGTGGCTGGTTCTGGTAGCTCTATAGATGTAAATTGGGATTTTGCTGCGACCAAGAAGGGTTCAAACTGGGTTTATGGGGCTATTGGAACACCTTAGGAGAAGCCCAGAGTATAAGCTAAGACTAAAGAAGACACGGTCCTTCGTAGGCCTGAAGCTGTCATGGACCATTTACCCCAGAATTTAGTATCTGGAATCAATCGCTTAACTGTCATGTTATTCACAGCTTAAAGCATCGATACCACCCCCCTTTTCTTCATCGTTAAAGAAAGTATCCCCTGAAAACCTCACCCCGAAACTATACAAGTAAATAATTGTGTTAAGTAGTATGCATATATCAATACGAGAGTTATCACGCTCGGGACCCGTAACAAGTGTAGATTTATTATCTTAATTATTAGTGTAACTCCTGTTCAAGGAATTCTTTCATATTCCGTTCGTACTCCAGGTCTTCCTCTTCCTCGCCTTCTTCATCTCCCTCTTTTTCTTCCTCCTTGGGGCTGATTAGATACGGTGCCGACCAAATATCCCAACGCTCTTGCTCCCAGGCGGTAACCGGAGGCATCACCTTTGCCACAGTTTGGGCCCACGATTCCCTTGCTTGAGGGTTTTTAGCCAAAGTCTCTTCCCGCTCCGGAGTGGCGCCACTGTAGCCATTCCAGCGACGAAACTCACACAAAAGTGACTCCTCGCCACTCTTACTTTCCGCTGTCGCCTCCTGTTGTCCTTGCTGCCAGAGGTCGCTGTCTACACAGGCCCACGCCGTCCAAAAGTGCATGCGCGAATGTGGCCACCGGACACGAAGGTCATCGCAACCCGTGGGTAGGAACTGGTCGAACGCACTGTACACGGCGCTGTACCACGATTCAGGGATAGTGACACCTGTATATGGCATTGCGAGAATGGTGAGCGTTACGCGGCCTTGTAGGTCCTCTTCAAATCTATAGCCGGAATTCCACTGAAAGGCGAGGAACCGCGACGTTACTGAAGGTAATGAAGCGTTTTCTGCGTCGCCCGGGGACGGACCCTGTAGCAATGTGCTTGGCATGAGGGGAGCCTGTAAGCCGTTCTCGGGCAGACCTCTAAGGAGTTGATCACAAGCGGGAGAGTCCTGGAAATTCTTCAAGGCTTCCGCTGACTCCCAGACTAGCATTAGGTATTGCGAGTTAGCGAAATGAATACATTAAAACGTTCAGCCCCTGAATGGTGTGCGGCAACGTTTGGGCCTGGAAAACTCACGAATGATTAAAGCAGCCTGCTCTGGATCATCGACCTTCCGCCCTAGCCAGGCCTTCTGGCAACCTGCCACACCCGTCAGGGGACCGAGATGCGTATTCAAATGGCTTGTCGACCATATTGGCCAATCCTGCCCAGACGGCAAGTGGAATCGTGTCCAACTTGTCCGCTTATGTTGCTGTCGGAGTTTACTTTTGATTTCCTTAACACGAGCCATGATACAAACTGGGATGACGCTGTTATGAAATGTCAATGTGAGTAATATAAAGTAGAAGTTACCTGCCTAGGTAAAAAACGGGAGGGGAAGGGCTTTTGAATACCTACGGAATATTCTTCTAACTGGCATAAGATATTATCCCCCTTTAGTACAAAACCGGACATTTGAGAATGACATTAGTTTCTTACATAGCATGATGTCAGAGAAATGATAGAATTCAAGCAATACTTGTAGCCTGTTGGAAATTACCTAGTATAACGATTCATATAAACATGAAATGTAAGATCACCAACCCAGCAATTTAGTCACTGCTCGCTATTCTCTTTTCATGTCCTCTAAAATCCTCGAGGCACCCGCGAAGTTTAGTTCCTGCATAGTCTCTTCCCATAACCTCTCATTCAACTCCTTGCCTTCCGCCCCGTACCAGATTAGGGGGTATCTACTGACATTAGAACCTGAACTCTCCCTTGTAATCACGAAATAAGGAAAGACGGAGGAATGCTTACGGCTTGATAGTCCAGTCACTAATAAAACTTCCATGGCCCTCTCTGTCTTGAATAATAGCCGCGTCAAGATACGTAGTAGCACCAACGTCCACCCGTCTTCCAAAGAGAAAATGGAGAACCGCCACCACTTTACCAGCCAGTGTGGGAAATTCGCGGAAAAAAGCCGTGCCCTTGATAGTGCCAGGGTTCGGCATGTTTATGAGGACATCCTCAGAGTTGACGAACTCGGCGAGCTTGGCGACGAAAAACGTGAGTATGAGCTTGGACCTGGAGTACCAGAGGATTTGACCATATCCCTCGGGCTTGTCAAACTGCTGTAATATAGAGCCCTTTGTTTCAATGTCTGCTTGATACGCCAAGTCTGATCCTACAATGCTGAGCACAGGAGGTCTTTGGGCACCGATGACTTTCTTGGACTTAAGTACGGGAAGAAGCAGGATGGCCAGAAGTGCCGTTGAGAGGTAGTTTACCTGCATCGTGAGCTCGTGTCCAGTGGCAGATACTGTCGTATGGGCCATCTTCATCAACGCGGCGTTTAGGATAACCATGTCAATGCGTGGCAGGGTTGCGCACTGGTTTACGAAGGCGCGGATGGAATCATATGATTCCATTTCAATGGTCCAAACGGATATGCTAGAGCCCGGAAACTCCTTCCGTAGCTGATCAGCTGCCTCGTTGCCTTTGGCTTGTGAGCGTACCGCCATGATTAGGTGGGATAATCTTAGTCCCAGAAATTGCCGACATGCTTCAAAGCCGAGCCCTATGTTACTTCCCGTAATTATGGCCACCTGGCCAGTGAGTTCAGTGCCTGTTGGCACGGGCTTCGGTGTAGTAAACTGACGGTACAAGAAGCCGAGTAGCGTGGCCTCGAATCCAGCTTGGCTTTCGAGTTCAGACGACATGATGCCTTCTCTTCAAGATAGCACTAGTTAAAGCCCGAGTAGTAGTTTTGACAAAAGAAACAAGATAAAAGGCGAAAGAGACTCGGCAAACATCGTCACGATCGTAACTACTTGCCTACTTACAAGTTTACGGGTTTACAAACTAGCGAGTACACTACTAGTTGCTGTAGCAGTTTGCTTGCCGATCTTATTCGCCTTGAATAATCATATTCCATAACCATCGCAACGTGCAGTCACGTCTATTCCAGACCACAACTGGAACGGCCACGGCGCCGAAGGCCGCGTCTTCATACCTCAGGCACCTAGTCTAAGGTACGTGCGCTTCCAGTGCCACGCTTAAAAGTTTCCCTTTAGTAGGCCATACTGTACCCACAATGGTTGGGTGTGTAGCACTTTTCGCTACCACTTGGTTGAGGAAACATCAAGAAAAAGGCTCTCGGATAGTGTTGTTAGGAAAGTTAGGAAAGTGAAGTTGCTTCATCGGTTTTGCAGGTCGCATATAAGCCGCTTAGACAGTGTGTACCTAGGGTGTAGGTACGTAAGGGGTACCTAAGGTGTTGGCGTATTCTCTAGCGTTGCGCTAATGCACAATCCCGTCTTGCAGCTCCACTGCGGAACCCAGCATACATATGTAGGTACCTAGGTAGGTAGGTAGATACCTAGGTACCTGTCACCAGACCTTTATCACATGAATTGCCCAGTATGTCCATATCGGCAGAATCTTCACTTTCTCATAACGAATTATGAGGAGAAAACTACGTGCTAATAAGCTGCGTATCGGAATTCCTGATAGGATGTAGGATGTCCAGAACAAAGGATACTTTCGATGGCTGGCTTCCTGATCCAGTCCAACCTCATTACCCCTTTTCAGGGGTACTTAGTAGGCAATCTATTATTATAACTGAAGAGGTGATTTAGATCTCGGTTTTTTTTCTCCAAGCCTGCCAAACGGGCTAGCTTTTCTCTTCTGTAGACCTACTCCGGCTTCTCATCGCCATGAGCATAATTAACGAATGCCGTAAGCTCTAGATACCTACTTAGATGTGGCCACAATATCATCCCGTAACTCCAGCCCGAGCGCAAGTGAAGCACTCTGCGTGGCATTAGATTTGTCATCAAATAGCACATTGAAGTTTCTGGTAAGTTTTGATAGGTCAGGTACGAATTAAAATAGAAGCAAGCTGAAAGACGAGTAAGTGTCATTTTCACATCCCACGACGAGGCATAAATGAAGGCTAGGCTGAGAATAGGAATGGATAGGCGCGCGGCAGAGGTATATGTAGCTTGAAAGACGAACTCCGAACCAAAATAAGTCGTCAAGGCTCATTTTCACGAGCATGTATTATTACAACCCCAGGAAAACCGCTTGTACTTAGCACAATTTTAATAGCAGTTCTTGTTATAGACATCCGCAAAAACTTTACTTCCTTTTCCGGTCGTTAATACCGTCTCGTGCCTTTACGCTATATTCGGGATATGTTTCTTTATACCTGTTACATAAATGACGTTAGCTTTAGGATAGTCGATGTCTGTGAAGGTATGACTGACCCTAAGAAAAGTTCCCCTATAAAACCAAATGTACCCTGGAATAACCTTAAGATCCATATGGGAACCCAGAAAGGAGGAGTAAAGAAGACCGTGCCGCTAATCCGACCGAGCAATGCCACCTGAAAGATGGAAGGTTTGATGTTCTGCTTCTTGCAATCTGTGAGATACCCCAAGGCATTGCGCAGGAAGGTCTCGTCAAAGCCATGGTTTAAACCTTCCGGCTCGGCTCGAACCTTGAAGATAAGGTCTTCTTGAGAGGAACTGTGTGCCCAGAATCGGTGACTATTTGCCGGTTTAGCTGATACCTATGGGACCTACATTGGGCTGACCGAAGCCGGCCGGGTCTTACCGTGTACCAGGAGTGATCTCGAGAATCCCGTCGTCCTTGGTAAGCACATACTCTTTCTCATTCATTATCACTCCTAATGTGCCTTGTTGAACTTCAAAGAATTCACTTTGCCGCAGGTGAAGATGCCTATCCGAGCCATAAGCTAGGGGTCATCTACAGGAGCGAAAGGAAAAAGTTAAGAAATTGCAAGCCATTCTCACAGTATTGGACCAGAGAGCCCATCTCTCACGACCTTTTTCTCTATGTAGTGTGTCTCCTTCAGAAAGAAATGCCCGTCATCATCGTATATGAATTCATTGAGCGTCGCATCGTTTGGCGAAATCATACGAGACTCGAGCGGGGTCTCCGTGCGTTTCAAAGGGCGTGGTGAAAGCCAGAGTTGCCATCCATATACCATTTTCGCTAAAATCCCCTATCTACTATGGGAAGCAAAACTCAGGTAATTTGATAATGAATGTAGTAAAGGGCTTAGAATAAATTATTTAGAGCTTAGCTTATAATTCTCTAAAGCCTCGAGTCACTTATTGACTTTTCGTTTTTATTACGAAGGGTAAGAGTTAAAGTAGTATTTATATACAGTCTATAATACGTATTTTATAAATTAACTACCGATTTATCTTCAATATTGTTACTAGCGAAGCTACCTTATATATCTTCGTGCTTTATACTACCTAATAACCTCACCTTGACTTATCCTAACCGCCCTATTGGTTAAATAATACTCCAACAAATTCTTGGCACATAGCACGTATACGTTTATTGGGCATGTAAAGCCATCTAGGTAGATAATCGTACAACGTTGCCCCCAAAGCGCTATATGGCGCTAGAGACGTCTAAAGTACCTCCTTTAGGTAGGCAAGGAGATAGAGCTGGAGTCTCGCTTGATATAAGAGATCCTCCACTTCCTACCTATGCATCCCAACCCCGCCTACCTATACTATTACCTACTCTACCTAGTCGCTGGGCCCTAAATAGCCGACTTTTTGCCAGGGGAAAACCCTCGAGCTACCTTGCTTTAGACACCTCGTCGATGATGTCTCTGACGCCTGCGAACGAGAGTTCATCCAATGTTTCCTCGTAGATCTGCTTTGAAAGACGCAATCCTTCTGGCTTGTATACAATAGCAGCCATACTACTCGAGATATCTATGTCAGCTTGGGTTCCTAGGTAGGCAATCCAAGACGTTGCGTTGCATTATGCGGGGTGACACTCACGGTTGGATCTTTGCGTCCTCAATGTACTGTCTATGTGCCTGCTTACCGAACGTAGTGACAGCATGAACCAATGTGCGAGCGCCGACAGAACTTGTTCGGCTCAACAGATAGGTCTGGATCTTGTAAAGAACACGGACGATGCCACTGGTCTCGCGGCCAAGCTCTGAGCCGCTGCAGAATCCTGGGTTAGCGCAAGAGAGAGTAACAATGGATGGAGCGACATGTTTCGCCAGCTCAGTTAGGAATAATTGCCCGAGGAGTTTCGTTGCTCCATAGCGGCCTCCCATATTCCAATTGGTCGCCTTCTTTCTAAACGCGGGAAGAACAGGAGTTGAGCTTCCTTCCTCAAATTTGGTCCACGCGGCTGTGTCAGAGGATACTACGCAAATATGACCCGGGTGGCCTCGGGTTCTTTTTTCTTTGATAATTGGCAGTAGTAAAACCGTGAGGAGCATATTTGCCAGGAAGTTTATCTGCACGCCCTCTTCGTAGCCAGTTGAACTGAATTTCTCTGTAACTTTGTATATACCCGCATTGAGAATGGCGATATCGAGGTTCTCCAAGTGCTTAGCACACTCTGCGAAAGCAGTGATGGATTCATAAGACGACAAGTCCAGTTTCCAGACCTGAACAAATCCGGATGCAAGATCCCGACCATTAATGAGATCTTGGCGGGCTATTTCGCCTTTTCTTTCATCGCGAACGGCCAGAATAACTTTGCAGCCCAAGTCTAGGAGCTGGCGTGCTGCTTCCAGTCCTATCCCGCCATTTGCCCCTGTGATGATGGCTGTCTTCCCGCTCAAATCTACATCGCTCTGTAGCACGGGTGGAGGTGTGATGAAGAGCTGGCGGTAGAAGTAATGAAGTAAGCTTGCCCTTGTCTCCGGCGAGACATCAAAAGTCGTAACCATGTTGAATAGGTATCGATTCGAGGGCGGGGATCTTAGGAGCGATGGAGAGGCTCGAAGGTTTTGGATAATCAAATTCAGAGCAATCAGAAGTCAGCATTATATCTATTCTCTATAATGGAAGTATACATACCTTGTAGGTAGGTACTTACCGCACAGCAAGGTAACGGTACGTGCTACGATATCTCAGATACCTGGGGTACATGACCTACAATGTAAACATGAACCAACAGTCACAGTCCATAACCGATAATTAATAATGCCCTCGGATTTTAGCTATCGGCTTTTTGAGAATAATATCCTAAATATATCCACTCATATCTGAATTTGTAATGATCTACTACAGTAGGAATGTACATTTCAACCAAGCGGATCCCAGGTAGTTATTGAATTCTTTCAACCTATACCTGCTCCTACCATTAGACAAAGGTAGGGAGGATCGAGGAGCGGGTAATTATATAGCTCATCTTGTCCCAATAATTGATATCACCATTAGCCAAGTCGTCTTGCGCCCAAATTGCCTGCATCAATATTTTGACGTGGTTGAACGACCGGGAAGAATCATGCTGTTCAGACCTAGCTATAAGATCAAGAACCACCGCCCGTTGGTCGTCCCTTCTAGCCTCACATCCTAGGACAAAGATAGGAAATTGTCGAACACAAGTGTCCAGCTGTGAGAATATGGTGAACGCCCTGTCAATATGCTGCTGAGTCCTACTTGTTTGGTTGAGCAAGTTATCGGACGCACGATTGAGATATACCAGCATGGCAAGCTGATACAATTCCGTTATCAATGCAGTATCTGTATTATATTTAACTGCAGGTTCCACCGTAAGGCTTCTAATCCTCCAGTCAAGGATTTTCAAGAAGTTCTTGTAATCATACGCATCCTCTGCAGACGATCTAGCCGGTGGTCTGGTGGGTACTGCATCGCAAACCTCTGATAACAGCTTTATAATAGCAAGAGCTGGCGGCGCTGCTTGGGAAGTCTAGCAAGCCTCTATCAGAAATGTCACCTTTTTCGGCTATTTATAACACTAACCTCTGCACGAACACTTGATGTGAATGATGTGTTCTCCGCTGTATCTCTATCCCAGTGCCGCAGAGTGAAGCGTGCTAGTACATCATAATAGTACACCCAGTCCAGCAGCATAGTTATATTGCTATCGTGAGGGTGCTTGTCAAGGCCGGTAGCTTTAATGATGTTCTTAGCCCCAGATAAATACCACAACCATTGACCAGAGGTACAAGACGCTTGATGGACCTAATGGTCTCGGTTAGCAATATCCCGAGTACTAGAGAGTATGATTGGCGGGGTTAGTATTACCTCGAAAGAACATAGTAGCATCCCTGCGGCAACATGTTGAACTGCTTCAGTAGTGCTAAGATGGTCCTTTGCCGCAGCTGATAAGGACCTGAGAGCAGAGATTTTGAGCTCTACAGCCTGCGAATGAACATCATGACGATGTAGTGAAGATAAGGCAAGTAGCGACTGAAGTGCTGCTACAGCAGACGTCGATTCACTGGCCATAGCAATTCGGATAAGTAGATTTCCCAGATCCACAGGATCATGGCCAAATATGGCAAGAGATTGGGAAGCGGAATGTTGAACTAGATGTGTTAGTTATGGAGTTTATGAATCCATATCAAACGGCTGAAAAGGGCTGAGTATACGGACTCACAGTAATGGAATAAACTCGTATCACCAGCTTCTAGTTTAATAGGGTTCCACGTTAACGGTATATGTAATAGTGGCTGGACGGATTCTAAAACGGGTCAAAGCGGCAACGACTAAACGTAGCTAATGGAGTGACTTACTATCAGCTACCGGACTTGTGATATGATAGTGCATTTCAACATCCGCGTATGACACGTGGGCAATGCGAGCGCCGGAAGGATGGAGTCCGTTATTCTGTGAAGACATATATGGCGAGGTATACGATGACAGCTTTCCAACAACAGCGCGCCTACTGTCGCTGGCATTGGGCCAGGACAGTCGAAGACCGGTACCTTTGGGGTTCCGTTTATGCGGGAATAGCGTATTGCGATCTATATTTAACGCCTTCAAATTGGCCCTTTTTTTCAACTCGGGGCATTCGCCTATAGCCGAATTGGCAATGGCCAATGCCATCTCTCTCTCCATTTCCTTAGCATTCATCGTAGCAGGTAAGTACCGAGTCGAAGTAGGGTTAGCTTTTTGTCATTGAATATTTGTAAGAAAATGTTGGTAACGAGACAAATCTAGGGAAACTGTGCTTCGCTTAGATGCTGCTTTGGAAATGTGTCTAGGAATATTTCTGGAAATGTAGGAGGTTTCTAACATTGAATCTTCTAAGAATATAGAAGCTCGGACATTTGCCCATTATATCGGATTCAGGTTACACTGCATCATGCACGTAATCCGCCAAGAGGCTTCGTTGGAAAGACTGGCTAACGTCTTGTATGTATTAGTAATGGCCTTGTAAGGATACCTACTCAGACAGGCATGTACCTCAAGTATCTACTTCTATAAGCTATAAGTTCCACTTTATTGAGTGTAAGTTGAGGCTTACCTATATGTACCTATGTATCTATGTGCATGTACCATTAAGCTCCCATAGGTAGGTAGTAACTAGGTACCTAAAGTAGCATCCCTATTGTGTATCACGTACGCCATCATCATATTCGATTGGATATGCGGGATTGAAAATAATTTGATACTGCCGTGTGCTTGATCTAGGTACTCTCTATCTGCTAGGTACAGAAACTGTTGGCTATACATCAAGTGCTAGATAAACAAGCTCCTTGTTCTAGATAACTCTACAATGTTAATGAATAGAAGATCGACTTAAACAAATCAAAGCCATTGCTTATTTCCGAATTGCGACAGGAAGGCACCCCCGTCCCCTTTTTCGATACTGGCATTTTCCCAAACTGACCTTACCAGTTTAACAGAGGCTTCTGGAGTTATCGGACCAGTGAAACTGGGCGCGTATTCAGCAAACTTCCCAAGACCCCCACTCAGCTTTTGCAATTGATCTGGGGTTGCTTTAAGAAGGGAAAACTGGTTAGTCCTCTATTCTGATACCGAAGTAGGGTTGGGGTAGATCTTACAGTTCACATAGTGGCCTACATCTACCATCCCTGGAGTAATGCTCAAGAAAAGGACGCCATCTTTCTTATACTGGGCACTGAACTTGGCAACCGCCATATTCGATGCCGCCTTGCTAATCGAGTAAAGGGAGCTGAGGTCCAAGTCGAATCTGGTGGTTAAGTCCAGATCCGCGAAGCCACTTGAGATAACTATGACCTTCTTGGCTTTACCTTTAAGGATGAGTGGCATAAATGCGTTGATGAGGTGAATGTTTGCCACGACATGGATATTGATAAGCTTCCCAAGGTCTTCTTCCAACTTTTTTGGTTCATTGCCCCTTTTGTTTTACTGCATTAGTTACAGGTCCAGTTCGTACGGCAGAGAAAACCTACAACACTCCAAGGGGTTCATAGGCATCGAAATGCGAGATGTAGCCCGCGTTCCCAATCAAGTAGTCGAGGCTCCCACCGGTGATCCCAGCAGTCTCGGCCGCTATTCTCTGTCAAATTCGATCAGTACTCTACTATACCCAATTATCTATCCTGTTAAATTTGGTTCTTACTTTTACGGCATCGTAGTTAGTCACATCAGCTTCTAAGATGTGTATATTGGAGCGCCCCTTAAGGGTCTCATCCTCAGACACTTTCTTAGTAGTTGCGAGTCTGTCTCGAACTACTCCAATAATAGTATTGTTCGGGTCTTGTGATAGCTGTCGAAGAAACTCGTACTATTAAGGTAGGTAGTGAGTCAGTAAGACCTTGTGCATGATTCGCGAAAAGTTATAAGTGAAATTGAAACTTACACCAATTCCCTTGGAAACACCGGTAATGACATAGGAGGACATCTTGAAGGAGTTGAAGTTGCTGGACGAGAAGGTGATAAATTCTGAGATAAGATTGGATATCTGTAAAGGTGTATGTGTTCCGATAAATTAGGATTGGATCGTTGCCTTATATCTACTAGTAATTCTTCACTTGAATCTAGAACTCCTTTGTTCTTTATGAGCAGTTCTAAATACCTATAACTACCTATGTAGGTGGTACTAAACAAGGACTGCCTTATATACTCCTCGCAGGTATCCAATGTAAGCTTACAACTAGGTACCCTCACCATACATACGAATCTTGCCTAAGTATTTCTAATACATATCATGTAATGTATATATCAAGTTGCCCAAAATCTGTTCTTGAATTACACTTGCATTAGCGTATACAAGGATTCATCTTTCTGCATGTAGTTAACTTATGTAAGATCATAAGAGGTAGGAATAGAAGTTAGATATTCGCCTAAGGTACACTTACAGGTAGAGGTAAGTACATGTACTTGGGCGAACATTTATCTACATTTATCTACATGTAGGTACATATATTTGGTAATATATATCTTTTCTATTGATGTCCTATGCTAAATGCTTACGTGAAAATTGCCTAAAATCTAAGTTGGTGTTAAACCTGCATGCAGCTAGTCCATCTAGTCCACCTAGCCCTCCAAGTCCCGAGTTGTTGGTTCTTATCTCAATAATAACCTTAATTTTCGGCCGAAGATTCCAACAATGCCTAGTTATTTATTATCAATTACAAGATATAGTCTTAATATCTTCAGCTTTTAGCCTTGTCTCGGTAGAGTCTCAACTCTCACTAGTAAGATAGGTACCTACCCAAGAGTCATGGGATTGTGTAGGTGGTAGTTAATCAATATTTAATTGGTATTAGTTTGCTTCTATGTTCTCGAAATGTCGATCAATGATAAAGAACCAAGTGTATACTAACGGTAACATCGCACCTGTTCATCTTATATAACAATCTACTTGTGTCTTCGTGACAATTAGCATCTATCCTTGATATTAAACACAATTCATGCTTAAATTCTCCACTGATAAATGCTCTTGTAGGTATAAGCCAATCCGGTCTAGGTAGACCACAGTAACGAACACGACACCTCTTCCAGAGCTTTCTAACACCAGGACTCCAGCAGATCGTTGGGCCTATTGCCAAAAATAACGCTAAAGGCGAATCCAGATTCTTAAATTTGGACCATAGCGAGCATTACCATTTCATGGTGGAGCATCAAGCAGTAGCCAACATCATCTGTGACACTTGTGAGAATCCTGTCGGTATGGACGGTACCGTGGATGTTATCAAGGCCCACGAGCAAGAGGTTTATCCCTACTACACGATAGACTAGGAGAATGTGTGCCCAACCGTCCGCATGATCGATTTTGGTCCTGGTGTAAGATTCCCTTTTTCACCGACCCCTGACCATTGATTACCTACCTATGGAATTGTTTTGGAAGGGATACTCGATCTCACTCTTAATTCAGGCAAGAAATACATCTTACAGTAGAGTGAGGCCACTGTCCACAAGTGGAAGAACATCACTGGCAATAAGACCTTGCCGGGACGGATGCTCTAGGTTCTTCTCGATACCAAGGAGGTCACTATAGATGGTAACAAACTGAGCAGCGATCTTGGTGATATACACGAGGAATATGCAGGCTGTACAAAGTAGAGCTTAAAAATTTTCGCTATTTACTGATCACGTCTATGAGTGATTTGTGGAATTTGTAATTACGTCCAGCCCAGTAATGGCGTTGTACATACCAACGTATGGGTTTAAGCTACGGGAGCCAGGTTAGAGGAAATAATGGATCTTGATTGGTCCATGTGGTTTTCAAGGGGACCGGATGTTTTCTAAGCGCTCCTTGCTTATCAATCAAGATATCCAACACTCAGAACAGACAACGCTGTTGAAAAGGCCAACAGCTCCTCCCGAATATCGTGTGCTATGGAGTATTTCGTTACACGTCCCAAAAAATTGTAACCATGTCTCCAATCCGGACCGCAATCATCGGGCTTTCAACTTCGTCCTTCGGAAACTGGGCTCGCCATGCCCATCTCCCATACCTACTCAGTCCTGAGGGCCAGAAGAAGTTTCAAATAGTTGCATTATGCAACTCAAGTGTAGACGCTGCCAGACGCGCTATTGATACTTTCAAGCTGCCGCCTGAGACGCGCGCATATGGTGACCCAGAGAGTCTTGCCGCGGACCCAGATGTTCAGCTCGTTGTTTGTGCAACGCGTGTGGATAAGCATTACGAAACAATTCTTCCAAGCGTACGTCAGGGCAAAGATACTTACGTTGAATGGCCATTAGCTCATAATGCTTCACTCGCAAGCGAGCTTGCTGCCCTCGCCCAACAGAAGGGGGGTAAGACTGTCGTGGGGCTTCAGGGGTGGCATGCACCGGCGGTCATTACAATGCGAGAGTTAGTAAGAAGCGGTCGCATTGGAAAAGTATTGAGTAGTGAGGTTCGTGCAGCTGGAGGCTCGATAGATAGGCTTTTTCTACCAACTAGCCTGGAGTACTTCGCGGATAGAAAGATCGGCGGAAACCCGTTTACAATCGGATTTGGTCACTGTGAGTCTACGCACCCTTCCCGGGTAAACAAACCCTGAATATTTACTCATGGATTATCTAGTATTTGATTTCTTTCAATTGGTGCTTGGAGACGTCCAAGTTCTACACTCCCATTTACAACTTCAGCGACCAGATGTGAAGATCAGGGACCGATCAAGCGGAAAGGTTGTAAAAACAATTCGGTCAGATGTCCCTGACCTCTTCCATGTGACTGGGCTACTGCCAGCTTCAGAACATGTTACTCCAGGGGCCACTGTTCATTTGAGATTCCGCCGAGGACAAGCATTTAAGGGAGAGGATCCGTTTGTATGGTCAGTAAATGGAGAAAAGGGCGAGATACGCCTCAGTGCCTCTGGTGGACCGGGGATCTCAGCAGCTGCGCACGGACAGCCGATAACTATCGAGGTTCACGACTTTGATACGGATGAAGTGGAAAATGTGGAGTGGCATTGGCAAGGAAGAGAAGAGCTTGACGTATCCGCAAGGATAGTCGGCGCTTTATATGAGGCTTTCGCCGCCGGCGATGCGACGAAGTATCCTACATTCGATCACGCATCAAAACGACATCAGCAACTGGATGAAATATTGGCACAATTTCCGGCAGCTTAATTCGTTGACATTCATGTCTTTCTCTTATCACGGACTATTGTATGCGCAGACTAGTCTGTCATGACGCATATAACATTGATAGACAACCGTTCTCATCACCAGCCATGTCAGAGGTCTTACTTGAGACCCCTTGGAACAAAGGGACTGTTGAGTATGAATAGCTCTGACTTCAGAGCCATCTTAGTCAGAGTTCCTCGCGGAACAACGAAGCCGTTCCCTCACCCTTTGGTCTACCTCGTGACACGAACTAAGACTCCCCGACTACCGTCCTTCTCGACGATAGCCCGCTTACTAGTGATTCTAGTCGTACTAGTTGCCTCAATGACGTTCCTCATACCAGCTGGGATGTGCTATCTACCGTATTTCTTCTTTCCTATGTTATACTTGACACCTAGTCCAGTAACCGAGATGGAGGGTGTCGTATTTACGCGATAATAGCGCGAGATGATAATTCATATAAAAAGAACCTCTCCCCCCTATTTGAAAAGAGTGGGCCCTTCGAGGATTCATATCTAACCTAGTCCCTAATTCTTCTAGCTCTTTAGCCAACTAAAGAACTCAAAAGCTATATTGCATTTTATCTGAATAAACTCTTATGGGTCCATGATAGAAGCTAATACTATGTGAGAAGCCAAAGCTCATTGCGTGGACTTGTTGTATCGTAGGTACAAAGCTGCAACCTCTTAATATATACGCCTCGTCATTGGCCAATCTCGGCATGTTGCTTGGTAAGATTCGCATGACATCTGTACGACTAACTTTATAAGACTTCGCTAAGTACTGGTAAGTTGAAAAGACCAAAGGTACTACTTTTTATGGTCATCTCAATTATGCATAGTTGACCACTCTAACCTATGCTGAACGTAGTGCTTGCCAATGGTAGCCCAGGCAATAAGAATATAGACTATAAAAATTGGCAGAAATTCAAGCGGGGATAGCTCAGGAGGGAGAGCGTCAGACTGAAGCCCACTTCTTTCTTAAATCTGAAGGCCGTGCGTTCGATCCGCACTCACCGCATGATATAATATTTTTACCCGTGTTGTATCTGTTAGTTTTCTTTTTAGTCGTGCTTTTTTTCAATTTTGAAAACATCTTTGCTTCTCACTTCCGTTTCCTTTCCTGTCCCGCCTTTTTTATTCATTTATTATTATTATTATTTTCGCTTGAATATATATATATATATATATAAGGAGGTAAAGAGCTTGACTTTAATGGACGACTACTTACCTACTTAAGTAAGATATATACTGTGGTACTTGTACCAAGTACCGTCAAGGTTAGGTACATAGGTAACCTTCCAGATTTACCACTACGGAGTTAAACAACATAAGCAAGTAACCAGACGATCCAATCAAGTTCATCCAGTTCATAATTTTTTAGGTTTACCATCACTCGTAGTGGCTCATCCGTAGTTCAGCCACGAATCACCCCTCATTACCGACCCTATGTAATTTTTGATACCCCACTGACTTTGAAATACTGGAAACTTGTAACTTTTTTGCAAGGCGCATTTTGTCGCAACATTTCGAAGCTACATAAACATCACCTTTGTTCCTTGCATCGTTGGCCTCACGATATCAGGTGGCATTTAACATATTTTCCCTTCTACC
Organism: Entonaema liquescens; assembly: GCA_902805475.1. Lineage (NCBI taxonomy): Eukaryota > Fungi > Ascomycota > Sordariomycetes > Xylariales > Xylariaceae > Entonaema > Entonaema liquescens. The sequence continues at coordinate 2,443,604 of CADCSX010000006.1, forward strand.
TCATATCCCTTTGCAAGGAGCCTACCTTCATATTCCCCACCATGGCTACCAAGCTTACCCGGTACGTAATCATGACAGTTGACATAAATTCGTTCCTGTTTTGTGCCACCATATATACTAACTATCTTGTCATAGTATTGCCATCGTGAACGATGACAAGGTGCGTTTGTTAACACCTCAACCTTTTCTCTACTAGCAATGGAACTTGAGCTAATACGTGATATCTCGCAGTGTAAACCTAAGGTATATTACCTCTAGAGTCAAGTATTAGCACCTTATGATGATGCTTACATTCTATAGAAATGTCGCCAAGAGTGTAAGAGGTCCTGCCCGGTAAGTAGCCTTTTCCATCCTCCGTACCCTTCATCATAGAAGACGGGGATTGACGGTCCTGAGCAAATTAATAACTGACGGTATACTTGGTAGGTCGTCCGTAGCGGAAAGCTTTGCATCGAAGTCAACCCAGACTCCAAGATCGCATTTATCTCCGAAAGTCTTTGCATTGGATGTGGTATCTGCCCTAAGAAGTGCCCTTTCGATGCTATAACGATCATCAACCTGCCCACCAATCTCGAAACCCAGGTCACTCATCGGTACTCTGCGAATAGCTTCAAGCTTCACCGATTGCCCACCCCGCGCCCCGGCCAGGTATTGGGCCTCGTCGGAACCAACGGTATCGGAAAGAGTACAGCATTAAAGATTCTCAGTGGCAAGCTCAAGCCTAACTTGGGAAGATATGAGAACCCGCCAGATTGGGAAGATGTCATCAAGTACTTCAGAGGATCTGAGTTGCAAAGTCAGTCGGCATCTGCCATCTAATTGGCAAGCGTATTTCTCTTGAATTTTAACTGACAAGTAACACAGACTATTTCACCAAGGTCCTTGAAGATGACCTAAAAGCTGTTGTCAAGCCTCAGTATGTTGACCAGCTCCCGCGAGCCGTCAAGACACCCAATAAGAGTGTCAAATTTCTCCTCGAACACAGATCTGCAATGGGAAATATGGACGAGGTCCTTGACGTCTTAGAACTTCGCCATATTCTAGATCGTGACGTTAACCTCCTCTCTGGTGGAGAGTTGCAGCGATTCGCTATTGGAACAGTCTGTGTCCAGAAGGCTGACGTATACATGTTTGACGAGCCTTCTTCTTATCTGGATGTCAAGCAACGTCTTTCTGCGGCGCGAATGATTCGTTCTTTGCTTGGCCCGGATAATTATGTCATTGTCGTCGAACACGATTTGTCAGTTCTTGATTACCTCTCCGACTACATCTGTGTTCTCTATGGTAAACCCGCCGTATACGGTGTCGTTACTCTTCCTCACTCCGTCCGCGAGGGCATCAACATCTTCCTCGACGGTCATATTCCCACCGAGAACTTGCGATTCCGAGAAGAATCTCTGACGTTCCGCATCTCAGAGGGTACTGATGACTTCCAAGCTGACAAGGCTCGCGCTTTCAATTACCCTAAAATGGAGAAGACTCTTGGAAACTTCAAGCTTAGCATTGACGGTGGTGATTTTACCGATTCGGAGATTATCGTTATGATGGGCGAAAATGGTACAGGAAAGACGACCTTCTGTAGGCTTCTAGCTGGTGCTCTTAAACCCGACAACGCTAAGAAGGTTCCCGAGATGAGAATCAGCATGAAGCCTCAGACCATTACCCCCAAATTCGAGGGTACTGTCCGACAGCTGTTTTTCAAGCGAATCAAGCAGGCTTTCCTTTCCCCGCAGTTCCAGACTGATGTCGTCAAGCCTCTCAAGCTCGACGATTTTATCGACCAAGAAGTCAAAACCTATCAGGTGGTGAATTGCAACGTGTAGCCATTGTTATGGCGCTGGGATTGCCAGCCGATATCTACTTGATTGATGAGCCGTCCGCATACTTGGACTCTGAGCAACGTATCATTGCAGCACGTGTGATCAAGCGCTTCATTATGCACGCTAAGAAGACAGCTTTCATCGTAGAACACGATTTTATCATGGCTACATACTTGGCAGATCGCGTCATTGTGTTTGACGGAAAGCCGGGTCTCGACGCTCATGCCAACAAGCCTGAGTCGCTGCTTACCGGATGCAACACGTTCTTGAAGAACCTAGATGTTACCTTCCGTCGCGATCCGACAAACTACAGGCCTCGTATCAACAAGCTCAACAGTCAGTTGGACCAGGAACAGAAGTTGGCCGGAAACTACGTAAGTTGATATCGCCCTTGGTTCTAAATAGAGGATTATTACTAACATGACCTGCAGTTCTTCTTGGAAGAAGACAGCTCTTGAAACGGGCGTCCCATACGATAACGACTATCTTGATGGTCGTAGGCGTCATCAAAATACCCCATCAGCATCGGATACCGCCGTTCTAGGCGTACAAAAAGGAGGATCAACGCGCCAAGAGAATGGGAGCGCATATGAGTTATCCGGCATGGATGCGGATGGTGGGGAAGAATGCGATGATCCGGACGAACGATGGGTGCGACGACGGTTTACCCCCCCTATTTGTCTGGTTTTGCAAAAGCTGGATTCTAGAGGTGCCGCTTGCTGTTCGATAAGGCGAGAATGCATTCTGGGCACGCCTTGTCATACAGCATAGATCTGTTATGGCGTTACTAGATCCTTTGGGTGCAGATTGAGAGGCTAATGGGTCAAGCCGGTGACCGTCGTCATATCTACCAATGACATATAGAACAGCCTATTCGTTTGTCATTGGGGCTTTACGATCATCGTAGCTAAGGAGAGCTATATAGAAATAACCTACAGGGAAGAGTCGTAGGCAGAATTACACGATGTGCTCATCCAAATAAATGTAATTTGTGTATTTTAGTGAACCGAAGACGATTTTATTCGTGATATAACTTTTAAATCAATGTTTTGCATCAACACTCTACAAGGTATCATACATATAGGAGACAACCCCTATCCATTTGGACTACCCGTAGTTCTTTTTCCACATGCAGCCTCGACTATCAAGCAAGTTTATTTCACAGCAAAGCGAAATGGAAATATATAAGTGAGCAATGTAGATAAGTCGGGATTATTACGCTATCTACTGAGGTCCGGTTTTTCTAATAGGGCAAAGGAGGGAAAGATACACACCGAAATCATATTCCAAAGAGCTTTTTTGTAATCCGGCCCCGGGCCAGGCCGAGGCTATAAGCACCATATCTTCCCCGTATTAAGTCCTGCAGAAGTGTGAGAAACCTCTGGGTGCGTAGAGAAATGGAACGACCAAGTCAGCGTTGTTAATAAACGTACAGGGAGATAGATATGCGATTTTTTTTCCTTCTAGCTTTGTCCACGACGATACTATGTGCGAAAACGAGTATACGATAGATACTGTTTGTTGGTTGGTTCCGAGCTGCATCCATGTGTCCCAAATCATCTAAGCTCCACGAAGAACGTAGTCGGAAATTGACACGTACTTTTCATAATTATTTGGTGAGCCTTGGTAATTGGGGTCAGGGTTACGCAGCCCGTATTGTTGCTAGCGACGCCTAGGCATGGTAAATACTGTAGACATAGGGATCCGGGTTTCAGCCGTTTAATCCGGGCCCGAAGCGTCTATTGGGGCTCGGAGGATATGAATCAATTAGGAGATGGGGTAATATCAAAGATATAATTGTGCAGACGCTCAGAAGGCTAATCTTCTTCGATTTCACCCTCTTCACTACCGGAGTGCACGCCAGTATCGTCTTTGGAAGGGGCTGAACTGCAGGTGGGGTCCTAGTTTTATGACGAGCATCACGATGGGGGAACGCTCACGGGGTGTTCTCTCTCTTCTTAGCCTCTGTATATATGTTAGTAAATTAACTCTAATAAATAGGGGTAGTTGAATCATACCTTGGAGTCTCTGGAGTCGCGACGATCGAGGTCGTCGTCATCCTCGGCTCGGCGACGTCGTGACGAGGTTGGTCGTTCATCACCATAAGGAAGTTCTTCAACAGGACCTCTCTCAACACGACGCCGATACTGCCGCTCACGTTCTTCCTCCCGATCCCGTCTTTCTCTATCATAATGGCTCGGTGGGTCATCACGTCGAGACCGAGGCGCATAGTCCCTGTCCCGATCCCGATCCCGGTCTCGATCGCGTTCCCGTTCCCGTTCCCGTTCGCGGTCGCGGTCGCGTTCACGGTCTCGATCACGGTCTCGGTCTCGGACATCACGGTCCCGGACGTCGCGGTCTCGGTAAGATTCCGATGGCCGGCGGTCAGATAACAAACTCTCAGCCATGCTAGACTTACGATAATTCTTCTCACGCTCGGCAATAGCTTTGCGGCGGTCTGCTTCATATGCATCTGGCTCCGGACTGCGACTATGGCGTGACGGTCGCGCACGGTCACTGCGGTGAGAACGATCTCCTCTATCTCTATCTCGGTACGTATTACGATCGATAGATCGGTCGCGACGCTTATGGCGATCTCTATCTTCATCCTCTCGGTCACGGACTCGACGAAGGACCTTCTCAAACGCGCCACGACGAGCGTCTTCGGATTTGACAGCCTGGAACTCAGCTGCGCGGGCAAGCCGTGGTCGAACCTTTTCCCAAGTATCGTCTGCAGTGATCGGCGGCTCTACACGTTTAATATAAGACCGGAGATCATCGATAGCCCTTCTCTGCTGTCGTTCAGAGTGCTTATCCTCATCAGACCGCTTGGACTTCTTTTCCTGGAGCTATTAAATACGTCAATAACAATTTGTCCAATGATTCATAACACCATATACATACTCGTTCAAATATCAGCATTAATATGTCACCATCAATGTTAGCAGTGCGTCGATCATTCTTGAGTACAGAAGAGAACTCTTCGAAGGTGGTTTTAGGGGTGAACTCAAAACGATTGTCCTAGATTCCAAGTCAGTCAACCAATAGAGTCAGAGCGACAAAACGCAACTTACATCCATGACATCGAGCACATCGTTCCGTGTTGTCCGGAGAGCGCGTTCTTCTTCTTCGACAATATCCCAAAACAAGTCGAGGGGGCTTGACCCAGCCTGGCCGCAAATTGACTTGAACCGCTCATCGTTTTCGATCAAAGGATATATTTGGCTCCATTTAGTTCCAGCCTTAATCTTCCCGGCTCGACGGAGCTCCTGAAGCAAGTCTATGAACCCATCTCGCCTCTTCCGCTCGACACGGAGCTTTTTGTTTCTCTGGTTCTGTCGTGTCTCATTAAAGCTTCGTTCCAAGGACTTGATATGATTTTGAAAGGCAGTCAGGATATCAAAATTGGTAAGAGCTTTATACTTCTCGTCATTCTGGAAAGGAGCAGTTGCTTTGAGAATATTCTGGGCTTCGGACCAGCGTGTGTAGGGCTCCAGATTAAGCTTAGGGAGTAGATCGATAAGACCATCCATTGCACTCTTCCTGAGGCTGGCCTGGCGCTCCACATGGGTCTTCTTCAGCTCTACTATGTAGTCCTCGAACAACTGACGTCGCTCTTCCTCATCATTAGTCGAGCGGAAGATTGTTTCGCGCTCAATAATGGGACGGGCGGTCTTCCAACGTGTATAATGCTTGATCTCAGGGTGGCTTTTAAGCATCGTAGCGAAGTCAGCACGAAGTTTCGCTAGCCTGTCCTTTGCACGCTCCTTATCTTGAATAACCATATCTTGACAGTATTTCTCAAAGGCGGCTTTTCTGTCCTTAGGATCTTTGATAGCTCGGTACTGGGGGTCCTTAATCGTAGCCCGCATAGTCTGCTCCCAGGTCCAATCGGGCTGCACGCCGCTCCGGCGTAGCAACTTCATGAAAGCGGCCTCGGCCTCCTCAGGAGTCGCATATTCGGGTTCATTGCTAGCGGGAACAAATGCCTGGACACGCAAGTCACTACCATGGGTCAACTGACGAGACTCGGGGAAACTCTCTCGGTGGTCGCGATGGTGATCGTAATTCGAGTTGGAGTTTGAAAATGAGGTGGGAGGAGCGTATGGTGTAGCCGGCCTACAAAAGTTAGAATTAAGTGTCAAGGGTATTTGATGAGTATGACCTTACACGGGTGTCGAAGGCGTAGCATCGTGACCTAATGCCTTCCTGTAAACCTCAGGCATCTCCCAGGAACTTTGCTTTGTCTCGGTATTATACCAATACTTGCGCCCGCCTTCGGCGGTGTATTCTTTCCATGGCTGGTTCGCCAAAGCGCGCTATCAAGGAGGTTAATATGCTAAAGCGATGTATGTAGGCGCGCAAAACTCACCTCGGCAGGTGACATTAGATCTTCGGGCTTGGTCCATTGTGTTACTTTGGTGATGGAATTATAGTAATAAACGCGTCCGTCAGGACTTTTATACTCTTGCCAGGGGTTTGGCTGGCCATAATGGCCGTTGGCTCCGTTCATCATAGCTAAATTTTGCAAGCGCTTCGTGTTTCCCTAATTATTAAGACGCGCAGTCAAATACCTTTTTCCATTTAGAGGGAAAGTAGAATGGATGAGAACCAAGAAATAAGAAATTGCGGTTGGCGCAATGTCTCGTTTAAATAGCAGAGAAAAATGTCTCTGGACTCACGAGATGAAGTATGTGAAAGTTTAGAAAGCTGCGAATTTTCAGCACGAAAGGTCGGAGTTGGGAAGGGGTACGTACCTTAGATTACCTACCTGTTTGCCCACTAGGTACATACATGTAGGTACATTACTCAGGTACTAAGCTAAAGGCGGAAAGGTGCATTAGAAGGTATTTAAGAATGCGTACAAATCGCACGAGCCAATCACCGATGTCCATTTCTTACAACGACCATGAAGCTTCAATAATAACATACCTAACCTAGGTACCTGCCTTACCTACAAAAGAAGTATCAACTCCATCTTACATAGGAGAAATACTCGATTTCGACATGCGTCAATATCCTATCAACTACCCTCGGCGTATTTAACAATGATCGGAAAGCACAGCGACATAACCCTCTTTTGATTTAATCAAACAACTACTTAGAAAATGGATACCCCTTCGGTTGACATAACTCCCGCATCGACCTTCGACCCAGTCAACGATTCAACACTCACATACTTCATACCTCTCGCTACCAGTTTTGCTGTCGAAGAAGCTTTTAAAAATGACGTGAATAATTCCAGAGAGCCGTTCAGTTCAGTTGAGCGGCGGGAGTCTCTTTTCTTCGGTATGGACATTCTATATCTCTTCCAAGAAGCCCATTTTCTTACCATGCTCATTATTAGACCCCAGATGAATCCGTCGACATTTACTTCGTCCTTACAAGCCCCCATGTTGAAAAAGACACATTACGATCCTCACTGCGGAATGTAATCATCTCCCTCGAGGCACAGATCGTCAACGGGACCTCCCTAGACCGCGATGGCCAACCGGCCTCTGAAATCATCTACACAGGGACAATAGATAGCCAAGAGGAACCAACTGTACTGTTCAAATCCACAGAAGAACACAACCCTGAAGACGATCTTCGGCAGGACTCTGTGGCCGTATGGAAGCAATCGGTATCACTCAACCGGCCCAGGATGCGACTTCAAAGCCCTTCTGTTATTTTCAATGCAACGGCGAGCTTCAAAGTCGGAAGTCAGTCGGCGACCGACGGGCTTCGCGACGGATATATACCAAGTGGCGTAGCGTGGGGTCTCAATATACTCGAGTCTTTCGGAAACGACCCTGATATGAATGGTGTCAAGCCCCATCTATCAGCTCTACGAGTATCTCGTGTCGCGCCAGTTACGCAGCAAGCTAAGGGTCAGCTACGGCCTATCAAATCTTCTTCCAAGCTTTCAATGCGCATCTACCCAGCGGCGCATTCCCGCATGCGTTTTACCCATCTTAATACCACCCCTTCCACAGCGGCTGTCCTTGCGATGCTAGAGCTTGATTTTACACCCTTCTTTGAGTGCGAGATAATACTTGACAGCATATCAATTACGGTCGTGGACGGTTTAGTGGAAGATCTTTCGAACCAGTCTGGAATGTCACTTCCCATATCTTGCGTTGCTCACGACCATATCACGTTTCTGTACCGCATTTTACCAGCTGAAGCTAATTTAGTATCAAAACATCCGATACGAGATCTTAGCATCTCCATCTCTGCGAAAGCACTAATTAGCCCAGAGATATCCGAGCCACAATTAAAGATGGCATGGACTGCTACGGTTGATTTTACAGTTCCTGTAAATCCAGGATATGGTTCTACCATGCAGCCGATCCAACGTATGCACCGACCAAGTCAACTTTCGATCGGGGGTGAGAGCACAATCTCGTTGACGGCGCCATCCGTTGCCCGACCAGACGCGTTGCCGTCCCTCGAAGCCGCAACAACGCGAACAGAGGCTTCTGTGCCTGATATAGGTATTGCTATGACTTTTACTGGTCCGCCTCCAAGTCAACCAATCTTCCCCGGAGATGAATTCGTCTGGAATGTATTTGTCGCAAACCGATCGTCTGCGCCGTCGGCGACGCCAAGGAAGCTAGCCATAGTAGTAATTCCGAAAAGAAGGCGTAATGAATCTCGAGTTAATCGGCCACCTTCCATTTCTCGATTACCAGAAGTCTCGCATAGCCTATCTCAACAACTCAAAACGCCACGAGACCGGAGCGTGGCAGATGCTGTACTTGACGAGAACGTAGTCCACGCTATGCAGCATAGTAGTATCATCGATAGCGCGGGAGTGGTTTGCTTAAGTGCAGATGTTAGGGTTGGACCGCTCGCACCCGGAGCTTGTCACATTGCCGAGCTCAGGTTTTGGCCTTGAAGGAAGGCATCGTAAGTGTTGAAGCTGTAAGGGTTATTGATCTCACGAATAATGAGCATGTAGATATCAGGGATTTACCCACCGTTATTGTTCAGAGTAGATAGATAGAGACGTGAGATAACATCCATAGATACCTAACTAACTTATCATGCTAGTCCTCAACCCTAAGTCCCCAGTAAATTACCATAACCAAATTTGAGCTTTTACAACCATCAAGTTTACTCAATGATAAGTTTCTTCGGCACAGTCTCCCATCTACGGCCAAGAAGCCCCTAGTATTGGGCACTCCGCGCGTTTGTCGCCTCCTAACTTATAGCTTAATACGACTCCCTTTCACGGTACGGTTAAGATATCAACGAAGCATAATTCCACCAATAGTTGTCCAACGGTAGATACCTCTTATCTCCCTCAGAGCGGAACGCATCAACACGCGTCAATATACGTTTTCAAGCACGGATCTCCTAGTGCTATCATCAGCAAGGCACTCTTAAAATTTGACAATCTATATTCTACGCCACCAGCTTCGTGGCGATTTAATTCTAGGAAAACAACAAGCGCCACAGCCGCGCCCAGGCCGGGGTATGTGCGCTACTCCATGCCAAGAAGCAAGGAATAATCGAAGCTGTCGCCATATTTTCCGCGCCTCACGAACCCTTCGTTGCGCGGGGGGAGGGAAACATCTCATAGGTAATATAATAAAGCAGATTTGGCTTCGCTTAGCTCCCGTGCTTTTCCTGAGACCTAACATCTGTCTTCCCGGAAAGAAACCCGGTGGCCGCGGCGTCGAGGAGGAATACGCTGCGCCGAATGACGGCCCGCGAAAACCCCCCTGGTCCTGGACAGCACAACTAAGGTAGGCAGGTCGTGCGCGAACGCATTTGGCTTCGCTTGAGGTCTGCAGGTAACACCGTCCAAGCGTGCCTAGGTATGTAACATCGCCTCGTGACAATGCCGGGCTTGAGCTTACCGGGACCTGGCCCGCATATTAAGGCGGAGGGATGCCGTTTTCTCACCTCGGCCGTACCTATCTAAGCAATTTCCCTTTTTCGTCTCTCTCTCTCTCACTTTTTTTTTTTTTTTATCTCCTTCCTCTCTTCTTTGTTGTTTCTACCTGAATGGTCTCGAACACGTCCGTGGCATAACCAGGGAGTATGCCCTCATTGGTCATTCAGTTGCTAGGTATGAGGTATAATAAGCATGTTATTATTGGGATTGGTATGATTAACCAACATAGTCCTGGGTGGTCAGCATAACCCGATTGAACGAATTGGCTTCCCATGTCAACCACGTCGCCGAGTGAAGCCATACACATCCAGTCAATTAGACAGTTCATCAGTCGCATCCAGGTCGAGCACCAGAGCGCACTAACCAATGATAACTTCTATGACCTAATCCCAGGACGACTAAGTTCAACCTAACCAGTATAGAAAGCAGACGCTGCTAAGAGCCGGACAATGAGATTGATGTTTTGTGCTTCAATCTCTCAACCATAGTATAATAACCATACATTGGCCCAGACCGTGAAGGGAGCAATTTTTAAAGTCGGGCGTTGTGATGGTCAGGATAAGAGTCTAGAGCCTCGCACGAACAGTATTCAACATCAAAGCGCGAAGGTTATTTGCGTCTTCGGTAACAGGCGAGCTGAGATAGCCACACGCGGGGAAATCGTAAAGTAGACGTTTTCAAATATCTGAAACAGAATACTGAACAGTGAACTCGGAGATTTTACTCTCGCTAGAGCATGCAGGGCATTCGCTAACCATTTGGACGGTAACTATGCCTTTGTTTTGCCGTGTATCTTCTTCCATCATGTTACCATTGGCCTCTGTCGTGTTATACGATCTAATTTCCAAGAGTAGACTTAAATGTCACGTAAGTATCCTGGCTGCCCCCGGCGGGCCGGATCGCCTTCCGGATTCGTCTGTGCCTGGGGGTTTGAAGAGGGTAAGAACCTAGTATGCGAGGCACAAAGTACGAAGGCAAATACAAGTGAGGGACCAGTGGGTATCTTTCATCGGCCCTTAGCATTAGATGATGTATTCAAGCTCCCAGTACGAGATTTACTGGCAGAGTTAAGCCTTACACACACTCTCTCTCGATCAAATGTCGACACGTTTACAGGGTCTCTAGGGGTGGAGTCGTTCCCTGGAGTATAGCAGCATGGCACAGATTTGAATCGGGCTGGCTATGATCCGAGCAAGCATTCTAAGACACACGTTACCTACGTCGTCAGGAACAAGTAAAGCCTCATATATAAGACATCTGACAGCTCGAATTTCGGAGCCCAGCTGAACGGATACGTAGATGAGATATAAATGAACTCAACATAGCAATTATCGTAAACGCGCATAGATGTTAACTAATTAGCACATGTAATCCTATATCCTATAGTTAACAACCCCGCGCATCTTGTCGCAGTTGGTCAATGCCTTCGCGTAGTTAAGAGCGATTTAGCCTGTCGATCATGACGCCAAGGGGAGTGGAACTCGGCAGAGAATAATAAGCGTAAATAGTGGGCAGACCCTTCAACGGATATGGATATCATCACCGTGCCTTACATACGCTATTGCTCTAGCACTGATATTGTATATTGTTAAAAGTGCTGGTAGAAGCGGAGAGGCGAAAAAAAGGGAAAATCGATACCTATATCGAATATCACATACCTATATCAGGAACGATGAAGTTGATCGGTTAACATCCGCCAGACCCCTAATCGGTATTGTCAATGCGAGTATATTAGTGGCTTCCCAATCGTTCAAATAGAGATGCGAAATTCGAGCTGTGAACGTAGGGGCGTGGCGCAGCAGTTCATGTCTTTGCGCAAGGCCGTTCGCGTCTCACTCATGAGGCTACCGAATATGAACTTATTTACAAAGGAAGCTCACGGCACTTCAAATAAGAGCCGGCACGCATTAGGTAACTTTGCGGCTGGTTAAATCCCGAGCTGGCAGGTGTAGCAGATAGAGGAAAATGGCAGATGTATGGAAGCTCGTGGCGCATATGCATACTACATGGCAGTTCGTATGTAGCACGTTACATTTAACTCATTCTTGTATAGGTCTACATGGTAGTCGACTCGTCTTATCGTTTCATTGGCCATGAGGAATCAGCTAGTTAATGGGTCCCTCCAAAAGGGAACCACACAAGGGACCCTAGCTCACAATATATGCCGGGGCTGTTACTATCGAACATCCCAAGCGCACACAAGCTGGGGGGAGAAGATGGTGTTGTGCCCCGGATTCGAGGTGTTACGCCAAGTAGTGTGTAGAAGAATACCGGGTTTCATCACTCTGATGCCCTATGGCCGTCGACGAAAAAGAGTCAAATTAGTTGCTGCTGATATGTATCTAGGAAATATCCTCATTAAAAAACATATAAGAATACTCGGATAGGAAGCCATAAATGGTATGTACTTAGGGTATAGCGCCACTTATATTCGATGCACGTCGTAAACAATTTTTAGTCGGCATACGTTTGCAGAAAAGAGCGACTTGGCCAAGATACCAGGGGCCTCGTCCAAGCGAACGCAAAATTGTAAACCCATGGGTCGCCATCGTCTAGATCATCCTAGGGTACTACGTCGAATCCCTTCGTAGTTTAGTGTACGGTGCTACTCGGAGACTCCCAGGTCGCTGAGATACCGCGTTACAGCAAGGGCTTTCTGCGATTTTGCGCGTGCAGGCCCGGCGATCATTCCGCAATTCGTCTGGGAATTGCGGCACAACAGGTTGAGTATCCGCATTGATCTCCCCTGCTATAGATCCAAGTCCATGCGACGGACCTGGAGATGGGGGTCGTGCTCTGATGATATACATATTCCCCGGTGCCACTCAGTTGATCGGAGCCCATCTCCTCGGGCTCTTGCTGCCACGCTACTCGCCCAAACTTTATGTTCAACATTACCTCAGTCCCTGAGGTAAACAGGTCAAAATGGCGGCAGCACAGGATACCTTAGGGCCGATGATGAATGCTGTCAACTGGGCTTTGACATCACTGGCGGGGACGTTTCTTGGTCTACGAGTGTTTTGCAAGTTCAGTCGACATAGGGGGTTGTGGTGGGATGATCACATTTTGATATTCGCTTTCGTAAGTTATGAATCTTTGGATTCAATTATAATGGGAAACATTCTAACATGCTATAGGCATGTCTCGTGGCGGCCGTTGGTTTCATTACCAGTTCAATCTCCTTAGGATTCACCAGCCCGGCAGGGCCTCAAACCCCAGAAGATGCTCTTCGACTTCAAATTCACGGGGGTGTACAAAACGTTCTTTTCGGATTAGCCACGGTTATGAGCAAGACCTCATTTGGAGTTACGCTATTAAGAGTTACTGAGGGCCGGATAAGAATGATTGTCTTGTTTCTTACCGTGACTATGAACTTGGCTGTTTTCCTCTACATCATATTTACCTTCTTAAAATGCAAGCCGGAGGTGTATTCTTGGATTAAGGGACCTGGTTGCTGGAGCACCGAGAAATACATTCACTATGGTATATTCGCTGGCGGTATGTTAATTCTGCACTGCCTTATGTCCAGGGGCTTGGGATGATTGATTCGCTAACTTGTTGTATAGCATACTCTGCCTTCGTCGACTTCTCATTCGCTCTCATCCCCTGGTTCTTAATTATGAACCTTCAAATGAAAAAGAGAGAGAAACTCGGTGTTGCGATTGCCATGAGCTGCGGTGTGATGTATGAGTCAATGCAACCAATTATTTTAATAGCTTGCTAATTATCATATAGTGCTGGAATAACCGCTATTATGAGATGTATCTATCTACCACTTCTCACTCTCGGGACATTCTCGAGTAAGTTCACAGCGCCATAATGTATGCGCTTATAAACCGATGACTAACCCATTATCAGCTCAAGGGACAACACTCGTTATTTGGTACGTGGCTGAAGGGTCAGTCACTATCATCGCGGCATCGATACCTGTTTTACGCGCCCTTATCAAAGATATATCATCGTCTCTCGATCGCTATAACCGCAGTACCGGCAACAAATCGGGCGCCTTAAAGAGTCATACGAAAGGCACTCCAAGGGGCCTCCACGCCAGCAATGTGGTAACGACAGTTATTAGTTCTCGAAAGAATCCGCATGATCCTCTGGACCCCCACGGCGACGCAAGTAGCGATAAAAGTATTCTCGACGGGGCGCACGCGCCGGGTAAATCGTCAATGGGAGGGAGAGGAGGAATTGTACAGACGCAAGAGATCAGATTAAGCTATCACGAGCGAAGTTATCATGAGCGAAGCGACAATGAGAGCGAGCAAGGATACGAGATGGAATCGATGGGAAGGAAGTCGCCTTAATTTTATGATACCCGCTACGGCCACGCCTGGTAGGACTTTACAGCTTGGCTGGATTTGTGTATAAAATATTGTACGATTTGAATGCGACATGCAATAAAAGCCGACCGGCATATTTTCATTCATCCTCACGAAGGCCTTCTCAGTGCCAGGCCTATCTTAACCAATCTATTATTCGGATATAAGTGAGAGCAGTGAATCTACTACAGTTTGGCCTCCATGGGATTGGTGTTTGGTGCTGTTGTGTCTATATTTGAATCGGGTTGCTCATCGTTTGTGAGTAATCATGATAGACGGTAATTATGGGATCCAAGGGGGAAAACCTTTACGATAGTTAACTGGCATATAACTTGCTAATTCTTTATACTCGCACTAAGCGATGCTTAAGCACATTTTTTATCCTTATATGTTGCTGATGATGAATCTTCTATCAGCGTTAATAAGTCTCACAATTGCTAACCCGTGATCTCTTCCCTATGCGGGCCAACCCCTATCCAAGCGATTTGCACACATTTGCCACAATAACATACAATTTTGCACAGGTAGTCAAAGATCAACTACTTTGTGGGCTTCCATGCCAATCGCGTGATTCAGTATATTGTATTGCTACCACTACAATAGCATTTCTGGTAATGATCAACGTCGTATTCTCGGTGTCCTGCGCGGTTGAAAAATTATGTAACATTGCTGGAATATCTCTTTTGTAGGTAGTTTCTAGAATAGGCCGAGAGAGACTTCAATCAGCAACCGGCGTAACTCCTTTAGGGAGGTTACATTTCGCACGAACAAGCGGTGGCCGGTATTGGGAATTATTTTTTCGTAAATTACCATTTAAGTCTAGTTCCCTTGGCAGGGACCATTAGTAGAGCTGCCCAAAATTGTGTGCGACTTTCATTGCGATCGAACAGTAGGATGTTATGTGCCTCATGTGTGGGTTATCAACCTTGTTGGATATGGATTCCATATTATGGAATCCCATAGCCTCAAACCCTGAGGGGAAAATGCGACAGTAGATAAAATTTGACTTGCAGTTATATACCTAAGTATAGATTCATAAGAAGCACTATTTTTGTTTTTTTTTAATGGGACAGAATATTATGAGATTTGTTGTGTTTTCAGTTTTACCGAGTGCAACATAACTAACGGGGCAATATTAACCCACGTTGTCGCAGAACCGTATAAGTCCAAGGGACGGAAACATGGAATATGGGTTTTTTTTTAAACTATATATAGTTGATAATAACCCTTATGGAGATATGTAACAATGGGGATTGGGATAACTGACATCTGAAAATACTTCTTTTTTTTTTCTTTCTTTTTTACATTATAGTATCTGGATGCTTGCATTTAGCAAGATGCGACGAGATAGGTCGGATATGCTATTTCGAACATGATGAAATTAGATCTCACCCTCGCTCTCTTCCCCTATCCTGGATTTTCATCTTTCGTTATACCTAGTTGTGACGTATAGTCTAGGAAGATCTCCTGAACGGTGCTGCTTAGGCTTTCATTTCCAGAACTTTTGGTCGAAGTCATCAACTATTCCTTATCTGATTTAAGTAGGTGATGGGACTATGCGATACTTGAATCGCTAGAAGGACACGACTGAATCATGTGATCAATGATCTACAGTCTAGTTAATAATACTTCAAACAAGATGCACGTGTACACGAGTGGCAAATACTTTTAAAATCAACGATGTAACCGTTCGATCACGACAAGCACAACATCAAATTTTCTTGATATCTGATATAAAAAAAATCAAGGGTCTCTTAAATCATAGGCGTTGATAATATTGCGGGATGATGTACGATATATGACAGCATCCCGCGATGCGCCAAACTAAGAAGGGTTAAGTTTATAAAGCCACATTTACGATTTCTCTTGCGATTTCAGGGTCCAGCTGACGTCCTGTAGTGCGGCTGAACTATTGATCAAAGGATGACGAAAGACGCGTGGATCTACAAATAAATTTCATCAGTGCGGACCCTGTTCTGCGGCTCTTCTGGGCCCTGATATGACAAGATAGATCAAAGACATTACATTGGTTCCGGATAGCCCGCAAAGTCCGGTTCTTCCTAGCGCCCACCAAGTCTTGGGCACATTTACGTGTGCCAGTGTAAATGAATAAAAATGCCGGGTGCCGCATCGTCGGATACTCGGAAGCGAAGGAGAGAAACCTGCTTACGTTTTTCTGATCTTTCTCAGACCCGTGACGTACCATGAAAATGGCTCAATATAAGTTACGGTGAGGCATCTGAATTATGGTAAGGTATTCTGATTTTCTGATTCTGTTGTTATATCGTTGCGCAACTTTCGTTTTTGTTGTCGAGCATCAAATAGGCTCTTACTACTACCCCTATACCTATTAACATTAGTTTGCTCGTTGGTTCTCTCGCTTGCTGCTTTAGTCGCAATACACAAAATATTTCAACGTCCGCTTGAAGGAATCCTAGCATATCCGAACTTGCCGAACCACGAAAAAAATAAAAATCAAAGAATCGGATAAAGAATCATGGACGACTTCCCCAAAAACTTGATCATCGGAATTGTCGTCTGCGCCGTCGTAGTCGTGGTGTCCGTTTGCCTCATATATTATCTCGCCCTCAACTGGACCAAGTTGGCTCGTCGGATTGCTCCCAATCGCTTCGCGGAACCACCAAGCGAAAAGACACAATGGCCACAGCCGAGGAAATCCAGCGAGATGGACTTTTCACCTACATCCTCACCCACATCTTCTCCCAGATCATCGAGGATGAGCAACGAACCGATGATGAGTCAGTTTAAACCATACGATGACGGACCTATAACACCACCTCGCAACGTCAAGTCGTAAAGAAATGTTAATTTCGTTATTTCTTTCTTCTACTACGTACATCACGAATTACGAATTATGACCATCGGGCATTGCATTTACGGCGTTTTTCAAGTGGTATCCAGGGCTAAGGTTATGATATATCTAGACGCATGATCGCTCAATATGCTGGCTAGGCGTTGTGGAGTTTTGAGACGACGGCGATAGCGCCCATGACATGTTTGAAAAGGGCTGTGGAGACAGGAGATTGAGGGGTCACACACGCTAGACCATTGAATCGGGTTGGTCTAGAGTACATAGATCGAAGCCTATAATATAATAAAAAGAAAGTCGGGCAAAGGTTTACAAACATTAATTGGGGCGCACATCGTCGATCGTCTTAGTGAACGTCATGCCGTAATCTTCTAGGCCCTCTTAACCCCGCACATCATCGTAAGCTATTACAGCAGTATAATGGTTGTCAAGAAAAGACAGTTATTAAAACCAATAATCCTCTGTGTTATATTTTCGATTAGAAACGTAGCTGTGGCGGTCGGTGATTCCTTTCAACATTGACGGATGTTTATGATAGCCCCTTTTCCCAGGTACCCAGGATGCACTACGCTTACAGAGACATCGATCACCAGGCAAACAGCTTATATTGAACCCTAAATCTCGTTCAGTCAAATAGGGCACGTATGCTACCATATCTAGAGACATATTCCTAGTGAGTAGTTGTAAAAGAGATTTGAAGTTGTGTTGCAGAGTTACAGTATTGGATTAGAGTATTGCCTGAAATACTCTGGTGGGGATATACTACGGGGTCGACATGGTAAATCAGCATCTTAATATTCTTAATATGAGAAAGGATTTTTGGATGTTGGCGCAGTTGGGGGGTATCTGCAGGTTATTGGCTACCAATGGGTGGGCTGAGCCGCTGGCGTTATTTGTTGGAAACATCCTTATTAGACCATGTAAGCAGTCCTAGCTTTGGTGCAAAGTTCTAATAGCAATGTGTGTATGGGGCAAGAACGCGTTCTTTTGTTTTCTATATAGGTAGTTATAGATGCCTTCATCATTCCAGTATCGCCCCTTAACGGAATCTGGGGAGATTAGAGTCTTCTCTCTTGACCCTGCACCAAATAGAGAAGCGACTCTGAAGGGCTCATTCCAACATATTGTACTTCTTACTCAATATTTCACTGATCATTATGTTGCTCTATCATATGTATGGGGTGACAACACGATTACTGATGCAATCCTTGTCGATGGCTACGAAATCGGAATCGCTGCTAACCTCAGCACCGCGTTGAGGGACATCCGTCATAAAACGAGAGTTCTACGCATATGGATTGACGCATTATGTATCAACCAGAAGTATGTCCCGGAGCGGAATCAACAAGTCGCTCTTATGGGGGATATTTACTCCACTGCAAGTAATACGATAATCTATCTTGGTCCATTGAGTCTTGATGCCCAACTTATTCTCCAGAAAATACGGGGAGGGATGTTCAGGAGCTTCGATGATACCAGCAGTATGATTTCTCTCCCCACACGTAAACCTAACTCGAAGGATAGTAGTCCATCGAAAGAGGACTTGGATCTTGCTGCAGCATCCAGCAAATTACTAGCCAGGCCTTGGTTTCGTCGGGCTTGGACATTCCAAGAGCTAGTTTTATCAAGGGACCCATGGTTCCAATGCGGATCAAGACATGTGAGATGGATGGATCTTTGTAACCTCCTCCTTCCCCTATTGAAGACGCATCAATCTGGAATGGAGACCGACTTAGCACGCATGAAAGAAATACACGATGCCGTCCACGCTCGTAGTGATGCGGACCGTGGCACTTTGAGCTTATGGCGGATTTTAGAAATTAGGGGAAGAGCCCAAGCGACTGACGCGAGAGACCTCATATACGCAAATATGGGACTTCACTTGGATCGCCAAGAAGTCGGAGAGTTTGTACAAATCGACTATAACAAGACAGCTCGGGAAATTTTCATCGAAGTCGGCCTTTATGTGATGAAACATCTGGGTCTTAATCGGGCATTATCTAATATTTCTGACTCCCCTCTCAGATCTATTCTTCCATCATGGGTGCCGGACTGGGGCTTCGATGCTAAGCTGGAGCCTACCAATGCCGAACAAGCTAAAGGGGTACGTTATAGTCCTTCAACATCAGAGCAGGATGTGCTTTTAATCAGATCAAAACACCCCCCGTTGGTTGTCACACACGTTAGCCAGATCCTACCACCTCCAAGGTCACCACAGGATAGCTCGTTGGAAAATATGACATTGATAGGGGGCAGTGTCTATTTCGCAAAGCTGTCGCACCGGCCAATCAGAGATTCAGTCCCAAAATTGTGGTCGGAGTTCACTTGGTTGGGAAGTGTGCTCGAGGACGGAGGTTCACACTCTATCGACTGGCTGCGTCGCATTACTGACGACAACGCTTGCGAGCTGATATTGAAGATGTATGATAACAGGATACATGATCCGAGGACCCCAGCCCGAATAGCCTTGCTCGATAACTCGGTAGCGACTATTGTTGATGAGAAGGTACGCGTCGGAGACAGCATTGTCGCATTGGAGAGCATCCACTTCTACCAAGAAGGCAGATTTCATATAAGCGAACAGGAATTCCCAAGTCGAGTTGCTGTTCGAAAATTGGAGCTAGATTTTCCCTCCGACCTTGATAATAAGATCGTTGCCACGTTTTCGCAAGACGATAAATATGTCGGGCGACGTCAACATTGCCGTATGATAGCGCCCCAGATGATACGGATCGAAGAGACAACGCTTGAGGAAGAGTCTTTATTTATTATCCATTGAGATTGTTTATGATACCGTATATTAGATATTATATTTACAGATATGTTGGCATAACTTATGAATTCTTCCTAAAATTGCTATCTAGCAACTCACAGGAGTGCAGTCGTGGTTTTCTAGGTAGCTAACAATGACAGGCATGACCATAGTAAGCGCATGGACCTTAGCTAGGTATTATGGAATAGGTATCTTCCATTCGCAGATAATATGCTTGATATTGAAAATAATATGAAAGATCGGCTAGATACACCCTACTTCAGGTACGTATCAAATGTGAAGAGCGTCCTTGAAGACCATTGTGTACACCATGGCCAAACCATCTAGCCCCTGGTGGCCATCCTTTTTACCACCCCGGCCCCTTTTCTTTTTTCGCCTAGCCACAAAAAGGAAATGTGTGCATGAAACATGAACCCTCTAAGTATCTCTAGTCATACTGTCCTACAAGTTCCTGTATTTGGATTAAGTGTTTGTTTCATGCATTCCAAGTATTTACGATCCATTTTACTTACGAAAGGGGAGACGCGCCGTATTTGAGCAGCAAATCGACCGCTTCTTGGTTTTGCCTTGCCATGGCGATTTGCAAGGGAAGGCAATAGTCGAACGTAAGCGGCCGTATGAGGGGCATATTCGGGTCAGCCCCTCCGCGGAGAAGAGCCTCCAGGCATGCGTTCGAGGACCACGTTGGTTCTTGATTGCACGCATGATACAATGACCGAATTTGTTCGACGACCGGCGCCGAACGAAATAGATCTCGATTTATCATGGCCTCGACGATCCTGGGTTTTCCGCACAAGACGGCCCGTAAGAGGGCTCCGGGATGAGGCTTGCTAGTTGATCTATTGATCAGTGGGGGGAAAGGGTTTGCGCCGTGGTCGAGGAGGAGCTCGCACATGGCAAGGTTTTCTTGCTCGAGCGCTACGTCAAGCGGAGTCTCTCCTCTCAGGGTAGACTGGTTCGGATCTGCACCCTTCTCTAATAGCATCTGTGCAACCTGTATGTCTTCACCCTTACAAGCAGAGAGTAGAGTGGTCCAGCCTGACTTAGAGACGTATTCCCAAGGCGCCCCAGCGTTTAGGATGATGCTAGTGACTGTGAAGTTTTTAGCTTCTAAAGCTTTGAATAAGCGCGTCTTTGTAGCCAAGATCCTAGCTGCGTCTTTGAATCGTAAAGCGAACTGGAGAGAAGTAGCATTTCTCCCGTTAATTGCTTCGTTTATCATCGAGGCCACTTCCGTCTTCGATGGAAGTCTCGTGTCAAGCTCTAGTAGATGCTCGCAAATCTCTATATGACCACTCAGAAATAGCGAGTAAATCAAGGTTTTGCTAGTATTGCTGGTCGCGTCAGGAGAGGATCCATGGTCCAGCAGTAGCTTTACAATGTCGAACTTGTCGGGATGCTTATTTCCTGAGCAGCATACAATTTCCATCGCGCTCCAACCGTTATCATTCGTAGCGGTTGCCGAAGCACCTCGCTCGAGCAGTAATTTGACAGCTAAACGTAGATAGTTTCCTAAGCCTGTACACATACATGCTCTCATGAGTGGAGTCATTCCCGTGAAATTTCGAGCATCAAGCTCGGCCCCGGAGTCCAATAGGTACTCAATGATGGGCACCAAACCGCCACCGGCCGCGATTGCTAGAGGGCTATCGCCATCGTCGAGGTTCTTTGCATTGACATCTGCACCAGTTTCAACAAGGCGCTTTGCAAGTGTTAATCGAGAGTGTTCGCCCGAACACCACTCCTGGAATTCCGCCTGGAGAAGTCTCGGAGGCGAACTGAGAAAATCGCAGCAATAATGTAAGGGCGTGGTTCTGGAGTTGTAAGTGGGATTGGCACCCAGCGCAATGAGACTGAGCGCATCCGGGAATCGTCCCGCTGCGCATGCATCTAAAAGTAGCGTGCAACAGTTGGTATCCGTGGCATTGATATTCGCGCCATTTCGCACCAGCCAGCCGATCATATTCCAACGACCTGCCTTATAGGCCCAGTGAAGCGGGCTCATACCATGATGATCTTCGATATCGATTGGGGGCCGGTAGTAGTCTAAGAGAAATTGAGAAAACTCAAGAGCCTCTGTACAGCTTGATGTATGTAGAGCGGTTACGTAGTTGCTCGAGGAGCCCAATGCCCTCGATGCTACCTGGAAAGAAGCACCTCGAGTTACTAGAATCCGAGCTGTAGAATACTGTTCATAGCACTAAAAAGAAGAATAAGTTATTGAAAAACTACAGTAGTTATTAGCCAGGTGGACTAGTTCATGTACATACTATAGCTGTATGAAGAGGCATCCACCACGGAAGCTCAGCGTTATCCGTATGTGACCCAACACGAGGTTCACAGCCAGGTTCGAGCGGCCCGTCGCATGGGCAAAACCCATGTGAGAGGGAGTTGACATTTGCACCATAATCTAAGAGCAAGTTGACAATATCATCATGACCTAGACGAGCAGCACTATGAAGGGGTGTCCATAACTGCGAAGACGGTTGACCAGTCAAGCTGTGCGGCAACGAATAGAAACCACTTTCTCGTCTTCCTCTATTTTGCTGCTCGAGGAGCATTAACTGCATCTGATAGTCTTGTAGACTTGAGGAATTTTCTGCCGAGCTACGCAGAGGATTGGTGAACATGGCCTGATCTGGGTTGGCGCCTGCTACCAGTAGTTTTCTAACCACTTGAGTGCTTCCTTGTTCAACTACCTGGAAAAGGAGGTTGATCTTGTCACCAACTCGGCGGTAAAGAACATGATCTAGAGCTTGATACAGAACATGGCAACAACGAGAGGCTCTCGAAATCTCGCTGATTTCCAAGTATTCTGCAATATGAGTGAGGAGTTCGTTGGGTAGCCGTAAAAGTGTCATTTTCTGTCTGTCTAGTGTTCAGTTCGGTAACGACGTGGTCCCTTTATATAAAAAGTACGCGCGAAGCTGATATATCATCAGCATAAATACTACTTGAATACGAAATACTCAACGCGAACATGAACGCGGACATGAATACGGATTTTCGCGGGGTTAGACGCGAGGCTCTCACATTGCCTGCAACCCAAAACAACTGGGCAATAAGCTGACCAAGTGGCGCAGATAGTCCAAACCACAAGGTTTATTCTTGCCAATCAGCGCGATTCAGACAGTATATGTGAAATAGTATTGCTGCAGTTTACGAGGCCTTGAGCTGACATGTATAATTAGTTTATAAATTTATGAATTATAAGCACAATGAACAATTTATTCTAGTTATTTCATAAAATAAAACTGCAAAAGTGATAGGTAATTAATTCATATAAAAAAAATTAACTTAACACTTACAAGTGTGTCGCTCAGATCGATATTTCTTTTTTTGAAAGTGGTTATTTACTACTTTGGTAATAATCATGGGTTTTTATGATGGAAATAGTCCTGAGTTCCCTGAAGTAGAATAGAATATTTTATTACGATGACAGGTTGACATTACACGCGTCCTGCCCGTCCAACTTGTAGGATCTCGCCTGTCAATCGCTCATCGCTTCGTAGGACTGGCCAACTTGTGCCATCTGCCTTGTATAAGTTAACTTCGAGCTTCGTACCAAGGATCTTATGCGTCGACTTCTCGGGGTCAATGCGCCCGAATAAGGGAACGTTGGTCTTATAGCGCTTAGGTTGCGCATCGGTCGTTACTAGGTCAAGCACAATTCCTTGACTTTCGAATTCTACCGTCGCTTTATCCTTATCAATCTTCTTGAGGAAGAAAGAGGCTATTACCGTCGACGGTGTCTGGTAGAAGTCATGTCGCACAGTCTCGAGTAGCTCCTCTCCATCTGCGGTTCCAGACGAATTGGCCGTGCCGGACTTGTTCTTCTGTTTCCCGGACCCGATGAATAAGTGTCTGGGCGAGGTCTTGCATCCCTCAATCTTCATAAACTGGTCAAATTCCAGCACTCGTCGCTTGCAACAACTGTAGCCTTTACTGCCTTCATGGAATATGGGTGCGCCAGGATGGTGAACACATTTCTCATCATCAGACCTGCCTTGGCTCTTCTTGTAAGCTGCGTTACAGCCTTTCCGACGACAAGCCTTGCCATCGGGGATCTCAAGAGAGGGATCGTCATCTTCAGACTCGGGAGGTGGCGGAGGTGCAGTAGGTGCAGGCTGAGGAGCGAGAGGAGCACGAGAGGGTACTGCTGATACAGCCTCGGCAAGTTTTGAAGCTAGGGACGAATTCGCATCGGTTTCCGGTGCCTTCTTTTCAATCTCGGGAGGTAGATCGGTTGTGCTATGTTTTCCTTCGGTGCAGGGTGGAATCTCGAGGAATTCGTCAAATGTAAGAACTCTTGGTTTGCAGCATTTCCAGCCTAAACGTAGTAAATGTGGGCTTGGATTAGTGAATGTTCTTTTTTTTTTAAACCGTTTATGGTTAAGCCGGTTATATAATTATAATTGATCACTTACCTTTCTGACCCTCGTGAAAGACTGGAGGACCCGGATGGTACACACAAGTCTCGTCCGGGTCGGTATAAACCTTGCCGCAACCTTTGTGGACACACTTCTGAGCCATTGTTTGGCGTGCGTATGATCTTAGCGAAGAATTGGTGCTCGGTCAACCTTTGGTCAGTTTTGAATTTAAGTCGACCAGACCAGGTTGGTATTTTTGTTCTTGCCAGGTTATTAAAAAAGTATAATTTTTTGTTTTGTTTTGTTTTGTTTTGTTTTGTTTGTTAATAAGGGATCTTGTAGATGAAGCTGATGGAAGCTACGAGAGCCTCGAAGCTATTCACCGCCTTCTGTTTATGGGAGCTGTGCACTAGGTTAAGTCTACACGGTGCCTTTTTAGGTAACCACAGAGCCTATGACGTACGCTCTTTTATAGTACTTGCATGTGCACAGAAACACCTACACGGGAAGTACATATCGTTTGCACTGGCAGAATTTCTGAACCCCGCTTAGTGGGGTGAAACAGCTTGACCTTAATAGCCTCTATAATCTAAAAATGTACTAAATGTACTTATCTACGTATCTATTCAGGGGATTAATAAGATATGCAAGATATGCATATATACCGTAATTCTATATAACAATGTTCTCTTTTCTTGTCCTGGCGTATTGATTTCTATGCTATTTTCTATCTATGCTGGCATTACATAGGTAGCTACCTGTCCAGTAGATGTTAATCGTGCGATTCATTTTCCTTCGAATTTAATCCACTAGAACCCCATCCAGCTTGAACTGTCTTGCTTGAAAACTCATAATCTTCAACTTTGAGCCTTCAATTTTCAAAATGCGGGCTACGTGCAGATTACTTCAGACATGTAGGATCACGCTGTTCACGCGTGAAAACTGCGGACTTTGCACTCAAGCTAGAACAATTCTCTCTGATGTTTGGGATTCCCGACCATTTCAATTCAAATAGATCGATATTATCAAATCAGATACTAAGCCTCCATGGAGGGATCTATATGAGTTTGATGTTCCCGTGGTATGTAAATAAATCTAGATCATACATCTGCATTCACACCCGAATCTACTATTAAACGAATGAGAAAAAAAAAAAAGAAAACTACGTAGACTAATAAACTCTCCTGGTAGATTCATATCAGCAAGTCCTCTGCTCCAGAGGAACACCCACAGTCCGCTTCGAAGGCAATCAAACTCATGCACCGGTTTACTGCTGATCAGGTGAAAGACAAGATGGATCTCGCCGAGAAAGCATGAAGCTGTATTACTGATACAAGACCTACTCGTATTAAGTGCGAGGAAAGCCCACCACTGGTTCGCCTGTACGACAGTTAAATACTATTAGTATCTCCCGCCAGCTTTTGGTGCCTGCTGCCCTCGAGCGGTACTTAGCACTACGTCCAGCGAAGCCTGTAACAGTGTCGCATCAAGTGCAGTACTTATCATATGGAAACCCTTGTCGGCGTACTGCTTGGCCTGCTCCCCGCTTGTGGCGAAGAAACCGCATTTCTTCCCTGCCTTATTAGTCGCTGCCAGGATCTTGTCGATTGCTTGTTCTAGCTCGGGTTTAATAACGCCATCCAGTATGGGATGACCAATATTATTCCCTAAGTCAAAAGGTCCCACGAAGAGAACATCAATCCCTGGGACAGCGGCTATCTCCTCAACAGCATCAAGTGCTTCTTGTGTCTCTATCTGTACCATTGTTAGGAGAGATTCGTTCGCATGCTGTAAATACTCTGTCATCGTTGGCACCGGGTTGAAGCGTTCCATAGAGAATGGTGATCCGAGCCCGCGCTGCCCTTGCGGTGGGAATTTGGCTGCGCTGACGATTCTTTTGGCCTCCTCCGCGGAACGGAGAAGAGGGACGAGAATCTATTTTGTTAACGAAGCTCTGGTACTTGTTACTGACAATTAGCCACTTACACCATGTGCTCCTGCATCTAATGCGCCTTATCTAGATGTTAGCTACGTGGACTCGCCAGGTTCAATCGATAGCCTTACGTTTTATCATCCAACCTTGCATATCAGGAATCCTCACGAGAGGGCTGACTCCGCAGCTAGCGATAGCTGGGACTGCCTCGTGCATTGCGGCATCTTTACAAAATATGGGTTAGCTCTACATTTCGGGGGCGTTAAAGCAGATATCCGAATTAAATCATCGCCTCTTTTCCGAGTAGGGTTAGGTATTCATACCATCCATGTTTCCATGTTCACAATCAACCATCACCCAGTCGAAACCAGCACGTGCCAATATTCTCGAAACATTCTGACCAGGCAAAGTCTGCCAGGCCCCTACGCTTGGACGTTCATTCTTGATAAATACGTTCTTTAGCACACACCCTTGCAACATGTTGGAGTACGGTCTCGTCTGTAATATTTTATTGGGACGAAATGAAACAAGATATCGTTTTGGACTCGTTAATAAGGTGAGACTAGCTGATGCCCGAACCCGAACTATGAATGGCATCGGTCTTAATATACCGTTTAAGCAGATCGACTAGATCAACTATTTTCTCGGAACGAGGTTAGATAAAAACATTAGCTTATAAAAGACACCTGCCTCAAAACTCGATATGATCCTTCTGTAACCTTGGAACCCTCCGTTCATGAGGAGAAACTGGTTACCGGCCCCTCCCGATCATACGGCAAGTTACCTACCGAGGGCGGGGTAGTTACCAGTATAAGCTTTAGGGACTCTTGGACTAATGCACTACGATGATCTATTTGGGACAACTACCTATGAAGACTATCTTGTAATGGTACCAGGGTACTGGTTTAATGAAGACAGAGTTTCTTGTTGCATAATTTTGTAATACCGCACACATTTTAAATGGAGCCTATGAGTTGCTAGCGTCTCGGCTTGTTGAACGGCTTGACTCCGACTGTGCCGCAAGTGATACCCGAAGCCCGACTTCGTGGTTTAATGAGTATCCCGTGATCCGAGCCGGAATACTAACTAATCCGTCTCGGGTGTCCGAACACCACTAGCTAAATAGGTCCTTTGCCTAATTGGGTACTGGGATAAAAAAAAAAAAAGTAACGGGAACTTAGTAAGAATGGGTTAATTGCTATATTTAGCTTATTACTTTCGGGGTGACTTGATATTTCAGTTAAGTACCTATTAAATAGTTGACATCTTGATTAATGTGAGCTATACTATGTAATGCGCTACCAGATTAAGAATCTCTATTATAGAGAGGGACTTTAGGGAAATTAAAGTTATGATTATATAGATAGTACATGTATACTTTGTAATAAATATGGGGAGTTGATCTTAGACGTAGCGGTGATTTTGTCCCTCCTTAATACGAGTCTACCTATGCTGTTGTCAGTTTAGAACTGCACACACTGTATAATACACTTAATTATTGATCCCTGGAGATTTCCTCTTCGTCTTAATCTATCTGCCATATGCTGGCAGAAGACTATGCCGACGCGTATGTATACGCCGTCGTTGCTGTAATTTCTTCCGGTGACGCGCTCTACACTGAAGCCGATAGCTTTGTGTAGTAAATTTAAGGGACGGCGTTGGATTACTTTAGGAACTTCCGTCCTTGGCTGTTCGAACTCCAAAAATTCCTACCCTAAAGAGATAGGTAATGGTACCGGTACCGCACCTCCAGGAGCGAAAACTCTAGCATTACGTATCTTCACCCCCTGTGTGACGAATCGCTGGATGCTGTTGTACATCAGCCTCATATAAACTCCCAATATTATAGCATCCAGTCGCGTATTTATTTGGTGCGCACCTGTGGCCGTGGAAAGAAGAAAAATGGCATTCTACTCAACTAGATAGTGTTCTAGAAGGGTAAAATCTTATCTAGGCCATTTGAGCCCGGATCAACGATGCTCAATATGAATGGGTATGGCTACCGAAGTCTTTAATGTGACACATGCGTATCGTTGAGAGGACATCTACCGGTTGAATTCTTGGGATCGAGCCAAAACGGTCTGCTGAGCGAGTACATCGAGGGCTTCGTCCGGTATTGTCGAGGGTATATTCTGCACAGCAGAGAACATTTGACTCACGAGCTCAATGTGGCTAACGTAACCACCATTTCGGCCGCCTTGGTCTATGAGGGTCATCTCGTTGGAAGGTTCCGCGCCCCATACATCTGGGGGTATGAAATCGCCCTCGTATAACGCAATCCGTACGGGCCATTGCAGACGGGGCCACCATTCTTCGTCGTCCGGATCAAATAGTGAAACGATGCCCATGACTTCGCGACGGGCTAAACCCTTTAACCACCAAATGCTATCTAGAGACTTTAGTAAACCAAAATAACTAGCAAGAATAGCAAGAGCGCGTGGACGCCGGATTTCGAGTAATTCTACAAAACGGCGTGAGACGGTCGCGAGAAAGACGAGAGGAGCACCGGTATGGGGTATCTTATGAGCCCAGTCAAGAACAGCAACAGCGTGTTGATAGGCTTGGCGAGTGAGATCCTGAAGCGCGGGATCATCTATTTCGGCAATCTCCTCTTCTACTCCGGTCAGCAGATGCCCGAAGAAATTCGCGTTTTGCCCTGACAAATCAAGATTAAGCGCGGGCTGAGACTCGATTATTGGGATCACAATCCCACTATGGCGCAACCACTGCCAACTAGAAGCTACGACAGCCTTAATTCCCTGAAATGAGTGAAACCATGATAGCGGTAGGGAATATCCATCAGACCGATCCTTCAAGTCACCGCTATCATCCCTGGTAAAAATGCGAGACGCCGTCGACTGAAATGCAATGAGGGCGGCGGTAAGGAAGAGCGCTTCCGCATTTGACTCAGTTATACCCTTGCCCAACCTTGCGCTATATTCGGAAAGTGTTGACGCCATATATGAATGGCTGGCGCGTATAAGCTCTTGGTCTTGTGGGGCATGAGACCGTAAATGGAGAGCAGACACAGCAAGCAGCGCGTCGGCTAGAAATTCCGCACCAGTGAAGGCAAGATTCGGAACAGTATCCCGCCATATCTTCTCACTCACCGGTGAAGATATGGCAAGAGTCTGACAAGTGATGGTAGTGTAGTGATGTAAAAGTTTCAATTCCATCATGCGATTGCTTTTATTCGAGTTCGTTAAAGGGAGAGGTTCCGGATTTCGATACAAGGGAAGTGGTGTACTCGACTCTACGGAGGGCGTCGGTGGAAGAGTATTCGTCGAGGGACTATCGCAGTTACTCGTAGATGTCGTCGGACGAGGAGTTTCGGCTGGACTAAGAGTGTCGACGATGCTGGGATGCTCAAAGTCGCAAGCAACGCCATGCTTGGTACAGTTTCCACATCTGGGATGAACTTCGTCGCACTGCGAACGCATCAGTTGCGCCGCTCTCTTTTCTTTTCTTTTTCTTATTTCTTTCTTCCTTTTCAGGCACGATTATACCCTGACCACACACATACCTTAATCTTTCGAGCTTTACATCTTCGGCAACCAGCACGAGATTTCTTGTGGGATCTTCTTGGAGGCATTATTCCGTAATATCATAACTGCTGACGAATGAGATATCCTTTACATCTATATGGACATATAAACGAAGCCATCGAAAATGATGTCGGAGGGATTCCAATCAAGTAGTTGGGCTTTTCTCGGAATACCGAACGGAAGACGGTAGTGTCCAGACGGACAAAGTCGGCGCAATTGCAGGAGAGTGGACGGGATTGGGTTCATTGCAGAAAGTGGGGGGTTAATTTGGCATTTCACATGTGCTAAGCCACCGTTACAGGACTCGGCAGATCCGGGGCATCAGCCGCCTATCCAATCACGTTTATTTCAATTGTTTAGCGTGATGACCTAGTTACCTATACATGTTACATGTACTTATGTTCGTAGTAAGTCACTTATGTAGTTCTTGCATACCTATATAATAGTTACCCACGACATATATTCTTTACAAATTGTAAATATAATTATATATATAGTTATATACATAATGTACTAATAAGTTGACTTATATTTAATTTGATCTGTGATATCACCTACTCAATGAATACCCAGAATTAATGAGTAAGAGTATACAGATGTCTTTAGGTTGTTGCTCTATATACATACCTATGTCTATATCAGGCAGCCAGATAACTACAGGTACTTCCCTAAAGATAGAACTAGTTAGTACTTGAGTACCTAGATCCTAGCCACATCTCCCCCCTAGTGCTCGATTATGTAGATACATAAATCGCACTAAATTCCCCAATTCTGGTTCTCTTATCCATCCCCCCCACCACGCCATCCTTAGGCCATCTACGCGACCGTAGGCATTCGGCATCCGAACGTATCCGACCCCCCGAAAAGTTAAACGTCTCATGAACGCGATCTTGTCAAAGGCAGAACTAACAACCAAAGCCCTATTACATCATACGGACCCGGTATGCAGGTACGGTTAATTCAAGCTTAGATATTGAACACCATTAGATCTTTTCATTAAAATTAATACCTATCGGAAATAATTGATACCGGGTTCCTCGTCTAAGCCTCAGGGGCATTCGCGTGGTCTACGCGGACGCGTGCCTAGAATTGGGAGGCCTCCGGAGAGCTACCTAAAGATCACCTTAGAAGTTTCCTACGACGTCTAATTCGAATATCATGGCGATTCACGTGAAAAAGTTAGGGTGGCTCGCTATCTTTGTCCTTATCTGTTTTGTGCTTTTCTGGGGTCGGACATTTTATGGAACGACAAGGCTTTCCGATCAGCTGTGCTCAATCTTAGGGACGTGCCGGGTTGATACTTCGAAATCTTTCTCAGTCGAAGATACCCCCGTCACACTGGAAGGTTATGGAAGTTTTACGGGAAGACCGGTAAAAACTACGTTGAGTGGTGTTGCATTCTCCCACCCAGTTGATGCTTGGCTCGGTATCGATTATTCAACCCAACCTGTAGGCGAAGGCCGTTTCAAACTTGTCGACTGGCCTGCTTCGTTTGACGGTATAAAAACAGCTACGGCATATGGAAAGGCGTGTATCCAGGACCCAAAATATGTGAACCTAGACGCTCAGGGGGAAGCTTGTCTCAATTTCAATGTGTACCGGACACAGGGTATTCCACTAAGTGAAAAGCTTCCAGTTTTCATTTATATTCACGGAGGTAGTTTCAATTTTGGCAGTAGTAAGAGTTTAGATGGGGCCGCATTTGTTGCATCGTCCAAGGCACCGATAGTTGTAGTGAGTTTCCACTACCGTCTTAACTCGCTTGGCTTCTTGCCGTCTGTTATGTTCAGTCAAGAAGGCCTCCTCAACCTTGGGTTGCGGGATCAGTATTTCTTTCTGAAACATTTCATACAAAAGCACATCAGCTCTTTCGGAGGAAACCCCGAAGATATTACGCTTGGTGGTCGTTCTGCGGGCGCTCATTCGGTGGGGATTCATCATTTCCACAACTATGGTGAAGACACTGGGAAGCCATATTTTGCTAGGGTTATCCTTCAGTCGGGATCCGTCACCGCCCGGTCGTTTCCAAATGCTAGCTTCCCCCTTTACGTCCGCCAGTTCGAGGAGTTCATGGCACACCTCCATTGTCCTATCAATGATAATGCAGCGGCCCTAACATGTTTACGTTCTGCGAAAGTCACTGATATCAGAAAGATTAGCATGAAATTGTACGATGACAACCAGTACAATAATACGTGGCCATTTCAGCCGACACAAGGGGTCCATTACTGGAAAAGTTTGGTTCGAAATCCGGTCTCGACGGGACTTTCTTCCATGTGCCAACACTTATGACTAGTGTCACAGATGAGGGAAGATTCACCGTACCGGGCAATGTAAATACAAACGACGAATTCTTGAGTTATATGCACATAACCGCTCCACTTCTGACTCCCGACGAGCTTCAGTCGCTGGTAAGTTTATACCCGGATCCCGTAGCGGATGCTGCATCTCCCTTCAAAGACTCTCCAAGGGGAGTGCAATACGCTCGTTTATCTGCGGCTTGGAGTGATTATGGATATATCTGCCCTGTGCAGGAGACTGCATATAGGCTATCCGCTGCCGGCGTACCCACCTGGAAAGCTCGTTTCAACACCAATAACAGCTTTCCAGCTTGGCGTGGAATTCCGCATGCGGCTGATGCGAGGTACACTTGGCCGGAACCCAAAGTGCAACACCCAGATGTCGGTCAGGTGCACCATGGTTACCTATCCAGTTTCGTTGCAGCCGGTGACCCGAATACGCATAGGTACCCGGGCTCCCCTGAATGGCCTAAGTATGAGCCCGAGGGATACGGTCTCGATTCTAAGCCAGCACTCCAACTTGTCGTACAACCACGCGATACAAAGGTCGAGCCAGATGACATTCGCCGCGAAGCCTGTCTATTTTGGAGAGATCCTAAGAGAGCACCCCGACTGAACAAGTGATCCTGCACATATTCGTTTAATTGCTGTATCAATACATAGACTTTTTTGTTTTTCCTACAGTGTCTTGTACAGTCTGTTCTCTATCTCCTATTTAGACTATGATCTGTTGACTTATACCAGCACGTGATCTGAAGCTGTGGAGAAGCACAATCATAAGTCGGCTTGGGAACGTTGCGATACACATCAAGAATGGCGTGATTTAGACTTATACTGTATTAGCACACATCTACGGGGAACCTCTTTTAACCATATTGCCTTTACTGGATTTATGGTTTTACGGTAGGTTATTCATACTAGAATTAATCCTCTGAGTCGTTAAGTATCCCACCATATCAATTCCAGATAATGGCAACATCATTCAGCGAGATCCCCATAATAGACCTTTCGCAGGCGGACGATAAATCGACTAATCTTAAGCTGTTAGATAGTCTTCGCTATGCTCTCACAGAAGTTGGCTTCTTATATGTATCGAACCATGGCGTCCCAGCAGCCACTATTGACGGATTGATAAATGCGTTGCCTGCACTTTTTGAGCTAAATAAAGAGCTCAAGAAGTCTGTCGCATTGGAGAATTCGCCACATTTTCTTGGATATAGCGGCGTTGGTAGTGAAAATACAGGCGGTAAAGAAGATCAACGGGAACAGTTCGAGTTTGCAACGGAGCTTACAGAAATATGGCAACCTGGTCTCCCGTTATACGAACGTCTACGTGGTCCCAACCAGGTTTGTGTACAGTTCGAGGGTTATAACGGCGCATGATGCTGACTTTGCTAGTGGCCAAAAGGATATCCCGAACTTAGGTCTACAGTGGAAACCTATATACGAGAACTCACTGCCTTGGGAGAACGGTTTCTAGATCTCGTCGCCCAAGCCTTATCACTTCCGTCAGGGACTTTCCAACCGTTTCTATCGGACCAACATCGCCTAAAGTTGGTGCACTATCCTGCATTGCCAGCTGGGGACCCTGCAGTTTCTCGGCAAGGTGTTGGCCCTCACAAGGATTCCTCGGGCTGGTGGACATTCTTGCTTCAGGCATCACCCCCTGAAGTAAAAGGGTTGCAAGTCCTCAACAAAGCTGGAGAATGGGTTGACGTCCCGGTGGTGCCTGGAACTTTTGTGGTCAACATCGGTCAAGCATTTGAGGTGGTGACCAATGGAATATGCAAAGCCACAACCCATCGTGTTCTCTCAGGTCCTCATGAGAGATATAGCGTGCCCTTTTTCCAGGGTGTCCGTCGTGATCTTACAAAATCTGAGGCCGTTGGGACCCTTAAGTCGCATTTCAACACCCTTGGCATCGGCAGGGAATCCGAAGAAGGGCATGCGATCGACTCTGCCTTCTTAAAAGGAAAATACGATACTTGGGGCGAGTCGCAGCTACGGACGAAGGTGCGCAGCCATCGCGAGAACGGCAAGAAGTTCTATTCCGAAGTATATGAGCAGTACATCAACGACGATGCTTAAAGTCGGATGCATCATCAATTAACGGCGGGCAATTGAGTGTTTATTTCTAGAATATGACAACGTGAATTCATTTTGGTGCGCTTATATTTACTAAAAAGTATGCCTAGTCGTAGTATTTGGCAGTTTTGCCACGAATAATCTCCTGCTCAGCTACATCACTTCGCGCTTTGCCTTTCGCAACACCTCCAGCCACACGGGCCTTCACCCACTCTCCAGCGGTAATTCCAACTGCACTGCCATCCGTGGTTTTATTATATCCCAGGCGCTCCAACACGTTACTTACTACGGGTCGCAACTCGAGGCTGTCTTCTGGCCTCACAAAGTATAGAACACCGAGTCGGTCTATGTTAGCCTGGTCGGGTGGCGGAGCAACAACACGGTGGATGCTACTCTTCAAGAATCCATTGGTCAGAAACTCTAGCGAGTCGGCAAGATTCACTGTGATGCTTTGCGGGTACGGCTTAACCCATTTCCACTCTCCCTCGGGGGTGCGGACCTGCAAGGCGCTCACAGGCTGCCGGAAAAGTAAAGTCAGACTACCGAAATCCGTGTGACCCTTGACCCATACGTTCTCTAGGATCTTGTTCTGCTCCTCGGTCCGCTGATGGTATTTCATATACCGCAAATGACAGTCGCTCTTTTCCTCATAGCGATGTCTTTGGAGGAAGTAATCCTCTGGAAGCTCTAAGATTATGGCAAAGAGGGTAAGGAGCTTGCCTACAATGTTGTCGTTTATGTGCCGAGCGAAGGTCTCTATCTCTGCCCGATTCTCGTTTATAACTTCCGGGTGTGGCTGTTCGAATGCGGGGATGAACTTGGGGATGTTGTAGATTTCGGTGTTGTCGTGCACCCCAGGCTTCACTTGCTTACGGGATATTAGTTAAGAGGTAACATGAAATACTTGGGTAAAAAAGACTTACACGAAGCCCAAGCGGCTTATAGCCGTTATATCCCCCATTCTCAAGGTCTGCTCGATATTTGAGCTTCTCCTCAGTTGGCAGCTGAAATACTTCCTTGCCGATGGCAAACTGCCTGTCTACTTGTTCTTGAGTTAAGCCGAAGTTGATGATATAAAAGAAGCCAATCTTTTGGATAGCATCGAACAATTGTGTCGCAAGTTTCTGCTTCCCTCCCGGCTGGTCGAATTGGGAGAGATCCAACGTTACGAGATCGGCCCAGTC
This sequence comes from Entonaema liquescens, assembly GCA_902805475.1. NCBI lineage: Eukaryota > Fungi > Ascomycota > Sordariomycetes > Xylariales > Xylariaceae > Entonaema > Entonaema liquescens. The sequence continues at coordinate 2,478,651 of CADCSX010000006.1, forward strand.
AACTATATCATATAATATCAGCGTATAGGGCTTAGTGTAAATCTATATTACTCTCTTACGCTCGTATTTTGTTTCCGGCACTTGGTGATAGGTTGGTATCTCCGACTTCTCCTGGGCGATCCTAGTAGCGACTGCAGCCATTTTGATAATGTCAAGACTCAAGTGTGAGTTTATATCTAGTTAACTAACTGACAACTTATGATATAAAATTATATCTGGGACCTTTCGCGACGATACGCGATCGCCGTAGCACGGAGGCACGGTGGCACGGTTCGATTTATGCATGACATAGCTAAGCAGACATCGGATCCGATGCTACGACCTCCACGATTGCGTGATCGGCTTACGAACATTCATTCCAAATGGATTCAAGGGTCCTCACGACCAAAGAGAGGGGCCGTCGGTTCCAAGCTACCGGATTCTGCCAGTCTTGCGTAGTTCGCGGGAGTTGATGCGAGCTAAGCGAAGTCGTGATCATCCCGGCCGATGACGAATCTCGGGGGGCACACTCTGATCGGTCGAAAGCTCCAACCCCCAATTCCCAATCCCCTACCACACTATCGGAAGAGGACCCGGGATGTCTATATTCAACATGTTGGTATCAGTGATAACATGAACATGAATGGATATTTGGTTCTTTTGAAAGCCCCTAGTACGCACCACTCCATCTGGGCCATTCCATAGAACTGATACTAGTAGATAATATGAGCTAGGTATAAAGTCGTATCTTGGCGAGTGTATAGCAAGAAATTCGTAATTATAGTGGGCAATGGCTCTATGATTTTGCCAGGTCTCTCCTAGACTTTTTCGTCGTTCGTCGGCTTGCTCTCGGACTTAAAGATGCAGCCCATTTGAGACGCTGCTATATTACATAAATCATAGAGCAATCTTCCTATCCGAATAATATTCCTTCTACTCAGGATAGAAGGCGGCGGCTTCTTCGTATAAGGGAAATGTCAAACACGAAAATGACCGTGGCAGCGTCCTCTGAGGCTGCTGTGGATTCGAGCTCCAGCAGTGTTAAGGACGGATTCCACCACGCCCGAAGAGGTGAAATAGCTGACGATGTAGCCGCCGGCGAGGCTATCGAAGGTTACGATACCGAGCGCATGCGCGCACGTACCGCGTTGACGGCGGAAGAAGAAAAAAAGCTTCTTCGACGAATAGATTGGCACCTTATGCCTTTATGCTCTATTATCTTCATGTTCAAGAACTTGGACGCAGATAATGTAAGATTTACATCACAGCTCTAGCCACTGTCAGAGAAAGGGCCTTGCCCCTTGCTAACGCGAGTATACGAAGGTCTCAAACGCTCGTATTATGAATAGAGGAACCCCCGATAATATCATGACGCAGTTGGGTTTAACGTCCGATCAATACGCTTTAGTCACTGTTCTATACTATGTAAGTTTAGTGCGATAAGATCTATTTCAGTTAATGATGAAAGCTTACCATGTCAAACAGATACCATATATCGTTGGAGAAGCACCTTCGAACCTGCTTTTGAAGAAATTCTCACCTTCACATTGGCAGTCGAGAATTGTAAGTACCCCACCATGAGCGCCCTTTTATGTAGATGCTAAGAATAAGTCGTAGATGGTTACTTGGGGAATTATGCTAGCATGCCATGTTGCTGTTAAAAATAAAGAGGGACTATACGTGACGCGATTTCTTCTGGGTTTAGGTGAGTTTTCCACGAGCATAACACAAGGGCTTGCTGACCATCACTTCAGCGGAAGCTGGAATGTTTCCGGGAATTATACTGCAAATGACGTACTGGTATAGACCAGATGAAATGTCTCTTAGGCTACTCTACTTCTGTGAGTGCCTGATACAAGACAATTAATTTAACCTTGGGACTAATATAGGTATTAGATGTATGCGGTAATCTGAGCGGAATCTTTAGCGGTATCCTCGCCTTCGCCTTCGACCATGCCTCGGGAGCAGGAGGGTTATCTGGATGGCAATGGTAAGACTCCTAGCAGCTCCTCCAATTCCACGTACAGAACGCTGATATTGGCAGGCTATTTTTGGTGGAAGCGATAGCAACGATTCTTATGGGGGTCGCCGTATGGTTCCTCTTGCCGGACTGTGAGTCGATTCGGTTGAGTATGACTTGCGATCTTCAATATTGACGAGATCTCAACAGTTCCAGAGACAGCATCCTGGTTGACAGACAAGGAGAAAGCATTCATACAAGCGCGTCTCCCAGCGAATTCTCCAAGGGCCGCAGAACAAGATTTCAAGCTTAGCGTACGTACTACGTCGATTTTTTCCCGATACCGTCTCTTTAGGAGGTCTGTGATAGGAATTAGAAACTTATGATCCACTTGATCTGAGAATTGGTACTGGTAACATATCCTGAAGAACCTAACTAATACTTTGATGCCAAAGGAAATTATTTCAACCCTTAAGGATAAACGGTTATGGCTCTTCACATTTATCTGGGCGTTCTTTACGGTTGGTACTTCAGGGGTGCGATTCTACCAGCCAACAGTTATCGCGGACCTTGGATTTACGTAAGTTGTTCCTGGTTCATGAGGGATGTAGGGGATGGAAATTTTGTGATACTAACGGAATATTTCAGTTCGATTGCGCAGGCGCAGCTTCTTAACCTCCCCATCACGATCTTGGGCCTCATCGTGATCGGCATATCTGGGGTCTTCGCCGATAACGGCCGGCTCCCGAGACCGCTATACCCGCTGTCGTTTCTTACCATTATTCTCGCGTGCTACGGAGTTCTGGTAGCATACCCTAATAACGGCGCTGTTTATGCGGCGACCATGATTGGCAATGCTGGTATGTAACACTACGAGTTCCGTGTCTCCCTGTTCGTCCGTCTATTTTTGAAGATGGCACTCATTAATCGAGATTTCGATATATGACAAAACTCATGGACCCCTTAATTAAAGGAGTAGTTATTAACTTGCGTTACAGTTACCAGTGCCTGGTACCCCATGATGTGGCCGTGGCGTGTTCAGACAACCAGCCGGGCGACGGGGTCTGCATTTTCTATCGGTTTTGTGAACAGCTACGGCCAAATTGGAGGTGCCATCGGGCCTCAAATCTTTAGGAGTGCTTATGCTCCACGGTACCAGACATCTTTTGCTATAGCCATGGCTCTCGTAGCATGCTGCATGATCACCACCCTGATAACCTGGTGGGTCACTCGCCAGACTGAGAGCGATACGCGGAAGCTTAAACTGGCGAGAATTGCCGCTGCCAAGAGGGACGATGCGATATTGGACGACGTGGTGGATAATGACTTAAAGAAAAAGAGTGATATTTCTGTGGAAGTCTGATAGCTCACCAAGTACAGGTGGAGAAAGAGTCATCCCGGTGAAGCTTGTTGAATAGATTATCAATTCCAGACCGTTACAGTTGGGCCGAAGAAAAAATACTACGGACCAACAAGACAGCTCTCGTTGAGAGAGATAAGAATAATAGCCCACGAGATTGGACATTTGAATAAATGGAGCTGACGGATACGTTCCACAACCCATTGCTACTTGATACGATCTTTATACGGGTTGTCAGTAAGGCCTAACAAGGTCTAGCAAGGTCTACATTGGATGGAAACAGGTACCAGGTTGTCCCGTTTAGGGTTCGCCTGAACGTCGAGATGCAGTCGTAAGCCCCTAAGCTTAACCTTTTCGGATGCCCGGGAAGGATATCTAACCCGAGAAACTGGAGTTTACAACCCCATTACCACATTCCGGGCCGGGTTGAGCTGCACGTGTAAAATATAGGACGGTTGTAAGGGACGGTAGGAGTGATCCAACGTCCTCACGACCCTTCATTGGCTAAGCGATAGCCCACTTACCACCGAATATCGGGTGCTCATTCGTGACCCCTGAATTTTTCGACCGGATCAAGAACTACCGGGGACGCAGGATATGTATGCATTCTGTATGTTCCTACATATAACCGTAGCCATGTCCAGAAAAAGCGACCTTACTCCAAATACTTGCCAGTTAGAAGCCTTCAAAATTTCGTCTTCTGCACACATCCACACCGTCCTCTCGTGTGGGTAATCTCGGTATGCTAATACCGGCCACGACCTTGGGCACCAACATCTCTTGGATTATACGCACGACTCGCATCGAGCTAAGAACTTTCCTACCTTGCAAGACCGCCACGCGTAGGGCAAGCTCGAGTATTGACAGACTTTACCTCCAGCTTACAAATTTGAAAGTCCGAATTGCCATTATTAAATGTGCATATATTACGGTCGTTTGGCCAATCATATAGACGATGTGGTTCCTGTTACTTAAAAACGCGGCCATCAATCGCGATCTCCGGGGACGTCATATCGTACACATCCCGTAGTCAAGATTACACCACCTAGATAATCTTCACATCGTGATGAGTTGTCCGGAGTGCTCTTACCGAGTCGTTATCAGACGCAAAGTCTAGATTAGTTAGGTCGCTATCATCATGTTGGGGTGGATGAGTGGGTGTGTGGATGGGACAAGACTGAAGTGAGCTGTCCCGTGCATGCGGACCCGGAAGAGCGATATCGCCACGGCTATTTCCCACGGATATCTTTTAAGGAAGAAATCAAGCACTCACTAGGGATGGAAGAAACCATGGTCTCATCTCAAGCTCTTTGCCGCACCCTCTTCCCTCGATTTACCTTGCCACCGTCAGAGTATTAGCACACGGACAGACGACAGAAAGCATGCGGGAAGTCATCCGTGAGACCAGCATCGGGCAGATCACGCGCCTAGTGTTCGGCCGCAAGGATCTGTTCCCTTACCCGGAAGAGCTCTCCTCGTTCCAGCTCCCGGCCAATATAAATGCCGGTGGTCCAACCGCGCTCTTGGACCGCAAGCTAGAGCATGAGCTTAAGAAACAAGAGGCCCTTGCCTCCTGCGTCGAGCCGTCAGCCTTCTCGACGGGCACGATAACACCCTCCGAGGAGAAGGATCTTGAAGCCGGCACATCGCAGATATGGGATAGTGGTGTGCCGAGCCCAGCTATAGCTGGAAATGCCACCCCTAAAGGCGGTGTGGGATCTGTCCAGACTATACCCGTGTCTACCACTCCTAAACGCGAGCCCGTCATAGTAAATTGGTACGGTGCCACGGACCCAGCCAATCCCGTGAACTGGCCGTTCAGGAAGAAGTTGTTCATCACTACGCAGATGGGCTTATACACCTTCGCCGTGTACATCGGCTCGTCTCTGTATGCCCCAGCCGAGGCAGATATAATGACCTCCTTCGGCGCAAGTTACGAAGTAGCCGCACTGGGGATCGCGCTGTATGTGTTTGGCTATGGGCTCGGGCCCCTCCTTTGGTCGCCGCTCTCCGAGATGCCAGCGGTCGGACGCTCGGGCATTTTTATAGTGACATTTTTTGTCTTCGTTATGTTAGCACTTGGCGCCTCGCTGGTCAACAGCCTCGAAGGTCTATTCGTGCTCCGCTTCCTCCTTGGGTTTTTTGGGTCGCCTTGCCTTGCCGCAGCTGGTGCTACGCTCGACGATATGTTTGTGGCGTGGAAATTGCCGTATGTGTTGACAGTATGGTCATCGTCAGCTACCTTGGGGCCGGCATTGGGTCCTATCATATCCGGATTTGCGGTGACGGAGAAGGGCTGGCGATGGAGTGGATGGGAACTCTTTTGGATGGCGGCACCAGTGTGGGCCCTTATGTTCTTGACCTTGCCTGAGACAAACCCAGATACCATCCTTCACAGGAGGGCAAACCGGCTACGTGTGCTTACGGGCCGGTCTGACTTAACCACTGAGGAAGATCTTAAGCGCGCTCATATGAGTGCTCGTCAAGAAGTTATTTACGCTTTAATCAAACCCTTCCAGATTAATGCGCTTGACCCTGCTATCCTTTACACCACGTGCTACGCAGCCGTACTCTACGGGACATACTACTCTTTCTTTGAAGCGTTCCCGATGGTATTTTCCGATATGCACGGCTTTAATCTCGGAGAGTCCGGCTTGCCGTTCCTAGCTTTTGTGCCGGGCCTCATCATTGCCGTATTAGGCTATATTGGCTGGTTCCGACTTAAGGCGGAGGCTGTGATGCGCCGGGAACCCCCACCTCTATACGGGTTTCCTGAGGCAAGGTTGCTTCCGGGAGTAGCGACGACTTTTCTAGCCCCGGTTGGGCTATTTATTTTCGGTGAGTAACGCATTTCTTTCCCTGTCCCCGGTGTCTCGCAAGTATAAACGCTAATATACTCCTGCTCCTGCAATTAGCATGGACCTCACGACCAGATATCCACTGGATCGTGCCAATCATTGGCCTAACAATACTTTTTATTTCCATCTTTATTGCCTTCCAGTGTATGAGCTTCTATATTGCTCGATGTTACCCGAAGTATTCAGCCTCCTTATTCGCTGCGAATACCTTTGCACGAAGTACCTTCGCCGCAGGCTCAATCCTATTCTCCAGGCCTATGTACGAGAAACTTGGCGTGGGTGGAGGAGTAAGCCTGCTAGGTGGTCTCTCGATTTTATGCGGCATCGGTATGATTTGCTTATACTTATATGGTGATAAGTTAAGAGCTAGAAGTAGATTTGCTCAGTCGTCGTGAAGGTTTAGAGTAAAGAATATATAGAGCTAATGCAAAAAGCAAAATAATATGGATAGACTGCGGCTTGAAAGATCAGAAAGACAGATCAGGTTCGAGAGGAGTCGAGCGAGGGTATTGGGCTCAAGTTGAACCCATTGTCGAGTAATATTATATAATCCGTCCAGACGGTTGGTTGATGCAATGCTATGATACAAGCTCAAGCTCATGCGCTAGAGTCTAATGGACTCTTCCCATCGAAGGGGCCTCTTTTATGTATATACCTACACGGCTATGAACCGAAATTGCAAAGTACGTTCGCATATCTGTCACCTGGATCTAACCCGTCCCTAAAATAAAAATTCCTTGTGTTTTCTGTCGACCATTTTAAAATTATGCCCGGTACCTCTTAACCCTAACCTAATATATGCTCAAGTCTGATGGGGTATGTTGTGTCATTCCCTAGTCATGAGAAGAAAACTAGAGTTTCTCAGCCACAGAAGCGATTATTTCCTCAACGCCAGTCAACGACTTAGTTGCAAGTAGAAATGAATATAACCGACTCCATCTGATTTTCGAGTAATGCATGCGAGGTCCAATAGTTGTCCGAAATGTCGAATGCGCCAAAGGTCAACTCCAAACTCCCCATAAGGTATCTGGCTCTTTTTTACCATAATCCGCAAGAACAAAATCACTTAACATTTTGCAATATAACGCCGGGTATACAATCCAAGTTCCTAGGACCTCTTTCTGGAGTCTTAGAAAGCGGATCAAGCAAGCTTTCTGAAACCCTCCATTTCAAGAGCTGGTACTTCTACATCGCTCAATCCTGGAACACCCTCGCTTCGCCTCCGATCAACGAAACTATTACATTCGGCGACGACCAAACTCCATTCAGCTAAGGCTCGGCCAGCATACTTGGCACCCTTGGCGTAGACACCTTTGGGTTCAACCGGTAAAACAATAGGTTCTTGTGTTGGAGCAACTGAGGTTGGGCTGGAGAAGGGTGCGTCATCCTGGCTTTGACTAGATCGGCTTACAGGACTATGAAGTGGTAGATCCTCGCTGCTCTTTTCAATGGGACTCATCTGGCTAAAACTCTGCCGCCGGTCAAACGATATAGAAATACCGTGAGGCGATGAGCGTACCCCAGATGAATCGGCATTCCTCGCAGAATCAACTAACCCAGGATTAGGGCTTCCAGATACGGCCCGGGTCGGAGCCGGACGACCGTGGGCAGGTGGTGAAGTGCCTGTGCGACCCTTCGCAGTTACACAGGATTGTGCAGGGCCTGGTAGCCGTGGGCGAGTGAGAATGCGGTTAGGTGGAGGCATCGTGCCAACAGGGTTCCATGACAGCGTGAACTTGAAAATGGATTGCATATCTTCATAAATAGGCGACGAGCCTACGCTGTCTGAGTCAGATGCAGGCGGGCTAGCATTTGCGGGACTCTTAGAAAGCAACATTGGCCGAGTACGTGAAGCCGCGGTCTCACGCCTCACAGATTCTAGATCGTTACTTGCGGAAGAATTGCCGCTGAAAGAGAAAATTTTACCTAGAATGCTGCTTCTTTTCTTCTGAAAGCTGGGTTCAATATCGAAATCAATGGAGTCCATGGATTCAAAGTCAGTTGCTGGGCTAGGCTGCAGGTCAGTCTGTGGCGATGAAGCAGAAGAGTCAAAGCCTATCATTAGTCCAGGTTGTACGGTAGGCATTTCGCTACGGATAATCATGAATCGCTTCCCAGGGGCTGGAAACGATGGTGCAGTCGACGGTGGAAATTTTCCTTGATGCTCGGCGGCCTGCTTTAGCCAGAGATAATGCGACCATACGGTCTTGAGGCGCGAGTAAACAACGAAAAATATTTTCCTGTGGCAGAATAAGCAAAAGTACTAGAACCAAGAGGGTTACGAAATACTTACGCGTCTGAATCGTTAGCTTCGCCAGCGTCCCTACATAATCTCCAGCAGAGCAACCGCATATAGTAGGCTCTAACCATAGGGCACCAATTGGTAAACAACTTATTAAACACTTCCTCTTGAAGTAACCACTCTAGACACACGAGCTCCTTGCGCAACTGATTGCTTTCAATAGCATCCCAGATCGAGAAGATGAAAGAGACAACTCGAATCTCAGACATTGTATGATTCGAGTCCAATATTCTCTTACAAACCTCGACCCAGAAGGGCCAATCAACATAGGTGAACCCAGGATTCTGAACGTCAACAAAATTGTCATAAGCCACCAGAGCTTCTTCCAGAAAGTCGCAAATGGTGAAGCATGCATTGTGGTCGAATTGGGAAGTACGCTTAGCGGCAGCTTTCATGATAGCCATAAACGACTCGGCAAATGTGTGCCGTGCGCCTGCGAAAAGCATCGAAGTACTTGATAGGAAGTCTTTCAAGAGGAGTATAAGTCGATTTTCGCTCATCCCCTTCATGATATTGTTATTTGGTGCAACTGGCAAAGCCATAGCCGACGCATCCGCACCGTGAACCGTATCTGAGAGAGGAGGTCCTAACATAGCCTCAACTGCTGCTTGGCGATGTATAGTGGAATCTAGAATAGAAAGGATCTGGGCATTCACGAGGACAAACCCTGGTGCACGAGCTTTCTCAGCAAGGGACAGGCCGGGTGGTATGAATTCTTCAGCCAGCATGTAATAGTACTTGCAAAATATGAAGAACAAATCTGTATCGCGCCCTGTCCATCTGGAGACCCATGGTCCTCTCCAGTAGATCTGAGCTGCCATCACTGGCAATGTTGCAGGCTGCTTAAGCAAGTTGGACAAGGCCTTGACGGAAGACCAACGGACTCCGCTAACGGCTGGAGGGAAAAATGTTGCGATGGCATCACTGTCGCCTCGACCATCCCGGGGCAAACCAAACTCGTCTGCGACGCGGCGTATCAGATCGGAATTCAAGGACCATAAGCGTACAAGCACGTCCGCAATGCCTGGCGCAAAGAAAAAGGCATAAGCATAGACTTTACCAGCAAAATTGACGAGACTTAAGGGAGCATGTCGAAGCGATAGCTTATCTACCACAATGGCCATCTGCGACACCAAATTTGTGATGAACATAACTTCTACATTATGTCTTGCAGATTCAGCAAGGAAGGCAGAATCTGTAGAATCAAGCGAGGAAGAAGATATGTTAGAGCTACCTCGAGCCCGGTTTTCGAACTGTTCTGTGGAGCTTCGATCTGATAGCGAACAGAAGCCAGCATTGCACTGTCGCCATTCTGGTCGCATCATAATAGATGCTATAGCCTCGAGCAGGTCAGGTCTATCCGCTCCCGTAACACCCTGTTGGTTCTTTCCTTCGAGCAGCTCAAGAAGCCCTTTCCACCATTTGTCTAGAATTACAGCTCTCCGCTCTAGGTCTTCGTGGTGCAATTTCTTATTTGACGAATGATTTGCATAAGTCCCCAAGAAACGTATCAATACGTTTCGAACAATATCCATTTTTGCACCAGCGGTATTGGCGCTGGGTTTTGACTGCGCTTGATACTTATGATAATCGTTATCTAACCCCTTGAAAGCCGACCACAGGGGATCTCGGGGTCGTGTTGATTTCATGACCAAGCCATCATCTGGGAATGTACTATTACTCGTCTCCGAATTGTGTGACTGGCGGGTCTCCATAGACGGGGGCGCAATGCTAGCCGTTGAGGAAGTGAGACTGTCATTATCAGTATGTGCCTTTCCCTTCGCTAGCATACCTGGTTGCCGTTGCTTGATCCTATTAAGATAGGTGCCGAATTTACTGAGAGAGTCGGATGACTTGCCACCATCACTACTGGCAGGTGATGCCGGGCGCTTCCGCGAAGACCTTCTAAGCTTCATAATCGAACTATTACTAGCAGACCGTTCGCGACCAAACCGACTATTAGATGTTGTTTCCGTCTCGTCTTTCTTTTCGTCCTTCTTGTCGTCCTTCTTATCGCTCTTTTTCTCGTTGGGCGAGGGTGACCGCGATCCAGGCATCCACGAACGTTTGGCAAATGATACAAGTGATTCTGATACAGTTCTATGAGTTTCTTGTAAACTTGGATTTGGACTCAAGAGCTTAGAACTGCCGACACTTTCGTCGTTACTAGGTCGTTTCTCTGCAACAGCTTCGGAATCTTCTGTGACTTGCAACGAAGGTCTGGGCGATCGATTCACTGATGTTTTCCATTTCCCCGCCTTGCCTGTCCTGGGCTCAGGGCCGGGCATAATTTCTTCAATGGGAGCGGTCGTAGGTCTCTCATTGGTACTATCGTTCAAGAGTTGATTCGAAAAGGATAAAGTCGGTTCGAAATCCGCGCCAAAATCGAAAGTTGGTACATCGAAAGAAGGTGGGCCAGGGGGGATATTAGTGCTTAAGGATCGGTTGTGCGAAGAGGTAGCTGACGTCGTCGATTGGGGTTGATAGGCTTCTGTTGTGGAATGTGAATGGGAATGGCTGGAAGACTGAAACGACTGTTCGGGCTTGACGGTTGGCAGGACCGTAGCAGTCAAGGTTGAGCCACTCATTTCATGGCAAGTGTCTCTGCAGCCGGGTGGATCAGCCCAGCTGAGGACAGTTAGAATGTCAGCGGACAGATCTGTTAGTAGATCTGTTTCTGAATCGCCCTGGCGATCAAAAAAGGGGGAATTTCGCAACTCGGATTAAATATGAGGAGGGAGGGAGGTTTGTCTCTCAAGGTTCAATACAACGATGTCACCTTAAGTCATTAGGTTAAGTGATGCAGCAACAGAATGGATATTTCCCCCGCCTAGAATAAGAAATAGAAAACGATGGCGAAAATCATTCCTTTTTTCCTTACAATATGCGATAGAATAATATGAAGACAGGGCCGGAGAGAGAGGGGGGTAAAATAAAATAAAAATTATAGGCACAAACGAATGTGGGCGCAAAAGGTTGAATAACGAAAGACCAAGAACGACGGACAGGTTAAGCTAGTAAATTGGTGTTTCAAAAGCTGAAGGCAACGCCTGGTCTTGGTTATTCACGGGTCCTAAAAAAAAAAAGTTGTAAGGGTAGGTACCTAAGATAGGGTAGATAAGTACATTATTTGTGGGCCTAATACTTAGGATAACGACGGCGGTCTTGGTTGTAATAAAGGCGGCTCAGCCGAGGCGCACTTTCTTACAGGTGGTACATATACAGGTAACTACTACCAGTAGGTAATGAGATTACTGCGCGTCCGCGTCCAAACATACCTACATACACTCAACTAACATGTTTTACCTACCTAACATACCTAGGTAGACTTCATAATTCAGGCGACCATTTTATTATATTACCTATAGATATACCTATATACCTAGATATGTACCTACTTAACCCCCTAGTCTATATTTCATATGTAAATGGTAATAATTTTTAAACAATTAGGTAAGTACATACATACCTGGTGCCATTATGTATGTACCCTTCGGTGACTTTCCTAACATGATGTTACACCCGCCATCTGCACCACCTCCGATATGTCATAAGCATATGACGCTATAACAACAATCGCTACTCAAAACTAAATGCCCAAGATGCCTGTGCGATACTCATTGCAATATAAAATAAGCTTGTAAAACAGTAATAATGATGCTATTACGTGTTTCTACATTGCTCATCTTTGCTAGAAAGGCATCCACTAATACGTGTGAAAATCAGTAGACACACGTACACATTTCATAGAGATCGGCAAGCCTGCCTGGTCTATGAGCTAGGATACTCCAATAAACGGGGGACAAAGCCAACATACTGCAATAAACGTCCGGCAACCACGAATCGCTGTTTCTGGTCACAGGGTGAGACGACAGTTGAAAAGACTACGAGTTTCTAAGCAGCTTAGTCATGGGCAAGTAACTTTGAAAAGGGGTTTTGTAACATACCCTAGGGCCTTACTTCCAACATATATCCTAAAACATAGCTATCCAGGTCAGGTATGATCCGAAACCACCAAAAGGTATATATGAGTACGGTGTCGCAATATCTCATCATATGCCTACGATAGTACTATACTACTGACGTATCATTCTAAGCATAGGTAATTAAGCTAAAAATCGGTGCTGGATATTAGATACACTGGTTGGAGTTTAAACAAATCGAGTAGGCCAAAGCTTTTTAACCTACCCCTTAACGCATTTGATTTTCTCTCATCCCTGCGCGAATACACAGCACACGTGTAAAAGCGACAAAACATTGAATGACTTCAAAAAGATTTGCCTCAGTGCGTTGTTGAGTTATCATTAAATGACATTTTCGCCTTGTTTATCTGTCGATTCATATAATAGCAAGCTATGTTTTGACTAAGCAGTCAATTGCCCCCCTACTACGTATTTCCTCTTTGTACGGCTGAGACTTGGCAACGCGGCAAGCTGAACTTGCTTCTTCCCTAACTGTAATAGTACAACCCCAATAGCACCAATTTTACGGAAATCTCAATAGTTGGGACGCCATAGCAATAGTACACATTGACCGCTTCCAAAATACGAAACCACCGGAGCGCTGTTAGATATATAGGGGCTATTTGTCAATTCGCCTACGTGTGTAAGCTGCATGGCTTACGAAATTCTAAAAAGTTATCAATTGAAGCCAGACTCTAAACTCAAGACAAATGGGAATTTTGATTGCCACTTACAGGGGTATCTCATGTACAATGCATATGTACAGGCCTAAGCACGGGATGAAATGACGTGACATGATATGCAAGGGTTTAATTATAGCACCATGGGCTGCATGAATTGGAAGCCAGTGTGCCGTTCATTGCAAATACTACATAATGCATTCAATATGACGCGAAGCAGGTATATCTGATTATCGAGCTTTATATTCTCCGTATAGTAACCCAGTAACTAGCTATCGAAGTAGAGAATGAGCTTCCTACAAATTACTAGCTACCAAATTCAACCAATTGATATAGAGGCTCCCAAAAAGCACCTTGTAGGACGATTAGTTTAGTCATATTCCGCCTTGACTAATATTTTATGTTAGGAAACATCCTGCGTTGACGGAAAATTCCATATTGCCATCATCGGATGAGTATCGTCGCCATCTCGGGATCGCTGTCGTAGAACATACCAAGACCGCTTATGTGAGACAGCATTCTCGTAAATTCTCGTGGCCGGGAGAACCCGTTGGGACTCGTGGTGTCTCAGTTGTCGAAGAGTATTTTTCACGGCGACGTAACCTGGAATCCGACGTAATGGATTCATCATGTTAGTGAGACGTATATTCTATATGTATAAGTCCATTTGAAGACAGATGAATGGATTGTCCATTCCCAGCCCTTTCCTAAACTATCCCTTGTTACAGAAATCGCTTGGCAAACTCTATAAGCATATATAGTGCTCAGGTGAAACCTTCCTATTCCCATAGATATAGTTAATATAGATGCTCTAACATGTTGAGCTATTTCTTATAGCCGATAAACGATGACGGCGGCGAGTAAACTATCCGATAACTTCTATGGATTTGTTGAAGTTAGCACCCGCCCACTATCAAGGCTCGAAATTTCAATCGCTAATAGCGAAAATATGCTACAACTACAATGTAGTCGCACCATTCGCCGTACCACATCGACGGTATCTCGAAAGCACCGGGTATCATCCTCTGCGAAAGAGCAGTTGTCAAATAACGGAATTAAGTAATTATGCCATCCGCTGAAAATAGTGGGTCCCGGAGCCGAGAAATCGGGATCGCTCTTTTCGGGGCAAAGTTCTCGGCCGGTTTCATCAACCCACTATGACTTCAAATGTGGTGCGATACTGCCTGGGTTTAAACAACTAACCAAGATACATATATTATTATAAGAATATAAAAGCTTCAGGACATTCCAAGATAGCAGGAATATTTATTGCACAATCGTGAGAACCCAGGACCGAATACAGCTGACCCAACCCAGGTCTTCAAATATCTATTTTATCTATTAGATTCTTTGACACCATCTAGCTCTTATTAGAAGCGCCACCTTTTAACGCACTCTTATAACTATGTCGGATAATGCCACCACCATTAACTGCGACAATAAGCTCGCTGCACTCAATTCCGCCACACTTGGCGCTGAGATGCCTCAAATAACACTCCCAGATGGAAGTAAAGTCCAAACTGGAACTATGGGGTTAGTATATCTTCTCATAACTTTCTGTGAAACTAGCTAATATGAATTATGCAGTGCTTTACTGATTAACATACGCGCTTATAATCAAGCACATAAGATAGGTGATAAGGACAAGCAGGTACAGCTAGAAGAGTCGATGCGCGCGTCGCTACCACTTCTAGATAAGGTTGGCATGTTTGACCTTTTCCCGGCGGAGGAATGGATTTCAGGGGACAACGAGGGTCGGAAGGTGGTTGGTAAGATGTATCAAGATTTCAAGTCACAGAAATAGGGCTCATAAGATGCTATTATATAGGTGTGGGAAGAAGATTGGATGAGGTATAGATATCATCAACGGGAAACTCCCAACTCCACAGAACATATATATGTAGTGTAGTAATACCAAATCAACCTAACCAGAACGCCATTCCATGCGCTTCATTCTCAAAATGTCAATTACTTCTTCTGACGTTTCAGGGCGTCCTCGTCGACAACCGAATCCTCCATTTCCTCGTCTTCTAGATCTCGACTTCTCTTGAGTCCCTTCATCTTCCTCGTCTGCAGTTCGCTGAGATCCTGTCTGCCAAGGTGGATGCGACCGATCTTGTCACCAATGCTATCTGTCGTCACGTTCTTCTTTGTCTTCTCTTCGCCCACCTTTGGCGCCTTCATGGCTTCTTTTAGCACGGCCTCCTCGGGCTCCTGCATTCGACCAACGCGGAAGTCCATGCGAGGGCCCATCTCCTCGACTTCAACTCTCGGAAGCCGCTGTCCGCTGCGCTTTGTCGAAATAAGATAGATGCGTAGGTGGATGGCTGGTTTTATAGCATCGCCTACGGGCTCCTCGGCTGACACGGACACGATGTACTGCAGGCCCTCAACGTCAATCTTGTCGCTCGAGGTGTCGCCTTTGAATAGATCGATCAACATGCTCTTGGCCATAGTATACTCGTTCGCAACAGGACTCTCGAAGGCAGTCCCCGAAAATAACATCATAGGCCGTAGACCAACAGCGAATTTACGACCTTTGAATTGGGAAATGCGCCGGAAGCTCTCCGGGTCTAGGTGCAGCTCCAACATATCGAGGATCTTGCTTGCAAATGTGCGCGCTAGGGTTAATGTGTGTGGGCGCTTTTAGAACTACTGCCAAAACGAGCAGCGATGTATCGTTTTTCTCGCTAAAGAACTCGAGCGAAGCGGGATCTTCGAAGGGGTGGATGGCATTCTTCTTGGTGAACTTCTTGGCGAGTGGCTGGCGTAAGGAATAGAGGTCGGTTATGGCATCTTGCACGACCTGTGAGCAGGTAGTTCCACGGCTGAAGCCTCCATTAGTATTTTGATATGTAATATAAATGATATGAAGATCTAGATCGAATAACGTACAGGAAAAGAGCGGTTTTAGGATTCTCGACTACTTTCGGCGCTTTCTTCTCTAATGCTCGTTTCGAGCGCGCATTTCGGGGTTTTCTAGGGTCATTTTATTAGCATTTTATACAAATTACGTTTTATCATCATGATGCGCTCCCCGTACATTTGTTTCAGCATTATGTCTAGGCTTTCAATTGAGCTTTGTAGTTGTAGTTGATGATATCGCCAAAGTCACAAACGGTCTTTCAATTGGAGGGGCCTAAGGAAATTTTTAGGACGGCAGAACTTTTTTAGGCGGGTCCAAATCGCGATAAGCAGGCGGTGTAGCAATAGCTATGTATCCTACCAGCTTAGGTAAGGAAGAAGTATACAGGTCAACCCAACTATATCCTTGTGCATCACCCCAACCTCTAACCCGATTAAGCAGACATTTGAGTAACCAAGACTCAAATAAAGTCTCCATAATAAAATAAATTTTAAAACTTTAAAATGTTAAAAATACATTAAATTATAAAATATATTATTTATTAAATATGTTATAATTATAACGCGTATTAATTATTAAATTTTTATTTATTTTATTTAATTAATTAAAAATTAATTAAAAATTAATTATTATATTATTATTTTTTATTTTTAAAATATTTAAAATATTTTAATTAATTATTAATTAATTTTTAATTAATTTTTAAAATATTAAAATATTTTTAATATTTTAAAAATAAAAAATAATAATATAATAATTAATTTTTAATTAATTTTTAATCGATTAAATAAAATAAGTAAAAATTTAATAATTGATACGCGCTGTAATTATAGCGTATTTAATGAGTAGTACGCCTTGTAACTTAATGCATTTTCAGCGCTTTAAAGCCTTAAAGCTCACCCTGTCTTGGCTACTCAAATGTTTGCTTAATCGGGTTAGAGGTTGGGGTGATGCGCAAGGATATAGTTGGGTTGACCTGTATACTCGTACTGCATCCTTAAGGTCTGCTTCTCCACTCAAATCTAACAGAGTCTGGCATTGCATCTTCTCTCATAATACAACTCTTTTTTACCGTTATCAATAGTCAAGCCCTGGCATATATCAGATCTTGACATTCTGTTATCTTCCCCAGTTTTATTCATTACCAGGATATAACACCTTTCATTAGATCTTTCTAACCAATGATTACCTCGGATACCGCTTGAAAGGAAACCCAATTATCCTTAAGCCCTTGTATCGTTACCCTCATCTAACCACCTAGCTTTAATCTATCGCTACATAATAGATACAGCTCATGTGACAACATCAAGGGAATTGGTACGAATTAATAATTATGAATTATTTTACGTAGAGTACGACTATTAGCATTTTCATAGGATACAAGAGTTCGGGTAGGTCTACCCGCTACCGACTCATCTAACAACCCTACTCTATTGGCAAGAGTGATCATTCAGCCTTCATTATCCTAGGCTAGCTATTTTGGTGAGCGGTCTACCTGGTATGAGGCTGTAGCAGGTTACTTCTCTTACACGACCCACCAAACGTATACGATATGCATACCAATTACAGCCACAAAGGTACCCAAGGTAGTCTCTAAGCCAGAATACCTTGGTTATATTGCTATCTCGAGTTGGACTTAAACAAGAGTATCATTTCGTCAGAGGGTCGCTAATGTGGCTGTCTTCTGCGCTGAACACTTCGACATAACTTCGACATATTTCGGCGACGTACTTGCGGAGTAGTAACGATATACCGTTGCAATTTCCTTCGAGAAACGGCTTTCAATGTTCGAAGCTAAGGTCTGCCTCAAGAAGACGAATTAAGATAGTCGAAACATAGTCCGATCTTAAGCCTCACATTTATTAAGGCTAATGCAGTGGTATTCTTGCGACTAATAATTAGTCTCTTGTTTAGTCTCAAGCGAAGGACATACGCAACACACATCTTCCTTCTCGAAAAAGAGGTAGTATTGCACAGAAATAACTCGTCACAGAGACTTGAGTGACATTTTTAGGGGCCACGCGATTTTCTAGTTAGGATGCCGGCCCGCACTCTAGCTCTTAATCGGTCTTAACCACAGAAAACAGTACGCGACTATTAGCAATAATAACTCGTCGATTGTACTGACTTAGACAATACAGTTTTTTTGATCATCCCGTTGTGGTTTGGTTATTGACGATCACCGACCATTAAGCCCCCGATATATATGTAGGAGTGAAGCGAGCCTTGGTTGTTCAACCTTCCAGTCGTCGTCGTGGAGACATTCCGAAGTACAACCTGTTAGCTTCTATTGTACTACTTGGTATAATTTAGACGGCCATTTCAAATACATCATGTTACTTATTTTGATCCCGGCATCATCTGTAAAACAATAGTTTGGGATTTCGAACCCTTAAACGTCAACGCCAGCATAGCTACACCCGGATATCAGTTAAATGAGAATAATTTGCACACTCTGGAGTGTTAGTGGCAGTAGATGTCTACTAAATATTTTGTCATCCACTCGCCGGTCAACGACACTTATATCGTAGCAGCTACGATAATAATGTAACGGCCCTAACCATCGCCGTGGTGGAGAGTCTTAAAATAGGTCCAGTATCTCTGAACCATTTGGGTCGTGCGATCATGAGCTGTTACGCCCTGGAGCTTACTACACGTTTGAGGTTGTGATTCAAAACCTCAGATTCCATATACGATCAACCGTGCGCCAATAGGCTTGCCTCAAGAGACTATCAATCTGTCCCCCTCGAGATGCTGAAGCAATAGGGGCTTAGCTATATTTTATTAATATAGTTATTTATGTTGGCTCCCCCCTATTGCAATAGCGCCCCATAGACTTTATCTCGATAGGACGAAGATGTAATTTCTGCTAATAACTAGTGGTTAAGTTCTGTAGGATGTTGTCATCGCAGCTAACTCAATATGGCCGACGGAGCTTACACTAGCTTAGAGATCTACTTCCGACGATATAGAAACTGGCTTGGTTGCTGGGTAAAGAGGACGATAAGATCATGTATGTATTGTCAAAGCGCATCTCAGCTTTCCTAGATGAACGCTTGTTTAGCTAACGATGGGTAATAGAAAGCCACCGACGACATTTCGGGAGTTTAGAGACTTGCCGTGGGCCTAGCGGGATGTCTTTTGTCTAGTGTCTAGAATGCCCAGAGCTACCAGTGCAGATAGAAAGAGCTCGATTGAGCCCTAGTTCAAGCCAAGTATCTCCGTCAAGCTTTGTTTTGCCGGTGTCTGTTATATACGTTACTGGGAAACACGAGTTCAGCTAACCATAAACCCATGGTGGCTTTGCTCGGTAATGGATAAGGGAACGAATAGAAGCGAGGCGACCCGGATTTAAATGATTCAAAACAATCTTCTATCAGAGTTTTCGAAAGTAACGTTAACCCACCCTGGAACACGTTTTCTTGTGTGGCTACGTGGGCTTCGGGTCTCTGGGGTTATGAACAACCGCACGTAATGACAACTACCGGAGTGGGCATTTCTCAGATCGTTTTATTACGCCGCCTAAGACCGGTCCGTGGCTCTAGTCACATCAGGTTAGAATGCTGCGCCTAGCAAATCATCAGAAGCATGAGCACGGAGCCGTCACGGGGACATTAACCGTATTTGGCTGTCCGTCCACCTATGAGGGTCTCGCACACTATTTTCAACGTGACACTGGGCCAGGAACGAGCCTTGAGCCGCATAAATTTTATGCCAAACGATCAAAAGGTCACAGTCTAAAGCTGATTAAATGTGTCATACTAATAAGGTCGTAAGCTGCGTAATTATACGTAGCAAATAATGTTTGTTACCAATACTTTGCTCGGATATGCATCCTGCATTCAGCACGCGTGAAGCTACGAGAGCTGGGTAATAATACGGATATTGAATTCTGAATGATATTTCCGCTACCCCGGCCGGAACTCACCGGAACAGTCAATGCCAACCCGATGCGAAAAAGCTTCGAGAAGCTTAAGCGACCACCACGATGTCACTTCATCAAAAGTCGCGGCCCTGTCCCGGCAACCCGGACACCATCTAGCCTCAAGTTACAAGGGCAGCGCAATAACACCGAATCGCCGAGTCCCAAGTACGTCAACAAACCTCCTTTATCTTACTTGGGCACCTCTAAATCTGGGGGCGACATCTCCTGATTCGGCAGGTCTAGAAACTAAACCGCGCATGGACATTATGATGAGAGCTAAGGGTAAGAAAACCAGGGCTTGATCGCGGAATTATCGCCACCGGTAGATTACCGGTTTTGAGCTTAGCTATAGCTTAGTTGTCACACCAGCTTGTAGACAGCGACGAACTGTACGGGCCGGGATGTGTCTCACAAGGCTGGGTCTCCAGAGTTGTATTAGTGAATTCTTTTCATATACGAAAACACGAGACGGGAAAGGAAATCGGCACCACGATCGGCACCATGTAGTCCTTTGATGTCTTTGGTCTCGCCTTACCGAGTAGTTTCCGCCGCTACACATACTCTTTTCAGGAAGGGATGGCGCGAGCTTAGACTTCTCTCCAGAAGATATACTAAGTCTGGGGTTTCCCTCCCTTTTAAAAATTTCTATGGTTCTGCGGTGTCATTCGTTTTGTTTCCCTCCCCTCCCCCGTATAACTTTAGATCTTTTGTTTGCGATCGGGCAGGATGCAGCTCCTTTCGTTGCTTTTGCTATGCCTGACGGCATTGCAACCAGCGCTGGCCGTTCTCGACGTTACAGGAGCCCCTGCTTGTGGTGTAAGTCTTTCAAGGAAGAAGGGGAGACGGAGCCCTTCGATCAAGGTGTTAGTGAAGGGTCTGGCTAAGAAGTGTTTAGTTAAAATGTATCCTAACATCGACGGCCAACTCGGACTGCTCAGTGAGCAACACGACTTGTATCTGCACTACTGCGTCGCTACAACTCCAAATTACCGAATGTGTGACTGCTAGCTGCTCAATCCGTGATCAACTAGGTGAGTTGCAAAGAGGGTTTGGTCTATTTACACGACTGACCCAAGGGATACTAGCTACGAAGAAATTCTCGTCGGAAACCTGTGGCGTGGAAGGCGAGGATAGACGAGACCTTGTTCGGGTAATCGCCATAGCCTTCGGAGCGCTTGGTCTACTAGCTTTCATTCTACGATGTGCCGCAAGGCTTATTGGACCGCACGACTGGGGCCATGATGATTCTGTTATGTGTTTGGTTATGGTATGCCTTCGTGGACTAGGACCTCATCCGATCCTCTTCTCTAACTTGCCCCATAGATCCTCGAGATTGCCTTTGCAGGTCTCTCCATACCTAGTAAGTAGCTTACCACAATATCCCTCACAGTCTTAATACTAATACTTTGACTAGTTACCCAGAACGGGCTTGGTTTGGACATGTGGTTCGTTCCGCATGATCACGTAACGGAGGTCCTTCGAGTTAGTTACCTAGCCTCTCCTCTGCCAATGATTCAGAAGAGTCATTGATCTGTCACTAACGTGGGAAATAGCTATATTTTTTCGATGAATTGATATACATTTCGGCGCTGTCTCTTACCAAAGTCTCCATCCTCTTCTTCTACCTGAAGGTCTTCCCGAAGCGGTCATTCCGTCTATGCACATATGCTCTAATATGTATCAACTTGACTTACGCTGTCACATACGACTTCCTTCTTATCTTTCAGTGTAACCCGATACGCGGAGCTTGGTTGCAATGGGATGGCGAGACCGAGACGCAATGTATCAGCATCAACGTACTGGGATGGTCCGCCGCAGCCATCAACATCGCGTTAGATTTGGCCGTCATTATACTCCCGCTCCCCGAACTATTCGCTCTGTCTTTGTCATTAAGGAAGAGGTTGCAAATTATTGCTATGTTTGCTGTCGGTTTCTTGTATGCAGTCCCCCCTGAAACCCGATCTCAAGTGGTACATACTAATCTTCTGCACAGCATCACAATTGTCAGCATCGTCCGTCTTTACTCCCTCATCCGATTTGGTACCACACAGAACCTCACGCGTAAGTGCTTTTCCAATACGGAATGTCTTCGTAGTTTCGGCGATAATTCTAACCCAACCCATAGAGGATTACGTTGAGACGGGATACTGGTCGACAATCGAAGTTCCTGTAGGTATCATCTGCGCGTGCATGCCGGCAGTGCGATCACTCTTCAGTCTTGCGCTCCCGAAGATCTTCGGTACCACACGCGCAGCCGTCGGCTCGACATTCAACAGCTTCGGCCCATCCTCATCCGGCAATCGACTAGATTCCCGGAACAAGATCAACATCAAGCAGGAGTGGTCAGTACTTAGCGAGGGTCCTCCGGAGCCGGAAATCGAACGACATGGACGTGGTAATGGCGACGTCGAGCTCTTAGACGTGAGCAAAACTACCACGGACGGTGACAGTCGCCCCACCCGGAAAATGACGCTTTCGAAGCACGATGGTGCGTGGCGGGGCATGAGCATCCCGGAGCAGCAAGAGGAGCCGTACAAGTCGCCGGCTTACACGCGAGAAAGAGAACTGCGGTAGATAAGCTGGTGTCGTAATATTGTATATGTTTAAAATCTTACACTAGTTTGCTAGGTAATTCCATCTTTATAAACTTCGTCTCTCGTTTCCAATTTTTCATAGCAGGTTTTGAGCGGATAGGGCTTCTCCCCTCGTGAAATGATTACGGAGCTAAATGCGGAAGCGATGGAGGAAAAGTGATTATCGAAATGCGAGGTCTAACGGCGTTATGGATGTCGAAAAATTAGTCGTGAATTATCTATCATATTACAACCTAGTCTAATGGTGAAGTGGCCCAGTGTTAGTACGATATTTCTTCATGAGGTACAACACAAGGCAACGAGCATAAATGAAAAGAGACGCCCCCAGCAGGATAAGGTAAATTAAAACCACCTGAGGTACTTGAGTGTGCTCAGTGTTCTTAATCATCGCCGATGTCCTAACATTGAATCCGCATTGCGGAAATACCTGGCTCTGATGTACTTAATAGACGCTTGTCTAATAGGTTGTAGACTTAACTCTAACAAAACCATTACTCTCGCTCTTCATACCATGTTTTCTATTTATTGCCAATTACCCAATTTATATCAATGCTACTTCATTCTCATATTCACTCTCCCAAGCCTTCCATCTTGCTGACAAAGAAGCCCCCTGTTAGGCACAAAATTATAGACTACCTACGGTATAAGAGACTTTCCGTTAGTTTGTTCCCGATTCGGTTGCTCCCAAGAGTATAATTGGATACTTATGACTATGCGAAGTTGGGATTGTTGCCATAAATTCAGAGAAATCAAAATGGCATTGGTGCGTCGATGAACGTACATGGGCCAAGAGGTAAGGGATATCAAGACGGTGACTGGTTTAGGATATTCACTTCTACCCCTCTATACAACTTCGCAGCTATTCACGTAATAGTATCTTAACATGGGTGAGTACTTAGCAAGCAGGAATATTTTCCCTAAGATCAGCTATGGGCATATACCAATTCATCTTTCATAGCTAGGTATGCAAGGGATACATACAATTGACAACCTCCATATTATTTAGGATTTCACACAACTAGAATCTGTCCACATGACCTCGTGTAATAACTCTTAGCTTCTGATATACGCTTAGCGAGACATCGTCGCTGTTCATCCTTAGGTATGTTTATACACGCGCTCACTCTGCAGCGGGTCTCGGTTGCGTATATAGGTAGGTAGGTAGAGAGTACAGACGAAGGATCTAGACTCAAACAACTGAATACGAGCGTTAATGGACTTTGCGTGCCCGCGTGATGTGTTACGAGTCTTCTTGATTGTAACAGCAATACGTATTGGACGCGTAAGTTCAGAGACATCTATAAATGTTGACCCTAGGTAGGACCCAGAACAATTCCCGAGTTCCTCCCATATCGCAAGTGTCCTACCCATATAAGACATTCCGTATTACACCTGTCATTGCTAGTAGAATGCTCTGCTTTGCCTCCATCACCAAAGCCGCAGTTTTCCTGGTTGGCATTTTCAACGTATACCCTGCTGCAGGGAAAATCTGGGCACAGTTCTGCGACGACACTGCGTGTGCGGAAAATTGCGGCGTATCCGTCGATGTGAACGATCCCGGTTGCTTGACGAGGGAAGGCGGCCGTCAGTCGATCAAGTTCCACGGGTCCGACTTTCTCGGCACCTATTTGGTGCATTCGCCAGACAACAGTTGCGGGTGTCAACAAGACTGCACCGAGATCTCCCGTAATGCACCACCGTGTGTTGATATATCTGGGAAGGCCTCCTCTGGGTCGTATCGCTTTCAACTTACCACTTGCAAGGAGATCGAAGGGGGACCTGGGGTCGGAAACAATTGCAACCCGACAACGACCGTCAATTCGACGCAGTAGGAAGAGACGATGAGTGTGTATTGGAGATGAATAATAATTTTAGATGTTATCGGGACATCTTACATAGGACTCTAGCCGAACTGCCTTGACTCAATATTTGATCAAAGGCCTGGTTGGATGTAGGAGACAAGATCATGCACATAATATATATCTATATCTATATATATGAGACAGAAATTCTCTACAGTGTGATTATAATGATACGTAGAATAAATAGTACAAGATATACCGTTGGTTCCTCGTTGGTTATTAGTTTTATCTTATTTGTTTAAGCTGGTAATGCCGACGTGTTGCCGGGGGTTCTGGAAGCATTGGAAGAGTTTATTGTCGTATCAGCTACTGTTGGACTCAATATCGGGCTCTTAAGTGTCGAGAATGAGGTAGAGATACTATTGAAAGATGCCATGCTAGAGGAAATATAATATGTTTAGGCTGGCGAAGTTTTGTATAGTGGTGTGCTATTCGGAGTAGAAGTAGTGCTTGAAGTAATAGGTATAGATTCATTAACCGATGTTCCTGTAGCTGTCGTCGCATCATTCCTCGAATCCATCGCAAATAAAGGCCATGCCTTTGAAATCCCCTGGCGCTACGCGAGGAGGCTGTGTAGTCTCGCCACGATAAGGTCCGGGCTCGTTCGACGTAGTCAAATCAAGACATACAGAGTCGCTATAGACATTGAAATACGGCCGTACACCATTTTCACACGATGGTCTCTCGTTCAAGATATAAGACCGGAATGAATCGAGGTAAGGGGTAGCGGAATTCTTTCTTCCGCAGGTATCGGTTCCAAGGATAAAGGAATTGGCGTAGACGGGTTCCTGACATGAAATATCAGAAAAGAGTGTGATGTTCCCGGTTTTCGGAAGTATCGCTCCAAGGCTTTCTGCATGCCCAAAAATGGTCGCAAAGACTGCTAAACCGACATTGATAGCCTTCATGGTGGACAGATGCGCGCTAAGGGAAATGAGAAATAGGATGAAATGTAGAACGTGGAAAAGAAGACATCGAGGTTCTGTGAAAACGACGGCGTAGGATATATAGAAAGAAATATCGTGAAATTGGGAAATTAACAGGTTGAGTATATTCAGGGGTAAGTGCGCTTAGAATTAGGGATCCATCAAAGCATAGCTCTCATAATCTACCCAGGTAACTCACGACATTACGAGAGCTATAGCCACGAATTAGAGAAATAGCCAATTAGCTTATTTACTACCTTGGGGGGTTTTTTTTTCTTTTCTTTTTTTGCAAGTAGAATATTCGGCTGGAAGCCTTGCTTACTAGTTCGTATAGAGACTATCCCATAGATGAACCTCAAAAGTCCAGGAAGACCCCTATTCGGATACGTATATGAGCCCATACGAGCGCAAGATACACGTGCCCAAGCACGTTACTATACACTAGGAGATGTCCTAGAGCCCCAAGTCTAGGTCACAAAAGCAGAGACCAACCAAGCCTTGGTCTTGTACCGTGCCAGGCCCAAATGCCTAACACAATAGTACTTAGTAAAAGAGACCCCAACGCCATACATGCAGATGACAACGGTTTGTCCGTATTACCACTTTCCGTATCCACGTACCCACCAAGATATCCCGAGAAGAAGCCGTCATGTTCAGGTGTTCGGGTGCGCTAAGTCATTATTCTTGCTTCTCCTTGGCATTTCCGACGAATCGCTCCTTCATAGATAGCTGTTTCCCTCCCATAGACTTAAACTTGTCAATAAGGGTCTTCCTCGAGTCTAGCTCAGCGATCTCATCACTGCCTCCAACACTCTTGCCATTGATCATGATATTGGGCACCGTCTTACGTCCTGTCTTAACACCTAATCTTGCCTGTAGCTGCTTGCCTAAGGGATGCTCGTCAAGTTCGACAACGTAAGGGGCGGGGTCGATAGAATATTTTTCGAGAAGGACACCCTTTGCTCGTTTGGAGTACGGGCAGAACGTTTTCGAGAAGATGACAACTAATTAGATGTAAGTAATGAAGTAAGTGTAATGGGCGGCGCGTTAAGCATACCAGGTGATTTCTTCAATAAACTATTAAGAGTTGCGTCAATTTCGCGATCCTCTTCCGACTCTTGGTTATCCTCGTCTTCTTCTTTCGAGCTCCCCTTGGGACTACCTTTCTTCTGGCCTCCGGCCGAGCTCCCTATACCAATGACCTCACTCGGAGCATCAGGCTTCAATGGCGCCTTAGCATTGGCCAAGTCCTTGGCCTTCTGCTCGGCAGCACGTAGCCGATCGGCCATCTCCTTTGCCAACTGCTCGTCATCCTCGTCAACAGATCCATCACCATCCTTGTCTTTCACCGTCGAATCGACAGTTGTTCCTTTACCACTCATCACAACTTGCCCAGAACCTTGTTGGGAACCTAAACCATTCATGGTCTTGCCAAAGAAGTCGTGTACCGTCCGGTTGTCATGGGGAATTGTTGATCGCATCTGAGATGTGAAGAATAAGGTGGCGATAACAGCAGCCAGCACCACCATCATGAGGAGGCGTACTCTTCTAGCCGAAGGCATTATGAATTAATGGGTGCGAGGCTACTTTGGTAGGATTCAATCGATTGTTTGCTCGTTTGTTTCGGCCCGGGGATTGTATGCACGACGAGATACTTAAACGAAGGGAATTGCGACTTGGAATTTGATATGATGTGTACAATCGTTTATCGGACGGCCGGCGCAAACATGCCTCTATATCGTTTAAATGGTCGCTAGTGGTACCGGCACCAAAACGTCGATCAACAGATGGCTTGAAACAAGAGTTGGTAGAATGGTTGGAATTAGTGGCGTTTAGAGCGTGCTTTCGAAACGACTTGCAAACTTGGAGACTGGGGAATATTCTGAAGATTGGCAAGGCTGGAATGGAGACTAGACGTCGACAAGAGTTTTTTTCTCGAATGGAGGCGGCTAAATGCGACCCTCAGCGCAACACGCTATTAAATTAGTCCAATCGTTGAGAGAAATGGGGAACTAAGAAAGACGAGTAGCGATAAGTAAAATAGTAATTGATTGACAGGTATGATTGACAAGTTTGATTGATTGAGAGCTAAAGCAACAAGATGTGGTCCAGGCCGCGCGTGTGCCAATGCCAATGATGTGGGAACGAAACGGTGGATTTAAAAATCAACGAATGGACTCGAAAGTAAGTTGAAACATGAGATGGCGATAATTACGAACTGCGAACTGCGAACTGCGAGCTGCAAAAGCTACAAAAGGAATGACGAAGTGCAGTTTTTGCTTTTGGTTCTCAAACTTTAAACACCTTAAACTTGCCCTTAAACTTGCCTCGGGCGGCCTGGACTCTCTTGAATGCTTCCCCTGTAAGAACCCCTGTACTTCAGTATGTACGACCCGAGTTAACTACATGTACCTAATGTCTAGACCCCGCGATCCTGGTTAGATCGGCATTTTTCGTGGCTCGTGGTTTAAAAAAGAAACAGAAAAAAAAGAACTAAAGATTAATTGCTAATCACTATAAGAAGCTTAGCTTGGCCTGTATTACATCAAAAGATATCCGTTACGAGCTTAGCCTCCATATGCAAGGGGAAAGGGGCTAGTTAATCTACCTCGGTACCTAATCTAATATATACCTAGGTACCTATCTACGTGCATGTCCTTGAACGCCTACATGTATGCTCTTATCTTGGGGACCGACATGTATTTAGTAAAGTTCCGGCGCAGCAAATGTCTTCTCGGCACATCACCACGCAATAACGTAGATCTGGGGTAAAGTTCCCCCTGTAGAAAGCTTCATCCATCTCTTGTCCATATAATCCTTCCATAAGAGGATGGAAATGCTATAAGCTATCGACAGATACGGTATGGTCTCCCCTCTAGAACTTTTTATACCCCTACCATGTTCGGTATGCTACATTAGCTTTCGCTGGTCAGGAGGACCTGTGCGACTTCATCATACCACAGAACAAGCAGTAAGGCTGGGCCCGTGACGGATACGCGCATTGGAATATTCTAGTGTTGTTCTTGTTGTCGTCTTCCAGCATAGGTACCAATTAAAACTTGGTAGATGAAATGTCGCATATATACACCCTTTGCCGTGGTCGCCGGAGTGGTAATTATCGGCCAATAGTTATGGGAGGAGTATTACGCCAATAGTTCTCGTGCAATCACATTCCCCTCGAGAATTCGACTACGCTGTCCATCACATATATAAAATAATCAGGATAGCAGTTTATATAAATTCAACTTTGATTAATCTCTACTCGATGATTCAACATTTTCCCCGTGGCTTAAAGTCATTGACATTCGGCTTATAAGCCGCTTAACACATCAAACTTACAGTGACTCCAACACGTGAGAATACCTAGGTAACAGAATATAGAGCCCGATAAAGAGTTCATAGGGCTACATGGTTACGAAATAGCCGAACCTCTAGACTTGGATTGGCCATGTCGGGTTGGTAAAGGGCTACCTATGCTTAAATCAATGTTAATAAACCTATCTCTTGCTGCCACTGCAAACCTCGAGGAAAGTACATATGTACTTAACTAATGTAGAGAAAACCGGGATTGGATGAACTGCAGGTAGGTACTAGACAATTGGAACTATTGTAGAGGTAGGTACGTGTAACGACTGAAGTTCGTACCTACCTACATAATACGCAGCTTCCAACGCGACTTCCACAGATGGAATCTAACTCTTCCATTAAAACCACTTCACGAGTACTTAGGTACCATCCCTACGTGATAAGTTAAGGTGTACGTATGTACGTATATAGCTAAATGGACACTATGACCACTAATAATTAACTAAAATGGGATGACAAACTTCCTCGTGACTAAGCATACAGCTGTACGTACCATTAGTACAACTGTAGCCATCCCATCTCGACCCGCTCTCAAGTGACTTAGTGACTGACTTGACGTTTTCTCGAGGGTTTCTTAGCAACAAATAGGTAGGTACGATGGGAGTCACAATGGAATCTACGAAAACCTTGATGGCTCCTTCTTCAGAGGAAGGTACGTCAGAAGAACTAATTGCAAATTTGCATATAGAAGTTGCCCATCAAGGTGTTCGCTCTTTCCAAGCTGAAGATAAAGGACAGTACTTAATTCACATCAATGATACCATACAGACCCAAAAGGTCCTTAACAATCATTAACTTCTAGTGATAACTTGGAAATTATCTACAATATTTCTAAGTGTTCGCTAACTTCTCTGCATCACTTTTCTTGCAACCTTAGCACAAACATATCACTACTTTCATCACCTTCCATCTTACATCTTCCATCTTACATCTTCCACCTTTCACCTTCCACTCATTCATCAGACATATTAGTCTTTGCAACATCGCCTTCCTCACCACGCCAACCAATCAATCACTTTCTTCTTTGGAAACTTGGTTTGGCTATTTTCTCTTGCCGTCGCAGATCATTCAGTCATTTTCAAGATGGCTTACTTCTCACCGGAAGTGATCCTTGAGATTGCGCAGCATATGGATGTCAAGTCTATCCTCAAGCTTAAGGAGATAAGCAAGGTAAGACTCTCTATAATCACCTATAAAATCAAAGCCATTTATTAGGTATTCAGACACGAAATTAACCATTATCTATTATAGGAGTACAACGAGCTCATCACGAAGTATGAACATTCATTGTCCCTAGTACGCCTATCAACTTTCCCAGTCTCACCCACTGGCGACATCTTCTCTTCAGAACTATGTCAGGACGCTTCATCACCGGGATTACGACATGTAATCAAGCATGCAGGCTTCAAGATGGTAAAGGAATTAGAGATTCGACAATACCGAGCCAAGAAGATTCTCACAGGCTCTGACTACATCAATCTCCAGTCACCACCCATGCTCTCGGGAGAACTTACTGCTTCTCAGCAACAACACCTGTGCTCGCTCTTGGAACGCGCCTTTGCACAATGCGATTACATCGCGGACATTGCGGCTAATGCGCCTTACGGACCGCCTTGCCCAAAATGGTTTGGAAAGTGCTTCAAGCATTGGTGGGGAGATCACAGTTTGCTAATAGGTTACCGTATGTTGGACCCGTACACCAATTACCAGGCACGTCCCGCGCAGCATGACTACATCCGCAACCTATCTAAACAGGATTGTACTATGATGTACTACCTGGTGCTTGCGATGGGAGGAGGCTTCTGCACAGTCCGCAAGGATTGGTTCGAGTCGGATCCAGCCTTTTGGGAGCGCACGACCGTCTTCAAGGACTGCATTTTGCGCCATGGATCATGGTATGCTTGGGCTCATGTCTTCGGAGGCGATGAATGGGAAGATGTTGTCGCGCCTTTTGACAGGCTCGGACTGGCCGAACTCACTAGGTTTGAGTTTGGCGACGAAAAAGCCCCGCCTAGTCTCCAATCTGTTCTGATCAGTCGGTTTAATGAACTGTACAAGTGTCCCAGAGACAGCATGGGCCATGTGGAGAGCGCAAAGGTGCTAGGACAAGCCATGAGGCGTTTGATCATTGGGGTCATCGACGAGGACGAGCATCAAGACCAACCAGCGGATCAAGGCGAGCAAGAAGGTCAAGGCCAAGAAGAGGAGCAAGGTCAGAATGAAGACGAAGGTCAGGAAAAGGGAGACCTCAAACAGGACAATGGTGATCAAGAGCAGGTCAACGAAGACCTAGGTCAAGATGAAGAAGATCAGGAAAAGAAGAATCAAGGACAGGAACAGGTACAGGTACAGGTACAGGATAAGGGCGAGCATCAAGATTAGGGGCAAATTTGGTTGTGATATGCTAGGAATAAGGGCAGGCGTACGGGACTGGATGGAGGCATATCTCTTTTCTTTGATTTGCGGCGAGTTGATACCCAGGGTTATTGGTGTATCCCGGACGCCTAACTGGTTTTGATAGACCAGGATAGTTAGACTGCCCTGATTTCTAGCATACAATACCCAGCAAGTCTGGAGCAGATATCGATGTGACGAATGATCTTTACTTTCCGCGATTACGATATGGCGATATTAGTTATATGTGCCCGGCAGCGATGTTTTTGTTGGTGTTTAGATAGCGACCTAGAGCTCATCCATGTTTCTAAGCGACAGTCAAGTTTAGCAATGGTTAATTTAAGCGATCTCCCTGGTGAATATTAAAAGTTGCACATATGTAAAACGATACCGGACAACTGAGATATCTACCATAATAGAGTCCCTATTTTTATACCTAGGTGCCTACTTGATAGGTAGAAGTAGCGTGAACGGGGTTCCCGATCGAAAGTCCATAGAACTACGATGTTCAAAAATAGAATTAAACGCTGCATGATAGACGATTTATCGAAAAGTGCAACGCCAAAAGAAGGTAGTCTTAATATATTTAACATCATTACTTTGCAAGCGATAGATGCCTAATTGAATGAAACCTACTGTCGGCCCATGCATACTTCATGTAATTTACATGACCGTATTTACGGGTACATCTCGACACCAGGCAGATAGTAAGAAAATGTCCCCAATAGCGTTGTCCGATATGACATGCGTCTTCGATGTCTCTGATTGTGTCATCATATAATTACACATAAAAAAAACGCCTTACTTGACATTCTACGTAACAAGTATCAATTCGTATTAAAAATACCACGAGCTGAAGGTAACTAAGGCGAAAAAAGGAAATTCCGGACGAAACGCTTTCACGCTTTAGACTAGTGATATAGATAGTTAAGAGACGGTGGCCCCGGGCCCCGTTCAATTCCCGGTTGGTGCCGGCAGCGGGCCGGGGTATAGCGTGTCTCGCATTATATGCCTGGACACATGCGTGGATACCCATACATCCAGGTATGTATCATGTATCTGCGAGTATTAGCGTGAGTCACCCGGTGGGAAGGGTATTGGCTCTGAATTTTTAAGCAGAATGTCCGGGGAGATGTTTGGAGACAATTGGAGATAGCTTCCCCCCCCCCTCTACTTTCCTATTCTGGTATGAACCCGCACTAGGATGCGCCCTCATTGGTGCCAGACGCGTATATCTGATTTTGGTATTTCAGCGGACATGATTAGAATCCGATTTCGCAGGGCGTCTGAATTTGGGATCCATACTTGAATTCCAGCGATCTGATGACCATTCAGCTGGAAATCCATTAACAAAAATATCTGGCAGCCTGACGATTGAATGTTTGCTTGAAATGACTCATGATATAACCATTACCTACAGACTGGGGGCTTAATAGGTAGAATTAAAAATGAGGTGACGAATAGAACGTAATAACCCTGCACCACTTACAGGTTCACGGGGGTCATCTTCTAAATCTGCATCTGCAGCTTCGCCGGATGGCTGCTTACAGGCTGTATGATAGGCGTATAAGCGTGATGCCACTCGGCTCCCTTGCGCTGCCAAGGATCACTAAGATGAACTGCCTCTGGCCAACCAGGTAAAAGTGAATTACTTGCGTAGCCTCATAGTAGTCTGCCTTAGGTGGATTATCAGATTCAAGATGTGTCACTAGCCCCTGTTGTATCCAGGTATAGTACCTGGATGCCTATTAGTCACATAGGCACACCTAGGTAGAGTCTCTTTATAAAGTCGATGCCTTTCTTCTCAGGCTGGTGTATCTATCTCCTATTAGTATCAATACCATCATTCTATTATCATCTTCGAGATACGATTTAGTAGCTCTATAAGAGATCGTACAAGACTTCAATACCAACTACTTCGTTGAGCCTCCATTGCCCGTTTTATAAACCCCTAGCGAAAAGAGAATCCTCACACATCCTTGTCAAGATGTGCCAAAACTGCTACCGAACGACATCTGCCGCTGTCTCGATGTCATTAGCGATGACAAACCCAGAACTCATCTGGCCGCATCACCAGGATCAAAAGAGACAGTCGGCCCAATGCCAATCATCCACGGCGCAAACACGACCACAACCTGACGTCAAGCCCTCATCAGCCTCGACTTACTCGGAGTCAACCACATACTCGTACGATAAGGAAAAGAGCCACAGCGATGACAAGCAGAAGCGGTCGATGCGCCAACGAATCAAAGACACCCTAAAAGACCTCGGACACCCACCTGCAGCCAAGTCTGATCGAACGAGTGACCAAAAAGTTCAAGACCTAACAACTGACCATGGTCCAATGAACTCGACTACAGAAGGAAGGAAATGAAGTTAACAACCATGAGGTTATACCAAATATCACCTGGATATAAGGGTTGGGTCTACTTTAGGAATATATTCTATGGCTTTCTTGGTAATGATAATGAGATTCAGTCTGCTCATATGGCTTGGTTTATAGGGATAAGGATGGTCCCCTTGGGGGTAAAGATAGAGGGACCGAGACAGAGTTTGTGGTATACTAAAAGCGAACACTTGGTTTGGAATTGGATGAATACGAAGTAGAAAGAATTAATACCAACGATCTCGTAGCAATGTCGAGATGACCTTGGCTAGACTGGCCGAGCGGAATACACATTTAGGACAGTCGCTTAATATTAGTTTCTGTCTCATACTTCTATATCATCTATGTTAGGATTGATGTTGATACCTGGTGATGAATGTCATACATAGAGTGAATACCAGGTAGTATACGGGTGACATAGTAACGCCTGGCCTTCTATCCTCTTGCGAGGGCGCTCATACCCCCCTATACGCTCGATATACCTTCGTATACCCTGTATTAATACCCACTATTCCCTAACAATCTAAATCAATACCCATCTATAAAGCAGCAAGGCCTTGTAAAATATTGTAGTAGTCTTTAATAATACTTTATCCCCTAGCAAGGCTATAATAGACGGGGTTTTTAGTTTATGGCTCCCTTATCCGCTTAGGTAGGTCGGTTCCCCATTTGGTGCTCCGGTGCTACGCCGAGTTTCTTGCCGGACAACACCTTGCGAATTTTTATACTGGGATATGTATCTCTTCTATTCTTAAATGTTACATATATCTTTTACGAAAACGCCATTTGCTTTCGCTGAAACGTAATTATTAACTAAGTATTTCTCGTACCGTGTGGTTGAAAAGGGGTTCTGCATATGATTATTTAATCCAAACTACCTATGTTAAATACCTATCAATCAAAGACCTTAAAGAGACATTGCCTTCTTGGGGAAGCTTCTGAGATAAGCTCCTAAGAGAGAAACGTTTAGCCAAATCTTGGGTTAATTATATACTAGCCTCTATGGGTTCCTTGATGAGAGTATGCCAAAGTAGAATAGTTAACGGATATTACTATGGAACTTCATAGTTTTTTGTATCCATCTTATTACTCTATTATAAGGGGTTATCCGCCGTGTTCGGCTTGCACTTGAGGGCTTACTACTTCAAGGACAATTCGTCTAGATAGGCATTGGGTGAGAAAGACGAGGAAAAGAGCGAATCAAAATCATTAGCACCTAGGCAAATAAGAATAATTCAAAACAATAGGATTGGAGGAATAGGATACTCAGCATGCGACACAAATGTGGACAAGAAAAATGGAGGTAAAAACAACTTTTCCGTATTGACGTGAGTTCTAAAAAAGAACGGGACAATTTGAAGAAAAAGCAAAAAGTTATGATCCCTCGGGCCGGAATCGAACCGGCGACATTTCGGTAACAATCTTATCAATTACAGCCGAACGCGATAACCAACTACACCACCAAGGGCCGGTGTGTCTGCAATTACTACGGAAGGAAGTGGGCTCCCTTCCGAGGGATAGTTGCTGTGATGGCGAGACTTTTCAAAGGGCTATATATAGTAGGGCTCGTAGTATGCAAAATATGCTTGTCTTTCACCCAATCAGGAATAGGCATAGGAGGGGTTTAGGGTAAGTGGGGTTAGTGGCATGTGCGCCGTCATGTACATGTACTTCTTTCGATTTACTGTGGATCGAGTATCTAGGTACGTACCTGCAGCAACCTTTCTCCATCTTGATAGAACCTGATGAAAGGCGTCAAAGTACTTCTAACCGAATACGATATATATTTTCATGTATTTTCTTTTTGAACAAATTATACGTCTAACTAGGGTGATATAAATCTTTAATTCGCAGTGTACAATCACCAGAGGAGATCTATCGATGAAACAATCATCTCAAGCCGGTGGCTACAAATTCGATTGTGTTCTTGGTAAAACTCTTGAATAAGGGGTGAAAGCAATAAGTGCGCAACTTGTCATTGGTGTAGGTATCAACATTTAATGCTAGCTCCTTATGAAGAGGGAACAAGTGAGTTAAGGTACACCTCAATATTCGCATATCCCGAACTGCTGATCTTCATCGCGTCGCTTGCATCCTTCGAATTCAGCCCGTGTGCATCTTCCCACGCGTCCGGAATCCCGTCCCCATCCGTGTCCGTCGGCGCGTTTCCCTTGGTGTTATCTAAAGAACCCGAATTCTCAGCACTAATTAGCGCGCCCTTCTTGCCGAAGCTCTGCACTTCTGCTACGAGACCCTTGTCGATCTCGTCGCGTCCTGGGAAGTTGGCGCCGACGTTCTTTAGGACGTAGGTGACCGCGTCGGGAGCCGTCATTAGACGTCCTGGTTTTGGATAGTCAAACTGCGTCTTCTGGATGTCCATATTGCTGTAGCAGCTGGTCTGCACGCAGAGGGGGGACCCATTGAGCGTGCCGTCCTTATTGCTGTCGTAGTAATTCTCCGATACGTCTAGCACGGTGAGCATTGACTCGGAAATAACGTTAACCAGTACACTTACAGCCGTGGAAGTTGGCGTTTCCCCGCGTGAAGGCGGTTACACTTGTGCTAGGCCCAGAGATGAAATAGTTGTTAATAATATTGGCATTGCTTTGACCTTCACTATCACCAGCGATGTAAGCACCGCCTCCTCCCCAGTTATAAATGACCTAATGAGTGGTTTAGAAACTAGTACGTCCACCCAGCATTGGACGTCATCATTGAAAGACTTACATTGTTCTGAAAGTCGTTCATGCCCTTGACTTTGGGGTTCCTCGTCTTGTTGTCGATATACAGGTTCCTGAAGAGACTGATACCAAAGTCCGACTGCATCAATCCGCCACATGAATGGGTTTGCAGCCCTTGGCCGATGATCGTGTTCTGAACTGTCACATTGTGCACAGCTCCATTGATAGAGAATGTTTCATCCCGGCCCCAGGTGGCCGACACATGGTCGAAGATCATGTTATTACCTTCAGCAATAGTGATACCATCTAGTGGTGCAATTAGTATATAGTCTGGCCCTGAAAATAATTCTATAGGACAGAAGAGTACCTTTGCCTGAATCACCACCTTTACCCATGCGGAATCGAATATAACGCACGATAGCTTCGTTGGCATTGGAGAATGAGAGGCCATTGCCATAGATCGTGATTCCCTTATCGAAATATTAGCACGCGGGATGAAACACACTTGATATATCCCCGGTGGATGAATATCTAGAGACCTACGTTGCCAGGGGCTGTCTGACCAGCGATATAGATGTTCTTTGAAACCGCAATCCGCTTGGCGATTTTAATGGTTCCGCCAACATCGAAGACGACGATGCGATTCGACTTCGACACAGCATCGCGGAAGGATCCCGCCCCAGAGTCACTAACATCATTATGAGAATACTGAACCTGTGAACGTACGCGATTACACTTACTTCAGGTTTGTCACATGGTAAACCGACCCCGTTCTGCCACCAACAGCATTTCGACCAAACCCTTCGGCTCCAGGAAACGCGAGGAGAGCCGAGGCGTCTGGAATAAGAGTCGCCAGACAGGCTAAAGTGATGAATTTAAGGACGCCCATAGCTGCTAATGAGTGGCTTAGGAAAAGGGACTTCCAAGAGAAGATCAGCTTGAGAATAGGTGCCTACATAGAATATAGGGGCGGATATTAAGTAGTTAATATACTTAACCCGAGACACCGGACGACTACTCTTTCGCTCGTAATTTTTCCGGCCCATCTTCAGGAGGCGTGGGGATTAACCTGTCGCCATGGCATGTTAGGACGGCGTCGCTGTCAAGATTGGGTAGAACGGCCGGGATGAGTCGCATGCATTTAGCGGACCCCTGGCTCCGGCGCTGGCTAAACTTATGCGCCACTTATACGAGATTACAGGCGATGCCACCGGAACTACACGTAGAAAACGATCGTGCAGAAGCTTAACTTCCTTCTTATGAGCCGACTTTTGTTTCGAGGGATATCCACTTAGGTCACTTATCCTTAGTATATAATTTCCGCCTCAATAGGTGGCTTTGTCGCTGTTATACATATATACGGCAAGTACTCGGGATAGCCTATTATATGGCCTTGAAATATGGTGTTAGATGGTTTTTATCGACACTACTATGAAGGCTAACCACTAGTTAGATTGTTAACCTATGTCACTGCACCAAGACACATTACCAGGGGGGACAGCAAGCCAAGTTGAAGGATCATGCCCCCTCATCAGAACATAAACTATGGCCATAAATTAGAGTCTTCTCTATTATACTTCTTTTTTAACATTACATCGCCCAATATTTATTGTCCACAATGGGTATCAACCATCATTAAAGAAAAAAGAGTCGTAAAATGCGTCCAGATCATCTGCCCTGGTATACCGAATTAAAAACGCGTCCGCCCAGCCATGCTACAACATTGCAATAACAAAGGAAAACAGTAAGAAGTAATTACATCCCGTATGCAAATCAACATCGACTCTACATCTCGTCCTCGAAGAATTTAATCAGCGTCCTAGCGCCCGAAACTCCGAGACCCATGAATGGGTAACAGATGTAAACCGGATCGTGCTTCACGCCGAACTTTTCTCTGAATTCACTCTTCGCAACTAGCCTGAGTTGCTGAGCGACTGTCTTGTATGTGCGGCTCAAGAGCTTGGCCTTGATACCATTTAAATTACTGCCAATAGCAAGCTCATCCATAGCACCGGCTCCGAATGTCACGCTGCTAACCCCTGAGGCTGTCAAGCTTTGGATGGCGTGGGAGATGAGGGCTTCAATGCTGCCGGATGGCGAGCCGGGGAAATCAAGCGCGAACTTGATTTGGTATCCGTGCTCGGGGGAGAGGCGGTGCAAGATGACGAGACCGACGATTTCGCCTGTCTTGTCTTCGGCCCACACATACCGCCGATGCGCCATGGATATCCAGGGCTGCACTTCGGTAATGTGGACTTGCTTGCGTCCTTTGCGGCTCTCTTTCCAGTCGGTAATGCGTTTATCGCATTTTTCCCTAACGTCATCAGGGACCGGCTGACCGAGCGCCGTCTCGTGTATCTTGATCTCGGCTTTCTGGGCCTGACGCTCCTTCTTGGCGACCCTACCCGCATTTTCTATGTCCACACGTTCCTCAGCTACGCAGGTTAGCGTCCTCCATCCGAGCTTCGCGCCAAGGATTTCTTCGACCTGTGCGGAGACTAGGATCCAGATGGGTCGTAGATCCTCGCTCTTCTTCAAGTATTTGAGGAAAGAGCTGATGACGATAGGATACTGACGTGGATCGCAAAGAGGGTTACCCATTATCATCGCGTATCCGTTCTCTTCGGCATACCCAACAGCTGCGCCAGTTTCTGTATCCCGCCAGACCTTATACCTTTCGTCGAGCCAAGAAGTGTTTGTAGCATCGCCATAGTTTACGATAAGCTTGTCAAGATCAGGTAGATGCACATGGTCATGCTCTCCTTCGAACGCGTATCGGATGGTGTCAGCTTCGGGGAACGGAACCTTGCCGTCGTTATCATGTCTCTTCGCAGGGAGGGATTTCGGATCTCTTGGGAATAAGGTCGCATTTCGCACGTCTCCAAGATTCAGTAGCAAGAACAGCACACGTTCAAGACCAATACCACACCCCGCGTGCGGTGGCGCACCCATTCGAAGGCTTGCATATACTCTTCCATCCCCTCTGGATCTACTCCGGCCTTCTTCATTCTCTCAGCTAGGATCCTTGGGTTATTGATTCTCTGGCCTCCTGTTGTGATTTCTTGACCGCGAAGGAATATGTCGAATGAGTTAGTAACAGTCTCGTCATTCGGATCCAGATGGGTATAGAATGGTCGCGCCGAAGCTGGGAACTTGTCGAGAATAAAGTAGTCAGTTCCGTATTTCTCTTTGACTAACTGTCCAAGTCGAATCTCTGCACGAGTACCGAGATCCTCATCCTCAGAAGCTGGCTTCCCGTCATCATCCGTCCACCCCGACGAGTTCAGCAATTGAACTCCTTCCTTGAAAGTAAGACGAGGCGTCTGGTCCAGCCAGACTAGATCCTCGTGTGGAAACCTCGTCTTAATATTATCAAGTTCTTTACGGTATCGTGCATAGACACCTTTGAAAATGGTCTTTAGCATTTCGTCAATTACATCCATCGCTTCATGGTAATCTTTTTGAATCATCATTTCCAGATCTAGACCGGTATATTCTGTCAAGTGTCGGTGGGTATTGCTGTCTTCAGCTCTGAAAACGGGACCGATCTCGAAGACACGGCCAAAGTCAGCAGAAATTGCTGTCTGTTTTGCTAATTGCGGACTCTGGGCCAAGAAAGCGGTTCTTCCAAAGTAGTTAACTCTGAAAACCTCAGCGCCTGACTCTGTTGCCGCCGGTTGGAGCTTGGGAGTTTGGATCTCAATGAATCCTTGTTCCTCCAGCGAAGAACGGAATAGATTGCAGATTCCTGATCGGATACGGAAGACGCTCTGCATAACGGGGGTTCTGAGGAAAACTAGCCTGTTCGCGACACGAACACGGTTTGAGGCGGCTAGCTGCTTCTCATGAGTGTTTTCATCTTCTTCTACCTGCTCCATGCTGTACACATCAATAGGTATAGGATTCTCCACTGGAACAACAACGTGCATACTATCGATCAGGATTTCGAGAGTATGTATGCTGCAGGTTTTTATCGGCTCTGGTGGTTCGCGGACGGTTCCTCGGATGTGTACTAGAGACTCGGTATTAAGATGTTCGGCCCATCGCACGAACTTCTCGGACACAACTCCATCTCGAACTTGTAATACACCTTGTACGGTATCGACCTGTTGGCGTAGCAATATGAATGCCAATTTCGCACTTACGGACCGTACGTGGTGAAGGCGGGCATTGAAGCTGATAGTCTGTCCGACATTATCGGCTGATAGATGCTCTAGGAGAAAAGATGGCGGCATGCCCTCTTCGGTAAGTGTGCCATAGCTTGATCGTAGCTCTGGGGGTTCACTGGATAAAGCAGCTTGTTCTTCCTCCTTACGCTTTGCTTGTAACGATCGCCGGTTTTCCTCTTGTAACTCTTTCTTGGCTCGTTTCTCGTATAAGGCTCTTAAATGCTTCTTATCCGCTTCTTCATTTAACGCCTCCGTGTCACCAAGATGGATTTTGGTGATGTGATTTTTAGCTGTGGTATGCCCAACAACCCTGTTAAGTAAGAGAAGAGGCTTCTTCAGCCTGATGGAAGGCATGATTATGATGTTGACT
This sequence comes from Entonaema liquescens, assembly GCA_902805475.1. NCBI lineage: Eukaryota > Fungi > Ascomycota > Sordariomycetes > Xylariales > Xylariaceae > Entonaema > Entonaema liquescens. Next base: position 2,519,291 of record CADCSX010000006.1, read on the forward strand.
GGGTATCTTAGTGGCGAAGTTTCTATTCGTGTGGGTATCGATGTACGGGGAGATTAGGGGATGGGGGATGGGGGATGGGAGTGTGGAATTACACTTTGACTTGTGGAGATGTAACGCTGTCTATAAGACGGCGCTTGAAGAAGAGGTAAGGTATAGTATATAGTATATTGTCAATCTAGCAAAAAGAATTGTTGAGGGTCTTTCTTAAGAAGTAATGAACTTGTTGGCAAGTTTATAAACAATCTTGGCAGGAACCTGGTTGATAGTAAAAAAAGATCTATTGCCCCTAGGTTTTGGCTTGGGGGGTTACTAGTAGATTCTTCTGGGATTTACTGGCTGGAACTTCGGCATTTACGGCCATGTGAATTAAGGTATGTACATGCTACGGATAGTACTTTTCCGCTACGGACGTTGCTGAAAATATGAAATTCCCAGCTATGTGTGTGTATCTGTGACGAAATCACTACCTCGGAGTATCCACCCGGAGCAATTAGACCGGGTCTACGTGGACTACAATGACCAATTAAAGTTTGTGCTCCCTCTATATCTATCCCTATTTGGCGATTTTGCTATTCGTAGGCGCGGATAGATGCATTAATGCAGGGGTTGAGGCCAGTGAAGGTACCATTAATGATCGAGGTTCACATCTTTTTTATGGGGCTAAGAGAATCATGACATCATGACATCAAACATTCGGATTTGACAATTCCATCTCGTCCTAACTTCTAGATTGTCAAAATTCTCATTGAATGTTCTGGTCAAAAGTTCTGCCGAGGTAGGAATTTTCTTTGCCTCGTGGTATACTTGCAGACTTGCCACGTAGGCGCCACAACTTGCAGTCTTCCAAGAGAAGGGCGGTTAGGTATTATTTAACTTGTCAAGGTTTATGCTAAGCACATACCTACCTAGATACCCCTCTAAGGATACCAGGTTAGGTTTGGTATTGTATGGAGGTAAGGCTTAGGTCACTACCAGGTACCTATGTAGATAGCGGGAACTCAAGCCATAGCCCCAAGTAACTAACGTCATATTGGCAAGACCGGTACCTTACACTTCCCAAATACGGGTTACTGTTCCATGAAATTGCCTATCTTGTTTCCACGATGCGCCCATCCTGTCCTGTCTATGCAAATCCCGACGTATCATTTCAGATAACTTGGAGCTGAAGACTTAATCCCCTGTTACCATGGGATTCAAATCTGATATTGCATCAAATCTGATGCGTACGCACCACTTTAACAAATTACAACACCGCCGAGTTGCCATCGAACCCGTCTGCATACCTGGTTTCTATCATATCCATCATACGATTTGCAAGCGATGAGCAAATTTAAAGTATTGTTAGCTGCGCATTATTAGAAACCTGAATTCCGCGAAATTCATTCTACTCATTCCAAGATGCAAACCGTTGAAGGAATACCCGTTCCCACGATAAGCGCTCCGGAAGAAAAGTTACCTGAAGGTCCTTTGCCTCCCGACCAGAAACCACACAAAGCAAAAGATAAGACAGGAGCTCCGCCCTCACGTTTCTCTCTCCGGGTTACCGCTGGTTGGTGGAGATCTTTACAATGCATTGGAATGGGTTTACACTTCCTCGCTTCTCCGCGACCGCCAAGTCCTGACTTCGTCAAGTCGATCCCTTCTACCTTGTCGACAACAAAAGGCCGATTTAATCTCCAATTCTATGTACCCGAAGGCTATAACAAGGACCCAAAGAGCGATAAATGGCCGGTTGTTGTGAACTTTCATGGCGGAGGATTCACTTTAGGTAATGCGTCAGACGATGCCAGGTTCGCCCGTTTTGTGCTCGAGAAATGTCACGCGGTTTTTGTCTCGGTCGACTACAGATTAGCGCCAGAATGCCCATTCCCTGCCGCGGTTGACGACGGAGCCGACGCGATACTATATATTATTAACAATGCAGCAAAGCTTAGGCTGGATAGCAATAGGATAGCAACATCGGGTTTCTCTGCGGGCGGCAATATAGCCCTCACAGCACCAATGCGCTTGGCTGAGCATCGAAAGACTGTGGAACTTCCCGAGCATCGTATTGTCGCTGTCGCAACATGGTATCCAATTACCGACTATACACTTACTCGCGCCGAACGTCGAGCTTCTGCACTCCGCCCTGAAGCTACTCTACCGCCGACTTTAACAAACTTGTTTGATGCGTCGTACCTCTTTCCTCCCGAATTAGACCTTGCTCATCCGTGTCTATCACCTTCAAAAGCATCGGATGAAATGCTGATGGAAGGCTTGCCACCCAACATAATATTCTACACGTGCGAGTGGGACATGTTACTACACGAGGGCGAAGAGCTTGCCCAGCGACTACAAAAGCCGCCCATTTCAAAGAACGTCTATTATACTATGATACCTGGAGTAGCACATGGTTGGGATAAAGGGCCAAACCCGATGAAACCCCCACAAAAATCTGAACGGCTGTATGGGGAATGTTGCCGTAAGCTCAAGAACATCTTTGAAGAAGACCAGGCGCATTCGATTCTCCGCCTCCCCTTAAAATTACCCACACTACTGCATCCTAACCCTAAGGATGGGAGCACCATAGACTAAATTAAGCGAATAGTCTCGAAGCACTACACACTATTTCAATTAGCTACTAAACAGCTGACTGTCAGGTGTACTACCGGTACTATTAATGAACGAAGCTTGATTCTGCTAAACCAAATACCCTCTTATAAATGAAAATCGTCATCTAATATTATATTATAGTATTCGTTCTGCATTATACCTCAGGTAAAATATTACTTATATAACAAATTAAAGCGCATATTTCAGTGGTTGTTAATCGTCTGCATGAAATCATGAAGAGATGTACTGTCAGATCCAAGACAAAGATATCTTGAATTCCGTTGTAATGGGCCAGATCTTAAGGGTCTACATACGTCATCCCGTAGCGTTGGGTGTGGAGTCACTCTAGAACTTTAAGGCTAGGACTACTCATGCAGTACAAGGGGAGCATCCGTGAGCTATTAGACGCATTTATTGCATACAAATACCTACCTGCATATATATAACTATATCTTACCTATTCCTCAACAACTTTTCCACATACAATTAATGGACAAAAAAACCGCACACCCCATTAAAACAAACAACATCACAAAATCAACGTATTAATTAAAATTATAAATAATTTAATAATTATTAATTTAAATTAATTAAAATTTTTAAATATAAATAATAAATTAATTATATTTTATATATATATAATTTAATATTTTATATATTAATTTTTAATTTTATAAATAATTTTAATTTAATCGAATATTAAATTTATTAAATTATTTATTATATTTATAAAAATATCGATTTAATAACGTTTAATAATTTTAATTAATTTAAATAAAATTTCGTTAATTTTTAAAAAAACTTTTAATTTAAAATATCGTTTAATAATTTATTATTTTAATTAAATTTAAAAATTTTTAATAAAATTTAAATTAAAATTATAAAAAAACCATTTTAAAATTAAAAAATTAAAATTATTTAATTAATTTTTTAATAATTAAAATATATAAATAAATATATTATTATATATAAATATTATATTAAAATTTAAAAACCGTAATAAATTTATTTTAAAATTATTTCGATAAATAACGACCGTAATATCGTTTTTAAAAATTTCGAAATCGTTATTTAAAATAAATATATCGTTTTTTATACCGTATTAAATTATATTTTAAAATATTTTAAAATAATAAAATTTTTTATAATAAAATTATATATATTTCGAATTTATTATTAATAAATTTAATTTAAAAAAAATTAATTAAAAATTAATTATATAATTAAATATTAAAAATATAAAATAATAATAAATAACATTAATTCAGTAATATAAAACGTATTAAATCGGTAATAATTACATTATTTTATATAAAAACGTTATATTCGTGAAAATTATATAAATATTATATATATTTTTATATAAATTTATTAATACGCGACCGTATTTTTTATATTTATTTTATTAAATTTTTTATTTATTAAATTATTTTATTTAATTTATTAAATTAATTATTTAATTAATTAATTAATTAATTAATTAATTTAATAATTAATTAAATAAATATTACGTTTATTATTTATTTTATTTTAAAACGCGTATATACGACCGTATAAAATATTATAAAATTAATAAATAATTTTAAAAAATTAAAACTTTATAAAAATATTATTAAATAAACAATTAAAAATTTAATTAATAAAAAAACGTATATAATAAAAAATTATAAAAAATAAAATTTATTAAAAATTATAAATAAATATTAATAAATTTATATACGTGAAAAAATATTTATTAATATAAAACCATTATAATTATTACCGATTTAATACGTTTTTTATTACCGAATTAATGTTATTTATAATAATAAACGTAAATTTATTTTTATTATAATTTTTATTCGCGTTTTATTATATATTTATTTAAAAATAAAATATATTATTAATATTTTTTTAATTTATGTTATTTATCGTATTTATTAAATTTATTTTAAATAACCACGATTTTAAAAAAAAAAATATTTTAATTTTAATATAAAAAACGTTTTTTTATCGTATAATAAATAAATATAATAATATTTTTAATTTTCGTTATTTAAATTAAATTTTAATTTATTTAAAAACGCGTTTATATTTTATTTTTCGTATAAAACGTTATATATTTTTTATAAATTTTTTAACTTTTTTTTAATATAAAAATTATCGTTTAAAATTAAAATTTTATCGTAAATTAAAATTAAAATTTTTAAAAAATTAAATAAATAAAATTAAATATACGGTTTTTTTATCCATTAATTATAACAGCTTATTATTTCTAAACCTATTTATATACTGCTACAGCACTTACTAAAGTACAACGCTTCATATAGTGCATATATGCTATATTACAAAGATTACGACCAAAGCCGTTCGGAGTTTATCCTTAGGGCCAAATGCTCCTAAGGGATTATCCCTGCGCAGAGGCTCAGAATCAACAACGTCATCGCTGTACTCTGGGCTTTCGTCAGTCTTCGTATCAATTTTAAGATCGATCAATAATACAATGTCTACATCCGACCCCATCAAAAACTTGGTGCCGTACACAAAAAATTATCCAGAAATGGGATCAACTACTTCCCATAGAATTGGGACTTTATTTACTAGTGAATGATCAAATGATTGTGTCAGTTCGGCTACAGACATAAACAACCAAAATATACCTAATAACCTCCGTTGTTCTTTTCTCCAGATTTCGGTACTGATGAGTCGCGATATGGCGAGTAATGACTTGGAAAATGGGAACGTTGATCTAGACCCGCCTCCGGCCTTGTCCGGTCCGGATGAGCTTCCGGACTCATCTGCTTCGTCTGCGACCGCGAGCAAGGATCCAAGCGAGGAGCTACCTGGGCTACCGAGATTAAACTATAAGCTATTAGAGCACAAGAAGAAGCTCTTCGTCGTTGGAGGTCTCTTAGTTCTCGAAGGAAGCATATTGCCGATTGTTCTGTTCTATCCGCTGTGGTACGCGACAACACTGCGGCATGGTATTCGTAAGTATTCTCTAATCGGCCTCCTTTTCCATCCCTTTTCCATCTTCGACTTCCACGATTAGAGCACGATCGCAAGCTGACATAGTCAAAAACTAGTTTTTGCAATCATCACTGCTTTCTTTGGCATCGTTTCAGGTCTCGAGTTCGCCCACCGCTCGTGGCGGCTGATCTTGAAGGATGATAAGTACCGACCGCTGGACGGCAAGCGCTGGCACTTTGACTTCACACACCACACGCTGTCCATAGGGTATACGGTCATGACGGGAATTCTGATCGGCGCGTCTATTCCCCACGAGCCGTTAGTGCGTCCGTTGGCCATGCCGCTGCCTCTATTCTTCATCGAGGTCGGCTCTCTTGCCCTGACCACGGGCTTCATGGAAGTCATGAACATGCCCACCACGTGCAAAGTCAGCTCTACGCCAAAAGGAGCTCCGATACCACCTGTGCTTTTGACGTTTATCGAAGATGTCGTGGCTGTTGATGGCGGCGCAGGGAAGACGTATAGGGAGAGGATACTAAATAGATATAAGGTCAGCAAAGATTTCAGGACGTTGATTAGGGGTCTGAACTGGTTCTGGGGTGTTGGCTCCATGATCATTGGAATCGGGACTTTAGCGGTCGTGTGGACTATTCCCCAAGAGATCGCTTACGGCATAGGTGAGTTACAATATCCCCCTATTCTTCTTGACCCCTCACTAACATAAAGTTCACAGGGTGGGGAGCACCTTTAGTCTTTACCATCATCTGGACATTTATCACAATAATATGGACACGTAGGAATCTGAGGGTCGAAAAGAAACGTTGGCTGGATGATTTACGACGGCGGAGAAAACAGGAGACCGAAAAGACGCTGGATTCATGAGGCATAAAAGCGCACACTATTAGATTGTACAGTTATTATACATGCACGGGATTTTGTTATGAGCATATACCACGTGAGGCAACGAGAATATATCCATCAGTAATAAAAGATTTTAAATCATGCCTTCAGTACGTACGTCCAAGAACTCAAGTATGTGCGATAAGAGGTGGATGAAACACTAATACAGACATGTGAGAATAGCATACTACTGGCTCGTCGGACCCCTTACTTAAGCTTAGGCTATAACACCGAAGATTACTAGTGCCATATTTACTCTGATAGTATATAGATATAATCCTCACTTGGTGTTTACGGGGTCTAATTTCAGTTCCGATTGCCTACAATCATTTTCTCAGTCGATGCGCGTATCAAGGCACGAAGAACTCATTAAAAGCAGCCATAGGAAATAAAAGGTAAGAGTATAAATAATATTATTTGCATAAGTAAGTATTAACAGATTATAGAATTAAAAATAAACGCAAGTTCCCCCAAATCGTGGTAAAGGAGCGTGATTCATAGGTATGTAGATGCCATGCCATCTTAAAACGCCAACGCTAATGCATAATTCGTAAATGAGTGTTTCCCCAAATCCATGCAAGTCTAATGTAATATCTCTAAAAAATTTTCATTCATTTTCTTTTCGTCATTCTCGTTTAGCACTTGTAGTCGATGTGGAAGCCGTTCTTGGTGTCCTGGTCCATGAAGACGCGGCCGAAGCCCTGCGCGGTGTCGAGAGCGAGTCGGACGTAGATCTCCTCGCTGCAGTCGACGGGGCCGATGAAGTGGGGCCAGGCCTTCTTGGACTGCTTGTCCCAGTAGGTGAAGTCGCCGTGCGTGGCGTTCTTGTCTGTAGGAGCGAAGGCGGATACGCTGTTATAGGAGACGGGTTCGCCGTAGGGGAAGCCGTTCAGCTGTAGGAGAGAGACGAAGCCACTGTCGGTGACGGTGAAGTTGCGCTCCGCCTCATCAGCTTGGTCCCAGTTGATGTTGCACGTCTTGGCCCCGGCCGGGATACCTCGGAAGACGATCACTTGTTCTATGGGTGCCTTGTTCTCTTCGGTGGCAACCCTTATGAAGGATACCGACGGCTCCGAGTGGTCGGGGTCTTGCGGGAATATGTTGTACATAGTCGGCTGCCAGGCGCTCCCGTTTGTCCCGGGTGCGCAAGCAGTACCAACGTCAGAAGTGGCATAGCCGATGGCAGAGGACGTGGTAGTGCTAGGAGTGGCATAACTGGTGGTGGCAACCGGATAGTCTCGCTTCATGAGAGGAGTCGCCATCGTAGCCGCTACAAGGCAGGCTAGAGAAGCAGCGGTCTTGGTGAATGACGACATCTTGAATATTATGAATTAGACGAAGCTAGAGTAGTAAAGCTTCAAAGGTATATGTAAAAGCGGTAATGTGCTTTGGGGTGATGGTGATTATGAATGATTATATTATTGAGGATGTAGAATGAGGTGGAGATGCTAATAGTAAGTCGTCTTGAAGTGACAGCCCATCAGAGATTTATATCTACGAGATCGACAAGAGTCGTCATGTTGGTCCCCGCTTCAAATAAGCTTTCACGAGGCTGGAGAACCGAAGGAGCCCATAGTCGGAGCTTGGCTGCTGACAGCAAAGCGCGGCTGAGCGCAGGTTGGTGCGAGCTTGCACATCACCACCCGATGATGGGGCACCAAGAGACAGTAAGATTAGCAGAGATACTGGGGGAGATGGGGCCAAGATTATGACCTACCAACGGACCCTTCTCAGTGGTTACAATAACGACGCCGAGTGGGACTTGAACGTAGGCCCCGGATTCTACGTGGCTGTGCGGGATATATTCCCCTCGGCTAAGCTTGCAGTTGTCCCGTCGACGTGGCTGCGAACGCTCAGGCCACAGTCCTTGGCATAGTCTATTAATAAGTTTACCACGTGTGGCCTGTTGTTATCCGTTACCATTAATGCTTTTCGGCTTGGTATTCAATAGCGTCTTGTTTTCGTATCCTTCGCAAACCCGCCTCCAGACTTTCTCGGTATGCCGACAGCCAAGACTTGTTAGGTGAAGTCTAGCTTGACACTATGTTGGCGGTCTAGGACTTTCAACGAGGCTTTCTCAAGTTTGCTATTACCGTTTGCCTAACATAGGTACGTAAACTAACTACCTCATCAAATAACAAACTGCCTAACCTACATGCAACGATAGCCTAATCAGCTTCAATATTGCAGCCTACATTCAATACTAACTCAACATAGGACCCTCAAAAGATGTAGAGCGATCACGAGTGGTAAACTTTTATTTTTATTCCCCTTTTTTTCGTTTTCATTGTTATAAGTTACTCGTAACGTGGCTTTGCTCAGGGATTGTCTTGGAAATGCTTTGTGATAATCACCTTGGCACCAATAGTCTCGCATGACCGTGTAGTACGAGAACAGGATACACAAATAGATACGATTTTTACCTGCGCCGCCAGCCGCGTCGGCGTTCTTCGGACCCGAAATATTTGGGGATACGCTAGATACAGTGCAGTGCTGCAGTATTTCTACACTACATAAAGTACTCCGCTTAAGGCAAGGGTCCCTTGTTAGGAAATAATATTCGAAAAATCAACTCTTATGCGTGTAAGTCCACTACTGAGGTTATTTTTCCTTTTGTCGCCGTGTTTGCCATCCCGGATTAAGTCCCTCTATCCATCTCATGTCCTATCACTTTTCTCCCTCCACTCAACCCGAGCTAACACCATAACCAAGAACAACAATACCGACTCTCTTCTAGACCAATACTTCTCTAATGCATGAGTGGATAGGTTAGGTAGAAATGACCCAGCGTGTTAACTCAACGGTCGACAGATGGACCTGTTGTCTATGGAGAACTCGATTCCACTTGCTGCTGAGACTTTGTAGCCCGGCTGCGAGTCCTAGATGATATAGGATCGGGTATTTCTTCGCCGAGGTCTCTATGTTGAACTCGTTCGGTGTTTCTCCTGTCACCCCAGTATTCGTGGTTGACAACAGCATCGATATCAATGCGCTCCTTCGGGTCGTGTTTGAACATGTGCAATAGAAGATCCGATAGCAGCAATACTTCCTCTTTGGGCATGCGGATCACTTGCTCTACTAGTTTGCCTTTTTCTTGCTTTGAGTCTTCGTTGGTATGTGAACGCTTGTTTTTTCTTTCCTGGCTAAACTCGCTATCATTCCTTTCCTCTGGAGACTCTCGAGGACTTGGAGGGAGTTCAACTTGATCAACCCTAATTTCGTCGGCCTCGCGACTTTGAGAGTCTCCTTCCATTTCAACCGGCGATCCTGTTTCCGGTGAAAGTTGCTCGTCTTGAAGTTGCTCTTTCGAATCTACAAGAATAGTGGATATTTGCGATGAAGAATTCGACTCTCCTTGACTTATTTCATCAGAATACACTAATCCAAGATCCTCTAGGGTTTCCATCTCCACCGAGCATGATTCTAATTGTTCACGTGTATCCCTGTGAGAGTCTTCACCCAAAGACCCATCCTGGCTTAGAGCGTCTGAATCGCTAAGATCGGAATCTGAGTCTTCTGATGAAGTATACCCTTCATAGCTCCATTCGTAGGTATAGCAGTTCCGTTCTTTCCCTAACGACGCTTGCAGGGGATTTGAACAGATAGCACTCCCGCCAGATATATTCCCCTCCCCATTTTTCTCGCCTAGGGATAGTGAAAGCGGTTGTCGTGGGTCGGGCGATTTGTTCTCGGATCTTAGTGATACGCTACTTGGTGAATGCTTCCCATTAGACAATTCGAGGCGCCGCTTCATATCCATCTCCAAGTAATTACTCGCGATTGGTCGGTACTCAACTGGTAAAGGACCAAACCACGATTCCATCTGACGGATCAGGGAACTGTAGTCTTGATACTCACTGAAAAGTGGTGTTTGAAGCTTAATCTCGTATATAGTACAAGCCAACGCCCAGATATCCTGGGGGAACCCGCTTAACGTTTTTGTGAATAAGAGTTCCGGCCCAGCATATTGTCTATGCCACTGGGAAGGTTTTTTAAGGCCTGAATGATAGAAGCTATGACTAAAGTCGACCAGTGCGACCCGGCTAGTTCGACATTTCGCTTCTAACTTTTCTAACGAAGCTGGTAGTGCTAGATACCTGGGTCCATGAGGAGCGGGGCTCTCTCCTGATAGTGTTTGAAGAGGTTCATATTCCCGGGGACCAAGATATTTATGTAGTTTACTATCGGGTAGTTCCATTAGGCTATACTGGTGTAGCTGCATAAGTACATTGCTTGGTCTCATGTCTGATTATGTCAGTCTTCATTTTATATGCGTGAACGCCAAAAAACAAGCCACTCACCTCCATGGCAAAATCCTTTCTTATGAAGGTACCGTAGTCCCTTACTGATCTGAAACGTAAAATTCGTCAAAACTTCCGGAGTATGGATCCCCGTGCCAAGAGGTAAATTCATAAATAAGCTTGGGCCGAGGAGGTTCGAAACAAGGCAAAGATGACGACCGTTTGGCCCTTGGATCCAGAAGTGTTCATGGGGTATAACAATATAATTATCTTCGAGTTCCCGACGGCTAACGCCACTCAGGGCCTTCATTATCTGGAGCTCTGGGCAGCTCTCTTCTGATTCCTCTGCAGTCATAACCTTGACTGACTTGTAGTACCTGGACTCCTTATCAAGACATAGCCATATAGTAAAGTTGATCCCCCACCCAAGCTTATGTATGACGTTGAATCGTTGATCTGGGTCAAGGTAGTCGTTAAAATGGATTGGGTGGTACCCACCCGGCCGATACTTCTGCCTGTCTTCTGTTTCCCCCGTGTCTTCCACAGTATGTTGGTATAAATTCTGAGAAGATTCCATGGTGTCTAAAGATAGGGGATTAGTAGATATCACGGTCTTACTAAGTAATAGGCAAATGAGGAATGGTCGCGTGAAGAATGATAAAATAGCCACCAGAGGTCATAGGCATACGCGTATAAGATCACCCTTTGTTCTCGACGTGTCAAAGTGGCGCTAAGCTGAGTCTCCCAGGAGTAGGTAAACTGTTTAGATAGAGTATAAATGGCTGGTTGGTTAACCAAGGATACGCATTGAGTTGACTGTATGAGTATCCAGGCTTGTGACAGGAAACATGTCTGAACTAGGTTCCGTGATGAGGGCATGAATCATCCAACTGGGCCGGCTCTATGGTAGATTTAGTCTTTGTCCCCATCATGCCCGGTCTCGGCAAGTCACGCTAGTCCTGTCAAACATAATAGGCGAAATTCTTTGTTCCATACCTGTAACTAACCCAATGCTTAACTCAAAGGCGTTTTTTACAGCACTGCTAACTCCTAGTTGAATTAGAGCCAATAATAGAATTATAGGTAAAAGAGATCTAGACAGTTATATTTAGATTATACTCCTCAGCTATTTAGAACGAAATACAATAAGTCATAAAGGCTCGGGCTAGGTACATAAAGGAATAGATAATTTTACTCTTACTTACTGAGGTAGCTAGATACCATAGCATTGCGCTGCTAGTAAGTGTCTGTGTGGGTATTTCGAGAGAACAATTGAGCCTTTCATTTCTCACAGTAAAAGAATAATACAATGGATTGATACTATAATATTTTTAATTTGTCATAAACGACACGCGAACCATACCTGTCTTACTGTCGAGATGTATCTATCGTTCCCTTTCTATTTTCATTGTTTCCTTCTAGGTAATATATGAGAAGTACAGCCCATCTCAGTATATTGAGTTCTACTTCAGTAAAAAAGGATATAGTACCTACCTAAGTATATTATAACGAAGAAACTCTTTAAGATGTCATTTGATATAGCTAAAGGAAATTTCAAGGGGAGATGGGACCCCGGAATGCCTCTACCACGGGGAGCTGCACCGAGAATCCGAATGAAGCCACAGGATCTTGAAAAGTGTCCTAGGGATGGCGAAGGAACCCTTGATAACCCTTTGGTGATCTGGGCTGCTCGCTTAACAGATGAGCAACGGGGCGAACTGGCCGTCCCTGAGTTTGAAGACGAGGCAGACCTGTACCGCGCGATTGATGCTAACGCCGATATAGCAAAGACAGTCGCTATAAGGTCTGGATGTACAGTTGTATGGATAATTTGCCCTGTTCATACTAGCAAATATGTTTACGATGACGCCGGAAGAGTACCAACAAAGTGGAACAACCGTGGAGACCCAACGGAATATCTCGTCGTAGATGCCGATCCACATATGACTCTAAGGTTAGGTATGAGCGAGGACTTATGCCTCCTCCACGGTCATGCCAATGTGCTAGTGGATGAGAGGGGGTTTCCAATAACATTTATGACCAGGTTCCAAAGGCATTGTAGCGGACGTGTTACCGACGGTGATGATCGGCCCCTTGAGCTTTTCGAATGGAATGAGAAAGCTACTTCAACTGATGAATCTCTCCTTCAGGCGAATGCAGACTATGAGCTTTTCAAGTCACTAACCGTACGAGGTCAATGGTGGGAAACTGATGAAGAAGAAAACCAGGATCCCGACTACGAACCACCTGACCATCTGGACGCCATACTAGAAAGCGAAGCCAACTACGTACCCGGAGTAGCCGAAGAGGTGGACTATCTTAACTCTACGTCTGACAATTATATCATCAGTAAGTGGAGCCCTTATAGAACACGTTCTAGAGTACCAAGGCACGAACATTTCATTTATACCCATAATTTTGGTTATAATATTCGGCACCCCAGATATAACCCCCCTAAGCCGTCCCGATATATTCACCATCATGCTCGGGGTGTTCGATACTAGGCTGGAGAATTCTATAGAAGGAATAGGGGTTATCGATCTGTATTATAATTACATTTAAACTTAATCGATTACGTTCAGAATAGCCCAATATTAGCTTCATTTGCAGTGAATCTCGATAGTGTGGTATGATGCCTTTGGTTCCAAGCTACTTATGAGTAGGGGATGGTATGGGTTCCTTCTATAGCCGGAATCATCTTTGAGCTACTGGTAAATACTAAAAGAAATTATAAGCCACCTGGACCAATGGTATGCTGCATTGGGACCAAAGCTAATATTCCACTGTCATGGAACATTCATCTCTTATAGCCATTGTATGCTCACCACTTACGCGATCCAAAATACTGGCCGCCTTCGGAGAGGATTTGTCATTCGTATGTGACGTGGCTTGGATATTGCTCTTCGCGATCTTGTATCTCCTCGGAGTTGGAGTAGTGAATTATCAGTGACTACTAGACGTAAACATAGGTACTTATGCAATGTAACTAGAGAGTGCTGTTGACATACTTCATAAAATAACTACAGAACCCGAAGTGACCCCTTCGCAAGCGGTTGCCTTTTTTATTTTACTCCTCATCGTGAGCGGGCAGATGGCAGGTCAACGAAAGGCCGAGACAGGAAAGCTTATATGACTCACCTAATTCCACGGTCTGCCGAGACTTATTACCGAAACTCTAGCGCTCAACATTGGACATCCCTGCCTGCGGCATAGGATAGATGAACCAAATATCTATATAAAAGGGGCAGATGCCCCAAGAATCTTCTCAATGTTCTATATGATCGAGCAGAGCCAATTCACCATCCACCATGCCTGACTTCCCCGAAATTGAGAAAACGCTAGCTTCTATAGAGGCTAGTCCTCAGGTCCTCCAGGTCCTTCGCGACTTACATACCCAGGCTCTTTCGGAAACCCCCTTTTTAGGTGGGAATGGGCCGACAACGGGGGCTTTAGACAAGTTTGTGGCTCTCGATCCCGACAAGTGCGCGTTGGTATATCTTCTCCTTCGATCCACTCAGGCGTGCTTCGTCGTTGAAGCGGGGACATCGTTTGGCCTGAGCACCATATATCTCGCCTTGGCCGTAGGACAGAATGCTAAACTGCGAGGTTCCGACGGAAAAGTAATCGCCACTGAGAACGAACCCACTAAGGCAGTTAAAGCTCGAGAGCATTGGAGGGCTGCTGGGGATGAGATTGAGAAGCGAATTGAACTGAGAGAGGGCGATCTCCGCGAGACGCTTAAGAAGGATTTGCCTGACCAGATCGATTTTCTATTACTGGATAGTGAGTTTCCACTTCAAATGGAATGGGTGTATGCTTTATGAGCTAATATGAAATAGTCTGGACTCCCTTGGCACTGCCGACCTTAACCCTTGTACACCCACGATTGAAGATCGGTGCAATGGTTGTTGCTGACAACACTGTCATGGCCGAAGACGGATACAAGGACCTGATGACCTACTTGGAAGACCCTGCTAACGGATTTAAAATGACGACAGCCCCTTATTCAGGGGGTCTTCTTCTCGCAGTTTACGTTGGAAAGAAAGCGTTGTAGTCATTTGTCGGTACTTTGGGCATTATGTCTAAGTCAGCTCGTCTTTAGCTGTAGTAACAGCTACTTCTGAGGGTCGTTGATGGCAAAAGGTGATTCGAAATGTAGCTTAACGGTCTCTTCTTCTTCTGTAGGTTGACCTAGATAGAGGACTACTGAGATAGCCGGGATGAAGATATACTCATAGTATCCCTTGCTTCTGCGGGGTTGACTGCTCACTGCTTGCTTGCATGTACATGAGTCGGCTTACAATATGTTGAAATGTTATTGTTGATCTCCTGTTAATGTCCTCATAGCTTCCATTATGCTTTGATATATACAGTGTTGATCTAAGCGAGAGGGTATGATAAAACCAACCCCATGATAATCTAACTTGGCGCTACCTTTAAACTCATGACCCCATACAAAGACTTATATCCAAAAGACGCCATACGGCACCAAAACACCTAGCCACTCGCTAAGATCCTTCAATTCGTGACAGTTTACTAGCCAGACACATAATCCGTATATACCCAATCGTTAAGTTTCATATGTGCATAGCCAACCGCGTGTAGCTTTATGAACCGCCTTATTCGTAGTCGCGTCGCCGCCCACGAGGGTTTGCATCCTGGCTTCGTCTCTCCCGACTACGTCTTTGCCTCCGTGCTTCCCTTGCTCTACGTTCGTCGTACTGTGTGAGGGGTGGAGATACCGTATCATATTCTCCTGACGACGACCCTATTCGTCCATCCTCATAGTCCATAAGATGATGATTGTTCCGGAGCACGGGCGGTGGAGTCTGAACACCCTTGGGACCCCTTGTCACATTGACCGCCTTGTATGTCCCCTTCCCAAATCTTCCCATGCAGAATCCAGATGGGTGAGGCAGATGCGTTAAGACAAGAACAACAAAGTAGCTGATTGTGATCGTCGGCAACATCCAAGGGCTTCCGTAAAACGACGTGCGCCTATCCCCTCTAAACACGGCCTCCTGGTTGGCCACCACCAGAGTAAGAAGTGCCAGGACAATGGAAATCGCAATACAAGCAGCAGTTCTGAAAATATTGAAGGGCGTCCATCCTCTTCGCTTAGAGATAACATGCATAATAGTTAACATGAGTAAAACAATACCGGCACATGCGAAAGCATAGATATACTAGTATTCATCACATTAGTATGGGTGCACCGAGGAGGAGGGAAGTGATATTGGTAAGACAGAAATCGACTTACAACCAGTCTAAACCTTTTGGCGACTGCGACTGCTGCTTCAGACTGCCAATATTCGGGCTTGGGGCCACTGTCTTCATCTTCTGGTGGGTCAATTTCAAAAGCAGTATACACAGCATTGAGCATCGTGTTCATCAACTCTATCAGATCATTTTGGTAACGAACCAGCGTCGAGTTATCCGGGGTGGAATCTTCATTCCAAAACGAATTAGGCATGTCGGCAATATTCTCCAGGGTTTCGTTCACAGATTCCATAGTCTCAGTGACATCGGCCGGCTGATATTTTTCAAGGAACGGTTGGATCACACTCGCGAGCTTTTCGGAAACCTCTTCGGACGTCATATCTACGAACTGGGTCTGGAGATCGACTACCTTTGAGAGAGCGGCATTGGAGGTTTCGAGGATCCGAGCCCAGACTATAAATTGGTTCGCGCCTTCAACGAGAAGAGTTAGGGCTATGTGGAAGGGTAGATGTACCGCAGTCCTAAAAGATCACGAATGTTAGACAATAACGAAAGCTTGGCTGAGAGATATGGCGGACTGCTTACCACACGACTTGATGCCGTCTCGACATTGAATGCTCCTCGTGCATCCAATCGAAGTAGAGCTGGAAAATGATGTATATCAATGCAGTACCGGCAGCAACAGAGCCGATGAGAGTTGAACCTTGACATGTTAGTTATAGAGAATGCGGGTAGGGTAATAGTACGTACTCCACGTCGAATAACTAGAATCCTTGAGATAAGTATCTTTCACCAAGAGGGTAATACTCTTGGCGAGAATTATACAGCCTGCGATGTACATTAGCGTCGCTCTTGTTCGAGGGCGGGTAGACATACCTTCTCCGAGAATGATTAGGGTGAGGAGATTCAAGCGCTCGCCCAGATGTGTCCCAAGGAAGGTTAAAACATGGGATAACTGGGACATGCGCAAGTGCAGAGCCATCTCAACACCACCACCAATATACCAGACGAGAAAAACTCGACTAGACTTGCCTAAGTCGTACCTAAACGAGACGCCGAAGTATATCGCAGCAGCAATGAAGTGGAAAAGAGCCGTGATAAACATAGCGCGCTTGCCGTGTGCGTAGTTGCGGATCTGGAATAGGACCATCCCGTACTGGAAAGCAAGGACGAAACGAGAAACGGCAAGGAACAGCGACATGGCCCTAAATACCGATACTATCTGGTCGTTTGGGTCGAAGGCAGCACCAATCTCAGCAAATCCTATCATGACTCCCAAGTGAATGGCTTTACAGCAGCGCTCCCACACGCTGTCGGCCGTGAACCGTACATCGTATAGGGAAGTTAATAACCATGTCGTCCATAGGAGACTAGATTCTGTGTGAGACGAGGTTCCCCGCATGGACTACCTGGAGGGCTTACACAATATATCCGATAAAAGACGAGAACTTCGATAGATCCGAGATGTCATGTTTCTAGACCAGCTTGTTAATATAACAGGGCGATTTGACGTATATAGATACTCACGCTAGTAAAGACATTTAGATTGGCTACAAACCACAAGTCGTAGAATAGCTAGATCGAGCTGTCAATAATGGGAAACTAATGGGAGCACGGGCCTAAGCGAACCTCAAAATTTGTAGCCGAATGAGTCTGATAATCGTTAGTCTTGCTCAAGTAGAAAAGACATATAACCTCAGAAATCTTACCTTGAGGAATTTCGGCGTATGGTTCTTCCCCTTCTCAGGACTTGACTCTTCCGCCTCATCGTAAGAGTGCGTATGATGGTGCTGATGGTGATGTTGATGCTGCGTAGGAATAACTCGGTGACCGGAGTCCTCGGGCTCCACCACCCGGGAACCCACAAGCTGCAGCCGTCGGCTGGCGTAGTCGAGATCGTGATGGGACATCTTGGAATCGCAGTGCGTCTTTTCGAGATCCTGCCTTACGCTAAACGACGATCGTCTCCCACGATTGCAGAAGACAGGAAAGCTGCGGAAGCAAAAGCCATGTCGAAGCCAAGAAATGGCGGCTCTCCGCCAGTTATATGTTCAGGCCAACGACCCAGCTCTATGCTTGTTGCCCAGCCTATGGGGCAGTGTTCCTCCCGCGTTTCGCCCCATATGAGTTGAGGATCCAGTTTTCCAGCATATGCCCCTTGTGGGTACTATGCTGCGTTGTCGTCCTTATTCTTCAGTAAGACCAGGAGCCTCATAGAAAAAAAAAAAAAAAAAAAAAACCCCTTCATAAGCCTTGCCAGGGATCCATGCACAGCTACGTTATATCTCAGCACTAGCACGGTACTAATATAACTAATATATCAGTATACTCTCCAATAACTCTAACAACCATATGCAAGCACGAAAGATGGAGTAGCGAGACGGCCGGCATATAGGGCTGATAGTTGGGCTCGGCAAAAGCTTGGCTACGACCATGTCCACGCTTGTTTTGATAGACAAGGGTTAACAGCGTTTCCGAGGTGATAGCTGGCGCCACCGGTTGGTCAATTCTGGCATTGGCTAACAGAAACTGACCTATCATATTGAGCCTACGTATTGCGTATTAATGCAGATACGCAACATAAAGACTCTTTAGGCGGTATCACCATGAATTAAGTGCTTAGGTTAGGTTGTGTATGAAAAAAATGAAAGGGAAATTTTCTATGGCTGGTGTTTGACCCTGTAAAAGCCCCCTTGCTTGCTGATGCGAGCCGAGTTCAAGTCGCACAATAAAGCCTTTGACGTCTATTCTCATTTAATTGGTGGCTTAAGACATTAGGTTTCCACGTATCTGCCCAGTCTGCTGGGTTCTCATACTCGCACGATTGGGTATTCATCTATCTTGCACGGAATTTGCCTCCTCACTCTTACAACGTAGTTCCATTATCTACCAGAATGCCTAATCTATTATCATGTAGTTGTGTACAGGTCCATAATACTCCAGACGCAAGTGTGTGATAGGCGGATTCCCAACGATCGACGGTGAGAGAAGAGGGATTCAACGGAGAATACAATATCGGAGTTTCGACCTGAACTTAAGAATCAGCCACAATGATTCCATATCACTAAGAACTGACGGGCGCGCCGAACATCATACCTGAACCAACTGATAGAACTATGCGACATCTTCATCTTATTAGCCCATCAGCTCAACCGTAAGCCGGGCAGTGCGGGTCATCGCAGTATGTGTCTTTGGCAAAGATCGGCAACGCCATTTCGAGTTTCGCGCATGGCTTCTGTCTTTTCTTAGCTTTGTCGCATAGCTCTATCTCATACTTCCATTCGCCGGTACCCTCTTCGACGAATCGGCATCCGCACATATAGAAAAGGTCGTGGCTTTTGCACATAATTGATTTCAGTTCGACTAAGTGACGATGACGATTGTACATCAAATTCTCAGAGTAAGCTCTTGTTGACTCAAACTCAGTCTTCTCTTATTTTTTCAGACAAAGCTCTGAGAGGTGCCAATTATCAAAGATTGTCAAAGCATCTGCCTACGCCTCGAGAAAGAAGAAGGGTATATATCGAAGCATGTGCCTTCGAGGCTCTCACAAAGAACGTTCTTGCTTTGTGTTGTCCAGAACACCAAGCCACTTGGTCATAAAGTCGACGAGGCGTAAACTCAATTCAATTGTGGTCTCATCAACATGTACTTATGAACTCTGAATATACCTAGAGTTCCTTAGTCGTGCCTCTTCCCTCTCAGTTAAACTCCGAGAAGCACAACCGCAGAGAGCTATGAAACAGGTTAATAGCACCTAAACTTTAGATGTCTACCCGCTAGGTAAGGCAAATACCATTTAATGATTTTAAAGGGGTAGTTCATGCTTGCCGCTTACATCAAAGATCTCCTCTCCCTATTGTTATTAACTTTTACAAGATAGAAGTATCACTCAGGAGAAGCATTCTTATTCCAACAGGCATTGTGACCACGTTTTCAACAGATAAGAAGGGGATTAACATACAAAAGGATATATAAAGAACGTGCACCCAATGGTTTACGTCCCTAATCTTAAGACAATGAAAGGTGGACCTGAGTTGTAGATCTTCTCACTTGATGAGGCTATAACCAATGATAGCGTCAGCTGCGTATTTATAGAAAAGACAATCATAATTCAAGTGAGTTTAGACAAGAAAAGCGTTACACTGCCCCCCTTGTATACTTTACAAAGGTCGGTTATTATGGTGAAATATAGCAGCTCTGAAGCTTCTCTTTGAATTAGGTAGGTACCTCTATTCAAAATGTCTTTATATTAGGTTCTTTTCTGAGGCATTTCGAATGCGAGCCTTTAAGGGAGAAATCTATTCATAAGCAGACAGGTACGGTGAGTCCTTAAATAATCTGACCTAATAGAAAGCCACAAAATATCATCTCACGAACAAGAAGTTTGACTATCCTTTTCATACTGTTATATGCATACAACACTCAACATGTGTCGCGCGACTCCAAGTTTAACATGCGCCTGCAAAACGAGGTTCGACTCCATCAGCTGTACCTATGATGAAGAACGGATCTGCAAAGGATGCGGGAAAACTGAACATGAATTATTCCACCAGTATATCAACGATGCGTATCATTGAAGCACATTTAAGAGCTCACAGTACCACCACAGGGTTTCGGAAAAGAAAGGGAACGATGAAGAAGAATTAACCTTCACTTTTTAAACCACAATATAAATCTAGTATGGGAATAGCGAGGAAAACATTGGACTAGGTACGGAAGCAATACTTGTCTGGGCATCTCTTCAATCATACCAACATACCCTAACCAGATACTCCAGTATATTCGAATAAAATACTCCATACCCATGCAGTCTGCCTATATATCTGTGCTACAATTTCAATGAATATGATACATATGATACACTCTGATATCCTACAACAAGAGGCTTCCCAATAGCATCGATCCCCAAATGGCAAGGCCAACGCTTACTTTGGCTCCTGCACTCTCTGGGGCGCCATCGCCAGAAGTGTTCTCCTGAGAGCCTCCGTTTCCATTTTCAGTGCTAGTATTGGCACTGCCCTCTGATACCTCTTCATTCGCAGGCAAGATGCTGACCAAGGCACTCAACACGTTCAATTGTTGAGCAGCGCCCGTGTCGTTATCGAACTCGCCGGTACTCCAGACAAATCCACACGACCGACCATTCTTGCCACCCGTGCATTCGGCCGCGGCCTTCTTGGCGCTCGACTTAAGAGTAGGCAGAATCTTGCTGGCGGTGTGCGGCGCAACTCTGACGGTCGACCCGAGTGCCCTGTGTAGTATTCCCTTGAAGAATTGCGCGTCGGAGTTGCAGGACTTTTCTTTTCGCACGAGATCTCAGTCGCAACGCCATCCGGGAAGAAGGTCTTGAGGGTTGAATCTACGAGACCGTCCACGCGTGCCTTCCACGTATCGTTTCCGGTCTATATCTCGTTAGTATCTAAAGATAAAGATAGGATCTGCTATATCGAGAGTTTAGAAGGGGAGTGGGAGTGGGAACAACGTACAGCATTAAACATGTACGCAGAGCCTTCCAGCAGATATGCAGCAGTCCATGAGTATTGGATTTTGTCGATATCCTCGCAATCCTCTTCCACATGTGCTCCACCGTAGACATTGAAATTCTTGCTGATATAACCGAGACGCGTGAGCAGATCGTAGGTAGAAGCGGCCGCATCCGCATAGGTTTGGTTGCCAGTCAAACGCGCCAGCTGAGCAGCCAGATTCAGGAATACGATGTTTGAACCAGCTAAGATCAAATTAGTGCTCGGGTTCCAGATCATACCTAGGGGATATTGCAGAAACCGTTTATGCGGCAGGGTTACGAACAGTCAACATAGTTATAACCGTCATTTACTGAGAATACTTGCCATCTCAAGGCTCCGGCGCAACCACCTTCTTTGACCCGTCTATCCTTATTGTTTAGTTGGTCGAAGACGTTTTGAGCCACCGTTAGCCACTGCGGCGAGTCTTCCTCCAGTTGCAAGCTAGTTTCGTTAGCCGTAACAGCGGACAAAGCCCATACGCCTTGATCCGCATTGGCTATAGAGATTGACCAATTCGCAGGGAGGAAGTTTTCTTCCCCAGTCTGAAATAGGATACCACGCGAGATAGTTTCGTCATACTTGGACTCTCCGGAAAGACCTTTGTAGTCCAGCAGAGTATCCCAGAGGACACCTCCTGTCCACCAACCGAGAGTTTGGTTGTCAACCCCAGGCAATATGCCAGGAATTTTACCTGATTCTTCGCCATCATAAAGTCCCATGAGATCCTCCGCTACGAGAGCCGCAGCCGCCTTGATAGAGTCTAATAACTAGTGTGAGCCTCATATATTTAATCCAAACATGCTTACTCCTGCTAGGAATTACTAACCTATATTTTCAACATCAACGGTTAAACCCGCAAGCGCGCCGTGGGCGGCTAGTAGGAGCCAGGCCAGTGAATTAGTCGCGAACCCTGCCATTTCGATGATATGAGATACGCTAGAAGCGCAAACAAAAATGATAATAACGACAGAGAAAGATAAGTTCTTATTAACGAATGAATGCCAAATTATTGCTGGGCTAATACTATGGTAATGACGACGCAAGGTAAAATAGACGCGGCCATCCTTTTTCTATCGATGGTGCTGAGCCTTAACATGTTAGCTAAAAATCGGGAAATTATCCCTATGCACTTTCGGCCATGGGGGGTCATAACCATCTAGGTTAGCCTATGTAAAGAGGCATGGTATGGGGACTCTAATAAGACTATTAATATCTTTCCCTGAAGCGGTATAAAAGCTTGGCATAATAGAATCCCATACGACGCTGGCCAATTAGAGCCAATGACATACACGATCTATGACCTGCCATACGATCTCGGATAGTTTTTCTCTATAACGAAAGCTCTCTGTTGGTACCTGATACACGATCTCGGATAGTTTTTTCTCTGTAACGAAAGCTGTCTATTAGTACGAGACATTGCCATAATCCTCACGCGAATTGCTTCAAAATATAAAACATACATAGGACCAACAAAAGATCTTGGCTATCTTGGCACTAGGCTTCAATCATCCACCGTTATATTAAAGTTAGTCATGATCGCCCTACGAGAAGTTTGGTCCGGCTTTTGGAAAAGATCCAAGTTTTCAAAATCCGAATATCAAAATCCGAATATCTATATCCCTGAACTTAGGTAGGGAAAAGAGGAACGGATAACTTGTTGTATCACTAGGATTCTTGAAGATGATCATACCGCCCCAAGGGTATCAATATTTCTATTTTACCAACCTACCGAGCCTTGACCTTCCTGATTATAACCTTTCCAGCATCCAGTTCCCACCCGACACCATCGTCCGCCGTGAGGCTTCCCCATTTCGAGTCCGCGCATGACTCCAAAAAGTCTAGGTCTACGCTCAAATATGTCCTTCCGAAACACTTGAGCAGATGTTTCCGCATAGCCTCATCGGCATATTCGAGTAGTTTTACCTTGTGACCATCAACCCTTTTCTTCAAGCGGTTGAATTCTATGTAGTTATCATGTGCTAGCGCATCGAGAACCATGTCAACCTTTGCATCCCTCAGCCGATATTTATGCCGTACTGCGAATGCATCGGCTAGGTTGTTTCTCCTGCACGCCGTGTCGAGGACGAGATAACCAACCACTTCGCTCATCTCGACCGATGTCATGCTATGCAACGGCTGAATTCGGCGTAGGAGATGGAGGATGGCGGGATGATACGACTCGGGGTGCTTGACCAAAACAGAAAGTCGAATGCAAAAGAGGTACACTTGGATAGCAAAGTCGTCGACGCGCTTAGAAGCTACAATGCCCTCTCGTAACTTTCTCAACGCTGCTAAGACATCGGATAAACCTTTGGTATTGCTCGGTATGGTAGCTGGTGCCATCGAAGGTTGATTTGGGACTGGAGAGGAGGAGTCGGGGGTAGGCTTCGCGATGGGGTTCTCGTATTTGTAAGTAGATGAGAGCTGTAGCGATGCAAAGCGGCGGAGAAGCTCATCACGTTCACCGGCATCAGAGCAAAAGGTCATATAGCGTTCGACGATCTTGGTATAGTAACGTTCTTGAGTCTTAAAATCGAGCAATCTACCCGGTTTCTTTGTCAGAATTTCATCGGCCTTTTATCCTGAAGAGGCCTTGACCATGAAATAGATTCGTCACCAACCTACTATCCCCTTTGGATGGTAAACCCATCGACTCGAGCGGGTCCAAGTCCACCGGCTTAAGACGACTCCATGGTGCAGAAGGTGTTCTGCTTCCTCGGGCGCCCCCGCGTCCGCGCATTTTAGGTCATATCAAGAAACAGCCAAAGCAAAGCGATGGAGCAAAAGAAATAAGCCTAGGGCGAAATGGCACGAGAGGTTGGTGAGTGTGAGATTATTTGGGGCAAGGACTCGTTCGAGGCGGGGACTCGATAAAGCATTGTTGATAAGATGATAAGCTGATAAGTAGACGAATCGATAAAAGATTGCCGAAACTACTACTAGTTAATGTGTTACCCGAGTATTAATTACATAAGCCAACCTAACTCCCATGCATTCCAAATCTTATCAGGTTTGATATTACGAGAGTATATAATTCGTACGCCCTCCCCTCCTTTTAAAAAACTAACACAAATACACCTAACGGGAGCAATATAACTGTTAAAGACTTCATGCCTATTATATTAAGTAACTATTCTATAATTATAAATTATAACTAAGTAACTACTTAGTCTATTAATAAGAAGTATTTAAATAATCTTATTCGCAGCCGAAGTCTAACTTGTTTATTCCCTGGAATTGTTGCTAGCACAATCAGACCGCAAGGATAACAAATGGACTATATCTAAACTATATCCAGACTATATCCAAATTCAAGTTCTTTGAAAGTAAATGACTAATATTGACAACATAAGAAAGCAAAACAATTGCGAGGCCGTCTTACTACACAGATCCATTGTTCACGAAGGCGACCAAGTAGTTAAATGCGTAGAGAACCTAATCATGTGAAGCTAGGTATTTTTCTATATTTCCGTCTTAACTCATCCTATTCGTAAATACCCATCACTCTGAAAATCCATTACTCTGGAAATCTGCAGAACTTCTCAACTCATTAGGAACTAACAAGGTGCCTACTTAACGAAATATTGAAATAAAATGGCTACAGCAGAGAGGAGACACCCTCACAATCCTCGGCCAAGGACCGGCCTGAGAACCGTTAGCTCACGACGAAATCTTCGTAGAGAAAGAGAAGAAAGAATATTGTTTTTTCTTCATCCTCAGCCAGCGCCTGAGTCACGGCCAGCGCCTGTGTCACAGCCAAAGCCACGAAATCGAACGACAGTGGGTATTGAATTGGAGTTTCTCGTGGCCGAATCAGGAGCGCCTGAGAGTGTAGATTCACATCCCTACGATACTCGATTTCTAGCAATGAAGCTACATGGAGAGGAACCGCTTCACACAGTAATGGCCAAAATTACCATACGTAATAAGATAGTTGACGAGCTAGTGAAAAACGACGTGGTGGCAGTGAAAATCCCCACCGCAACCATAGGCTTTGAAGACGATTTCGAACCTAGCCCAGCTTTCAGCTGGACGTCTAGCCTCCTCGACAAGCCTATTCGAAACACTGGTAAGCTCGACCAGTGGGAGTCCACATACGCATGGGATTTTACTATCGATAACCGGCCAAACCACGCGGCCGGTGGTGTATACTTCACAAACCAGTTCGAGGATTTCCATAATACGAATGAACTAGAACTACGTCATACTTGGGACGAAGATATCGACTCTATTCCAGACGCGCATCTTAAATTCACTCACGCCGGCGGCTGGAGGAGACCTAGACAATGGATGGACACTCGAGCAAAGTTTAGAGAAGAAGCTAAACAGCGAACTAGAGATGTTGTAAACGAATATGAGGCGGAGCTAGCTAAAAGACTGATCCGAGATTTGTTCCTGTCCCCGGAGCTGATCCTGAGTATAGAGCTTGGACTTGTATTGCAGACCCGAGCATTTTGGGCGACCAGTGGCCAGGCAATGCTCCTTATGACAGGGCTAAAAATCTGTACCAAATTCCCCAAGTCATGGATATACCTTCGGGTTTCATAGGTCAGGACCCAAATGGAAACCCTATCTGGAGCGATAACCCCTTGACCCTTTATAGGTGGTTCGAGGCAGAACTGCGGTCGCCTATTCTGGATTTTAATCACCACGATACCATTCCTGCTATCCAAAAAGTTGTGAGTATTATCCACATGTTAGGCCTCTAATCTATACTTCCCATAGTTTTTTGTAACTCAAGATCACTAACTCGGATGTTATATAGTGCCGTATTCTCCGAAATACTTTCCGCATTCACAAACCAATGTCAATCGTACAGACTGGTCTTCATATCCACATCGGACAGGAGGCAGGATGGACGCTTCTACATCTCAAAAAGGTAAGTTGAAAGCATTTATTTTATATACCTGTATAACATATATTACCCTGCTAGTAACTAGCTTGGATATCGAAAGGCCATAGGATGATGGCTGGTCAAATGTTATAAGATGTCATATGATATAATAAAACGATACTGACTTCAAGGTGTAGTTCTCGACCCTCTGGCTCATTATAGAGGAATGGATCGAAACATTGCACCGGCGTGATCGATCTGACGCTTCTCAGACGTACTGTTTATCTCATCGAGAAAGTAGCCCGATCAGTGTAGCATTAAGAACCGATAAAATGCAAGATCGCTTATCGAATATCGAGGCTAGGGACCCAGCGGCCTACGCGGAGAAGCTTAGGGAGATGGATGAATACGTTACAGGGGGTGGATATCCTGTCGAAGATATAATCCGAGATATCATTGAAGAAGTATGGAAGTACGAAACCATCACAGAACTAAGCTGGGGCATGCAAGGTACAGAAAACACCTGTGTGAAATACCAAATTGAAGG
Source organism: Entonaema liquescens (assembly GCA_902805475.1). NCBI lineage: Eukaryota > Fungi > Ascomycota > Sordariomycetes > Xylariales > Xylariaceae > Entonaema > Entonaema liquescens. The sequence continues at coordinate 2,546,102 of CADCSX010000006.1, forward strand.
CGACGATCGATCATTCAATAATGGGGGAGTGAAACAAACGTTAGAGTTCAGGATGATGCAGGGGACGTTGGATGCCGAGCACATAGAGTAAGTCAGAAGTCTAAGACTATAACCCTCCCTTATTCTCAGAATATCCGAACTAACCCACCGTTTTATAGGCACTGGATGAGAATATGCGAACGTCTTGTTATTTTTTCTCGAGACTCGACAGCGCAACAATTCCGCAGCGCACTGCACGATGTCTTGAGACAGACTAAGACCGAGCAGGAAGCATTTCATCTTCCCCCGGAATCCGTGCAATGGTTCCTAGCACGACAGGGTCCGGATAATTACTTCCGATATCCTGACAATGATAGAGTTGATGTGTGTAACATTCGATCCCCCTTCTTCTACCTCTGTTGGCCTGTCTTGTTAACCAAGCACTCCTTGCCCACGCCGGCTGGGAGATTTGACTTCCAAGACAATGGCAACACCCCCTCCTCCTCCAACAAGACCCGTTGATTAAAAGTACTGATTGCTGACTTATTACTGTAGTGGCAGGATCCTTTCATGGTCCCTGGCCATGGAGATACCCACGTACACCCCTAGGTTCGTAATTATTTCGGGGCCTTGCAGTCCCAGAGAAGGTTAGATCCGCAGACTGACGAGAATTTGCAGTAGGGCGAATAATATCCGACTTGATAGCCCTCGCGAAAAGGTTTGGTATACTATGGTATCAAGGGTAAGTAAAACCCCAATCACAAATTGCGCACTAAAAGATGGCCTATGCTATACTGCAACATGTTAGAAAGCTAGGTAGGTACCGATTCTGGATGATCGCACATTTAACCCTTTTCAGCCGTACCTGAGAGGGTAGTTTTACTTTGGCCTGCTACTACAGTACAATAAGGGGGCCATCCAAGAAGAGTGATGCTCTTCCTCTTACTGTTTCGTCATTTTGGCCGTTGTGGCTGTACTAATAGATGTTCTAATGGTTAAGTTCTTTAATATTTAATAATTTTATGACCAGCAAAAGTTTTGTTTCTCAGTATAATACGGGGGGATCTTTGTGTTTATGAAATTTCCAGATTAAGGGGCTATGGCAGGTGGTTGTTAAGCATATAGTAATAAGAATGCCGCCCCGAACATAATTTGCAAGTAACTCCCCGACAGCCTTTCTATTTCACTAGGGAAGGTTATGATATTTATTAGTTGTAGGACTCCATAAATGTAGGCTATTAACCACGTGAATAGACGCCAAATATTGTTCACCTGCTTTTAACTATGAGTATTAATGATATACAGGTAAAGTCGTCTAATGAGACGCCAATCCGGTAGGGCTGCTCTACTTCCCACATACATAGCTGGGTATAATTTCCATCTCAAACCTTTAACCACAAGCTTAACACACCCTTCGCATACTCGACGATCTCATCACCACCTAGCTTCGACTCGCCGTAGAGGCGGTCGACAAAGGTAATGGGAACCTCAGAGACGCTGAAACCCATAGCCTTCGCACGCACCATCATCTCCATCTGGAAGGTGTAGCCCTTGCTCTCAGTGCTCTCGATGACCTTCTGTAAGACGGATTTCTTGTAGAGACGGAAGCTGCCGGTCAAATCGCTGACGCCGGGGCGCAGGACCGTGTCGGCGAATAGGTTGGCGCCGCGGCTGACGAACTTGCGCTTCAGGTCCCAGCCGTACACGCCGCCGTTGCCGGCATACCGAGTCCCCGTGACGATGTCGAAGTTGCCGGCCCGCTGGCGCGCGATCATCTGCGGGATGAACTTGGGGTGGTGGCTGAAGTCGGCATCCATGATGATGACGAAGTTGCCCGTCACAAACTGTAACCCGTGTACGTATGCGGTTCCTAGTCCGAGCTTTCCCGATCGAGTCTGTAGTACTACGTGTGGCGAGTAGGCCTTGACTAGCTGTTGCGCTACGACTTGCGTTCCGTCGGGGGAGCCGTCGTCGACGATGATGAGTTCCCAGTCGAGGTTGCTATACCACGATTAGAAGAAGTTGAGAAAAAGGAAGAGGTATGTTATATAGGACGTACTTCTCAGTAAAGGTGCGGTTGAGGAGCCATGTAATGATGGGTAAGTTGCGGCGCTCGTTGTACGTCGGCAGGATAACCGAGTACTTGTCCTTAGAATCGGTCGCTTTCGTCGGAGCCATTGTGGTGGTGATCGCGGGAACTTAATTATTTAGGATATAAGGGTTAGAGATAAAATCAATGGCACAATTAGTATATGTAGAAGCTGAAGTTTAAAAGTTACAAAGGCAAAGGAGTGAATTGAAGTTGGGGCGACGTGAAGTTAGAAATTCGAACAATTGACAATTGACATTTGGCAGTTGGCAATTGAACACGGTGCGACGTGCCGCTGCTTCAAGGCTTTTGTCCTCTAAATTGGTGGAAAAAGATCTGGGCGCGTGGGGCCATACTACGTACCGGATGACTCAGCATGGTTTAACCCCTTTTTGGTTCTTTACCTATTACCCCTTTTTACTTGTTTTTTATAGTGCCAATCGTTAGTGTTCAAGACCAAGTCATGTTTATTAACAAAAGTACACAAACAGAAGAAGGGCAAACATAGTAATTATTTCCCTCATGACGAATATACTAGATTCAAGTTTACATCAAAATCATCTCATTCTGTTCATATGGTCATGCTAAGCGTACCTCCTAAGTTTTGACATATGTATCTCTTAACCATCCTCTGTAATCACCTTCTGTAGTACCACATCTATAGCAAGCATATGATACTTGCACTATCTAGTATCCTTCGTGTATCTTAGCCGAGACACATTTCCTCGACTTTCTAAACAACATTCCGTATAAACTATCCTCATCTTACTACGTCAAATATTCCAACACTGGAACAAACATACCTGCCGCCTATTCCAGCTGGCAAATAACACCCTATCCAAATTGGATAGGCCACTTTATACGGGACTCGTTTCTTTCTTCTCCTTCGTGCTAGCCCGGGTATCAGTAGTATGGGTTCGCCCGATACTCCGCCAACTCTTCAAACTGCTAAAACTAATCGTGTGGTGGAACTTACGTCCACCTTCCTCGCTACCTTGGGAGAATGGACCTCGCACGACGGCGGCATCCTCAAGTAGCCTAAAGTGGCGCTTAGCCAACTTCCAGAGCTCTACGCCGGCAACGAACACAATGGTCGCGGCAAAAACAAGACTCCATTCCCAGCTGATGCCGATGTGCTTGAAGACATTAGTGTTGATTGTGGGGATGTATACGACAGGAAACACGCTAATGGCACCTAGAACCACGGCCCAGAACAAGAACTTGTTCTCATAAACGTCCTTGAACAGCGGGAACTTGGAGGTGTCGTCTGGGTTGAGGCGGAACATCGATCGACGGATGTCCTTGAACTCCCAGGCGCTGATGAGAATCAGCCACGTAAGCTCTGCAAATACGGTCGCTCGAGCCCGGAACACGGGTTCGCAAAGGCCATCCTCGCCGTACTCTCTGTTGCAGTTTACGCCCAGTTGCCCACCGTTCACTCCATAGATAACGATGACAAACGACATAAGTGACAGAGTGCCCATTAGCAGTCCGTAAACAAGCATATCAACCAGGATCTGGTTTGTGAATACACCTCGCTTCCTATCATGCGGGGGCTTACGCATCACTTCACGAGAAGCAGGTTCACGGCCAAGGCCAAAGGCAGGGAAGGATGAAGTTACCATATTGATCCAAAGGATTTCGAGAGGCGAGATGGGGAAGACCGAAAGGCCTGATTCATCTTGAAATCCGAGACCACAGATTAGGAGAATAACTTCTCCAACATTCGAGGTAAGTAAGTGTAGAATGAATTTCTGAATGTTGTCAAACATTCGCCGACCCTCGCGGATGGCAGCGACGATGGAATTGAATTTGTCGTCAGTTAGCACGATTTTCGCCGCAGACTTGGCTACATCAGACCCCGAACCCATTGCAATACCGACATCAGCCCGAGACAGTGACGGAGCATCATTAACACCGTCACCGGTCATAGCCATGTAAGCAGATCGACGGCGGAGAGCCTCTATCATGCGAGTCTTTGTGTCCGGGGCGCAACGTGCGAGAACAAGTGGTAACTCTGGTAGGGCGTCGATCTCGTCGTCGGAAAGCTTATCAAAGTCGCTAGCCTTCTGCACGATCGCATTGGCGATATCATGGCCGAGGATACCAAGATTCCTGGGAATGATACCTACTTCTTTGGCAATTGCTTCAGCCGTAGCAGGGTGGTCACCTGTTAACATGTGTACCTGCGATATTGTCGGTTAGCATCTGTTATGCTCTGAGTTGTGAATGAACAAGTGTTTAAAAGGCTTACCTTGATACCAGCAGACGAACATTCGGCGATAGCTGGCGTAGTCTCTTTACGTGGTGGGTCGTAAATACCGGCTAGTCCCAGGAGCGTGAGGCCACTCTCTACCTTCTGTCGTAGAGAATCGTCCCCTTCGTTATTTTCAGGTGAGGTCTTTTCCTGATATTTCCCTTCCCACGGTCGAGAAGCAACGGCAAGAACACGCTGCCCCTGGCTAGCAAAGGCGTCCATCTGTTTTAGGATACGCTCCTTGTACTCATCAGTCATTGGCTCTTGAGAGTCTTCAGTACCGACGGTAGTGCAAAGGTCAATGACTCGTTCGACAGCGCCCTTAGTGAATACCATACTATGGTCAAGATGTGGACCATTGTAAACAACAGACATGCGCTTGATGCTACTGTCAAATGGAAATTCAGCAACTTGCTTCCAACCCTCTGCTTCCATGATCTTCTTCCCTTTCTGGAAACGATGCGCGAATACCTGTAAGGCAATCTCAGTCGGCTCACCAGTGACTTGCCACTCGGGATGGCCCTCGCTAGGTTCTTTTTCATGCCTAACGGTAGCAAGGTTACAGAGCGCTGCAGAGAGGAGGAAAGCCTCTAGTTTAGGGTTCATAGTGGCTTCCTTCTCGTTCTCCTTCCTATGTCGAGGAGGGTTGAGCTTCTCATCTGGGACGTCGAACTTAAGAACTGCCGCGCTACGCTCTGATCAAAGTCTCGTTTTTCAGGCTCTTGACCTTCGTCATCGACCTCCGAGAACGTAACTCTTCCCTCGGTTGGGTTACTTGGGTGCTTGGAGTCTTCAACCGTATAGACTGCCTTAGTGGGAATCCATACCTTCCGCACTATCATCGCTCCTTGAGTTAAGGTGCCTGTTTTATCGGAGCAGATATTGGTGACACCACCAAGAGCTTCCAGGGCAGACAAGTTTCGTACCACTACATTAGCTTTACGCATGACAGTAACGGCAACGACCATAGTAATGGTTAGGACTCTGGGAAATATATTAGTGTCAGCGGTAGGGATACGAGAATATGTATTTACTGGGTGGGAACTCACGCGACGAGGGACTCAGGTATGATAGCAATACCAGTACTAATAGCGTAAATAACAACTTCCCTATCACCGGAAAATTTGTTGACGGCAAAGACGATGACAGCAAGCAAGAGAGCACAGCCAAAAAGTACGTAGGCCAATTTCGACAGCTTGATCTGAAGCGGTGTACCTTCGGTCAATCCGAGAAACTTGCCAACGAAATCGTAGATACGCCTAGAAAGACCAATAATCGGCTGTCGCTTTCCGTACTTCCTATAGTTCATAGAACGTCCGGCTTTACGGTGTTTCTTTGCGGTCGAAGCAGCAATCTTGCCAACTTCAGTTTGCATACCAGTAGAGATAACGACACCTCTGCCACGCCCTTTCCGAATAGTTGTTGTACCGTAAGCAATATTTATTCGGTCGCCAATTCCGAGGTCTTCGTCATCCAGATGTTCGACTATCTTTTCAACGGGGACTGACTCTCCAGTAAGGGATTGTTCGTCGGCAGCTAGATTCATGGCTTCGAAAAGACGGACGTCAGCGGGTACTGTATCACCCATTTTCAGGATGACAACATCGCCGGGTACAACCTCAGCACTATAAATATGTTAGCATTGATCAGGGAGCGAATATAGGGTCACATAAGTTAATAATGAATATAGACTTACTTAGGAATAACACGAGTCCTGCCGTCACGAAGTACCATTGCACTAGGAGCGGAGAGAGCTCGAAGCGCGTCCAACTTCTTTTCTGCACCATACTCCTGATAGAATCCAATTGAAACATTAAGTATAATAACAGCAAGGAGGACGCCCCCTTCGACCCAATCGCTCATACCAAAGCTTAATCCCATAGCAAGGAATAAAATCTATTGACTAAGGTTAGCTCGTTGATGCCATTCTCAGCTGCTAGGGTAACTAGCTTACCAAGATCATAGCATTGACTAATTGCTTCAGAAAAATCTTATAGCCAGGGATAGCTCCGCCGACATCTAATTCATTAGGGGGATACTTCTCCTGTAACTGGGTGACCTTCGAAGAGGACAAGCCTCTTTCGAGGTCAGTTTCCAATGCCTTGGCAACATCTTGGGCAGTCAAGAGGAATGGATGGCGTTCAAATTGGCCAGCCATCGAATCGAGGTTGAGGTTGGCACGAATATCGTCGGGTTGGAACTCGACTTAGAACTTGGCTCCTCATAGATAAATACAACTGTAGGTATAAACGTCTAAAAACTTCAAGCTTTTTAGTCTAGCTCAAAACGTTTCCAGATGGCTTGTAGAAATGGATCTTAGAAAATAAAATCGTCTGATCATATAAGTCTTGTCGAAGCCCAGCCGGACTTGTCCGGGATATGGATCTCCTTTATAATCACGAATGGGAGCAAGCAGTTCGCCTGGCCGCGGGGAACCACACCGGGGATACAATCTCTTTGTGATTCCATCATCGGCGCCAAGTAAACCAAGAGGACTTATCACCACCATGATGCATTCTAGTATGCTCGAGAAGTTGACAAGCCACGAAAAAGTAAGACTTAGCGTGGAAAGTGAAAGTGGAAAGGTATCTAATTGGCTAAGACAAGGCTGAAAAAAGTGGCATGTAGTCGGTCCCAAGAAATTAAAACGTCACAGATGGCTCCAGATCACTACATAGAGGATGGATGAGGCTCCTAAAGCAAGAGAAAGCAAGAGATAACGGCGGGGTTCGGCACACCAGAGGAAAAATCTATATTCATTATTGGTAACATAAGGCTTGGCCCCAAGGTATCCCAAGGTAACCCAAGCCTTGGCCTCTTAGCGCTAAGACTTGGCTTCTATAAAATCTTTGTTCTGAGAGGTTCACAAGGCTGGGTGTTGGTGGTGCGCGAGTCGCGGCCGAGTCTTGGGAGGAAAGGAGGAGAGTTTAGAGTGGAGCCGACAGTTTGGATTTGGGGAAAGATAGTTTGCACGTGCTACCTAAACCTCTTCCGTTATGGCCACGTGACGCAATGCCTGGTCATTCTTTAGTGGGAGTTTTCTCTTGGCGGTAGAATCTCGGCTAGTCGGCATAGCTTTGCCTTTGGAATTTTTGGGGTAAGAGGAATTGTTCAATCATTATGATCATTATGATCATTTGTGTCGTTTGCATAACGAATCATAACAAACCAACAAATAAGATTTCAACCTTTTTATAATGTGGGATCATCGATCTCCCCATCTCTTAAAACCCGCCTATCATGCCATTCTCAACAAAGAGCCTCAGCTTACAATAAATGTCCACATAGGTCTTGGATTTCCGAAAGGAACTCACCTTACAATTTATTATCTTGCAATTGGAAAAATCGAAGAAGAAAAAAAGATCGAAAAAAAACCAAATGTCGATTCTATCTACTCGTCCTGTCCGAACTGTGCATATACAATACAATATTAAAATGATTATCCTTGAACCGGGTGGCATGTAATTCATATTACTTGTTGGCTGGTACAAAAGCAATATGTCCGATGCAGACGTCATCCTACGAGCTGACAAATAATATTCGCAATGGCTCTCATCATCCTCCCATAACGTTTGAATCTGGCTAGCATCGGTTTGTCGTCTCTCTCTACCTCTTTACACTATATGATGAGGTACTTCCTTATATAGTGTACGATGACCATCCATCTCTTTTAATACACGCAACTTACACAAATATGTTATGTTACAGTATGTTGTTACAGTATATATGCCGTACTGGTGAGGGCAGATGTGGTCTGATGATTTGACTCTCTTGGGTAAATTCTGGAAATCCGTAAATCCCCAATGGTCGACCAGATCTCCCCCGGTTCCAGCTCTCGCAATTATTCTGCAGCTTCCCCTCATTGGTCCCCCCATTGATAGTCTTATTGGTAGTTCTATTGGTAGTCTCATTGGTAGCCGGATGCAAGTGTTCCCTAGCTCTCCGTGCTTTCATGCTCCTCCCCTGTCTCCCCTTGCTCAGTTTATCCTTATGTTATGTGCATTACATACCTAACCTAACATAGTATGTTGGTGTCCCGGTCGCGTAAGGATCTGAGAGCAAATGTGGAAAGCTTCATGTCCTTTAATAGTTTTCCCGTTCCGTCCATGCTTCTGATTCGTTCGTGCTACTAAACTGTGAGATGGATCAAGAAGCTTGGTCGACCTCACTTCGATTTTCCTCCGTTTCTATTTCTTTTCTCTTCTTTTTCGTGTCAGCTTCTAGCAACACTCTAAAAGCCCTATAACGCTCAACACCAAATTTCCATCGAATCTTTACACAGTTACGCCTTTTAGCTCATATATTTCCTTGGTTTCGGCGCTCTTATACCAACTTATCGCACACTGTGTGTCTTCTCCAGCCAGCTCTTCTGACGTCATCAATATGGCCGACAACACTACCAACGGCATCGAAAAAGGTATTATTCCCATTAACTATGCGGCCTGTTCATCGTCGAAGCTTTTGCGATCCTTATCCAAGCCCAATTGAGACATTTTAAGCTGCTGCGCACATTTATACGACTATGCGTCCGGGTCGCAATATATTTAACACAGTGCACTAACTGTATAGAAATAGGCGCGAACGGCGAAGCCACAACATCCGTGTCGCAACCCATCATTCCACCGGTTACGAAGGGCCCTGTGAATGCAGGAGAAGAATCCAAGGAGCCATCGATTGCGACCAATGCCGCGGCTTCTGAGGAAGCTACTGCGCCAAACTCCGAAACCCCGGCGCAAAACAACACTGCTACCGCTGATTCAAAGGAGTTGACCGAGAAGATAGACGCTGCTGACAAATTGGCTTCGCAGCCGGAGAAGCCTGCCGATAATGTACCCGCAGAGCCCGCTTCTACGGAGAAGGCGACGGCCGATGCACCATCACTTGCCAATGGCGAAGCTAAAGAGCCTCTAAACCTGTCACTATCGAAGAGGTTCGCGACCAAGATATGCCGGCCGCGCCTCAATCTCAGCTTGCCGAGATGACCGGAGCACTGCCCGTTCAAGAGACGGCGGATGATAAGTCGAAAGCTGATTCTGCGCCAGTTACTGCCGAACCTGCCAAATCAGAAGCGAGTACTGGGGAGAAACGGAAGCCAAGTGAATCTGAAGCGTCTAGTGGTGACGTGACGCATGAAGAGTCCCCAGAAGATGCGCCGGCTGAGAAGAAACAAAAGACTAATGGAGCTACCACTAACGGTGCGCCCAAGAAAGCCGGTCGACCAAAGAAAGAAGTCAAGAAAGATAAGAAAGCACCGCCTCCCGTTGGCAGGACGGCAAGAAAGACTAGAAGCCAGGGCGCTGCGGATTAACCCCTTCAAGCTAAAAAGATGAATGAGTTCGGTTGGTTTTTACCCCTTCCCTACGTTTAAGTGTACATCGATTGAATTATCTAAAACACTATGGATGGACTGGAATATTGGAGGCGCCAAAGGGGAGTCGCTATTCACAGGCTTGCGGGGCGTAATATTTTACGTTAATACTGGTTTGTACATATTGGCACTTGAATGATAAAAGCCATGGAGGGATCGATTCATTTTTTTGTTGTATACACGGTACGGAAACTCGAAGCCTGTACAATGGGAATGTGTGGTGCGACACAATACAACGTAACGGTAGCTAGCCAAAGATAGGACAAGTTAGTATCACAGGATTTTCCATAGTAAGTATCCTAGAAAATGATCAACATAGATTCGTAAAAATAAATCTTGCAGAGAGCGTGAACAGATAAATTACCTACATGAGGTGACTCCGATATAGTACCTACTCTAACATGGCTACCTGCATAGCGATTTGACTTCCAATTATCTTAGTACCTACTCTATGCCAATACCCTGAGTCCATAATCACAGCCAATATCTGACTTTATAGCTACGTGTCCTGTTAAAACCACCTACCTATTCAGTCAAGTATAAGGGATGCCGTAGAATCGTATCTACTCGAGTAGCAGTAATCTTGAGTGAGTTATTAAGATCAATTACTTTTATTAGTGACAAGAGGTCTATCATTGGTGGTCTAGGCGACTATTGGTTCTTTGACCCCATATAGTTCTATCACTGCATTGGCATTATCTTCGTTGATTCATTAAAGCTAGGTAAACTATAGGAGTCGGCCATGAGACTGATGAAATAGGACACTACCATTATCTACATGGTGTACTTAAACCCTTTTGCTCTACTGCGGAAGGAGTCTCCATTGTTTTTATAGCTTTTTTCTAAGCTATCATTCTGCGCCTAGGCGGAGGGGAGTTCAGCTGGATAGGAATCTAGATATTTAATAAAATCGACTATCATGTTTTATAAGCTGTCACGAATAATCGATGGGCAGCTTGTAACCCGAAGTTATGGTCGGAACACAACACGCGGGCGTTTATAAGCATGACCGAGTAACTTAGATATGCGAAAAAGCAGACGCCTTAGCAGTGCTACCTACCTCACCTACTATATCTTTTATGCTCGTTGGTATCAGCGGACAAGGTCGCTGCCTTCTATGTAAAAACTTCACCTCATCTTCCTATGGAGTATGATAAATAAGGTATCTCAGTCTTAATACTGATTGCCCTCCACCATAAAAGATTATTAATGAGGTATCAGTTGACTGCTCCCGTAGGAATGTAGCTTTGTGCTAGGGCTTGATATTCTGCAAGAAGACATCTAAAATTTAGAGCTGTTAGACTCTGCCTCATCATGCTTCGACACCATCGTTAGTTGAAGTTTTTCGAGTGTCATGATATAGATCTAGGGATATTGATGGAGCATTTATAAATAAATATATAATTGCTAAGGAAAGCCGGATTTCGTTCCAGACTTAAACGCCGTAAAATCGGTCCTGGAGGGAATTGAAGGCCATATTCAAGGCGAAGGAATATACGCGGGAGGGACTTGTTGCGAAATGAGCAGAAGCCCTACATTTCAACCGGATACTGCGGCGTAATTCTAGGATGGGAAGAATCTTTGGTGTAGGCACGAACCCATTGATGATCTGGCCCTCATTGATATCATCGATTAGGAGCCACCTTTTCCATGAGTAGATAGTTCTTGGTTCTGATGCCCTTTCGTCACGTGGGGTTGTCCACATGAACCTGAACGAATACACGGAAGGGATATTAGGGGTATTCCAATTTTTATTCATATATGCATAGAAGTTTGAGCCGCTTACTTCTGTGGTAACGTCTTGCGGTCTAGTTAAATATCCGACGTGTGACGGCTCAAAGCCGGTCGAACGCGTCGAGCTCTTAACTTGGTTTGGGAAACGTTGTTCCAAGAGATCGAGGCCGCCGGCCACGACATCTTATGACTAAATGTTTGCACATACGTATATGGGACCTCCTATATACGTGTAATGGGTGATTCTTGAATGGTCTGTCGGCTAGTTTATTGGCTATCGTTTAAGGGTTTTTGGAGCCTCGAAAGTTAGATTTACGCTTTGCTAGGATGAGGTTCTTACATAGTGGATTGCGAGCCCCAATTCCCGAGACCCTGGTTCGGGGGATCGGCAGCGAATTCTTACTACTACGTTACAGATACTGGTTTTTGATATTTACTGTGTGGTACTCTGATATATACCTATGTACATAATGACTAAGTAGATATAAAAGTCGAAGATCATTCGGGAGTATTTAAAGCATATGCTATATATTCAACTGTTTATTTTTGTACGCACGCGTCTGTAAGCGCGTGATATTTTAAACATGATATTTAAAACATAACTGACCTGCTCGTAAGACCATTTAAAGAGAGTGCTGAGGCCAACAATGTCTTGCATAACTGGCGGTCGAGCTCGTATTCTAGAATGGCCCCACCAACTCAACCCCCGGATCATACAATTCTATTGGCTGCGCTATAGTTCTAGCCCCTGGCATTGATCCAGTCAAAAATAGAATCCCTGGTGGGGATTAAGCAGTACGGTTATGCGATTGGATAGGATGTCTGGCATCGAGTCTCAAGCTTCTTCCAGGGTACTTGAAGTGGGCCTCGATGTACATGCACTGGGCTACCTTTTATTGAGGCAACATGTATTTATTTATCAGGTATTAGTTTATGATGCCGAAAAATGTTACTGTTCTTAAAAGTTGAAGATTCTTATTGATGACCTATAATTAAGGGATCGTTTGATAGGCGTGCTGCGTTGAAGCAATGAGACTTCAAAAGCGCATACGCATATGTACGAAGTATGCATACAGCTAGCTACCTATGGCTTAGAATAGCCTATTACATGTAATCGTCCAGATGCAGATGCAGATGCAGATGCAGAAGCAAAAACTGAGCTGTAACCTTCCAACCTGAGGGTACCTACATGATTTGATAATTGCTTACTCTTTCAATATTTCATTTACAACCCACTGAATATTTGGAACCCACGGAGTTAGAAACAGTCTAAACTGCTACCTTGGCAGATTTGATAATTGCATACCATTAGTTGCTCTAATAGGTAATTGCGTAGCTTCGAGACGAAGCGGATTAGTGCATATATACTATCTATGTAGGTAGTGAGTAGCTCGACGTGTTCTACCAGCCGGCAATGCGGCCTTTCGTCATTCCATTCAATGTCCCCTGGGTCTAGACGGGAATGGTTCAGAAGGGATCCCGAGACTCAAAGTCATCATTGTTCCTGAAATTTCCAAAATTTTCTCAAACAAGGGCATTCGTTTTCTTCAACTGTATATGACGATACCTTCTTTTCTACAATTAGGTACCTAGGTATTCACATAACACGTAATTTGTCAAAGTACATAGATACCTTACATAGATACATTAGGAGGTACTTACCTACATGTAGGTAGGTAGGTATTATTCAATATTTGTCTATTTGTCTATTATCCCCACGTCGCCATCAGATCTTGATAGGCGCGATCTTGGCTTTCCTCCATCCTCTTCCCCTACATAACCTAAACCAACAACATCAAACTACGTACCGCCGCCTACGATACTTCGAGCGCATCTACGTAATATTTTTTATTTTCTTTCTCCCTTCGCTCGTGTAACCTATTGGACCCTCGGTCTACCCCTGTGGTCCTGTCGCTCGTTTGTAACCGCTTTGTGCGTTTCGACCTAAGCAGCATCTCAATTATAACGAACGCTTTTAATCGAGCGTCTTTGTTGAGAGAATAAGAACTTGTATTCTCTTGTCGGGGAAAACTACAAAACACCGGGGCCACTTCGCCGTCGAATCTAACTATATCGTATTAGTTATAGTATCTTGAACTATCCGATGTTCTCCAACCTAGATACCTACGGATGAATCCTATACGAACTTGAATACTTTTTTCTTCTTCTTGGGATATTGGCCGCCGAGATTGCCTCCGGGCCTCAAATCGACTACCGTTAGGAACCCACTTCCATTACCGGCCACAGACGGCTAATCAAGCCTCTGCGATAAGATGGACGTCTGGGCTCATGCGCGGCTCCTATTACCCAGGGACGGCCCAAATCCGGTTCAAGAGCTACTGGATTTGTTGCGGAACCCCTTTAAACAGACGGTAATTAGATTAACCTACCTACGTGTCTTGATCGCGGAATTATAGCTGACTTGAACCTTTTTGTAGCTTACAGATGGTGCTATCTGGTCTGCCTTAGGCACGTCAGTAGGATTCACAGCATTTATCGCCATTGCTTTCTCCTTCGTTCGACCGTATAATTCCGTTGTCTACGCACCGAAGCTCAAACATGCCGACGAGGAACATGCACCACCACCGATTGGCAAGGGGTATCTTGCGTGGATTCCGCCGTTATGGAAGACGAGTGAGAAAGATATGATCTCCCATGCTGGAATGGACGCCGCTATATTTATAAGGTTTACATCCATGTGTCGCAACATTTTCCTCGTACTCGGTATTATTGGGTGTGGCATTCTTCTTCCCGTTTACTACACCCTCAACAGCGACAAGTCAGGCAACCTGAGATGGTTCATGAGACTGACACCTTCCAACGTTAACGACCAGCCTATTTGGGCGTCTGTGGTAACGGCATACGCATTTAACATCGTGATCATCGGGTTTCTATGGTGGAACTATAGGGCAGTTCTGAAGATGAGACGAGTGTATTTTGAAACTAAAGAGTATCAGCAGAGTTTATCTGCCCGAACTCTCATGGTAAGTCCTCTTTTGTCGCCTACTATTTGCATTTGTAACTTACTAAGAGTACCTATCTAGTTGAACGACATTCCTCGCAAATACGCTAATGACGAAGGCATTGCGAGGATCATTGACGATGTTATCCCGCACGCTTCATTTGCCAGAACCGCCGCTGCCCGCAACGTTAGGGATCTGCCCAATCTGATTCAACAACATGACCATACTGTTCGAAAGCTTGAGAAGGTTCTAGCCAAATATCTCAAAGACCCCCAAAACTTACCACCTGCTCGACCAGTATGCTATCCTTCCAAGAAGGATCCATCATATAGCACATATCCGAAGGGACAGAAGGTTGATGCTATTGAATACCTCACGCAGCGAATAAGGGAACTTGAGGTGGAAGTGAAGGAGGCTCGAGCTAATATTGATAAACGCAGTAGTTTGTCTTACGGTTTTGCCAGTTACGACGACATCTCCGAAGCCCATAGTATCGCATATGCCTTGCGCAAAAAGAAGCCTCAGGGTGCTACCATTGTCTTGGCTCCGAAGCCAAATGACATCATATGGGATAACATGCCCCTTACCCCTGCGACACGAAGCTGGAGAAGGATGATTATCAATTTCTGGATCGCTTTACTGACACTTGTCTGGGTTGCGCCTAGTGCCATGATTGCTATTTTCTTGGTCAATCTGAGCAATTTAGGGTTAGTCTGGCCTGCTTTCCAGGCCCAGCTGTCTGGTAACACCGGGTTCTGGTCCATTGTTCAAGGTGTGGCGTCTCCAGCTATTTTATCTCTGGTCTATCTAGTGCTTCCTATCATCTTCCGTCGACTGTCAATTAGAGCCGGTGATCGCACAAAGACTGGACGAGAGCGCCACGTCGTTGGTAAGCTTTATGCTTTCTTCGTCTTCAACAACCTGGTTGTCTTCTGTTTCTTCAGCACCATTTGGAATTTGGTTTCTTCTGTTGCCACCGACCCGCAGAAGGCATGGGATACGCTATCGAACTTCGGCGTAACCCTCTTTATCTCTCTATGTGATATCTCCTCGTTTTGGGTTACCTGGTTATTGCAGAGGAACTTGGGTGCCGCCATCGATTTAGCGCAACTATGGACTTTCATCTACAGCTTCTTCATGCGCAAGTTTTCTAGTCCTACGCCGAGGGAAATGATTGAATTAACGGCGCCCCCATCCTTCGACTACGCCAGCTACTACAATTACTTCCTGTTCTACTCTACCGTTGCCTTATGTTTTAGCTGTCTCCAGCCTCTTGTGCTCCCGGCCGCGGCACTGTACTTTTCTATCGATGTATGGTTGAAGAAGTACTTATTGCTTTACATCTTTGTTACGAAGACAGAGTCTGGTGGCATGTTCTGGAGAGTTTTGTTCAATCGATTCGTCTTTGGCACCATCCTCTCTAACCTGGTGGTCTTCCTAACGGCTTGGGTGCACGGTGACGGACTCCACACAATGGCTTTCGCATCCATTCCTTTACCCTTCACGATGATTGTTTTCAAGATCTATTGCGCTCGAACATTCGATGACAAAATCCATTTTTACTCGACTCGCAACATCCAAAAGCATCCTGAAGGGGTCATGCAGAAGGATCCGTTACGCTCTGTTGGCCTCGCCCACCGGTTTGGCCATCCTGCTCTTTATAAGCCTCTTATTACACCCATGGTGCACGCAAAGGCGCAGAATATTCTAGCTTCTATATACAAAGGGCGTCTGACAGATGGCCGTGAAACCTATTCCGGAGATACGATGTCTACATCTGGTTACTCTGATGCCTACGTTATGAACCCGATGGATGCTGGCAAACCCGGGAAAATGGCAGGCATTCCAGGATTTGAGATAGTACCGGAGTCGAAGCTCGATTTCGAATATTATAAGACCCGTTCCGAATTTGCATCTGAACATGGTGGCGGCGATATATTCGGCCGTTCCAACGATGTTATCCGTCCGGGTACACCCGGTAGTATGTGGAACGGAAGCGAGCCAACATCGAGATCAGGTAGTCCGACGATTCCGAGTGTACCCAGGATGGACAGCCCGGGTTTGATGAGCAGAGCGTTTTCGCCTGGCTCTGAAGCAGGGGTGACTTACCCAAGCGGATACAACCAACCTTTGGGCAGCCCTTATGCTCCCGAACACAATGTTGGTCGATCGCGTAGTCCATTATATGCGCATGCAAATGACAGCGGGTCTAATTTGGTAGGAAATGCAGCGGCGATGCCTGTGGCTGCCCCTGGATATAGAGAACCAAGCCAAGAGCGATCTCTTAGGGCGCCAGGAGGTGCAGGAATGCTGGGAGGCGGCCCACGGGGTTACGGCGGTCTGCCACAACAAGATGAGGACCTTGGACCACCTGAACAGGATCCTATGCAATATAATTACTTCCGAGAAGCAAGGACTTCACGCAGATACTAAAGGTAACTAATTTCCAATGGGAACGATTGTACATACAACTTGGCGCAAGAAAGTGCGGATTTGGCTATAGAGGCTTCTGGCGGCTCGGATGCGGCGTTTTGGCTGATGACAGTTAGCCTCCGTAACGGCGATCCACGACAACGTTTTTTGATATTGAGCTATAGGCTATAATAGAACGGGATGCATGATGACGACTTGATCTTTATGGATAGATGGGACTCGATCCTCATTTATAGCGGCTAACTTCCAAGTTTTAAAATTTGCAAGTAAGAAGAGTAGCCGACGCGCCCAAAGGGCCATCTTAAATATTAATATTTATTACTAACTTCAATATCTTTCAGGTCCTTGTGAACTTGCTAGAAAATATGAGTGCGTAGCAGAATTGATTGTGAAGGCCAGCCAAGTCATCTTTAGGATTTCTACAATCTCCCAGTTTCGTCAGTACCTACTCATTGTTCCTCTTCATAGGTACGTAGATAGTCTGCTTATTTTCAAACATCACGTTATCCCATGTTCCATTGATTAGGTACTTACATGACATATCCATGGATCCGACCTATCTTAGGTTCCAAAGGAAGACTGCTGCCTTCGTAATGTGACACGGCGTTCTGCAGGCTTAGTTGTCGACACTCACTGATAGGAACCCCGCATACACCAGAGCCAGAGCCTCGCGTACAAACGCGGTCTCCCACCTGACTTTTCAATATTTAAACAACGGGCCTGCCTTGTAAATAGTGCTCAGAACTTTTCAACTTGTTATCGATTTCCGAATTGCAAAATGGCGGGCGTTCCATACGAACTGTAAGGCTCCTACAAATTAGTAGATTGTTTTGTGATAGAAACTAACCCAGGCTCTTTTCTAGTATGGCGGCTTCGAAGCCTTTCAGGTTTATCGTCGGGCCGGAGAAAAAGGAATTCTTCATGCACTCCGAGCTAGTTGCACGGATGTCCAAACCCCTCCAGACTTTGGTCAATGGCGAGTGGAAGGAGAGCCAGGAGAGCTTCGCGGAATGGTCCGATGTGGACGAGGGAACATTCGTCCGGTTCTGCGAGTTTGCATACTCGGGGGATTATAAGGCTCCGAAGCCATTCCAAGACGCGCCCACACTACTGAAAGTCAAAGCCGGTATGCTACTAAGACCCCTTTGAAGCGGAAACACTAACGAACTAGCGAACGAAGATCAAGTCTCCGCGTCGGCTCCGACGGATGAGGAAGAAGAACCCTTTGTAGTTTCAGTCCCGGCCAGTAGTATGTCCTTCGGTGGTTTCGGAAACCCCACACCGAATCCGTTTGATTCCTTCGGTGTATCTAAGAAGAAGAAGAGGGGTAACGTGCTTTTTTCAGAGGCATCGGCAAGCCAAGGCTATCCGTCTCAGAAGGGTAAACTGTGGCAGCGGTTCCAACAAGATGTCGATGCCGAGCCAGATAATCGGCTGAAGGAGACCCCGAATACAGACCCCTCACTCAATTACTCTGAAGTCTTCCTCTCACATGCTCGTCTCTACGCCTTTGCGGACTGCTACGATATCAGTGCCCTTATGCAGCTCACCGTTCGAAAGCTGCACCGGGCGCTGAAAGTTTTCGATCTACATAAGGGAACAAGGGCTACTGATGTAGCGCAGCTCATTGGCTACTCGTACAAGAACACCGTGAACAAGGGAGACAATCAGGACAAACTGAGGGGTATTCTCGCAACCTATGCGGCTTGTAATATCGAGGATATGTGGTCGAACCAGGCTTTCCAAGATGTTCTAGAGTCACCCGACGTTTCAAAGGCTATAATCGGGCAGCTACTCAAGAGACTGGATTAGTCGTACTTGGGAGGAGAAATCCATGGGTTGGTATTAGTTATACCGGCGTGGTGTAGAACCCTATGATGCACAGACGTAAATGGGATGACATGGCATGTAGACTTTACATTAAGTTCATTAGGTAGCAATACTATTCCAGACATTGGGCTCCATGTAAAACCTAGGTCCCGTCATACGCTTTTACTATTTCCCCGTTTCCTATATACCCAATCAATAAGCATAGTAACGTCGGTCCACCACCAAGTCCCAAAAACATTGAGACGAATACGTCGTGGCATCGTCTTCCTACTCGAGACGAGGGATTTCATTCTAGCAACTCTACCTTGTTTTGTATTTACAAGTATATTACATACCAGAGCGTCTTGCTCGAAATAAAACGGCCCAGTTTGATTCAATGGCATTCAGTAGAAGTACTCAGAGCGGCCAGGGATTCTTCAGGTAGGGTAAACGAGAACCCGTCAAATATAGCGGTCGTGAATATATTTTATTCGTGATTCTAGATCTAATCTAAAATGTACATCGTGTCGTATCTACGCTATTACCATTAATATTATAGCAACATTTAAAGGTGCTGCTGCCTCTATTAGCATTATCATATACCCATTTTCCAATATCCTCATCAAGATATGATATCATATTATTCGAGACTCATTATCGCTAGGCTAAGTTGCTTAGCCGTGTATAGTCCTACATTAACCATGTAGCAACGGATCATGTTTCAAACTGCTGTCGTCCACGTTCCGTTCTCTGGAGACTCAACTCTTCTATTAACAGGGACGTCACGAGGCCCAAGCCAGAGAAACCGATCATGGCATAGAACACGGCGCGCATAGCCGATAAATATGCTTGTAAGACGGGCGCTATGATATCTGCTGGGAGGTTTACAGTCCGCATTATTGGGATGAAGGCGATGGCATTGTGCGGGTCTTGAAGGAGACTGAGGGAGTCGGGTAATTCCCCCACAGTAGCAATCGCAGACCCGAAGGTGCTGCTGAAGATTGTCGAACCAATAGCGAGCCCGACTAGTCCACCAAGACACCGGGAGGTTAACAACATGGCGATTGCATGGCCAGTATCATCGACGCTCGATACGCTTGCCTGCATAGGGAGATGTAGAAGACGGAGTAGCGCGCCAACTCCTACGCCCCATATGATAGGGATTCCGTATCGCATTCCAGCTGATGAATACGGATCTAATAGGACTAACAGGCCGGTTCCTAGAGTTACTAAACCCCAGGACAGCCAAATTCTCCTCTGATAACCCAACCCGAGTTTTCCGATTCCAATTACTGAAGCAATAGCACCTACGACGCAGGTGACACTAGTGGGAAGCAACGACACCGCGGCCCCGATTCGTGTATCGAGCATCACAGCCTGGTAGACCAGAGGGAGGTACTGCAGCAAAGTGTATAGTGTCATTCCGTGTATAAAGGCGCCACACAAGGTTGCCGCCGCGGTTCGAGAGCAGAAGATTCGAAGTGGGATGACTGGGGCCTCGGGCTTCGTTTCGTAAAATACAAAAAATGCTATGACTGCGGCGCCCAGGAGCAGAGGGACGAGTGTTTGATAAGAATTCCATGGGTACAGTGCATCAGCCCAACTCAATGGCAACACAAATACAGTACACCCGACCGTAAGAAGTACCATACCATTCCAATCTAGGCGCTTCAGCTTAGCATCAAACGATGAGCCAACCGATCGAAGGCGAAGAAAGAAAGCTAGCAAGGGAAAGGCGACTCCCAACAATGGCAAGTTGATCCAACCAATCCACCGCCAAGTAACAAAGTCACTGAAAAGCGCGCCGATTGTTAGCCCAATGATACTACCGAGAGCGATAGGCAGGGCCATGATTCCGAGGTATAGAGGTCGCTCTTTTAAGGAGGTCATATCGGAAACGATGATCTCGCCAAGGACATCAAGCCCACCACCACCTAGGCCTTGAACGACTCTGCCGGCGATAATAGCAGCCATATTTTGAGCGAGGGAAAAGGAGAGAGAGCCAGCGGTGAAGAGCAGGAATGCTACGTAAAGCGGAGGCTTCCGGCCAAAGACGTCGGAAATACTCGCAAATAGGGGTAGACTGACAACGAGGCCGAGATAGTAGGCGATCCCAGCCCAAAAAGATTCCAGTGTACTACCATGAAGTTCCTCCGCGATCCCCTGGACGATATTAGTACGGCTATTCTCAAGTTGGCTTTCGTAAAGCCAGCTGAGAAGTCAAGAGCAAGAGGAAAAGGGGTAAATCAACTACTTACGGGAATAGCCACTGCAAGAGTGGTAGCGTCTAGAGAAAATAGAAAAACGAGGATATTGATGGCTAAGAAGCAGAGGTAGAACCCCAAGGACTTCTTCTGTGTAGTGCCATCATCTCCTGCTTCCGCGTCTGCGCCCGCGCCGGTGCCGGTGCCAACCTCAACTGCTTCAGGCTGATCGATCTCGACTGACGAGTTTTCCGGTTTGTCCGTACTTATACCCGAGATTTTGGGTTCTGTCGTAAAAGACTCCCTTACATCGGAGTCAACGCCGGTGTGCGTCATTACTAAGTATTGCGGATTCTATCTTGGATTAATCCATATGTAGGGAGATACAAATCAATGTAAGAAAGGTCTAAGCCGAAGGAAAACAATGTCGAGCTGCGAGGACTAAACTTTCATGACCTAGGAGTTGGGTGATAGATGTATCTAATCGTGATAGTCGCTTACGCCAAGACAAATACCATATAGAGAGGTCTATAATTTTCTGATCTAATAGAATAAGCGAATGAAGCTTCAAGTACTATGAAAATAAAAGGTTGGTTGCAGATACGAATGCGATAGGCGGCCTCTAAATCCCAATTGAAAGGGTACGAAGTAAAGCGGGAAAAATTAAGGTTGGATCGGGTACCTGAATCCACAATACCCCTGAGATAATAGCCAATCATGGCGATTGTAAACCTCAAACAGCCGGCTCTACCGACATTTTGACGTTGTTTACTTGTTTTTAACTTGTACCGATGCCTTTAGCGAGAGATTAGGTGGTTAGTGTTATATACTTCCAGTTTCTGTCTAGATTTGCGAATCTCGCGCATATGAAACCAGACGAAGAAAGCATCTCATCCATGTTTGATAGAGTCTAGATAAAACTTGCTCAACCGACAGTTCCGAGTTATTTATGATAACTATTATTAGGTAAAGACAACATAATGCATAAGCCATGACTATGTATATAAATACTATTGAATACCCAGTAACTAGCGTAAAGTGAAGTAATGGACATGATCATCATTATTAACTATCAGTATAGCTTACTTCTTACAAGCATACAGTATAAGTCCCAAAACGGGAGACCTTTAGGCAGCAAGATTATAAGATTGTCGCATCTATCGACTAGCTACATTGGGATATCTGTTGGTTGTGTCTAAATGCAGGTCACAAAGGGGGTTCGATTTGCAGTTACCTTTTTGTTGTCCCCTTTAAATCTAACCGTAAGGGTATATCATAGCATTTCGACTCATAGCGAGTCTATACAAGCTAGTATACAACCTAGTATTACTTTAGTGGTGCGGATGGGTCGAATTGTAAGCCTATATTTGAGCATAATACTCTAGTAGCATGGGCTGCCTCTGAGGGTACAACATCATCATCCTTGAGACAGAATGCTCCAGGAATACAGCTAACCCAATATATAGAGAGCTATACGTTAACCTATAAAGCGCTTTGTTTTATTATGAAATATAACGACTGGATATTTCAAAATGCGAGTATCCTCATGAAGACTTTTACTTATTACGAGGGAATTTATAAGGCGCGTAAACAAGGAACTCCAACCCTGGAAGTCAAGATACCTCTCAGGGATGGGGGTCAATGGATGCCACTAGTATACTACTTGTTAGATTCTTAGGTACCTTTTACTATGCGCAGTCATGACGCCTGGTGACTAGAGCGATAATCATACACACTTAAAGCATTATTCATTCGGAATCCGAATGACTCCTCGATGGTTTCGTTCAATTCTACGTCTGTATATCTATCGGAGATAGTCTCCCTTGGTATATGTCAAGCGTACATAGAGTAGATGTTAGAAGCAGCAACTTCGCTGCTGTATAGTAGCTGTGTAGTAGTAACGATCTATTGACACTTACCCTTCTACTCTCTTTCGAGGGCGCGCGGTTCCCTTTGTATAATAGTACAGTCCTAAACCTGGGAGAACTGGGTTCGATTTCTTATTGAGCTTCAGCTATTGAACAGCCATAATCCATTAAACGAAAGAGAATTAGGATCCCAGGGATTCCAAGAACGTCGCAAGAGGTTAATTAATTGGCCTGCGCGGCACAACTAATATGTATATCCTTCAATAGTTCCGGTAAATTGCGCTGACATGAAACTTTCAAGATGTCAACGCGCATTTGGGACACGTATTAGACCATCTTAAGGAGATATTAGAAGCTTCCGTGCTCATAGTGGATGGAGATTATAATGAACAGGGTGGTAATCATAAGCCTTCTCGACAATCTCTTGAATCTTTGACCCGGACTGGACGTGTCCCATATTCCGCTGACAGACCCTTATACTCAAGCTATCTTGAGCTACGTCTCGAGCTCGTCGCATCGTATGCATTCAAAGAGTTCTGATTATCGAATCATGATGTCACCGAGGGAAGATTTAAATGTCCTCCTAATATAAATGAAACACGCTTATTATTACGTTGCTAATTTTGCTTTATATAGGTTGTGATATGATGTTTCCGCTTAACGAAGTCAACTCCTGGATTGACCACATGACTGTTGAGAATCTCGGGGGCGAGACCCCTCTGAAATTACATATTTATTCTGTGATGTATGGGTTTTTGATGCCTTACTGATTAGAACTGAAGATGAATGCCGATCCAATTTGAAATATAGGATTGCGCACATTCGTAACCATTAACTAGATGGAAAAATGATTGTTGACATTAGTCTGGACTTTTATATGATGCAGTATCCGCACCATCATAATCTAATGCGGAGCAATACCTATGAACTTTTGACGCGGTGGTCTCCCATCTTTCGTCTGTTACGAGATGATGAGGCTACACCTTATGGAAGCTACTCGATACTAATAAGGCTTCGTATGGTGAGTACTCCTCACCCTGTATCTTACTATGCACTATAGTATTCTTACAGGTTCAACATATACATGAGAGAGAACATGCGTATTGGTGATGACTAACGTGTGGGAAATGAGGTGCTAATGGAAATGGCCTTGTTAGCTACTGTTTACGCTCATCTTTCCGTCTAGGTACTCGATTAGTTTTATTCGGATAACTATGGTTCCTCGTATTGGATTTTTGTGAGGTTTGGTGGTGTTTAGAATTCTGTGTTGTAAGAATATCAATGATCGACCTCTCGAATATAGTAGGATAGAGGAACCGCATCGTGGTTGGTACTGGCACTAGAGCGACGTGTGATATGCTCAATGGTGAATATGAAATGACACGCCATTATGATTAACACTTGTCACGAGAAGCGGTATGATGAAATAGTCTGCCACGCTCTCAAAAACTATGTGGACATATGACAATATTCTATAGGAACGATGCTATGTCTACAGAAGTATTTTGATTATCTTGACTCTTATTTGGCGACGTCTCTAAAATAAGCAAAAATCATTTCATCCTGTATTTAATTGAAGTTTGGATGAAATGCCATAAAGGTATGCAAAACTACCCAGATATTTAGACCTAAAGTAATGTCAGGTGGTGATAGGATGATGACATTCGCAAAGTTACGAGTCGTGATGAGTTGCTCAATCTGTTAACGATGATTTAACAAAGTCAATAAGAAAGTACATCAATCCTGTAGTAGGTACCGGTACGTATACTTGAAAATTAATCCAATTAAAACACTAGCGCCCTGTGCGGGATGAACCAGATTGGTGGAAGCTTCAGTTAGACTGGCTGCACGAGGCTCACCGCTTTCCGTTTAGGGTAGCCAAAATCAACGTGGGTCCCCACCGCGAGTCGCGACGCCAACTTTTGAGTGCAGTAGCTTTCTCTAGCAGATGATAGCATAACAGCTTCCTACTTCTTACTTCTTATTCTCTTCCAATTCTTGTATTTTTCACTACACATTCTCTTTCTCCCTGTGCTCAAAATTAATATAACCTTTGAGAACTATGAATAATAAATACCTACTCTAATACCCCTTTCTCTTTTTTTTCTACAAGGCTATTGTTTCTTCCTTATTCCAAATTTCTTTTCATCTGGCATAAAACTTTTGCTTGTCGTGCATGTATATACCATCCGAACGATCATGCGCCTCTTTGCTTGATTTTGACCCCCGTTACCGTCGTTACTCGAGATAATGGATCGCGATCCGCCGAGTTATCTGGGCGTCTTAGCCACAAAGCCCAACGGTTATTCAAACGGTATTGGCCATAGCAACGGTCGCGTTAGCAGGAACGCGACACAACCATTGGGCTACCGACGAGTATCTAAGAGCACCAGCAAACCCGACTTGAAAGAGAACAATATTTCATCAGACACCGAGAATAGCACCAGTAGCGGTTCTCGTCATCCGTTGTATACTGGTCCCAAGTATATTCCGAATCCCAACCGCTTCAGCCCATCCCCACGTAAAACTCCGAATCACCGCGCGAGACGCGAATACCTCAACCTATGAGCCCAACACCTTTTACAACCTCGCCTAGCCCCAGGGACAAGAAGGGAACCTCTCAGGGGCAGCCTCTCGATATGCGCCAACCCATGAGTCTCAGGTCAGCCTTTGCGCTGGCCAAGAAACAAGAGGTGGATGACCAGACCGACGACGACACCTTTAGCATTAAACATGCCTTTAATATTGCTAGTGCTGAGATGAACGGGCGTATCGATGGCTCTCCTAGTCCTGCTCCGCGAAATTCCCAGCAAAGGCGTCAATCATACGGTGCACTTCCGCGAAAAACTTCAGCACCTAGTCCGACCACTGACCTTGGGCGCCATCTCCAACGGTTCGATCGAAACCACCAGCTTGGTGCAGGTAGCAGGCCCCTGAATGGCTTGTTTGGCAAGAATCAATTAGGGCCCACGCTATCGGAAGCTGGTAACGGCCTGGCTAAGAAAGTAAGCGATAGCAATCTCCGAGGTTCTCCGGCGCGTCGTAGAGAAAGTCAATGGGATACCAAGCTAGGAAGGGAAAACCGCGCCAACACTCCTGTCCCCATTCCGTCTATTGAGTATGAATCTGCTAGCGATGGTCAAGCGTCACCGATCGACCAACCTGTACCTCGATCACCTGAAAAGAGTTTTAATTGGCATTTAGATGCCGATTTTACGGCTGGAGATCTTCAGGTTTCCGATAGCCCTCGTATTCGGGCCGGTCAATCTAACGAGCGACCTGCGGAACAGCCACCAAGTGTGACGAGTTCTCCTGTTAGAAGTACACCTAACATGCGTCGCAGCAACAATCGGATTGATCAAATTCGACAGAAGGAGATTGAGGTTGCGAATGCTGTCTTGCCGGAAGAAGATATATCCTCAACTACGCGAACCAACAGTAGACTCGACGAGTTAAGGGCACGAGAAAGAGAAGCGCTGTCTAAACGGGCGATGGCTACAAGTAGACTGGAGGAGATCCGGATGAGAAATTCCGAAGCGCGTTCAGAATCGCCAGAGACTGGACGAAATTCCCATAGAGGAGACTTACGTAGGAGTCCGGTTCAGCTTGAAGAAACCACAAGAACGCCTGACGGCAAACTAGGACTAGATACGAAAACAGACCAAAGCCCAAATGCCACCGTCACTACCTTCCAAAGAGCAAATTATGAGAAATCTAGCGAAGTTTTGAAACAGTTAGCAGATACAATACAAGTTGAAGAGGACAAAAAGGACATCAAACTCCCACGGAATGATTCGCAAGATTTACTTCAGCGTCTCGCGCGGGCAACGAGTTCCAGCCCTCCCGCAGAGAAGACTGTCCAACCAGTTATCCTAGACGACCCTCCACCAAAAGTGGTACCTGAGAGCAGAGAGAATAGTCGCCCACGATCGATACTTGAGGAGAAGAGACCAAGAAACCTGGATGTTAAAAGCTCCAGAGAAAAACCAACGGTTGGATTCACGGGTTTGCGAAGAGATTTATCCATCGACTCAATTCGGGAGAAGAGGACCAGTCGCTCCGGTTCTGAAGTAGATCCCACGGATCGCATCGAAGCCGAGATGAAACTGTTCGCACCGCTCGACAATTACTCTGAGAAAGGCTCCGTCCGAGCGCCGTCGCCTACTCTGCCAGAGCCAATTGATGAACTAACGCCACGCCCAAACAAGGTCGACCCGCTAACTCAACCGACTCCGCGCGTCACCGGGGCGTATATTGAAACACCGGCTACTGTCAGAGTGAAGCAAGAGGAGCGCATAGAAAGTAAAAAAGTGTTAGATGAACCTAATCGAACTTCGAACATGGATCCCGAGCCTCGTGCTAGGAGCTCCAGCGACCCGTCTAACGTAGGCAGCATTAAATCCGAGGACGATAACCAAGCTTTGAGAAATGCATCGATGCCGCGGTCTTCTTCAGTTCCCGCAGCTTCTCGTCGCTCTAGATCTGCTTCTAAACGCCGCCGACCCCGCCGTCCTCTGATTAATACTGCTAAACCGCCATCTGTCAAAGATGACATTCGCGCAATACTACGCATGAATGAAATAGACGATTCCACGCTTGAAGATTTTGACACAATTCTTGCCGACCAAGGAATCGACGAAGAGGAACTCGAGAAAATGGTGAACGACACCCTGAACAAGGTTGACGACGATCTTGAATTCCCAGGACTCTCAGAACGGGATCGTGAGCTTCAAGTTTACGACAGGATGAGCAAGTCGCTGAAGACTGGTCTTCTAGGCATCCGATCCGCGAAGAAAGGGATTGAGCGTCTAGAAGATAAGGTTATGCATACCGAGCACAAACCAGACCTAGCTCATACCGGTCCAGCTGTCACTATCCTTGATTCTAAATCGAATCTGCCTGTTCCTAACGCCACCTCTGTTATACTACCTATTCCTGCGCTTTACCGAAAATCCCCCAAATTCAGACTCACTAAGTTCGGCATATTAACACTTGTCATGTTTATGTGGTATATTCTCGAGTCCGTCTTTTGTTTCCTGTACACGCCTCACTACGACTGCACCCCTGAGTTGCCATGCGACTGGTCACCAAATGAGCCATATTTCCCATACGCGATGCCTTTCATGTTAGACGAATGGGCTACGGGTGGTAAAGGAAGAGCGTTAACGTGGAAGGTTGGCGAAGAAGTCGGGGATATAGTTGCTGACGTCTCAGACTGGATAACAAACACAGATTTTACTCAATTTGACGAGAAATTTATGAATGTTTGGGAGCGTAAGAGACATAGGAGACGACTACGGAAGCGCGGCTTAGTCCCAAAATGGGTAGCACCTCCTGACTACAAACCTAGATTTCCAGAATGGAACGCTGCACGCTTGGCCAGGGAAGCAGCTGAAGAGAGCGGATATGAAATCGAGGATGAGACTATGAGCGCAGATGAGAGAATCAGGTGAGACGCGTCAGTAATCGCGATAGGCCTTTGGGCCTTAGTGAAGAAATCATATTGGCAACATTGCAGTACATAATTTTTGGGCCGCGACTACTACTCTCATTCGAGTTTCCACTGTGTACAGGCTATACAGGATGTAATTCGATTTTGCATTTGCGAATGGTGGACTGTTTACAAGGCGTTCACTGGCTTAGGTGTTGCGGTCTCGTCAGAAAGAAAAAAGTTAATAGTCAAAGAATACTTGACGATTATACCATCTTATAACACATAATAGTAAAAATGAGAACTATGTAAGCTTCGGCTTGTAAGATGCTGTCTACACCAACGCAAATTTAAACCCCTCTGATTATTTCAAGTTGTGTACATATATTTCATCAAGTCGTAAGGGCTTGGGGACTGCCGCATTCCCGCATTGTTCATCCTGGAGATCTTGACTTTGTTCTAGTCCACAATGACCCCCATTGCCAAGAATCATGATTCCGCCTCAAGCTAAACGTCAACTCCAGATATTCACCAGTGCCAACCCCATACCAGATGTCATATCTACTAACACCACTTACGCAATCCAGGTAGATTAAATAGGAAACGATCAAGATCTAGTCGTAAAACCAGAGACTTTGGTGAGTCGGGTCCAAGTGACCGGAACGCCGATGACGAAATTGATCTTCTAGTCTATGACGGTTCGGCACCAACCTCTTAGTTCACGACAGACCAACTTCTGATTGGACAACGAAAACGGACTGAGACAAAGCCATCCAAATATCCAACTTGATCGCTGTTAGTATCTGATGTCATGACTAGTATTGCTGCTATTGTGTAAGATGGAAAAGCTGAAGCATACCTACGGCAGTTCTGGATGATATCGGAGCTGTGGCGTAGGTTGTCCAAGTTGTAATACTATGGGTCAGTCTTTTCGCTAGACTTACAAGGGATATTTAAGACTCATGAACCCTCTCAGCTTATTTGTTATATAGTGAATTAATATCTGATATTACGAGACATTAAAGCTTAACCTGCAACAAGATACCCTCTACCTATATTCAATAACTACAAGACAGATTAACACCAAGAACAAACTCACAGCTAAAACAATGACTTCCTATACCACTTCCCAAGAATCTGAACCTCTCCCGCCAGGAGCCTTTCCCACAGACGATATGCTTCCTACACAGGATTCCAGTTTAGGTTCCTCAGACTCTCATCATCATCACAATAAATTACACAAACGAGAAGACCCAAGGGGTTGGAGCGACGAAGAGAAAGCAGCACGAAGACATCAACATACGGATTCGGGTATTGGTTTAACAGATCCAAGCCTGTCCTCGAACTCTCACTCTCATGACAAAGCGAACGAAGGGGCTTTTCAGTCCAATAATGCTACTCTTCGAAATAACGATGTGGCACCAAGCACTGATTCTTCCACGACAAGAACACCTAACTATCAAGGAAATGATAGCAAGCCCGGTTTCATAACTGGTGCTTACGGCCATGATGATGTCAATAGCAGCGGCCATCCCTATCCTAAGTCAGCTACGGAGGATATGTCTTCTCAGAATCAAACCAGCGCAAGGGGTATCGGCGCCGCCGGGCCTGCAACCGGGATAGCCACTGCTACCTCAACCAACAATACGGAACTGGGGCAAATGCCCGAGGATCGAAACATCATTCGAAATGGCTTGCGTCAAACCAGCAATATTGAGCACCAGGATCAGTATTGGGGTGACGTTCCCCGTGGAACCGGTATTTATAACACAGTTACCGGACACGGTAGCCCAGAGACAGCCACCGAAGGCTCCGTTCACGCACATGGCCCTCCTCTGGGTCACGATCAGCAACGCGCATTCCCACTTGTGACTTCCAACAATGCCACTCGTGATGACGCTGGTAACCGCAGCGGGTCCCGGTTTAAGGAGAGCCTAAACGAACCCACCACAGGTGCAGCTACAGGTGCAGCTGCAGGTCTCGCTGCCTCCGAACTGGCTGGAACGCGACGAGACCATCGGCATGAAGATGATCTGAAGGAGCCTACCTCCCGCAAGCACCACGAAGCAGACACGAAAAAGGAAAGCAAACTTGGCGGCTTGTTCCATCGGGATCACAAGGACGAGAAGGAAACTAAATCTGAGAAGAAACTCAAGGAACCAGTTCCTAGTAAAGATGGCAGGCCTTTGACCGAAAGGGATGCTGGAGTAGCACTTGCCGCTGCTACTGGTGCGTACGGTGCGAAGGATCATGCCCACAAACATGACAAGAAAACCAAGCAATCCGAGCATGGAGTGACAGGTGACAAGGGAGATGCCCTTTACCAGCACCCCAACGAGAAGATTGATTCAGACGATCCTTTCACAGCTGCCGGATACGCAAAGCCCGGTAGTCAATCCGGTAGTCAGGGTGCTAAAAGATTACGAATAATGCCTATCCCCCTTCTGAAGACGTGTCCACCAGAGACCACCCTTTTACCTCTCAACACGCAGAGAAGCCACATGAACGAAACGACTCGAAACTTGGGTATGGACTCGCAGCTGCTGGCGTAGGGGCCGGCGCAGGCTATGCTGCTCATGAGCATGCTCACAGGGACAGCGACAAGCGCCAGGTACATCCCAACGAGCAAGCATTCCACGATTCAACAACACAGTCAACGGCAACTACGCAGCCGTCTAACTCGGGCTATGTTATCGGTAAACCCCAACTCGCAGTGCTCTCGGATACTGGAGACAATTCTGCCCGCTCTGAGAAGAAGCAGAACTTGCCGCAGACAAGTTCTAGCGCCAACCGCTCCCTCAACGACCCCAGCCGCCATGGCGAATATAACGTTCTGCCAGACGGTACGCCTTCCGGTGTCAACATCGGAGATCATTATGGCGACAAGAAGAACGTAGTGTCTTCGCCGTCGAACGCCACACGTGACCCCACGACTACAGACAGTCACACCGGTGCCAAGGCGGCGGCAGCCGGTGCCGGTGTTGCTGGGGCGGGCGCTGCGGCTCGCTACACTGGCAAGCGTAAGAGTAACGCCTCGTCCATACCGTATGAGGTCTCCGGCGCCAATGGTTGCGCGCCTACGGATTCTACACAAGGCAGCACGTACAAAACTCTACCCACTGGCACTCCCTCCGGTGTAAACGTCGACGACAGCCACCAATATGACAAGCATAATGTTGCCTCATCGTCTCCCACTAGTGGCACTCGTGGCACTGTAGACGACCATAGCCACAGCCGCGCTAAAGCTGCCGCTGGTGCTGCCGGCGTTGTCGGAGCTGGAGCTGCCGCAAAGCACCACTCCCACCGCGACGCCGCCGATAGCACTTCTGCCCCCTCGACCGCTTCTCGCGACCACCAGTCTCCCACCACCAGCTCCAGTGCCCGTGCATCAACGGACTCGAGCCACGGTGGCCAGTACAACGTTCTCCCGTCCGGCACTCCCTCCGGCATTAACATCGGCGAGCGCGAAGATGTCGGCCGCAAGAGCCTAGAGAACACCCCCAACAAGGCCAAGACACCTGCCACGGCAGCGATTCCCACTGCCGCTGGTGCAGCCTCTGCATCGAAGAGGGATGCTGCCGGCGCCACTGGGATAACTCCCTTAGGTCTGAAGCCTGGCGATAAGGTGCTGCACAGGTGCAGGAACTGCGGTGAGGATAATGATATTACTGGATACTTCCGCACGTAAGAGCGTGTATGCGAAGGGGAATAATGGAGGATAGGAATGGGAAAGTTGGAGTTCTTATGATATGTAACGATTACTTGGAAATGAACTAAGTCACTGGTCGGAATTAGGAATGACGGGAATGTGATGATGTAGGCGTAAGGTTTAGCTGTAACGAAAGGACAACAGATAATGTACGATATATCAAAAGATGATAATTAGTTCTTATGCAATCCATGATCAAGCCGTTATTGTATTCTTGCTAACTATAGTAACTATCTATCGGTATTGTAGTCTCCTAATCATCAAGCGGAATCTGTCCCCTCTTGTTAAACCATGTAAAACGTTATATAAGGTTGTATATATATTACTTAACGTACTTTATGCTACGGTACAACGTCCGCCCCGGATCGAATTGATACCATCATATCTTCGGTCCCGGATCATCGCTCATAATGATATCCCGTGTCTTAGTTCTCTACCTGCAGCAAGCTCTCAATAATAGAATAAATAGGTAGGAATGTATAGGATCTCGACGATACAGTCTCTGATTATGCTAATGTAGCCGAGGTATTTTCTGCTTGCTAGACTAGGGCGATAGCCTGAATCCGCTGGTGTCGAAAGGGTAACGGGATCTACAACCAAAAAAGGAACTACTAGAGCACAAAGATACTCCACTTGGCGTAGTGGAGTATGAAAAAAGTGCAAAAGTAAATGCATGAACGGGGAGTCGAACCCCGAGCTCAACCTTGCATTGGAAGATGGAAGGGTTGAATGTTACCGCTACACCATTCATGCTTATGCTTATAATGAGACTCTAATATTGCGCATTATATTGCAAAGCCCTAAGACGGCTAACCTACCCATCAGGAGACAACAATCCCAAGGTCGGCCTCTAGTATTCAGTTACAATAGCATTGGCATTTCGCAATTCATTATTTACATTATTCATTCATGGCCATCAGTAGATATTTGCTAGGAAACCGTTCATAGAAGCACCATAACGCATGGGATAAAAGAGCTGTGTGAATGTTGATGCAGGCCTACGTATATCAAAATGCACATGTCTCGGTCCCTAGAAAACAAAGTAGTTGTTTCCTTCGCATTTACTCGAATCATAAAGGCGATTTAGGCATCGCCATAAATAATACAATATAGTTGTTAGTATTGACGTGTAAGCCCCGGTGCGGTGCAGTGGTCTCGAAAGGGGAGAGCTCAGCAGGCTTTTTCCAATGCCAGTGACTGTCACTCAAGTGCAATACGCTTCTTTAAACAACAAACAACATAATAATTCCCACTTGGTGTTTTCCTGACGTTGCAGAAACCAAGTAGTGCCCTAGAGAGCTAGTGGTATCGACATTGGGGCAGACATTTGTAAATTCCAGTCGTCAAGGGCGACATCGTGAGGACCACTGCGGTTCAGTAAACACACCTCAGGCCCATTCCACTTCCTGCAAGACCTTGTTTTCCTCTTTCATTCAAACATCACCCAAAGTCCATCAAATAACGATGTTGTGAACGAACATCCACTTTCATACTCATAGGCCTCCCCCAACTCATATCATCTGCCACTTATTTATTCTGTTTCCACACACCTGCATAACAAAAAAAGCCAGGACCTCCTCGTTCGACAATACCAACCCATGGACGATGCCATGCAGCTCGATATGGCAGTCTACCAGGAGCTTCTTCGATGGAGCTGGGGGCGTCCGTCGAATTCCTACAATCTAACCCACGACGGCAAGGAATCCGTCCCTCCGGAGCTACTCAACGCACATTGCTCAAAGCTTTATATCGAGTTCTTGTCCGAGTTGGAGCCGCAAGAGATGGAGGCATCCAGCTCAGAGAAAATGGCTCTCACTCACTCCGTTCTCAAGGTCGACTTCGTGACACCCGTTGACGATTACCAGGGCGCCCGAATCACTATGGACTTGAATGTATCAGGACGAGGCCCGGTGGGCGGTATCCTGTTCATGAAGAATCAGACGTACTCTGGAGCGACAACGTCGTCTCTGCGCACCTTCTCCTTCCGTATGAATGGACCTGCGAAACTTGGCCAGATCATCGAGACCCTCACCAGCCAAGGCCTACAGCACTTCCAGTTTGGGGTCGATATCAACGGCGAGTTCTGCGGTTGTCGTGACTTTGTGTAAGCTCAACTTTCTACGACGCCACTAATATCGATGCTAACGTAATTCTTCCCAGCACCCAAGCCTTCTACCAGCTACATAAGCGTGGTTATGTTGATTCCCAGGTTGAACACATCCACCCAGAAGAACCCTTCATGCCTAATGGTCTAACGGCTTATAACATTCTGGCAATGGGCTTTAACCGCCAGGGTATGAATTTTGAACGCCCGGTCGACAAAGGCAAATTCTCACAGTACACTCGAGTGATCGAACCCTCTATGAAATACCGTGACTAAAGTCTTAACGAAGGTTGACTGAAGTTATGTTGTCCCCCCTTTTTCCCCTTTTTTATCGACAGGGAGGTTTCTTTCTGGTTGCTTTTAACGGAGTCTCAACGATACCCAGGATTGTTAATTAAGATGCGTGAATATGGAAAAGGGAAATACCCGCACAGATGGAAATTGCTTTGAGCCATAGATTAATGCGAAAGTTCGTCGGAAGGGTGGTTGAGGATGGACTCAAGAAATCATGGTAGTCTGCGGACTACACTTACAATCCTCATCTCCATTACGCAGATGTTAGGACTATGAATCACGGATATAAGGTTTTAACGGAACTTAATTCTTATCGTGCTGTTGCATTCTTTATGAACGAATCAAAGGAGAGAGACTTGCTTACTTTTTTCTCATGTAGCCACCATTTGGCATCGCTTTCATTTGCAGGTTTTGTTTGAAATGTAGTATAAGCAAGGCTTTATACTGGCATAACCCTCGAGGTAATAATGATGATTATGCTTACTTCATACTTGGCAAGACAGTGAGAATTTAATTGCATCCAAAACTGCTACATAAAGGTTCTCCTATTCATCAAGAGATGAGTTTTCAGCCACTGCTGACTGGCTTTTCGAGAATGATACGCTATTAGAATTAAAGCCAGTTTGCATTATAGAGGCGTTCTGGTTTTGTTTCGTATGGGGCACTAACTACATGAATTTGTTCCTGACGACTGACTATATTTAGTTCGGCTACGTCAGGAGGGTGGTACTACAGACCTAGCCCCTGGACATTACATTACATAAATAGACTAATACTAATAAGAACAAGGTCGACCTATTATGGATTTCTGTACCTCGAAAGAGGTATGTATACATGATTGTTAGTCCAAATTATATAAAGGCAGTCCAACGTTGCTACAACACATTGTTTCGGCTTTTATGATAGTTATTACCGTCGCAATCCCATTGTTCTCTTTTTTCCTTCCGCATGAAGAAGCATGGCCGCACGGCATTACATACCTTGAATTAGTCAAGTACCAACATTGTGAAGCTCACGCTAAGATCAGCAGATCTACGGTGGAATTTCTTTATGTACGAGAATGGAGCTATCTCCCCGTAGGGTTCAATCGCATTCGCCTGGGGCTGGTCTGCCATATCAGGGATCAACCCCCCCATGTTCAAGTTCTGCCTTACGCCGCTAATTTAACCCTGGTTTTGGGGGGGGCTGAATTGTTAGTTAGTTAGTAGGGACTTTAGTGACTTGACTTTTCTTTGTAGCGGACTAGAGGGCGCAGTAAGCGGTCAGGCAACACTACTTTTTCGAACTGAATGCTTTGATTCGCTAGAGCCCGACAGTTAGCACTGATTTTCTCGTCGTGTCCGTGCTCTCGAGTCCTACCAAGAGGGGATGTTGTACTGTTTTACTATCAGCCAACAATCTTGGCTGATGATGTACAGTGTATTATGACATAGAAACAACGCCAGATTGAATTAGGCTTATGGCGCTTGTTGGCGAGACTTTACCACATATAGCTACCTAGATGCACGACTCATTCAGCCGCAGTCTACAAGACTTTGGTTGTGGATCTGATGTAAGTGAGTGTGAGTGTGTGTGTGTGTGTGTGTGATGGGCGTTTCGTCAGGAGATGAATCCTTCATTACCTGGGTATTGTTGTCCAGGGTTCCTTTCGATAGTCCATCTCTGTAGCGTGTTGCCTATTTATTAGTCTGGAGTAGCTTCGCTAAACATTTTCGAAGATTTTGGGTCCTTTTTCTTATTTTTCGTATAATAATTCCTCGTACTCTCTCCTGCTTAGTCGATCTCTGGTAGTATTCGATTACCCATTCTTGTAATCGGCGTCAGACAAAAGCAGACAAAGAAGACAATTGGCTTGATCTTGTTCCTATTTAAACTCTCGTACGAATTGTTCCGTTTGCGAATCCCACGAAGATGGACCACCAAGAGAAATACGTTCACGCTGGACCTCAGTATCCTCAAGGCAGCGATCCTCAATACCAATTGCAGCCTCAAATGCAGCCTCAACAGCAAGCTCCCACGCCCGTGGGAGCGTACGCGCATCCTCACACCCACCCTCATGCGCCCCAGCAGCCGCCGCAAACGATTCCTCGAGAAGCTTACGGCCAACAAGGTGGTGAATGGCAATCGAGTCTATGCGATTGTTCGCCATGCTCTAGCTGCATGTTAGCCTGGTGTCTACCATGTCTTTGTAAGTGTCTTGATTTCGACGATATATCGCACGATAGATATCGATTACCTGGCTAACGGTATTTTTTTTTCTCTCGTAGTACTCGGTCAGACATCCGAGCGGATTCGGGACCCCTCGATGCAGACGGCCGACATGATGAACAGCGATTGCATGATTCACGGTCTTATCACCTGCTTCACTGGCTGCGGATGGATGTATGTTTTCCCTCATGGTTCCTTTAGGTTGATTCCAGCGCTGACCTTCGTCACAGCTACTCTATGCTTAAGCGAACCGAGATCCGTGAACGCTACAACATCGAGGGAAGCGGATGCGGCGATTGCTGTATATCGTACTGGTGCCCGTGCTGCGCTCTAATCCAACAGGACAACGAAGTCAAGGTCCGCCAGAGCAACGCGACACCGATCGCTCAAGCCTACCAGTCTCCTCCAGGCATGCAAATGCCAGCTCCTGCTTACACGCCGCAGCACTAAGCGCTCGACGCGAACACTTGATCTCTTAATTCGGAGTTACCGATCTTCCATAATGATTTCTGGTGATGATTGTAAAATTAGTCAAGGGCGGTTGGAACTTGCCTCGACCTAAGTTGGACATAGTTATGAATTTTTAGGTTGTGGGCGAAGATACGCGTTGAATTTTATGATAACACATGCTATTGAAATACGCGGATGGAAGGGAATGTGTTTGGCTGAGGTATACCCAGGATGAATCAGAACGGAAAAAGCATTAAAGATATTAGTCTAGAACGAGCTTACAGGCGAAATGTTACTTTATTTGAATATAGAAACCATATAAATGGAGCTTCACTTCAATCCTAGGTCAATTGCGAATATTAATCACGTAGACAATGAACTTTCGACGTCGGCTGGTTTTAACCATCGTAAGATATGGCATTTGTTTGGTTTCAAATATAATTGCACTTTGGCATCCAAGTCAATAACATCGACTTGCACCAAATGAATCTCGAATTATTATTAACCAAGAGTATCTATATCTATTTTCACAAGATGTCTATTATAAACTGCATAATCACAATTAGATTCATTCGTGTTATCCGTAGCCCGCGATGGCATCAGCCCAGAACTTTACCTGGCCTGTGCCGAAGTATAACTTATTGTCCCTCCAGGCCGAGTTTCCCATCTTAAGGCTTCGTAAATATTACAGTCTTGGATCTTGTAACCAGGAATAACCTCGTCTATGAGCGGGGCCTCTAAGTGAGCGACGAACTGCGCTTTCTCTCCCTCTGTAAAGTCAATCCAGCTTTCGCCCTCCGCATTCCCACGCGATATTTTAGACATACCCGAATGCGCTGGACCGGTACCTATGGTACCGCGCCAACGAGTATAGTACCTTGTATATCCCTCAGGAACCGCCGGTATATCTGACCGCGCACGTTTGAAGCTGGTGATTTGAGAGCTTCCATCGATTCTACCCTGTTCCGCATTTTCGTCCTGCCCCCTCTTTCTCTTTGACCCGAGCTGAGATCCGCTCGAACTCGCGTCAGTACTGTCGATTTCTAGGACTTCCACTCTGCGTAGCGGTTCGACTAAGCGAATATAGCTTTGGAGGTCATCGTCGCTTTGCGCAATGATCATTACACCTTCAGCTGCAGGCATGAAGTTGAAAGTCGCCTCGAATACGTTGTTCAAGATAGTCCTTCTGATCTCCACCCAACCGCTGCCAGATTCACGTTGAACTCCTAAAAGGGTTGCGTTCACTATGTAGGAGCCTACAAGCCCGCGGTTGCGTACGACGTTTGCCACATATTCTCGATGAGGTTGCAAGCGCGACGCTGCCGCCTTCTCGAGCTTTTCTCATGCGCGAGGATACTATGCTGCTTTTTCAATTCGCGGCGCACGGCAGCGTTTTCTTTCGCCAAAGCTGCATACTCCTTGCATACCTGCTTGACCTCTTTCTTATCCCATCCAACCCAGAGCATCTTTTGAAAATCATTACCTACTTTTTGACAGTATAGCCCTTTAACTTCCGCCATTGCCGCCATCACGACGTCAAAGTTGATCCCGCGGAAGGGCATGGGGTTTGGGAGCGTATCCGGCTCAGCGTAGTAAGTTTCAAGGAACATACTAACGTCAAAATTCAACTTCTCCTCCAAGGTAGCCAGACTATCAAAGTCTGCTTGTCGGCGACCGGAAAAGCATGATTCCTTGTAGGCCGAGCATTGTGCTTCCCAGTCCGCCTTCATTTGATCAAACTGGCCCGGATTAAATGCCTTGTACTGTCTCTTGATATCGCCAAACTATAATCTTTTAGTTGGCGACGCTGATACATTAACTTACACCAATATGTAAGCATGTGAACGTACATCAGGTTTGAGAGATTCATTACGAAGGATTTGCCGCAACTCATCCTTCGGACAAGCGTCAATAGGCCCTAGCATCATTCCATAGTGTCGGATCTGAGCCTCGAGCCATGGTTTCGTCGCTACACGTAATGACTCTGTACTCCATTCGCGGAGTTGGTCTTCATTGAAACCTTCGGGCTCGAAGAGGAGCCGTTTGATTTCCGCAGGCTCCGCACGAGGTATGCCCTTTACGGTGAGCCTACCATTGTATTTGAAGCCTTGGCCAAATACCGGCTGTGGTTTGGGGGCCAAAGGCTCGTATTCCATCCTCGATAGGCTATGAGGTTGTATTATAGATATCGAGTAAGCGAATAATTCTAACTTAGTTGGTATGTCTTATAAGTACCAGGTAGTTACCTATACAATATAAGTAGTACTTAAAGATTCGCACATATGCATCGATAGCGGAGTGAAAGTCGACACCTGATGATCTTGATGATGGAGGTTAAAATTCCATTAAAACTGTTGTGATTGTGGATTGTAGATTGTATGTAGGTACCTAGATTAAGAGTTTCCGTACCTGAGCAACTGCTGTGTTACTCGACAGTCCGGTCGCTTGGAGACTCCGTCCCCTGTCCAGGGGTACGTACCTAAGAAGGGAAATAAAATATGCGGGGCTGGTACCTACCTAGGAAGTGGGATGTATTCCCGTCATGGAAGTGGCTTAGTAAGAATTAGGTACCTTGATACTTCAACAATCGACCCTTTGACCCTTTGCCCCTTTGCCCCTTAACTGTTCACATATATGGAAGAATATGAGTGGTAATACATAATATATTACATCAAAGCAGGCCGCCATAAAATATAAAATATATCAGGATCACATTTACACTTCTAAAGAAAGCAACTCGTTAATCATTCGTATCACCTACTTCACCCAGCCATTTTCTTTTCCAGATCCAGAAGTATCCGATGGCGCGCGATGCCGACGTCTGAGGCTCAGGTATATAGCAACCACCACAGATACCCAGTGGCGTAACTATACCCCGCCACTCGATTGTGATCGTTGAATATTGCAGCCGTAAGCAGACGGTACATGCCGCAGGAGACGCGTCTACTTTGCCCCGTAGAGAAAATGGCCCGATGTCATCTACCCCATCGGATGCCTCAAGCGTGTACGAATCACCATCCGTACTGGTCTTGCGGAAACATAGTATAATAGGTGGCCCAACCCGGGCTCCAGCCAGTAGGCTGTATACGAACGTCCCGCACCATTCTTCCTCGTCTATATTCTTTGCCAGGTCACGCACTCGTGTGGTATACCATGACCACCACCCCTCACCTGCGAAGGGGTAGAAGTAGCGGCCTTTTTTCCCTCGAATGGAGATCAGATTAGGTGTAGGAAGTGGGAATCGTGCCCGTAAAGATGAAGATCCTGACCATGTACCATGACCGGTATCTTCCTTGTCGTCGTCAAAGTACCAAGAACCAACGAATTCAACGTTTCTTGGATTTGGGAGTTCTGTTGGAAAATCAGTATTCTTGGAAAATGACCTGGCTTTCAGCAGACGCAAGATACTAAGCCACTCACCTGTTGATGTATAGAAAATGTTCCGCGCAACAAGTTCTATTAGAAGAAGTGTATGCGTCTGTCTACCTATCCATGAATTTTGAAATTTGTCGTATCCTTGATCTATTGTATTGCCGTCGTATATTTTCTTTAAGATATTGAGGTAACTATTCGTAACCGGAAGCTCCATAGGCAAAAGATGCGCCCTAGCCTGACACCATTTTTCCAGCTTGCTCAGAACCAAGCAGAAAGCGAACTGCAAAGGATTCTCACCGCCGATGCACTGATCGATCCTGATAATTTTCAGGTCTCGTGACATAGAAAAGAGACTTGGACACAAGTTGTCGAGTACAGCAGCGACATCAGGGTTACAGGCTGTCGTATCTGCACAGAGCAGTCAGCGAAGCTATCCCAAAGAGGAAGTAGGGCCAAAACGAATATATCATACTCACATCCCCATATAGGTAGCGTAGAAAGGAAAGCGACAACTCCTTGTATGAATGCTTTCGTGTCCTCACTGAGTTGCGGTGGCTTTCTCATAGTCAGCGTAAGGTTCCCGCGAACCTTTACACTTGATGCTATTGGCTCTGCTAATCTTTCCAAATCTACCAATGCATTTGGAAGCCGGGCTACTGCTATAGCAAGACAGAGCCACGCCATCCTTGGGCCTTCATTGCGTTGGCAAGGCTTATTGGGACCATCGATATAACTATCCATAAAACGCACCAGCGCAGTCTTATCCCCGAAGGTGGCCGAGGTTAGTTCGGGCAGCTAATATCACGGAATTAGTTTTGGACCTGAGGATCATTGGGTTAACTACGATGAAATAATACATGAAGTTGGAAAGACATTCGGAAGACCGCAGCATTGTCACACGCTCTATTGAGAAACCGACACGTCTGGCCGATTGATAGAATATCTAGTGCATTGCATCTTCCAGCAATGAGCTGGAGTAATTCGATAGGCAAATCTGTGATGGCAGACATCGCAAGTCTATAAGAACTTCGACACGAAGATGAACGCTGGATACCGAAGATTCATCAACGGGGGACATAAGAGTATATAAGAAGAGGGGTTAAAACTAAGGGATGAAGTCCAGAAGCTATCTAGCTAAAAATATATTCGATAGCTCAGCTGGGATTGTAGGCATCCAGCTTAAATATATGATTCGCTCAGTAACATCGCGTCTTCATTCTGCCCCGCTGTAAAGCTCGAAGTCGCATGGATGTAACCCAAGCATCTCTACAGATGCAATGCGTCGTGAAACCATAAAGCATGCAAAAACATGCAGTGATCAATATAGCAACTCTACCTATGTATTTAGGGTTATTCCTCATGCACTTCTGCAGTTACATATCGAAGCCATCAAAGGCTTAATCCTCAGTACGCTGGGTTGTAATAACAGGCGTGAGTATTGTAGGTATTACATCAAGAGACAAGCTGACTAGGTATTCCCTGTAATCGAATGGTCTCATGATGAAATTGAATTAGCGGGTCTGCTCAGGCACCGCTCAGGTAAATTTGTACACTTCGCCATTCTCATGATACAAGGTTCGAACCTCTGTTTCTTCGCCATAAACAAATTCAATACCTACAATATTTTAATAACTATACTTATCTCTTCTTCTCAATATACTACTTATCGTCTCATTCACCTAATCATCCACGTGAAGAAAATAGTTACCGTTGCATCACATCTTACTTTCGCTTTTTCCCTAAGAATGGCCATCCTAATGAGCCTACCTAATGAGATCCTCATCTCAATTCTCGACGCCCTTGCCAATGTCGACCTTCAGTCACTCATCCTGTTACAGCTTATGAACCGCCGGTTTTGTGCGCTTGTGAAGGATATCTTATACGACGTTCAGAGGATCTCGAGTAGTAACGACGGGGATGGTATTGAGGGAACGCAAATAAATTCTCTTTGGAAAACTAAATTCGAAGGTCTATTCGATACGGCAGATTGCTTTACGGACGCGGAAAGGAAAAAGATGGCATATCTAACCCTCAACGGCGACTACACGCTTCCCTTCCGCAGGCTCCCGTGGGCACAAACGGAGAGTAAGCGTGACGCGTATCTCCGGCCAGAAGCGAGTTGGCGCGAAATTAGCCTCACTTTCGGCCGAGATCCCATTACCCACTTAGATGTAGTTAAGAGTTATTCCGCTCCGGAAGGCGACGCGGTTGACTATTACCAAGTTGATCTACCATCGTCTGGTATGACAATGGGTCTCTTTTACGATGTCCTTCTATGCGACAAGGCGACGTTTGGCCATGAGACGGGGAGTTGGGAATTAATCGTCGGCCGCCGACTACGTAGTTTCGATGTTTTATTCGAATACGAATGCTTCATCCCTGATGATAAAGACCTGGTCGATATCGGCAAAGAGGCACGTCAAGCTGCAGTATTGTATGTGCGGGGTGGCCCAGTGAGCCGTAAATTTACTCCCGAAATCGTGGAGGATAGTTGGGTTGTTAACAGTCAGATGGATCGGCGGCTACTCCCGTGGCAGGGGCCCATTCAGAACTTTATCTTTACAGGGTATTTCGACTAGATGCTTAGGGATTAGGACTATTACCGATTCACGATAATATTTATGGGGTGTAAGACGGATACTCGTTGAAATCATCCGTTCACTTACACTATATATGAACTTTTGCTCTAAATTGAATTACGTCATATTTGGAAGAAGTCCTAGAAAGTCAGTCGGTCAAGGCTGAAGTCCGTCGTCGTAAACTCCCCGACGGGATAATCCCCTAGGCTCATTTATCAGCATTGAGCGAGTTTTTTTTTTTTTTTTCTAAACAATGTAAGATCTCCGTTACACAAGACAACATTCCGACCAATAAAGTCATCCTCGTAGGACTTCATACCTCTTAATATTCGAGATATTGATTCCTAATCGTCGATATATAATCATCCAATTAGTAATAACAAGTTTTTCTTTTCTTGTCTATCGGCGAACAATTGGCAGCCCCATTTCATATTCCGGCAGTTGTGGTTGTTTAGGTAGATATGTATTCTCATCCAAAATACATAGCTCGTTTTGAGCTATAGCTACCATTCAACTACCTTTTTCTAGAAGACAATTGACATACACGATTCAAAATACAGTGGGGTCTTGAAATCCGTGAACATCCCGGCTAGGTTCATTCACTAGGTTCACATACAACACCGATGTAGCCAATGGAATTTGTAATGATGTAGTAACGAAGCCTATAACTATGTTACAGAAATGATGGAATAGGAAATAACAACCGACACCGCTTTACTTCCGCTGTGCTTCGGACCCGTCCAGAACGAGTAGCACGTTTTAGTCCCGTATAAAATACTGATATACTTACTAATACAAAAAGATCCACCCCTGAAAAATAGTTCGGACCTGTTCCTGAAGTTTCTATATACATCTAAATGTATAAATATTGGGTACCTTTCTGGGCCTAACACGTTAATAAGAGGGTCTGTCCTTCATCTACTCCAACTTCAATTACAACATTTAGACCATCAATTACAACACCTTTAATAGTCTTCTTTTCACCTGCTGCGCCTCTATTATACATCCTAAAACACCAACTTTCATCCACACGATAACCATGGCTCCCTTCGGCAAGATTTACTCCTACCCCGGAAACTTCCGTGCTGAGCGGGTAAGTTCTTTTTATGATGTCTAAGTCAGATCTATCAAAGTCTAACCTTTTTCGCAGGCTCAAGTTGTGGCCGCTCTCAATGGCCTCGAAGTTCCCCTAGCTGAGAATTTCAAGTTCAATGTGGACAACAAGACACCCGAATTCCTGGCCAAGTTCCCCATGGGAAAGGTGCCAGCTCTCGAGTGCGCTGATGGTTTCTGCGTTGCCGAGGGCGGTGCCATCCCCTATCACATCGCGCGCTCGGGACCCAAGAAGGATCAACTACTCGGTGCCGACATCAAGACCCAGTCCCGTATCGACCAGTGGGTTTTCTTCGCCGAGAGCGAGCTTGTCGAGAATGTCCTTCCGCCTGCCATCATGGCGTTTTTCAAGTTAGTGCCTCAGGACGACACGCGCTATGACAGATGTGCCGCAAGCGTCGAGCGCGCTCTTAAGCGCATAGAGCTCGCCCTCAAGGATGGCCAGAAGTTCCTCGTTGGCGACAACGTCACCCTAGCCGATGTCATGGTGGCAGGCCCTCTGTTCTTTGGCTCCAAGTTCCTCATCGACGCCGAAATGCGTAAG
This sequence comes from Entonaema liquescens, assembly GCA_902805475.1. Classification (NCBI taxonomy): domain Eukaryota; kingdom Fungi; phylum Ascomycota; class Sordariomycetes; order Xylariales; family Xylariaceae; genus Entonaema; species Entonaema liquescens. The sequence goes on from CADCSX010000006.1 coordinate 2,590,613, forward strand.
GACGTCCCCAACGTCGTTGCTTGGGCGCAGCGACTAGCAGCTCTTCCCGAGTTCAAGGCCTTAGGCGAGTTCAACTTGTTGGAGACTCGCGTTAAGGCGTGAAGAAGCTTTTAGGATAGCGGGGGTATCTCCACTGTTACGAAGATATGAATATATGGGCATCACGAAAAGCTTTAGGAAGCACTAAAATATTAACGAAGACGGATTCGGCTAAAGCCGGAAGGTCTAACAGTGTCGCAGCATAGCATATTTTATGTCTATTGTTCGAACTGTAATTCGGAGGTGGGAAGTATCGGTAATTAACACGATAGTTTCAAATCATCATACGAATACGAATACAATTATTTCGGCCCATAAATCTATCTCTCAGACTATTTCAGTCCTTGTCACATCTTGCGTGCTCTAAATATTTATGTGTAGAGGTATATATATATCGCCTATCAGTGTAAAATATCTAACCTTGTAGCAATACGCTTACAACTCTAAGCTAATAGCTAATAGTTGAATATCAATTGCCCAAAGGGGATCCATCCCCCTAGGCTCAAGTCTGGAACAGTAGCGCCTAAGAGGTACCTATGGATGTAACCAAGATCACAACACAACTATGGGGTGCTGGTTGTTCGCGAGGTGTATATAAAGATAGATGATCCTCGTCGTTGCGCTTCATCATTCCGAGCTTACCAATTCACGCCCTTTCATATACTATCAGCCATTCCAGTCGAGTATAAGCGAATCAGCAAGACGCAGACCCACCGGGAGGATGACGACAGTAGTAAAATACTACGCAGCGGGAATATCAGCTAGGTGCGCCCTCCCGTCTACAAGCCGCCGCCGGACTCCGGTCCCGCAAAGTATATTACGGCCCGGACCCGCGACGCTTCAGAGACGATTCATATGTTTCAAATCTTCCAAATTTCCATGTATAATCCAAACTAGGAAAATTTCTAGTGTACGAGGAAGCAGTCCAGCAAGCAAAAACACAGCAACATCAACAATACCGAGCGGCAGTCAACAAAAATTGAAAGGTGATATGGCACAAAACACAAACACTCATCTCATTGTTGTCGCACTGGAAGCTTCAATTGTTCCAGTCCCGGCGCTAGATCTGCCTACTCCATATACATACGAGCTCCGAGAGTACGGCAGGACACGTCCAGAAGAAGTAGCCGAAAGGATAAAAGATGCCGACATAGTTATCGTGACGATTGTCCAGATCCGGGCCGACGTCCTGCGGCCCGGGATGACCCCACGTCTGAAAATGGTGGCTGTGGTAGCATCCGGGACCGACTGTGTGGATCTCGCAGCATGCAGGGCCCGGGGTATCGCCGTTAGCAACACGCCGCATTGTAACACCGTCTCTGTCGCGGAACATGTTGTTGCGCTGTACTTTGCCGCGCGGAGGTCGGTGGCGCTTTCACATACGATGGTCCAGTCGGGACAGTGGAGAAAGGGGATGCTACATAACACTCTTAATAGCCCGGATGGGAGGGCACCGAGGACCTGCCGGGACGAAACTCTTGGGATCATCGGTTATGGTGCCGTGGGGAGGGTGCTCGAGTCTACTGCGAAAAGCCTGGGTATGAAAGTCTTGATATCCGGACGGAAAGGCGACTCGACGGCGCCGGAGGGCCGCACCGCATTCGACACACTGATCCGCGAAAGCTCAGTTATCGTGCTGTGTCTGCCGCGGGTTCCGGAGACGATGAACCTGATATCTGACGCTGAGCTAGATGCGATGAAGCCCTACACAGTTATAGTTAATGTTTCTCGAGGAGGAATAGTGGACGAAAAGACACTGGTGGCGGCGCTAAAGTCGAGAAAGATTGCTGGTTATGGCACAGATGTCTATGAACAAGAACCTGCAAATCCCGATAATAGTCTTCTGGTGGGACCCGACGCCGCTGGTCTCAACATAGTTACTACGCCGCATGTTGCTTGGTGCGCGAGTGACACTATTGCAAATTACAATAGAGCGTTAAAGGAAAACATTGCTGGGTGGCTTACATCAGGCCAACCAAAATATCCTGTCGTATAAGAGTTATAGTTATAGGCTATTAGATATTTAGATCAGCATGTTGCATCATAGATAGAGGGCTGATAATAAAATAGAGGGTGTGCATATTAATTACGCACTTGTTCCTTTGGTGTATTAAATAGCTGGGTTGGCCACAGGTGTGCGCAAGAGTTGCGATGATAATAAATGTAAATAAATACAAAAAAGGGTTGCAGGGCAACCTGGGGAAAAGGTACCTAAGAAAGTAAAGCTTATAAGGGATAATAAAACAGCAAACCATCACCCAGAATGGAATGTCCCAGTGGAGGCTGCGGCCTGAGAAACTGGTGCCACCCCATGACTTGACGGGTAGAAAAATCCAAAGGGGTTTTTCGTAAGGAGAGTTAAGAAGTCACGCCTCCCCAGCTTTTTTGACAGTTACCCAAAGGTCTACGGTTCAAGAGGCTGTTTTCTTTTCTTTTTTGCCTAATTTTTTTCTTTTACTAGCCAGCCACCCTTTCGCGGCGGCATGGTCCGTGATACTCACGCAGCTTGCCGCAGTAGCAGTTGCCATATCGCTCTTCAGGTAGTAGGCAGCATTTCTAGCCATACACAGTGTATTTATTTACTTCTAAATGATATAACTTAACTCGACATTTTCTTGTGTTTTTCTTTTTCTTTAATCGTCACCTTACTTTTGTCGCCATCTGGCTGCCTTGACTTAACTTCGACTTCTGCCAAATAGAATCCTAAAATCAAAATGAGAGATAACAGAGCTCTGGAATAGTTGCATTAGAAAAGATTGTCTCTTAACTTCTATACGAGTCCTATAATTATTTGACTAAGATCCTTCACTAATAGACCATTATAATCCCAAGGCTACTTAAAGCTTCTACTTTGCCAATCCTTATTACCTACCTAGATACTTGATATATATTTGTTTGGTAGCAGTTGTTCGAGCTGTATTTCGTCGAGGAGATTCACACGCCCAAACTGCTTACAACAGTTTGTACACCTGAAAAGGAAATTTTACAGAGTCTGCATGGAGCTTTTTAAGTAGAATACTTACATCTTTCTACTAATAAGCGAATATTGAAATCGGCGACAGTTTGTGCAATAGTACCTTGTAACATCAAATAACTAATGCGTTGTTTTTCGGGTTTTGGGTTCTTGTCTAGAACTAACATGGGTTGCTTGTACGAAGATTCTGGTGAGTTGATAAGGCCAAGATGGTAAAGATGTCGTCGTATACCATATATCAGGTGAGACTAGGTCCGTAAATTTTGATATTCACGTCATAGTAATTTAGCCAAGCTTACGAGACAAGTGACTGGGTGCGTGAGCTAGCGAGTAATCCTCTTATTTCCTTTTCTTTTCCTCTTGTTTCTCTATTCTGTATTTTAATTTCTCAAATTGATACTGTTATTCAGAGGGGAACCCGTTCGACATCGAATCTGATACTTTTCAAAATCGGTAATGACGAAGCTATCTAATATGCCGAGTCGATATAGCTATGAGACTTGCGTCATCCTACCAAGCAGGGGGTTTTGACCCGACTACCTGCTCCGGGTCCACTCAGCCCAACGATAGCTTGGCAATGGGACGCGCAATTTCCACATAGCTTCTAGGTCAGGATCGCGGGTCCGTTCACCACGTTTCCCGGCGACAACCCATGTGGATAATAGTCGATCTCTAGTTTCTTTTATTACCCGAATCGGATGATGCGTGGGGGAAGCAGTAGCCGGCTGTGGTTCTGAATACGAGGCCATGGCTTTCTTTCCCCTGGTTTTGGTGGATAGGGGCGAGTCCCGAAAGACATGGAAAAGTAATAAAAGCTCTAGAACACACCTTAACTAGTTCATCTGCAAGGCTTCTTTTCACACCCCTACGGTATAAGCCATCGACCTGACGAGACAATATGCCACGCTTAGCAACGTTAGCCTTGGGCATTTTCGGACTCGCTGTCCCGGCGTTTGCTGGGCTACTCGACATCTTGAACCTAAAAGATGGCGACGAAGTGCCCGGCAAATACATCGTGAGCCTCAAGCCGAACATAGACATTGGGGTCCACCTAAATTGGGTACACAATGTGCATAAGCGAAGCGTTTCTCGTCGCGGTGCTGTTGGTTTGGAGAAGATGTTTGGGTTTGAAGGTTTCAACGGGTATGCGGGCGAATTCTCGGACGAGGTCATCTCACTGATCATGGCTAATGATAATGTAATGCTCTGCTCCCAACCCCATAGTAACGCGGAACACTGCTAACTAACTCTGATAGGTCCTGGCTGTAGAACCCGACAGAGTCGCGCGTCTGGCGTCCGTAACACAGAACGATGCGCCGTGGGGTCTTTCAAGCTTGGCCTCGCGGTCGCAACTTGCGAATAGCAATACACGGGGCCACAGATATTGTTACGATGAGAGTGCAGGGGATGGGACGCATGCCTACGTACTCGACTCCGGCGTCTTAACGAATAACAGCGAGTTTGGAGGCCGCGCTATTAAGGGTTACAATAGCTGGGCCGATTCCGAGTCCTTCGACGACCACTTCGGCCATGGAACTCATGTTGCTGGCACTATCGCTTCTAACACGTATGGCGTGGCAAAGAAGGCAACTATTGTTGACGTTAAGGTCGTTAAAGGAGAGGTAAGTTGGATTTTCGTTTTGCCATTGTTGGACATTATATTCTTATGCTAACTGAAATTCAGGGCTACTCGACAGTCGCGCACGTTCTCGACGGGATAAACTGGGCCGTGCACAATATCACCTCGACGCCGGGACGAGCGGGCAAGTCTGTCATCAACATGAGTTTAAGTAAGTGCTCACTTTATAATACCTTTCCCTATCTATCATATCTAACAGCGGCCTAGCGTTCAAAAAATCAGCAGCCCTCAACAGTGCTGTCAACGCTGCCTCCTTTCTGGGCGTCATGTCGGTAGTTGCTGCGGGTAACGACGGCATCGATGCCTCAACACGCTCACCTGCTTCAGCTAAATCCGCCTTGACGGTAGGCGCCGTCGACTGGAATCGGACGCGCGCTTCGTGGAGCAACTTCGGCCGTGACGTTGATGTATTCGCGCCTGGTGCCGATGTGGCCTCTTTGTGGAACGTAGAGGGCGCCGAGACCCTCAGTTCTGGTACCTCGATGGCGTCGCCGCACGTCGCGGGGCTTGTGCTGTACCTTAAGGCGCTCGAAACGGGTCTAGACTGGCCTGCCAAGACGGTTGCCCGCGTAAAGGAGTTGGCTACCGCGGACGTCGTCAGTGACGCGGGGAGTGGCAGCTCTAATTTATTGGCTTATAACGGCATTGTGTGATGAGATGTTATATAATGCCAGTTTTATGGGAATAATGGACTACGTTCTGCATACGTGCTTAAAATAGATTACACGGATAGGGGAATTGTGTAGTTGGTACCTGTAATTTATATGTACTAATACGTTAAGCATTTCAACATAATCTTTCCGGCACTTCGGAATCACCTTCATGTGATAAGTTGATCAACTTCATTGGAAAGTACCTAGCTTTTAATTTCTTGTTAGGTAGGATATGGTCAACCCATTACAAACTAGGCATTCGCAATGTACACATCACAATCTTCATTAACATTAGACTGTTCTTCACTAGTATCAACAAGGGCGTACAGTATGTGGGCTACTCAATCGAGTATGAAAAGTTTTGGTAATCGGTATCATCCTAATCCTAGTGTAGGCACCGTAGCCTCGATGCCGGAGATGTAACCCTGTGTAAGGAAAAACAATCGTACATGCAAATCTCAGACCCCCGTACCTCAGCAAGAACTTTTCTGGTCCGTTCCATGCCCCCGCCAATCAAAACGAGGGAGTAAGCGATACCCCCAAGAGCTCATTAGAGTAGAGAAAGTCTCATGATCAACTTCGCGGAAAAAGAAAAGGTGGCATGGTCATTGTCGTCACCTGTGTTAGCAGTACTTTGAATTTAGTAGTACTGTTGGATCTAACCCGAAGCCCCTTAAAAAGGTTCTAGGGTATCTGCGATTCGGCGGTTAACATGATGCCTAGTGGTAATTGCCGCCCCAACCACCTTGCTGTTGCCGCCCGCCATAGTAGTTGCCGAAACCCTGGTTACCTCCGTAACCTCCTCCATAGGGGCCGTTGCCGTGTCCTTGGCCAGCAGTGCCTCCGAGACCGTAAGCGCTCCCTGCGGATTGGTTCCCGTGCAAGCCGTGACTTAGATGGCTAGGATAGCCCCCGTATCCGCCCATACCTTGCTGAGCTGACTGGGGAGGGGGAAGGCCGGACCCTGCAGCAGTGTTTGTAGCAGAACCCGGTCGTGCAGCGGCGCTGAGGGAAGGGCTTGGCCCACCAGCTGCCTTCGAGTCGCCGTAAGGTTTCAGGTCGTCATTTACGGGGCCGGTACTGGAACCGGGTGCGTTCGGGGCGTTGAAAGACTGCCCAGCTTGGGAAGGATAGCCTGAGCCACGTGCAAACGTGTCATGCATGCCACCGAACCCGCTGCCACCAAGACCGCCAGGCGCGCCGGTTTGGGTGGAGCCTGCTCGGCCATAGTTGTCGATACCAGAAGCTATCGCGCTGTCGCGGCCACCGAGAGAGGACTGACCAAAGCCACTTGTTGCAGGAGAAGAGGCATGGTCGTAAGGGCCCTGTGGGGAAATCCCATACTGATGGGGTTGTCCATAAAGCCCCCCTTTACCGTATGGGCCGCCGTATGCTCCCTGTCCATAGGCACCGCCATACTGGCTCATGTATTGGGCGTAGTACGGGCTCGAGAAGTATGGGTGCGAATAAGGATACTGGTTGGTATGCGGCTGCTGGTGTAGGTTAGATTGAGGCTGGGTAGCTTGACTTGAAGCCTGCTGACCGCCCTGGCCGATCGGGTTCGGAGTATTATGACCGCTATTGTGAGATTCGGTAGAAGCAGCAGCCCCGTATCTAGTCTGTTGAGCGCCACTCTGCGGATACTGACTTAGATTATCAGTCTGACCAGCGTTGTAGCTGCCAAACCCACGGTTCGGAGCATTTGAAGTCTCATGGTGGCTTTGGCCAGCATGTTGCTGCCCATATTGCTGCTGACCGTAATAATTATTGTAGCTACTACGAAGCTGCGGGTCGTTTGAATAGGGTGGATAGTCGCTGGGCGCAGAGCTGAAGGCGCCGCTAGTCTGTGGTCCTGACGCCTGGGTGGTAGGCGTTGGGAAGTTATCGAGGCTGGCTGAGGTCGTAGCGGTTTGCTGGCTGAAGGTGTCAAATGGCTTCTGCGGGAAGCCAGCCGGTTCCTGCGCGTTGGCTTGACCATAGCGTCCGAATTGTTGGTTGCTCGAGGGCGCTTGGGGCGCTGCAAGAAGATTAGTAGGGTGACTGACTTGGGGATACTGCGACATACGCTGAGCTGTTATGGCAGCGGGACCAGTTGGTGGGGCTACAGGCGTCGCTAGACGACGGTTAGTGTACTGTTTCTTCTGAGAACGGTGAAAGGGTGCTGTACCAGTTGCGCTAGGTGCCGAGGGTAGAGAAGTGGCAGGCTTCTGAGTAGCTGCAAATGCATCGGGTACTGCTGCAGGTTGAGATGCCGGAGGTAACGAGGCACGGGGGACAGCGACCGGAGATTCGGGTGGCGGCTGAGTCCTAGTCTCGGGGTCTTCACGGTCACCATCAATGTCATCTTCGATTCCGTTCAAGCTGAAAGCACCGAATTGTACAGCAGTGCGGTCAACTTCACGGTTTCCAGGCATTCGAACTGCTTCTTCCTGTTCGAGAAGCCGCTTTTGATAACTAGGCATACGGGGGCAGGACGCTCGGTCGCTTTGTGTGCAGTCGTCGCGAAACCACTGGCAGCGGGACGAGTAGTCTGGTGTTGTGCTTGGGAGGCTGAGAGGGAGTCGCTGTAGCACTGTGCTGAGGTTGTCTGGGATCCCAGGAATCCGCAGCTGTGCTAGCAGCTGTAGCAGTTGCGGGGGTTGTGACTCGTCGGGTAGCTGCTCAAGATTGACTCGGGTTAAATCGTCTTCGGGAGGAGGCAGTGCAACTTCGGGCTCGACAACCTTAGGCGTCTCTGCAGGGGCAGGTTGTTCGGCGGCTTCTTTCGGAGCTTCCTCAGGTGCAGGCTGTGCTTCGGACTCGGGAGCGGCAGTAACAGGTTCGGCGGGTGGAAGAGGTTCCAATACCTCGGCAGGCTTTGGCGCAGGGGCTTCCTTCGGCTTCGGGGCTGGTTTCGGGGCGGTGGACTGGCGTAGCATGCTAGCCCAAGTTTTCTGTGTACCTTGTGGAATAACGCTGGGTTTGGCAGGGGCTGAATCAATAGTAGGGGCGGCGGGGTTAGGAGTAGTGGTAGCTTCGGTAGTAGAATCAGTTGTGCCCCAGGCTGAGGCGCCATGATCATTGGTAGTAGTTTCTTCAGTGGTAGTATTGGTGTTTCCCCACCCAGATGATTCTTCAGTCGGGACGGAGAGTTGGTTCTCCTTCGCCCGGTGACCATTCGTAGTAACGTTAGATGTTGCTCGACCTCTGCCACTTCCTCGACCTCGCTCGTTGCCACGACCACGACCACCGCGTACACCATCCGTACGACCGCCACGGACTGGTCTACTATTACCGGACGATTCGGCGAGGCCAGCTGAGGCAGAAGTATCCTTCGGCTTAGGACGGGTAGCGGTCTTCTTTTGCTTTGATACTTCACCCCACTGAGAGATGGTACCTATAAGTGATGGTGTATTAGCAAAGTGAAACAGTGGAAGGGAGAGGGTGGCAAATAGTTAGAGAAGTATACCTTCAGCAATCCGTGTAGCGGCGACTTCAACGTCACCGTCGGTTTCCTTTAGGGCGTAGAGAATATCGGCATCCGACCAAGTAGGGAAGAGCTCTTTAATGGTGTCGAGCTTTCCGCCATACTGCTTCCTGAGTTGACTAACATCACCGTCGTCATCGAAGGCAGTCGCATCTGCAATCGTCAACTTGTCACCATTACTTCGTCTGTTTGAAGAACCACGGTTGGCGAAACCACCTCTGCCACCGCGGCCACCACCTCTACCGCGAGAGGATGGTGCCTGTGATCGAGCCTGAACCTCAGCCATCTCTTAAAGACTTTAGGTTAGGCAATATGGAATGTGAATAGAATGATTTCCCTTCTTAGAAGGGGGTTTCAACGATAGCAGACAAATCGGCGATAACACCAGTATGGTGGGCGTTGTTGAGATGTGGAATGGTGGAGAAGTGGTTGTGAGGTTGTAAAGGTTGCAAGGTTGTAAAGTTGTAGGTTGAATGACAAGAATTGATTTTGGGTGGGTTGGAAGAGTGTAAGAAGTTGGGGGGGCGCGTGGCACTGTACTGTGTATGCGATTCGACGCAGGTGAGGCTGACAAAATGTGCGACGTGTCAATAACGCGACGGTAGGCGAATTGGCCAATTGTCTTCAGACAATGGCAATCGGGGTTGAAGTAAGAGAAGCTTCAGTGCGAGAGGGATGTTTAGATATTTGCTTTGTGTGTTGTAGTACGTGCGTGCGTGTGTGAGAAGGCAATCCAGAGCTTGCAGCGAAAAAGGGAAGTGGACTGGATCTGAAGGCTTTTTCGGCTGTTGGATTATCTAATAGTCCTGGCCTATCTCACGTAGGTTACCACTTGTACCACCTTGGTTTGTTCAGGCATATTCAGGCATAATCAGGTAGGTTAAGTACATTACGGGTACAAAAATACATAGGTAGCTACACACATGTCTCCACCTTTACTGTGCGTACTCTAGTACCTGGCAGTCAGTAGAAAATATGACCTCAGGCCGGATTGGTGCAGGTAGCCTTCCTTATTCCGCCTGACTTGACTTGGGTAGGGACCAAGCCCCATAATACCGAACTTATTCTATTTCATGATTGGACAACCATGTAGGTGGGACCTTTAATTGGCACGTGCGAGTCAGTACCTACATATCGGGGTACTTAAGTATCCTTGCTAACAAAATACGTACAATACGGGGAAGCTTGACTTCAATTTGAGACATTAACTGGGGGGAAAAGTCCTAAGTCGCTCGGGTAAGTAACTGCCTTACATACCTAGGTATAACACAGTAGGTAAGATCTATCCCGCTGCATGCTTCATACACTTGTACGTACCTCTCTAGGATCGACTACCTAGGTACATATTCCAATTCGATTCAACATACATATATTTAATGGTATGGAATGAGTTGCACATGGGCATATGCAGCTTCGCGTACCTATGCTACATGAACTTTGAACTTCTTCAATTTTTAGGCATTCACCACCTATATCTATATCTAACCCTAGCTTCCACGCGGATACATACCAGACTTTTAAAACCCGGATGTGCTCATACCAATCTTACCTTAAGTCAGGTAGTTAAAACAAATATCAAACTAGCTAACAGAATAGATATCATCCTAGATCCAGTTTCCATTTCTACCGTGTAACTAGGTAGTTGAATTATACCTATGCATATACTTTACTAGTGAGCGCTATGATATGCAGTACGTGTATAAGTTCCTAATTTCCTTGATTTACCGTAGGGCTGAGGAGATGTGCTCAATGTCGTCACAGCCTTTAATCCTCTTATTTAATTTAGCAGTTACCCTCGTAGATAAACTGATGATATTATCCGGAGTAGGTATTACTTGGTTACACATTTCAAGCCACGGCGTCGTTTGTGTCGTTTGTGTCGTGCAGTTTAGTGCGGTGTAACCATTCCCTGACTCAGTCGCATATTTGGTTCATCATTTGACTTCTTCGGATCATATTGCCGCTTGCGTTATCTAGCATGGCATGACGAGACTAAGCAAAAACATCCAATGCTTTATCGTGGCATGACAATATGATCAGCTTGTAGAAATTACGTGCTCAGCACTTTATCGTATTATCTCATTGGACAGATAAGTTAGACACCTTACCTTCGATTTCCAAAAGAAAAAAGAGTACAGAATATAAATTCAGGACGATAGGTATAGTCAAATTTGTTTATATACTTCGATCCCTTAGCGAGAAAAGGTACCTACCTAGGTATCTACATAGGTAGATACTTGGACTACTTCGGTACATGCAGTCTGGAAGGTCCATAATTGAATTAAGATCTGTCGCGAAATCCTCCATAAGATTCAATAGATCCAAAACCCGGCTGGAATTACATAAGTACATCGGTACATTGACTTACATTGATAACCGTACCTGAGTCATATTATGTAAGCACTAGGCGGGGAAGCTAGAAACCAATTAACTTCCAACTTAACTTATCGAACCATCAATTCCGCCTATCGCAACCTTCCCGCTCAAAAGTGACGATGTCGACTAAGTTACCCGTACGGAAAAGTTGACGTATTTGAAAACGATATATCCGAACTATTCTTACTTACATGATAATATAGAGGATCATGTTTGAAGCCCAGATGTATATAAGATACTGGATCTAAGCTATTCATCGTCACTGTCACAAAAGTCACAAAGGTCACAAAAGCTCAAGATGGTGGTCAGGACTACTTCGCTCAACTCACTCAAGAAATTCCTCCCCAAGATACATCAACCCTTACCATTGACTCACCGCGAATCCCAGCAGCTACTCGATTCGATTACGACTTCCTTCCGAAAGAACCTCGACAAGGAACACCCGTGGGAACATCAAGATGATATAATATCACAAGCCTCCATACCTCAAAACAAAAAGCCTGCTTTGACGACGCCCGTCTCCCCTTCGCCGCCTTCATCTTCTTCACCACATACCCCAACCCAGCATCATCCAACAGACAGACACTTACGCGCCATTCTTTCTAACCCCCTATTTTCCCACCAGAAAAAGAGTACACCCTTCGTATCTAGAAACCCTTTCGATGTTTTCGATCATGCCGTGTCGCGGGGTCTTATGACCCCACGACGTGCCGCAGGTTTTCTTGCCAAGGTGCGGTCCCAGATCCCAGATAAATCAGACGACGGAATTCGACGGGGTATGGCCGAGTCCCAAGCTGGATTACGGGTTGTGCAGTGGCTTCGGGCTTCCGGGCTGGAGAATAGCTTGACTTTCCTTTCTGACCCCGTCTTGTTTCCATCACTTATACCCTTTATGTATGCCGAAGGTCTTGAGGAGGTAGCTTGGACGTGGCTGGCGCGCCTATCTATACGTGAAGAGGCCGACGATATGAAGGAGCTTCACAAATCCGCTCTATCAGCCCTATTGGCTGCTATCATAACGCAGGTTAACCCTACGTACCGCGATACACAGGCCAGCCTTGACAACTCATATGAAGTTATAATACGCGCAAATGATATACTGCCTAAAGAGAACGATGTAGCATTCAAATGTCTTCGGAACGCATGGGCTCGATTGTCCTGGCCTTCTACAGTGTTTGCCTCAAAACGGCCAAAGCCCTCAGCGTCTCTATTCGAGTCGTATGTCGATATAGGACGCCCGTTAAATATGCCTCTGGACCTGGCGCATCTGGCGCTCTATCACCCTCTTGTCCCTGATCATTCCGCCGCTGTTCAATACTTACATGAAACTCATGAGCGCACAAATTTTTCACCATCTACAAGGAGGCGGGTTGTTTGCTTGGCCTTGGATACGGCTGATCGGCTGAGAGAAATTGGCGATACAGACGAGCTCTCCTGGGTTGAGCAGTACTTGATAAGGATAGGTAGTGACCTGAATCTTGGCATTTTCACGGCGGGTGAACAGGACGTGATCGCATCTGAGGTTCCTATACGTCTTATGACGTAATTGACTCGGAGTGGTTAGATGAGAATAGGAACGATCATAATGTCGTTCAACTTTATTTTACAGGAAAGGATATTCGGGTTGGGTGGGCGTTTCGAGGCAACTGGGCGGCATGTTTTCTATACCACTTATCCTATGCTGCTTGACTCTGGGAACGTTGTGTAGTTGATTCTGAGTGTATTTGATATCCGACGAAGGGATTTTGCTTCTTCTACAGAAACAAAAAGAAACCCCACACCCACGTCAAACCGAATCAAGGGTAACTCAGACATACATGCTTTATTACCTAACGATATTGCTGCGACGCGGTTACTTTAAGAATGGTGGCTATCCGGGCCATCCGAGGGAAGACGGCCATCAGGTCTTCAGATCCAAGTCTTCAGAAAGCATCGGTCTAAAATTAGTGAAGAGTTCTATCCAATGGAATGGGAATGGAGGTTCACAACACGGCGTTTGGAGGCTGTGAGCGGTATAGCAACATCTTGGCAATAAAATTACTTGTATATTTGAATCCATATTCTCGTGTTTCTCTCCTCCGCGAACATACTCCAATCGGTTCTGATATATACCAAATGTACCTAGCTACCATGTTTCTAAACTCTCTAACAAATCTGGGTATCGTACAATCATTCAACAAAATAAAACAGGAGCAAATGTAACTCGTGTGTAGATCATTCCTCGTATATCGTTCATCCACCTTATTCATGGACCCTTCACTAATGCTTTTTTACCAAGGTATTATGTTTTACAATCATTGTCAAAAAGAAAACCAAGCAAGAAGATAGATAGACATCATTGCTGATCTTCTATCCCGTTAACAACGCGTAGCGCACGTCTGGGTGCCAATACGACGCTAATGAAATTCGGTTGCTGTTATATTGAAGTTAGCAATTGATTCTTTATGCAAGGAGTTGCGGGATGTCTTCAACCACCCCTGAGTCAAGGCCATTGAGAAACTCCGGAGGGGTAAGGGAAGAAGGGGGAAAAAGAAATATTCAATACTACGTACCCGTCCATCCAGTAGCGCATCCGCCGACCCAGCCGTACTACGACTCGCGCCGCTTTTAGAGCGTCCGACGCCTCCTGCGCCAGCCGCCCCGCTGAGGTAGCTATCGTACGCCCAGGGGTTGTCATCACTAGGCCGTGGCCAACCTGAACCCGAGCCTGATCCAGATGTCCCAGAACTCGGATCGTCGCCGGGCGCCCATTTTTGTTCGCTCTGGCGACCGACCCAACCGAAATGCTCGCTAGAGCCGCCGGAGGAATCGCGGCGGTGGCTCTTGCGTAGCTTGTCGCGCATCCCTGCGACGGCCGCTCCAAAGCCCTTTTCTCCTTGGATGGAACCGGAGTATCGGTTCGCAATAGCCATATGTTGCTTATACGCAGCCACTTGGCGACGGTATAGCCATGTGCAGAAACCGAGATATAGTGCGGCTAGACCCGCCAGACCTGCTATTACGCCTGCGGCAATCAAGCCCCCGTTTGCACCGGAGGGTGATGTCGATGAGCCGCCGGGTCCTGAACCGCCATTTGACACGGTAGCAGTGCTTCCTGGGGCCGTGATGGTAAATACTGGTGGTGTGCCAGTCTTGAAAGGTCCGTCGGTGGCAGGACCAGATGCTGGTTGCGTTGCCGTCGCGCCACCGTCAGAAGAGCCGCCCACAATAGATTGAACTATATCAGGCACCTTATAACCGTAGCTGCCAGCAAGTATGCTGTTCTCCGGGTGATCGTCCCCTGGGTGGTCCGCAGCATCGAATGAATCCTTCCATTCCAAATTGGAGGCGTCGAAGTTATAGATGCCCGGCTTGTCACAGGCAATTTCAGTACCGACATAACCACCGATCACGACCATCTGACCATCTCGGGCGGCGCATTGATGACCAGCTCGGGCCGGCGGTTCGTTGCTCGTTGAAGTATCGACTTTAATCCAAGTAAATGAGGGTACAGTTAAAATCCATATGTCCGTGTACTGAGTTTGATTTTTATACGGGAGCAGGTTCTGTCCGCCGTACATGTAGATATTGAACGAACTTGCATCGGGGGCCGAGAAGATAACTGCGCATGGATTAACTCGTACCTGAGGCGCATCACCGGACGTCTCTTGGTGATACCAGGTACTAGTTTTTATATCATAAACATCAATGGTGCTCATGGAGGAGTATCCATCGGTGGTTTCGTGTTCTCCGACAACTCCTCCACCTAGACCTAGTAAAATGCCTCTTGGACCCCAGCCAGGAACGTAGACAAGAACACCGTCGGCTCGTTCGGTAAAGCCTTCCTGGTTTTGAATGCCGCCCCATGTGATATTTCTGTACGCACCGCCTTCTGGGGCACCAGAAGAATGGAGCGAGTCGACCCCGGAGTTCGCATATCCTGGATGTGTGAACTCCAGTAGACTCTTCAGATAAACACGGTCAACTTGATCCGACCATCCCGGCGTAGTACCCCAATCTAGGTGACCACCGAAATACCAGCTAACGCCTAACTCAGGCACGGATATACCAGCGCCTTCCGCTGCTCGTTGTATGGGAATGCCTTCGGGATCTGAAAAGTTTCCGGCTGATGTCTTAGGATTTTGAAATTCGGACCATGTTGATGAAGCTACATCGTACATCCACGTAGAGACTGGTGATGGTTCAACGACAGGAGTGTCGGAAAATTCGCCGCCATAAAGGTATAGCCGGTCTAAGTCGTTCCACAGATAACCAAGGGATACCGCCGGCGGTCCCGACGGTCTAGGGAGACCTGTCAGGGCCGGCGAGCTGATGTCCCACGATTTGGTGAGATCAAGGGCTATCAAGTCGTTATCTAGGACCCGGTTAGTAGAGATCTTCCCCACTTCTCGATGCTTCACTTACTCCACGTATTCGCTTGCTGGTCTCCGTTAGTCTTTGACCGACCACCGTAAAAGTACACTGTCCCATTAATTAACGCGCCTTAAGGAAGTTAGTGTCTCTGGTACGAAAGAACTACAATATTTGATAATCGCTTACTTTGGCCGGCCCATCTCGTACAAACGTCGGTAGAACTATCCTCTCTGCTTTGAAGGTGGACGCTCGGAGTTGGTCTAATTACGCCCGCGTCTGCGCCGCTAATCTCAACCTTTTTACGGCCGTTATTATAACTAATGGTAGGAAGAACAATTGCGATGAGCAGAGCGATCATGGAGAGCCTATGAAGCCCTGCAATGGTGGGAGGTGGCGCACTAGAAGTAGTTTTCATCCTCGGGCGCCTCGACGGTGCCAATTTAGACAACCACTTCGACTTTCCCCTCGACGAACCGTGCCCACTAGGCGGTCTTGTTTCCACAGGTGATACTATTTCCGAAGATGGCTCAATTCTTTCACCGGTGTTGCTTTCTTCGTGCGTTTCGGAGATAATGTTTTGTTGACTTGCTCGTTCCTCTTCGGTTAATCCTACTTCTTTAAATATCGATCGTCGGCCTTTTCTAATACTGCTACCCATCGAAAATGTCGGGAGTCTTGAGCCTTCTCTCAGACGATCTGATGTAACCAGCGAATTAAATCTTGGACGCGGAGTCTCGTTTCGTCGACTTCCAAGGTCAGGATTGCTGTTGAAGACTTTGGTAAATGTCATGGTGAAATAGCATCCGACTTATCGCGTGGATGGTCTCCTCTCAAATCTATCGCATAAAAGGATATCGCCACTCCATGCATAGTGATGACTACGGGAGGGGGCATGGCATCTTCATATATGGGTATGAGGTCACTGCGACCGTCTGGGGCTTTCCGGGGGTAGCCATAATATACAGAATGAATATAGGGGCCAATTACGGAGAGACTATGGGGATACAACAGCGTCGGCATTTGGTATAATAGGTCCGGGTAACGTTTAAGGCTCGTGGATGTAACGGGGTGACATGGGCGCTTGGCTCACTACATCATGGATATGAAGATTGGATGCCATGATTGCATCAGCCAGTAGTGTTTTGCCGTAAGGGGGTTGCTAGTAAAATGCGTTGGATGCGCTGGGTGCGGCGAGTTGAAGCTGGAAAACTTGGCAGCTCGTCTAATAGAAGTCGGTAGCATGTAGTTGCTCATTGCCTATTTAAGCCAGGAACGGGAAGATTCAGAACAGATGATTGGCTCCCAAGGAACAGACCAACAGGGGTAGGCCAAGTATGACGACAACGCCCTCAAGATCTGATCGATCCAAAGTCTGAAAGAGGAAGAACTGGGGTAGAATCGCTTCCCCACAAGGAGATTTTGTTCCTAGCTACCTACCTACCTACCTAGTTATATATAATACACTAAAGCTGGTGGTTTATGCAGATTGATGATAGGAAAACGTAAATACTAGTAATTGATGAATATAGAGAAAAGGAAAGGCAATAGGTGAAAATATTTCAATGTAGTATGGTATGAGAGATCTTTTTAGCCAAGTGTATTGTCACTGCATAACCCCCTGAATCCAACCGCCACCGCCATAGGCAAGTGCTCATATTGCTTGAAATGATGGATGAATACGCCTTCTAGTCCGCGTACAGAGAAATGTATTATATTAACTGACTAATTAAGAACCTCCCAATACGGTTGCCTCCTTCAACTCGTCGCGCTCTCCGGGAGGGAACTAGACCGTCTGTTCTTACTGAACCCAGGTAATTGTTTATGATAGGGTGTATTCAACCTTTTGACAGTACAACTAAACTTAATTATTCTCATTCTCATCCTCATCCTATTCAAACGGCCCTCTTCGCACCCATTATCTTGTAGAAGGAAAGAAAATCATTTAGATATCTCACCAATTTCAGCATAATATATCTCCCCAAATATGGATCGCCGCAACCAAACTTTACCCCTACCTCCAGAGATCTTCCACATCGTTTGTTCTTACCTGGATCCTTCTGAAGCACGACCCTTGCGGCTAGTCTGCAGGAAGTTGGCAGACATCGGTGCCTGTTATGGCTTTACAGATATCACCGTTTATCTCTATGAGCCCGACTTCTCCATGCTGTATCATTTTGCTCATCACCCTGTCATCAGTAGGAATATTCTCCGCCTTACCTATGACGACCACATCCTCTGGAGGCCGAACTACACCTCATTTCTTTCTCTCGATGAGTATCTGGCCCACACTGCATCTGAATACTTACGTGAAAGGGTATCGGCCTGTAAGACGAATTGGCTTCCAGACGACGCATTTGACAGGAATCCCATGTCTTCAGCAGACATCCAAGAGAATTATAGCCGCTACACAAGTACTGCGAGATACCAGAAACATATCTTGTCGATCGGAGGGGACTACGAACTTTTCGATAAGGTCATACCAAAGCTTACTAGCTTAAAAGAAGTCATGATCAGTACTGATTTCAAGATCCATCCATCGCCTTTCACCGCGTTTTTTACCCACACCCATTCTACGTCTCGGCCATGGTGTCTTCGCCAGATGAATACAATCATGCGTGGATTAAGAGGATCAGAGATTCAATTACGTTATTTAATGGGTATCATGGTGGATTCGGCGTTGATTCAGTCGCCTATCTTCCACGGTCTTATAGCTTGTTGTAACAAGTTGGAGTCTATTGGGTTGTTATTTCGGTGTATAGGGAGGGTACAAACAGTTCTAACCCCCCAAATCCAAGAGATGGACTACCCGCATACGGAAACAGGGGAACTAGCAAGGCTTCTGAAGACACTCCCTGCCCTCAAGCATCTGACCCTTTTCTTCGCTCAGACTGCACACCGTCACGGAGGCTTCGCTGAGCTCAATAATATCATCACTCCTGGATTCCAATGGAAGGATCTACGTGAGGTTCGCTTACATCAGATTAGGGCCCATATAAATGACTTATTCGGCTTCTTTGAATTACACCGACTGACATTGAAGTTTATTCATCTCCGTCACTGCAATCTTTCCACTAGAACATGGGTAGGGCTCTTATGGCGAATGAAGCGGACCCTAAAACTTCAGAGTCTGCGTCTTTCCGTGCTATTAATTGGAGACTCCGAAGCACCGGAAAACTCTTCGGATACTAATAGTACAGCACCTCTTGACGGACGAGAATGTTGGAAATTTAGAGGTTCTGAAGGGAGTGACTTTTCATCCGATATAAACGAATGGTTCGTTCACGATGCGCCATGCCCCTTAACTCCAGAACGAATAGCAACATTAAAGATGTAATTGCATTTGCACGGATGAAGTAACAGGCCCTAATCACGTTAGCGATAAGACGGTATTCTGTCTTCGGAATAACCAATACTGCAGCGAAAAAGATATGTGTGTTTTGATCCAGCGAAGCCTAGACTAGGAGAGTCTAACGTATTCTATCTAGCTATCTATTATTGGGGGATGCGATGACTTTAGCAGCTACGACCTCTAGTGAAGTTAAATGGGTAGGTAATATCCTAGAATCATTGACACTCTATTGTCTCCTTTTCAGTCAAAGTTCCTGCCGTCAAAATTATCATTGGCACAATTTACATTACTCGATGACATATTGTTATCGCCAAGAACCACCAGTGAGTGAATTGTTTATGAATGGTTTAACCTAACCTAGTGAATTAGATATCCATTACTCATAGTATTAATTATCTACTTACTGTGAGTCTTGTATGTTGTGATGTATGGTATATCAGTTATTTGCTTTGCAACATCATTTCCCACCTTGACCAAGCTATGAAGTAATGGCGACTACCGGGTGATTAAGTTACACTTGTCTTCTGAGGACATATTAACTTCATCTTGAGAGTAGGCACTATGGTATTGATACCCTAACAGATTCTGACTCAAATACAGGTAAGCGCACACAATAAATCTGACGAGAAGAATGATTCTGCGAAGCTGGTTTTCCATATCGCCTCAACCATGTACTTATATAATCCGGTACAAATTCTTTTCGAACTTCCTTGTAATTAGGTATCTATCGACATTTTATAAATGCTTCAGTTTCACTTCTCTTTTCCCAAGATTTTTCTTTTTGAAGACCTGTCTCTGGCTTGTTTAGACGCTTCATATTTCCGTGGAACTTCCAAAGGTACCCGTCGCAACAATGCATACATACACGAGGCGCAGTTTTCTGTTCGCCCTGATGGCACGTGCATTCGGTCTTGATGCAAACCAGTCGTCTGAGTCTGCTTGGACTACTACTCGGTGGGTTACGTTGACAACTACGAGGACACTTACCACATTTCCAGCCTCGTGGACTAATAGCTCTGTTGAGGCCGCGCACGCAATGGAAAATTCTATGGCATCCGTATCCAATACCACTGGAAGAATCCTAAGCACAGACATTACAGCAGCGAGTCCGGCGATTACGGGGACACTCACCACAGAGACTAGGTGTTCATGTATAACGATTACCTTAAACCCATCGATTACGTCTTCCCAGTCCTACCATCACCATCACCACCATCCCCACCCGACAAACTCAACAAGCTCTACAGTGGCATCGAAGTCTACAGAGGGGGATCACAGCGCCTCTTCCGTGATAACCCTCTGGCCGCGTCCGGGAATGGCTGACCCCACTGAGGATCCATCTTCCCCCTCCAACGTACCCCAGATTACCTCAATCCCTCGAGTAAACTCAAGCTCGCCGGTAACCTTATCTACGCCCCATACCTTAGGGGGCAGCACAAGCCCAGGGTTGGTCGTTTCGTCGACAATAAGCTCCGCGGGGCTTCAAAACTCTACAAGTCAAGGTCTATATTTCTCCACTTTGCCCAGTAGCTATACGTCCACCAGCAAAGCTTCCTCGCAGGTGGCTATTGTCAGTACAGCCACTACATCCGATGGGACGGGGTATGGTGAGGCTACGACAATTCCGACTACTACTAGCCTAAGCCATTCCGATGAAGGCACACGGACCTTTAACCCGACAATTCCTCTTTCACCCATTCACGCTCCCACCACAACCTTAATGGTATCTGCTATCAATAGAAAATTCTCGACCAGGAAACCGTCTCATACAACAACTGCCTAGAAAGGCACTAGTTTTCTGATCGGTGGAAGGTTTGGATAGTGTTCGAGGATTGGTTTTATGGGGGATGTGCTGCAGATTGGACTTCGCTCTCCTTTTCATGAGGTATTTAGGTGGATTTTGCCCAGGGTCGAAAAGAAAGGGGGCAGTGATAGGGAATAGAGAAAGGGGGTGATGAATTTGGGGTTTGGTGTAATCTTTACTTGAGTAGCGCAACGTAATATTATATCTATCGATCCTAATTTTCGAAAGGTTGGCCGAGATAACTTAAAATGTCAAGCATGCTTGTATGGTATATCCGGCAATTAAAGTCATGTTCTCGTAGTTTGGTACATATTTCCTACTCTAGGGTCGTGGGTTAACAAATTTAGGTACATGACTCCTTCCTTTTAAAGCTCCCTCAAGTATAGCATATTATCATTGTCTTCATCATACTGTTGGCTGTACTGTTAACGGTCACTGACTTGTTCAGTTAGTAAGTACCCTGGCAAGCGCAAAGCCCCAGTCCAACACAGTAAACACTGCATCTAGAACCGTGATCCGATCAAGCCCCTTGCCCATGATCCATCGATCATTGTTTCGGCTTAGCGTGAAATTCAGAATGGCCTGAGAGAAGTTCGCTAGACCGAGGACCGCCAAGGCTGTAATATCGAGCGCAAGATCACCTGCGCTCGTCTTGGAAGAGAGATATTTAGGAGACCGTCGTAGCGCGTATAGTCGAAGGACCGAGAGAAGAAGAAGCGGGGAGTTCATCCCGCCTAGATAAGCCATGATGTCGTGATGCCACTTGTCGCCAGCCGGCGTAGAGCGGATTGCTGGATCTTTAGAGATTTTACGATGCGAAATCCTTCGCATCGAGTGGGCTTGGCGGAAGCCGAAGTGGATGACCGCACTATGAAAATCAGCAACAGTTCTACCTTAGTATCACCAGTGATAGTGAAGTAAAGGTTGTAAGTTATAAGTCTTACCTGCTGAACCATAGCTTGAAAGAAAGACTTGTGTTAGCTATCGTACGGAAATAATTATGAGTGGGAAACTCAACACTCACTGCATTTCCAGCGTAAAGTGCTTGGGTCAACCCAGGGCTGGTCAAAGTTGCTAGTATATCACTCATTTTTGTATTTTAAAGATATAATTGATATCTTGTTTTGCTTTCCCTTATGATATCTAAGTTGATACTGATGAACTGTTTGGTGGTGTAGTATCATAGACACACTCTCAGCTATCTAGCGAGCAAGTAGATCTTATATTGAGAGAGGAATCCTCAGCCAAGGCCGAGGCAGGGCTCAGTCAACTCCACCTAGGTGGGACACCTCGGCTGGGGTATATAAAACGTGGGTTTAAGCTTACATCTCCATGGGGAGCCATATCCTAATAGGCAGGTGGAGCTTCCAGAGTTGGTATAAATGATAAAGCAAGTCAGGGCGCATACGTATTAGCTTTTATGTAGGTAGTTGGATTCGTTCCTTCACTTGGATACCTAACCCCGAAGGAGCGTGTAAGGGCTTGGTACCATGCTCTCAATAAGTCACATTACGCAGGAGGATAGATCTTCTTCAGCGGTCGAACATGAGTGATGCAAAACTGCGAGACGAGTCGCTGGTCCAGCCGCTGAATTCAAACCGCTATATCGCTACCTAAAACTACCTAATCTATGAGACGCCTCGAACGACACATCTCGAATTGCGACATATAAGGAACTAAACCCCTGTTTCCAGAACGCCTCCTAGCTCAAATTAACGGCACAGCTGAAATCTCATATGGAGCTCAAATTCAAACCAAGGGCGTGAGTTTGCGATTGGCGCTTCGCATAGGAACCAAACGCTACCAATATATGCATAACCCATGTCGGAAGCATTCTCGCTCAACAGTTTTTTCATCCCAATTATGAAAGGGTTATTGTCTTCGGCTTCCTCCCATCCCTTTCCTCCAGGTATGATACCGAGCCAAGTATCCTAGCTCGTTGGCTCGTCCAGGGCGGCAGCCGCATTTAGCATAGCAGTACGGGTGTCAGCATGCTGGATGTTGCAATAGCCAACCATATCTAGGCTGCTCAAGTTACCGTGTATTTGTGCGTAGTTGTGCTTGAGTACATCTCGGGCTCTTATTCTTCGGTCGACCTGTGTAGTATTGATGTCAAAGCAAATGTAAATTCCCGGCACGGTAGCAAAAAGCGAAATCTGCCTGGCGCCGCGCTCCGTTGTTCGCCATGCCTTCCAGTCTGAAATATCCTCGATAGGAAAATAAGAACGAAGAGCTATCTTTTCATCCATCGAGAGGCGCGCTGGGAGGTTTTGAAGATATGGCAGCGCCATGTGAAGATATGGTAGCGCCATTGTTTCAAGAGATTTCGATGAGCCTAGGGAAATGCCGTATATTATGCAAAGATAGTTTGATATAGGTGGTCAATGAATGTTAACTACCTTGGATATGTATGATGGTAGTCCCGCTGTTCAATGGTTGGCTTTTGCTGGAGATGGATTATTAGATGGAAATTGAATAAAATCAATGATGCCTTACCTAGATGAAGGTAGCTGACTTCAAGTTAACGTTGACTTGTGGCACTTTCCTCGCATGCACAATGATAGACGTACGCATATTTATTATCCAGATCATTTTTGTCAACTACGCCCCTTATATAGTTGTAACCTTGTATAAGAGGTGAATACATCATATGCGCACCTGCTCTGGTATGTTTTCCATACGTAAGGTAAGTGTACCTACCTGTGGAGGCTCTACAAGTAGGTACCTACCGAGGCACTTAATTATATTCACCATCATTGAAGCTCATCGATACAGTAATAGGTGAGTAAGCATATTCGATATGCTGAGTCCGTTATTAAAAGAGTCGTATTATCTTAACTTAGGTACCTAGGTAGATACCGATGTAGGTATCTAAACTCAGATAGAATGTGTCTTCTACCCCTTTTGATTGATATCCCAAGGGAAACTTCTTTTCTAAGGGTACTCACTGTGTCGAGGTATTAATGACAAAGGATGTTTTACTATTGCTTCTAGAGTAGATGTCGCTAGTATCTACCTAGGTACCTACCTAAGTAAGAACATCTTCGCAACGGCTCTCTTTTCCATATTATTTTCTATGTAAGGTATGTGTAGAAACTCATGTGTTGCCTGTGATTGTGTGAAATATTGAATTGAAGACGGCGTTGAAGTAGCTTGTCAATAAATAGGTAGTCAAAGCCAAGTAGATCCATCTCTGGTAGTTGACTCAACGGATGTTCCACCATACCTATTAAACATTTTAATGGGGTGAATCGTTAGGTCTGGCAGTTGGTTTCCAGCTACCTAAGTCTACAGACACAGCTGTAGATCTCCCTGAATCATAATGATACATTGATATATGTTCATCACGAGGTAATTAAAGTAACGACCGTGGAAAAGAATTCGTTATTCCTCATGGAACTCTAAAATAACCCAGCTATGGGAGCCTATGGCTATACATCCGTGGTACGCTCTTTGCGCTGGATGTCTCATCTTAAATCCTGACAATGTTTTTGAATCGAGTCGGATCAAGAGTATTCATATTAACTACCTCTGGAGGCAATAATAGCAACGCATGGACTACGATTCATATTTCTACCTATTACTGTATTGTCTTCTCTGCACATATGAGCTAGGAGTATGCACCGAAGCACATCTATTATATCGCTACATGTTAGAATGTCACTCAAACACTTAGATTTGCAAGCAGAAGCTAGTGCCTTACCCTTGGATAATATTTATATTCGACGCCTCAGATGATCGAGCCCATGATATCTTGTCTCTCCTACACCTTTACATCTGCCACATATTATTCCTCTATCAGCATGCCTCGACTTTCCGCTACCAAGGCCTACAAAAAGTTCTTCCGCCACATTAGGGCGATCAAGATCTCCGAATGCTGCATTCAACGTATGCCTACCGAGATTATTGTCGAGATATTTAAGGCTTTAGAGAGTGCTAGTGATGTTTACTCATTGCTTCTCGCGTCAAGGAGGCTATATAACGTCTACCTTGGGAGTGAGAACCATATCGCAAAGGCACATATTTATCGTCAACTCGGCGAGAATGACTACAAGCTAGGGGTAATGGCTATCGAATCCCGCAAAGTTCATCCGGGGGATCATAGAGGTATACTGGCTTTCTTCGACGAATATATCCACCATAATGATTGGGGTATCAAATTATTCCGAATGTATACAGTCTTGCACCTCCCTGAGCTTAAGGAGGCGGCAGAATATATACTGGAAAACGAGGCCGGAGTGACCTTTGTGAAAACACGTGAGATTCTTCCAGATACAACTACGGAACGCGCTCGAAAGATTCGGGCTCTTTATATGTATGAAGTATATCTGAATCTATTTTATCGTCTTCCTCCTGGAAAAACCGAGAATGGTTTAACCTTCCGGGTAATTGACCCGCACTCGCCTTTGGTGGTTCGCTACTGGGCCACCTTCTCTCCTGGAGAAATCGCCCAGGCAAAAGTCATTGCCTCCTGGTCGTTTTGGCATTTAGGTACGTAAATAATCCTGTTTTTGTTTTCTTTTTCTTTTATATAGGTACCTATTTAATCTCATGGCTATTTGTTGGGATCCTAATCACTTACATTATTTACACCTAGTCGTACCGTCTCCCAACCACCCCCTACCGGATGCTCGACACGGTCCAGGTTGTAGATGTCGCCACAATGATAATATTCCAGACAAGAAGAAAATATCGGTAAACCCCTCCGTGGAGCTCGAACCTCTCACAATACGTAGGAAAATACTATTCGCAAAGCTTGCCGGCATGCAAAGACTTTACCGTTGGCATTGCCAGACCAGAACGGACATTGATTCAGCGTATGAAGAGCTTTCTCAGTTTCTCATGACCATGAGGGAACGACCTCACTGCCATATTTCCCTCTTACGAGCCGGTCAATATCTATCCGAAGCACAGAAACTCAACCGACCTCGTTTTC
Organism: Entonaema liquescens; assembly: GCA_902805475.1. NCBI lineage: Eukaryota > Fungi > Ascomycota > Sordariomycetes > Xylariales > Xylariaceae > Entonaema > Entonaema liquescens. The sequence continues at coordinate 2,616,202 of CADCSX010000006.1, forward strand.
ACACCGATTTAGAGTCGTCAGTAGATAACTCCTGGGATATGAAACATGAACAATGGTGTGAGTACACAGGCATAAATTGGGCTAACCCACCTTCACGTTGGGCCGACGTTAGATCCATAGCCGAATACAATCCCGGGAGAGAAATGCTTTACGTCCGTTTTCTTAGTGACGATGCTTCTCTGGAGGAATGGAAACGATTGGTACATGCGCGCGATTGGCGTGTCACGCACTTGGGCGTGTCAATGACTTAGACACAAGCTTTGAACAACCGACACCCATCTTTCTTTCGGTGGATTTTAGGGGGGTGAATATGGTATGAGTATGGGAGGCCAACGAGCTTTGCTTATAGCTGCATTCACTATATTGTATCTGAGTAGGTAGCTACTTATCAATTTTATGAAAAAAACGTTGACCTCCCCTATAAAGCCTGTGAATTGATCTTCGGGTTTGTCATACGGTTGGTATACAAGTTAATGCTGCCTGGGCTGCATGGGGTCAACGCATTTCTTCGTCAAATTTCCTACGTCGAGTTGAGAGACATACGCTCATATTCAAACGTAGATGGCCCTCGTGGCTCTAGGTCGGGCCCTGGCGGAGTTCCAATATAAGGGTGAAACGAGCCGTGTACTGGTCATCGTAGTTGGACAGGAGAATGTCGTCGCATACGAGCGCTCTCACGCAATGGAGAGTTCCAAAAGGATTATCCCTAATTCTCAAGGGCTACCGGGCTAGAAGGAGATAGAGGCCATTCGTATTATCATCTAGACTTGGCAAGAGTTGGATCGATGACTTTGGGAAATATTGTTGGCGCCTTATGAGCAACGATGTATCGTCCCCGCTGAGTCCCATTTAGATATAAGCTGAAGAAACGACGTGTATTGATACGAACTATCTAGAATGTTGCTGACATTAAGTTGGTTCCTTGAAGCCCTCCTCTCTTGATAGAATATAGCACAGAGATCCTTTACAATTTATTCCCTTGACGTCGTACTCGAAATTCTAAGGGGGCTAGCATACAGGAGGTAAATCTTAGGCGAGCCAACTAATAAAGCGCATAGAGGAATACTATCTTATATATCCGCCGGGAAGCCTGTCTACCGGCTTTTTTGGACATGGATTTGGCTGATGTAGGTAGAATTGATTCGGCGCAATTGTTCTTGGATGCCTATGCTCAGCATCAGATCGTGAGGAGAATAGTAACTCGTAGAAGAGACAGCTACAGTGGTTATTTTAGTTTATACGCGTTATAATTATAGCACACATTCTAGGGCGAGGGTTGGGATTTACGTACTGCAGTGGGCTCTAGGTAGCTATAGGGCCTTATGCTGGGTGGATTCGCTGGAGTGCTCAGCACAGGTATAAAATGTAGAGAAATATGCGCTATAATGCGCTATAATTCTCATGACCTTTAGTGTCCAGTCCCCCTGCATTTAATTACCTGGGGCTCACTATTACCTTAGGTACTGAAGTAACGGCGAATTCGAGAAAAGACACTTGCTTGATAATTTCACTACGAGTAAAAAAGAAAAAAAAAGAACAACATTCTAATCATTAAATTTTCTACTCTGAGAGCTCTGATATGTATGCATTACAGCTGGGTATCCGGTGCCGACCTATTTCATACGAAACGTTCTCCGCGCGCCGCCTGAATGGTTATCACTCTCATTGATCCAGCGTCAAAGTACATAGGTAGTCCTCATTCATACTTGGGGCTCGAAAGAAGAAGCTGACCTGTCTCGTCGGACTGGATCACACAGCCTCTGTTCGTCTTCATCATCTACTCTCACCCAGTTTCCATTCCGGTTTGCGTGCCTGACAAGCTCAATCTGATCGACAACATTGATACCTGGTGGCACATCCCGGAAGTATCCTCTAGAAGCCGAAACATTCACATCGGTTTGAATATCCCTGCCGTAGAGGTTCTTCTTCATGGTGTCTTTGGTAGGACCTTCGAAAGGCCAACTTGAATTTGAATTTTCGTTCGAGCGGGAAAACACCAACCGATATAAGGGGCGGTAAGTTGGTACTGACACAGCCAACATTCCGACAGTGAGCTCGATTATGCTGACTATAAGTGATGGCGTAGCATCCCCTAGGGAACATTTGAATTAGAGGAACCTTCGACTACAGGACTGATTTGATGTACTTACATACTCCGTCAGCTGAACCGATCTGAAGGGAATAGAAAAGCCTTACAATACTAACAATGCACGCACTAGTAAAAGATATATATATATATAAGTAAAAAGCATGGTATGACAAAGATGTAAGTAAGGGTTGACCTACCTGCTCGCTATGCCGAATGTATATAGCACGAGCCACTTCTTCTGCTTAGCCATATGCAATTTCCACACAAGTGGGATAACCATCACCACAAGGAATATGTCCGTGATAACGTTGATGATACCGGAAATGAGGTTTTGCAAGCCGAAATTGATGCAGAAGCCCCCTTTCTCAGGTTCCCAGACGTAAGAGATAGGAGTGCATTGGAAGATGGCGACGAATGCTCCCGATATGGCCCATCCGACTAGAAACAGGGTGACACCCCAAACTAGATAGTGGAAACCACGTATAGGGAATATGTGATAGTATAGACTTAGTAGACTGAACTTGATGAAAGCAATGGCGAGTACGTATCCCGCTTCGCCGGTAATGGATACCTGAGGTATATCAGATCGGCCGTGTTGGAAGAGCAAGCAAGGGAATAGGCAAAGTGTGCCGACTCACAATCTGTATCATCCGTATGTTTGTAGCGAACAATATGTGTCGTCCTATCCCGTATCTAGTCCCAAGTGCCCAGAAGGAGCTCACCATGATTAACAACAGCCAGGCGATTACAATACACCAATCGCTTAGATCGAGACGTAGGCGACCGTGCATCTTCCATCGTGAAACGAAGCGCAATATCAACACGAGAAGAGAGATAAATCCGCAGACTGAAGCAGTCGCGATGATGTTAGGGACTAATGTGTCGTCTGCATGTGCCTTGAAATAGGCTATTTGCTCGGGGGTTAGCTCTGCTGACATCGTGGCTCGAAATCTTACGCCTAGCGAGTACTAGTAGGCGATAAAGAGTAGAAATCACGCATATAACCGGGCGTCTTGTTTTTTTCAGACCTGGTTATCGACTACATCGGGTCTTTGGAGGAACCCAGAATCGCGTCCACCACCACGTGGGATGTAGGTAGGTTGACAATAATGAATCAATAGGGCGGGTAAGGCTCCGTCTAGACTAAATCGCTAGGTTCCATGGGGATTCTATCTTTAGAGTCCTTAATATGTACCGATGCTTAATGTGCCGATGGGATGCTTGCAGGTGGCTCAGCTTTCCCGAAAATTTTCTGAGCACAATTGGTGACATGGTGGGTGTTATTATATTGCCACACGTCTAAGCAGCCACTCACGCCATCCCCTCGAACGTTACGGTAGAGTCGTGTAACCCACTGATGCAAACGAGGTTCCTTCCCGAGAAGAACCCCAGCAGAAGTATATTGTTCCTACATGGCGCTGTTAGGGGGGGTCAGTCCTAGATGAAGAATGTCCGACATTTCCCTACCATGGTGCGTAGCATGTGCTTTGGAGATGATACCGGTAAGTACCCGTATGTAAACAAGATATCTCACCGCGTAGACCTTGAAGTCCGGCGCATTTATTTTCGAGATGGCCCTTAAGAGAATGGACGAGAATGACCTTTAAGAAAGGCGAACATCTACCTAAATCTACGTCTTGTTGAGAACGACATATGCTATTGCGCTTCCTTCACCTAAAACACGATGGCATTTTTGTACTTAGTTCCTATGATTTCGTCAACATGTTCGCTGCTACTCGCGCACGACCAGTGGTTTTTCCTACGACTGTTCGATAAGCCAGATATACAAAGTCTGTCTAATCGAATACTGCCATCGTACTTCGACAGCTTATTCCAGCGTGGTGCGATCCTCGTTGTGACCTTGCTACTTACGACCATTTCCTCCTCAGTGGCCGTCATGTGGTCAGCAGAGGATCTGCTGCGCGACCGTGGCTCATGGGCTTGGTACTTGGCGGGTACCCTATCCTCCGTCAGCCATCTCGCCTTCGCACCATTCATATTCCCGCAAGTTCGCATCATTGTGACGACGACGACGGGAGATAAAGAAGCCTCCCTCAAGGGACTTCGTGGCTGGATGCGCGTTCATATCATTCGAAGCTTAACGTCGGATTTGGCTGCTTGGATTTGCTTCGTTGCGGCCGCCGCTTATACCATAGAAGCCTAATGGAAAACACTGAAAAGTCCCCTTAAAAGGCGGAACTTTAGACGAAGCCGGTATGTAACTGCTATGCATACCGGTTGAGGGGTAAAAGCGGTGCTTACGGGACGGCGATCTTCCCTCGATTCGCGTACCTCGAGACAGATGAGGCGTTCCCTCGGCGGAACGGTGCCGTGATCTCGCTAAGTACCAAGTGGCTTGGGTGGCATTCAGTTGGTTAGAACTGGATGGTAGTATTTGGTTGGCTGGTTTAAAATTGATATCGTTGTATTTACCACCCTCTTTCAAACGCTTCGTTAAAACCCCAAACATTTCAAAGTTAATGCCTCGGGACAAGTCCAAGTTATACGAAATAAACATGGAGGACAGCTACCATAGCATTCCATAATTTAACTACATTAATACAAGGTATGAGGCTTGGTTCAGCCCGGAGACATGGCAGAGGGCCGTTATACGTCAGGTGACGCCCAGATCTCATTTTCCACCATCTTCAGGTACATCTGTAATCCTACCTGGCTCTGTTCCATCCTCTCGACTACAAACCCCACCGCTCGTAGGCAGAAATTTGGTGCATTCCCTCCGATTTGGCCTGTCTGTACGTCGTCCAGTATATCATCTAGGCTACCTTGTTTTGACTGAGACTCTTTATCTTGTCTTGCTTGAGTACCACCTTGTGTTTCAGTATTGTTCAAACCGATTGATAACATAGACGGTGTGGGAGAACTGGGTAGAGACACGCTGCTAATGGCGGAAGCCAGATGGCAATGACCGTGGTTCAGTCTTTTCAAAAGGTGAATAATTAGTTCAAGTACCATCATGACTTGAGTGCTCGAAGGGCGTTCGAATCTAGTTTCAGGCGGTTGCGCTGCCTCATTCTCACAATCCTGGACCGTGCTTGGATTCAGCTCGCCAAGCCTACCTACGTAAGAAAGGAGGAAGTTGCAGACTTTCTTAAACAAGTCTATAAGGCGGTGGTGGCATGCTAAGGCCATTAATGTAGTTGGGAGATCCGGAGTTGCACTGTTGAATGGGTCAGAAGATACAATGTCTGTAGGACTTGTATCTTGATCCAGTCCATTGGTGTACCCCTTGTGTGAGATTGTCCTGTCCATTATCTTTAGCAGGCTGCGGGTTGCTTCGATCATCTCATCGTGTAAAGGCGAACCGGCAGTGATCGCACTTATAGGTCGATTAGAAACAGTACGGATGGCGCGATATATCCGTAAATTAAGATCAGCTAATTCTTGAATATTTCTTTCGATAGGATCTGGCGGTCGGTCTTGCTTGGTGGTAATAGATGCTTGTGCCTGTGCCGTGCTCTCACCGAGTAAGTCGAGACTATCATCTCTAAGCAATATATTTGTGAAATTTTCTTGACTCTCTGCACTGAAATCCAATTCGCTCATATCAATATCAGGGCTTATGAGAGAGTCTACCTTGTCGTGCTCGAGTGAGGATACGGATTGACACCATGGTGTTGTCAATTCAGTGCTGGTGAGATCGATAGGGCTAGGAAGCTGTTCACCTAGGCATAATGATGATTCCGAAGGTGGAATCTGGTCGTATGAGATTGTATTACGGCGCGTCCTCTCAGCGGCACTTGGCCGCGTTCTAGTATTGGGTTTTGGCAGAGGTGGTCGACCACTTCGCTGCTGGGCTATGTGAAACTTAGCTTCGTATTCATTAGATGAAGATGATATCCCTTGCGTTCCCAGAATACAGCTTCCGGGAAAAAGCTTCGGAAATACTAGTATCGAGCTTCATAGTTGCTCAACAAGATGGGTTCTTACGGCTAAATATACATCTGGCACCAGCCCTCGCACATCGTATACACGACGTCGAGCTTTCGTAAGAATGCATCCATTGGTTGGGTGTCATCTTACACCGTACCTTAAGCTCACGACACCGATCGCAGGTCCGGCGTAGAGGCATGGTAGTATCTGAAGAATGGGTAGCCATATTTGAGCTGGGAGTCGTTATACGACGACTTCGGTAGAAGGTTGTAGTGGTGTGTGCTGCGCGCACCACTGGCAAAGCAGTAGCTCCCGTAATTTGACCATAGCTCGATACTATATCCTTCGATGAAGTGGAAGCGTCGGTATCGTTTTCTTCACCCCGCACCAGCTTATACCAACATACAAGGTAAGTAGGTAAGTACAAGGTAAGGTAGAGATACTCCCCTTGTAGTTGTGATGTACTTGTGACCGGCCCCCAATCTACAATGATCTTCAGTGCCTTACGTATACTACAGCTACACACAACAAGGGTAGGATGAGGCTTATTTATTATGTGGACGCCCAGACTGCCAACCACAAATAGCAAAGCTATATCCTCAAATGTCAGGAGGGCACATGAAGAGACCCCGCTTATATTAACAAATAACAGCTTGAAAAAGGGTCAAGACAAGCTGTACTAGGAATAATTCAACGAGCTCGACCGATCCAAACCACATGAACAATGTACCTGTGCCTTTCCGGCGCCTGTGAACATGGTATCGATACAACTTAATGTTCTTTAATGGACATGTAACGGTAGCGGTACCCTATGAGGAGCTTTAGCGGTTCTAACTATTTTTTTATGGTAGGTCATAAATGCCAAGCATACCAAAAGAGAAATACAGTAGCAGCCCTACGATCTTCTTTTCTAATCTAGCAGTCTAACGACTATCACAGTAACTGTTTGGGGGCCATACCGCCACAAATCCCGGACTGTGCGAGTAAGGTTATGACTGTAGGAACGCTACGTCGGCTTACAAGGGGCTTACAAGGGGCTTACAAGGGGGGTTATACATGCCTCTATTCCCAGGACTTATACCCAACTACCGGCCTTTGCCCCACACCCCTTTGTTCTTTTCTTACACGTATCTTGGATTAATGTGATTTGTTATGGTTCTTCGCTTTCGTGTTACGTAGATACGTAGGTTAAGTACTTTGAAATGCAATATGAAGAAATCAAGAAAACGAAATGCAAAATGTCTTTTGTGTCACCCACCAATTTATTGTAATTCAAGACGAAAAGCCCGACCGGCAGGCTTTTACCGCCGACAAATGTCAAATGTAGCTTCCATATCTCGATAGACGGCAAACAGCCCTGGCCCAGTTGACTTTCCAGTCTTCTAGCTGTGAGTCTATACAACACATTACACTTTTGAGTCTATGATTGATATCCTCTCGTGCCTATCTAGACAATCAATTTTTAAGATACGTATTCCAGGACTAGAGATGACGTCCGATCCACAGGCCTCGCAGCCTCGCTCCCAGCCCGGGCGAGGCTGGCGTTTTGGGTATGTTAGTTTTTACTATACGCCATAACGATCTGTGATATCCATGGCTAACTTCGAATCCTCGGGAACTAGGCCATCATCGCATCCCTCTGTGCTGCGTCAATCCTGTCGGCCTTGGATGCAACGGCTACTTCCACAGCCATGCCTTCGATCGTTAAGGACCTTGGATCGACTGTTGCCTATATCTGGATTGCGAATGCTTACTTCCTCACCATGACTGCTTTCCAACCCCTGTTCGGCCAGACATCCAACATCTTTGGCCGCCGAAGTTTAACGATTGGATCCGTCGTTCTGTTTGCTGTCGGATCGGCCATCTCAGGCCCCGCACCCAACTTCGGCACCCTTATCGCCGGGCGTGCTATCACTGGTATAGGCGGCGGCGGTATCAACATCATGATCGACATAGTTATCAGTGACTTATTGCCTCTGAAGGAACGACCAAAATATATCGGCCTCATGTTCATGGTGTACGCGGTTGCCGTTGCCCTTGGTCCGGTTATCGGTGGATTATTTGCTGAACGGGTGACCTGGAGATGGATATTCTACATCAATCTCCCCGTGGCAGCCGTGGCGCTTGTCATGTTGATCGTGTCGATGAAGGTCCGCCACCAGAAGGATACCGCTCTCAACTCATTAAAACGCGTTGACTTTAGCGGAAACTTCCTTCTCGTCGCGTCGGTCGTCTCCATTCTCATCGCTTTGACCTGGGGTGGTGTTGAATATCCGTGGTCATCCTGGAGAACGCTCGTGCCGTTAATCCTCGGCTTCGTAGGCTTAGCCGGATTTCTTGTCATACAGGCATCAAACCTAGTACCGGAGCCTACAATGCCTCTCAGATTATTTTCTAATCGGACATCCCTCTCTGGATTCTGCGTGACTTTTATTCATTCACTCCTCATGTACTGGCAGATCTACTTTCTTCCCCTTTACTTTCAAGCTGTCCTGGAGGCTGCTCCTATTACATCTGGGGTCTACCTTCTACCAACAGTCATCGTCTGTATGTTCTTCACCATAATTGCCGGTGTGGGGCTATCGAAGCTTGGCCACTTCCGTATCTGGCATTCCGTCGGCATGGCATTTTTCGCTATCGCCTTTGGACTTTTCTCTCGGCTCGACGGGGAGTCCACAACAGCATACTGGGCTGGAATTCAATGCATCGGAGCGGTTGGGATAGGCTTACTTATCTCGACAACTCTACCGGCAATACAGGCTCCTCTCGGTGAAGCTGATGTTGCAGTAGCCGTAGGGACTTGGGGCTTCGTACGCAGTTTTGGTGGGGTTTGGGGTGTAGCCATTCCAGCCACAGTCTTCAACTCGAGAGTGAACCAGTTACTTGGACGTTTAGACGATGCAAATATGCGTGAAAGATTATCCGACGGAGGTGCTTACAGCCTGGCGTCTGGTGACTTTCTCGCCTCATTGAACTACGATCCAGTCTTGAAAGAAACGGTAAGGAGCATATATATTGAAAGTCTACAACGGAGCTGGCAAGTTGGTATTGCCTTCGCGCTTCTTGGCCTTATTATAGCCTTGATGACCAGGGAAGTTCCTTTACGCACCGAACTAGAGACACAATTTGGATTGGATGAGGGCAATAATACTAGTTCTAGTTCCGAGAAAGGCAACGGGGTCGGTGTAGTTAGAGGCGACGAGCAGCTTGAGAGATTGCGGGCCGATGGCAACTGAGAGCCTTTGAAAGATAGTGCATGTGCTCAAGTAAGGAGGTGGTAGATACTCTCATAGAGCTACACTTAATACATAGTGACATTATTTCGACCTCGAATCAAATCGAGTGAAGGCCAGAAGCAATAGAGCAAATGGCTATTCTATAATACACCTATCGATTCCGAAGCATCCCGGAAGTGATAACAGAGTGTTTTCCTACTAGGAAAAAGCCAACGTGAATCCAATAAGAGAACAAACCAGACCTGGTAGTTCAGCAACAAAGCCTCGCACTACATTCATGCTCACCCAATCAGCCATGGCAGTAGTGTTGTCCTTGCCCTTATCGGCATCGACTTTGGTTTCGTCCATGACCACATTAATGAGGGCGATGTCGCGGGGTGCAAATGCGAAATGCAAAGCATTGAACACCGCGCTGGCAACGTACCAATACGCGGCAACGCCCTGCTTCCCCGAGACAAATAAACCGACGATATCTGAGCTAGAAAGGCTAAAACTGCCATTTTGGAAACTGATGTTGGCAATGGCGGTGCCGATGCTCAGAGAATATAGCGTCGCGGTTAAGGCCATGCTATACGGAGCAAAAGACTTGATGTGCGCAAGCAGGAGACGATTAGCTTGCGGTCGTAAGCTGGCCTGGGGAGTGCCAAACGGTCGGAAGTACATGTCTTCACAAATTGTCATCGTAACCGCCGCGGTTGAGGCGAGCAAAGGTGCTGCGCGGAAGAGAATAAAACTGGATGCCATCGCGAGTATTAGGTTTGTGCAATTGAGGTGTGATGAGATGCTGCCAAGGCAATGTTGTGTGTTTCTCGACTTTTTGACTGAAGTTGGTGGGGAGTTGAGTGTAAGTCGAAGCGGAATGAAATAAGTTGATCAGGTACCTATAATTTAGGTGTTAGGAGGTACCCTAAGGTAGCAAGTAAAGTAAGAGGCCGATTAAGCAGTGTCAGAAGGCCAAGCCAACCGGTATAATTAGGTACCAGATACCTACCTAAGTACAAAGTAGGCAAACAATTCAAATTCAATTGATTTATTTTCATAAATGATCCGTCCCACCCCTTTTGAATCTTGTCCCTTACACGACATAATCCATCACTACAGCAACTTCACTTTCCGAAAGCCCTCCAAAAGCAGTGTGACCATTATACCATTATCTTATGCAAGTCACATTGAAGTAGTTAATAGGAACGAAGATCTCGATCGGGTTGATGAACCCAGTAAGTGATATTGGCAGAAATAATTTACCCCCCTCATAAGAATAATCAAACCGTAGGTCAGGGTACATTCCGACGTGTCAGCCCTCCAACGCCTCAATCTGTTGTGGGAGTGTTCAAAATTTCACCCTTGTCCAAGTATACAACTTCATACCCGATTTGGATCGAGGCTCTTGAAGTATCAATCCACGCCTGCTCGGGCTCGGTTGCCCGGGAATTGAACTCGGGGTCTGACATCAGGTTTACAACGTTTTCCAGACTGGGAGCGTAGTAGTTAAGCACCGCATCGTAGTCATCAACCTTGTAGCCGGGTTTCGCAGCAAGCAACGCCTCGAGCGGACCGCGAGATGCAGAAGGTAGAAAATACTATCATGTAACCCCAAGATCAACTCTCGTTCAAGAGTGCAATATGTATCAAGGGAGGGGATTTACAAACCATCGTCCAGCGAATGAAGCCGTGCTTCTTTACCAACCCGACATATCGAGGTACCTGTTCCTCTTTGCACCACTTGACGAAGTCTTCCTCGGATACTCCTTCCTTCCGCCAGTGCTGGACAGTGACTTTAACGAGTTGAGTCTCTGGCATATTGACGTGATGTTACTTGTAAGATCAGGAGTTGGTGACTGCAAACTATCGTCTTACCGTGTTGGTTTCTTTGCTCCTTTTGTATATTCTTACATGTAGGCATGCAGCACTACGTCGGATGATTTATAATGACGAGGAGTCGGATGGTTTTATCAGATATTGGAGTGCCTTTGGTCCGTGTGTAACCAACAGCCTGCATTCACAGATGTCAAAACAATCGTCCGATAGTAGATGTTTCTTGTGAACCCAACGTAGGGAGGGGTTGTTTTTTATGTAGGTGTTTGGAGCAATTTCAACAAGCCTGGGATGGGTTGAGCGAGGCAACCATCGCGCACTTAGAAATAGGGGTATCATAGAGAATTTCAAGCATTTTGGTATCTCAATTAGGTATTTATACCTAGTACTCATTAGGTGCATGAAATTTGCGTGGTATATGGGACTTTCCCCCCTATTTCACACTCATTTCGTACTATTAGCATTAATATCCGCCCTTCGAACCCCAAATACTTGGTCAAGCCAACCAAAAAGCTTGACATGATAATGCGATATTGCTGCCATTTTTGCCTGTAAGGAACCTTGACCTAGCGTAGTTGGCTCCCAGAGCTGTTTGTCGCCGTCACTCAACGAAGTAAGCCCATTATAGATGCGATGAGTTTCCAGTGGATAGAAAGTGTCCCGAGCTCCAGTCACAAGAACAGGACACTTGATTTTAGGAAGTATAGCTTCTTCTCCCTCGGGCTCTAGAGTGTATTTCTCGAAACGATGAAACGCAGCGGACGGCGAACTCGTCCCGAATGTGAGCGTGCTGTGCCCGAATTCTAATCGAGACTGGAAATTGACCTTTCCAATTAGATTCAGCAAGAAGTCTGCGACGCCGTCGCTCAGATATTTCCAGAAGAACGGGGTTCGGGATCGTACGACGAGACCGAAGTCGTAGAAGCTATCGCTACAAACACATGCCTTGATTCTAGGATCCGTAGCCCCGCGTAGTGCGAAATAACCGCCCATAGAAGCCCCGACCAGGGCTATCCTCGAGAGGTCCAGATTCCATTCCGGATGCTCTCCTACTACCTGGAAAACATGGTCAAGAACGGCAGAAATCACCACCTCCCAGTCCGTCCGCATATGTAGATTATCTCGGCGAAGTGAGACGCCCTGCCCAGGGCCATCAAATGTCAAAGCTGCATATCCACGCGTGCGGGCTCCTGCAGGGGCCAAGTAGTACAGCTCTTCCTGAGTAGAGTCAAACCCACCCGTGTTCAACACAATAGGAATCTTCTCATCGTTTCCTGGAGGACCTTTTGGTAGAAAGAGATATGCCGGTAATTTAGACTTCTCGTATGGAACATCCAGAAAATGTACCGGACTATCAAAGAGCGCACATGCGTTCTTGAAATTCTCTACCGACTTCGTAATCAGGCCTAATAAACGCGGGTCCTGCGGTTGAACGTGAAGCATGCTTATATGGAGTTAGTCATAAAATTGGTAAGGATATAATTGTTCTCATACAATTCACTCGCTCGCCGGTAATTACTTGATCGTAGGTAAGCCCATCTAGCAGCCTCGACATCGCCCAAAGCCGCTGCTTCTTTGGCCAAATCTTCCGAAACATCAGCAGCGTCTGACCATGCGCGAAACCAACTCTCGGCGTCGTTGTGCTTTATCTTAGATGCTGCCTCTACGCACTCCCCTATATCAGAGCCATGCATCGGCGCCATACCAAGGATCCGCACATATTCGAAATGGAAGAAATCTGTCGCGGGTGTCCCTTTCATTATGAAACGTAAGAGACGAATAATATGATAGTACTGTTTTGATGTCGAATGACAGGGCTCGATCGATATCGAAGCGCAGATGAGAAAAATGAAGTTTGCGCCATGAATCCCTTCTATTAAGTGAGAATGCATCTGAAAACTCTCCGAACGTCGTATTGCGATCGGTCCATTTCCGTGCCTTGGTCAATATCAGCTTGGCATCTAGTGAATCCCCGAAGCCTAGTCGGGGCGTTTTTAATTTCGTGAAGAGATGTAACCCCATAGCCTCTCATTTATATGTCAACCCTGGACATAATACGTCATTCAGTAAAGCCACCGATCTCAAGTTCTCACGATCTCTTCCGCCTACTTGGAGTTCAGTATAACTCCGTACATACTGACACATGATTAGATGCTAGAGAAACATGGTATATCAAGCCAGTATATACCGGAAGAGTGGTTTGAAAGTTGACAATATAATTAATTATAGGCTCATAGCATAGTAATTGGTTATCTTAAGGGGTACACCAGCTTTGATCCTTTAACCTGGCCTTTTCGGACATCCTCAATCCCAGTTTGAAGCGCTTCCAGCCCACCATCTCGTAGTTGTATACGCGGCGCTTGCAGAAGGCGCTGCTCAATCAGCCTCTCTACTATAGGACTGAATCTTTCTGCCAGTTCGCGGTCAAGAGGTTGTGCTCGGCGGCCATATACGCCAGCAAGCCTGACGGGTTCGCCGAATATGGTCAAGGCAAGCACCCAGTCTGCATATATATCCCGACGACTGTACTTTACCAGCATTGATGGGGGGTCTAATGCAGTATATCTACCACCTGATGTCCCCATCGCTTCGTAACACATCCGCATTGTTTCCGAACTGGTGACACAGTCTAAAGCGTAAGAGAGAGAATTCTTGGTATAATTGCGAATTTCCGCTCCACATGTTGGGCTATGATAATCGAAAGTCATCACAGCACCCATAGATTCCACTAGCTGCCTATTTTCTGGAGAGCAAGTGGCTATTGGTTTTAAGCCCGACCTGCATATTGCATTTATAAGCTGAAGACTACAATATGAGAGAGGCAAGCCTACAATCTGAGCAATTGGATTGCCATAAGCCCTGTGGCGGTAGCGCCACCCGAAACCAAAACATAATCCGGAGTTTTGGCAGGATAATCAGGCAAAGGAAGTTCCAGAGTCCGATATAAGGAACAACAAGCCGTTGCGATGGCAGTCGGAAATGTTGAAGCTTCTTCAAAAGTCATCCAGGAAGGTATGTGGCAGGCAAGACCGTCGGTCGCAAGGGCATACTCAGAAAATGCTCCTGTGGATGTGTCGTCTGGGTTGAGCCCAAATGCCATGCAAAATACTCGGTCGCCCTTTTTGAATCTATAAACATCTTCGCCAGTTTTGACGACTTCGCCCGCGAAATCAAAACCCCCTATAGATCCCTGTGCGGGAGAGTAGTCGATCGTCTTTGCATCAGCTGGATTAATGGCAACAGAGGCAACCTTACAGAGCATCATGCCGGGCTGCGGAGAAGGGATCTCTAGATCATTGACAAGTTTGTACCGCCCGACGGACGAACTGACTAATGCCTTGCGTGTCTTCATGGGGATTGTTGGTAGGTACTAACCAGGAAAAAAAAATCTTGATCTCATCAGGAATTTTTCACTAACCGCAGATCCACAGGACTTGAAGAATAAGCCCTTAATCATGAGGCATACATCGGTAGATTGCTTAGGTCGTTGTAATACGAAGTGTTCAATAAAGCGCCGGCTATATTAGCTTCGGAAGAGTCGGTACATTTGCTACGTCCTCGAAAGTTACCGATCTCCTAGTACCTCTAAGTACAGTGAGAAAATGGCACGAGTAACTGACTACCTACCTATCTACCTCCGCCAACCCCATGTTCCTCCAAGGCGGTCTTTCGATTCATGAAACTATTAGGTTGAACAGCTACCTATACGCTATGGTCGAGAGATGATGGCGCAAAAGGGCTCCAAGACGGAGCCGATTGCTATCGTAGGCAGTAGCTGCCGCTTTCCGGGCAACGCAAACACCCCCTCGCAATTATGGAATCTTCTACGAGATCCCTACGACCTGTCGATAAAGATCCCATCTACCAGATTCAGGGTAGACGGCTTTTATCATGAGGATGGGGAGCACCGCGGTGTGAGAATACCACGAGAACCTCTGCGTCTTGTACCCACGCGTCTAACTAACTACTATAGAGTTCGAATGTAACGCACTCCTATATTCTGCAGGATAACGTTCAGATGTTCGATTATGACTTCTTTGGAATCCACCCAAGGGAAGCAGAGTCCATGGATCCCCAACAGAGGATCCTCTTGGAGATAGTCTACGAGAGCCTTGAAGCGGCTGGGTATTCGATACATGACTTAGGTGGAAGTCCTACAGGGGTGTTTGTTGGCCAGATGACAGATGACTATTACGCATTGCTGCTTCGAGATGTGGATAATGCGCCTCAACATACCTCCACTGGTATTTCTCGGTCTATGATGGCTAATCGTGTTTCCCATTTCTTTAATTGGAAAGGGCCGTCTCTAGGAATCGACACGGCATGCTCTTCTAGTCTTGTCGCCTTACATCAAGCCGTACAGTCGCTGCGCAATGGCGAGTCTCAGATGGCTATTGTGGCAGGGGTGAACCTTATTCTAGGTCCTGAGAATTATATCTTCGAATCAAGTGTAAGTTACTCCTTGTCCAAGTAGACGTCTTTGGCAAAGTAAATGAGCCGGCTTACAATCTTTCCGCCTAGCTGCATATGCTTTCTCCAACAGGGCGGTCTCGCATGTGGGACTCGAATGCAGACGGCTATGCCAGAGGTGAAGGATTTGCCGCTGTTCTGGTTAAAACACTTAAACAAGCACTCGCAGATGGTGATCACATAGAGTGCATCATTAGGGAAACGGGAGTCAATCAAGATGGCCGCACGCCTGGCATTACCATGCCCAGTGCTACATCGCAATGTGCGCTAATAAAGTCAACATATAATAAGTGCGGATTAGATTGCGAAAAGGCAGAGGATCGTTGTCAATACTTCGAGGCTCATGGAACTGGGACGTTGGCTGGAGACCCTAAAGAAGCAGAGGCAATAAGAGATGCATTCTTTCCAGTCGACTGTGATAGCAATTCAGAATCTCAACAGAAGAACTTATACGTTGGATCGGTGAAAACGATAATAGGCCACTCAGAAGGAGCAGCAGGCCTTGCAGGATTACTCAAAGCTTCGCTTGCGATACAGCATGGAATGATTCCCCCGAACATGCACTTTAACCAGTTGAATCCTGCGATAGAACCATTTTACCAAAAATTGTGTGTACCATCGAAATTAACACCGTGGCCTGAGTTATCACCAAATATACCAAGACGCGCAAGCGTGAACAGCTTTGGATTTGGGGGCACTAACGCACATGTCATAATAGAGAGCTGGGAGGGCAGATCAACCCTTGGCCCCCGCATAACCCCTTTGTCAGAACAGTCACCCAAAGCTGGTGGACCTCTGGTCATATCTGCTAAGTCCGAGCACACTCTCACCAGGACGGTTGCTTCCCTCTCTCGAGCGCTGAAGTCTCCCGAAAAAATCAACCTCGCGGATTTGAAATGGACCTTGCAATGCCGTCGAACCGAGTTCGAGTTCAAAGCAGCCTTTTCAGCGGAGGATGGAAACCTACTTGCTCAGAAACTGGACGCCACACTTGAGAAGACCGGCACAGACGAGGAATCGCATTTCTCTACTCGCGCGATTCAAGTTTCGACCCATCGACCTGCTCGTCTGCTTGGCATATTCACAGGCCAGGGAGCACAATGGCCAGCTATGGGAGCTAGCCTGTATAGGAGCTCTCAGCACTTCCGCAGGTCGCTTGAGCAACTCGAGAACTCGTTGAGCACGATCGAGGATGGCCCAACATGGTCTTTAATAGAGGAATTAATGGCGCCGGCTGATGTCTCAAGAATCCACCATGCCGAATTCTCCCAGCCCTTAACTACTGCGTTACAGATTTCCCTAATCGACTTGTTGAAAGCTTCCGGGATTTCATTCAGTGCAGTTGTTGGCCACTCATCCGGAGAAATTGCTGCTGCATACGCTGCAGGGTACCTTGAGGCTTCCGACGCCATCTTGATTGCCTATTATCGGGGATTGCATTCAAAGCCCAAACAGTCTGGCAGGAGTGGGAAAATGATGGCCGTAGGGATGAGTTTCGAAGAAGCCGAGAAGTTCTGCCAGCGTACTCAGTTCCTGGGCCGAATAAAGGCTGCCGCTAGTAACTCAAGAACAAGCACCACGCTCTCCGGAGACTCGGATGCTATTGACGAGGCATATAGAATAATGAATGAGACACAAGTCTTCGCAAGGGTTCTTAAAGTCGATATGGCGTATCATTCACATCACATGGAAGCCTATGCTGAAAGCTATCTTAACTCTCTTAGACGATGCGACATTCGACCCCTGAGATCAGAATCCGACGGCGGCTGCAGTTGGCTGTCAAGCGTAAACGGCCCGAATGGGAAGAGCGCTGGTATATATGATAGCCTAAAGGGTACTTACTGGGTCGATAACATGGTGAAACCAGTGTTGTTTTCTCAAGCTATAGCGAGGGCCGTGGAGGAAGAATACTGTTTCGATCTTGCTCTCGAAGTCGGGCCACACCCCGCTCTCAAAGGTCCTGTTTTAGATACGCTCAAAAGTTTGACTGGGGTTGATATTCCCTATGGTGGCGTCTTGAGAAGAGATGAGGACGATATGGTTTCGTTTTCCGACGCTTTGGGCTTCATTTGGAAAAATCTTTTACCATCGCCTGTCGATTTCGATGGCTTTAGAAAGGCTTGCGAAGGTGAGAATTCGCTTAGCCCCCGAGTTCAAAAGGGGCTACCACCATACAGCTGGGACCACGATAGGGCTCTTTTTAAGGAGTCCAGGATGTCCCAGAAGTTTCGTTCTCGCGAAGGCCCTATTCACGAACTGCTCGGCACGGTAACAACAATTGGCAACAAGCAAGAAATGCACTGGCGAAACATCTTAACGCTTCGCGATATAGAATGGTTGCGGGGTCATCGATTCCAAAACCAGGTCGTTTTCCCGGCAGCCGGGTACGCTTCGATGGCCGTTGAGGCCGCAAGTCGAATGGTCGAGAGACACCAGCTAATACAATTAATCGAATTGCACGACCTTAACTTCCATCATGCGGTTACCATCGACGAGTACTCTGCTGGAATAGAATTGCATTTTATGATAAGGCGTACGCATATAGAGAAGGATCACATAAAAACATCGTACTCATGTTATAGTTCCCCCGTTGACGCTACCATCGAAGAACCCGAACAGTTGGTTTTTACCGGCCATGCGATTGTAATGTTGGGTACTCCTGAACATGACGTTCTGCCAAGGAGGACGCCGCCACGACTTCCATTAGTAAATGTTGATCCTGCCCGTTTTTATTTATCAATGAGTAAGATCGGCCTTGACTATTCAGACGAATTTCGAGTAAAATCAATCAAAAGACGACTACATGCTTCTACGGTTGCCATAAGAGAAACCCGAAATAGTAGTTTGCGGATTCATCCCGTCATGCTCGATGCCGCTTTTCACGGCCTTTTTGTTGCTTTTTCTTACCCAGGCGACGACAGATTATGGACACACTACTTGCCTACTAGTATTTCAAGGATTGCTGTTAACTTCTTTTGTCATGAGAAAGGGAACAGACCCAACTTGACAGCAGATTGCCATATTGAAGAGGCATCAACCAGAAGCATCTGCGGAGATATTGGCATTTTTGATACTGACAACAGCGAGTGTGTAGTCCAAGTGCGCGGCTTGGTATGCTCCTCTTTCACGAGGCCAAGCGCTGAAGATGATCGCAGACTCTTCGCACGGACAATATGGAAAAGAGATGTATCATCTGGATTGGAGCTTGAAGACTGCTTGGACGATATTGGGGGCGGTGAAGGGGACGAAATATATGATATTTGCGAAAGGAGTGCTTATTTTTACCTTAGACGACTCCGCGAGGAAATCACTCGGGATGAGATTCCAACCATTGAGTGGCATTTCCGGTGCCTTCTACAATGGGCTTTCGATGATCTGCTTCCCACAATTGAGAAGGGACTGCACCCTCATATCAAGAGCGAGTGGGCGTTTGATGCCCTTGATGATGTTACAAGATGGAAGACGAAATATGCCGATATAATTGACCTCCAGTTAATTCATGTACTGGGTGAAAACTTCCCGGCAATAGTGCGTGGTCAACTATCTCCCTTACAGTTGCTATTCGAAGGAAATAGGCTCACGAAAATGTACACGGAGGGTGTGGGTGCAAAGCAAGCGAACGCAAGACTTGGAGGCTTCGTGGATCAACTTACGCATCGTTACCCTGCCATGCGGGTTCTTGAAATAGGAGCGGGAACTGGCGCGGCGACCGCTGCGGCTCTGAGCAACATCAAAACTGGGTTCAAGTCGTACACATTTACCGATATTTCCTCTGGATTTTTCGAGAATGCTAGGGAGAAGTTTCTCAAATATGGAGAAACAATAAACTATAAGGTGCTCGATATCGAACAATGTCCATTAGAACAAGGATTCAAACAAGAATCCTTCGATCTTATCATCGCGTCCAATGTGCTCCATGCAACTAAGAGGTTGTCAACAACATTACAGAATTGCAGGAAGCTTCTAAGACCTGGTGGTCATATTGCGTTATTAGAAGCCACCAGCGAGACACTCCGGACACAGTTTATCTTCTCTTGTTTGCCTGGCTGGTGGCTTGGACGTGAAGATGGAAGGCCACGCCATCCGACCATCTCAGAAATACAGTGGGACTCAATCCTGCTTGAAAATGGTTTCTCGGGGGTGGATCAAGCATACAGAGCCTTGGAAGGCAACTCAAAGTACACCTTCTCTACTATGATAAGTCAAGCAGTGGATCAAAGGATCGAGGTGTTAAGGGAGCCACTCACCAACGCTCAAGGCGTCGTACAGCTTGAGAATCTTGCGATAATAGGCGGCCAGACGCCCCAGTCAACCGAGTTGGTCGCTACTGTTCAGAAGCTACTTCAACCGTTCGCGTTAAGGGTTAGTGTGTTCGAAACGCTGGAGGATGTTGAAGCCATTAGTTTGGAAGTTGGAAGTGTGGTTCTCTGCTTATCGGACTTGGATGAACCAGCTCTTAAGCACCCAAGTCCCGAGAGGATCTCGTCGATACAGACACTCTTGAGTCAGGGGAAACATATCCTATGGACAACTCGAGGTTGTCGGGCTGAAGATCCCTATGCCAACATGAGTGTGGGGATGGGCCGGTCGGTTATGCTAGAGTATCCTCATACGCAATTGCAATTCGTGGATGTTGACTCATGTCAGAAGAACGGCCAAAGTTCAGTATTGCTTTCCGAACTTCTCTTACGAATGGTGTGTCTGAGCTATCCCGACTTTGACTCCGTGCATTGGAGTAAGGAATCCGAGATTGCCATTGAGAAGGGTGCTATATACCTTCCAAGAGTGCTCCCAGATATTCCATTAAATGAAAGAATTAACTCCGAGAGAAGAGCCATCAAAAAAACAGTATCACCAACATCTACCCCTGTCGTATTGTTGGACAGGGCTGGTTCCATGTCGCTCGAAGAGGCGGTGGTTTCAACTCACAATAATTTCGGCGACCTTGACATCAAAGTCGAGTTATCCTCGCTTTTCGCATTCATTACCACTGATGGCCAATATCTACACGTATGTCTAGGGGAAGATCAAGAGTCCCGTCGAAAAGTCATTGCTCTTTCTCCAGTCAACGGCTCGTTAGTCAAAGTAACCGCAAACGACGTATTAGACTGGGCTACACAGGAAGCAGACGATCAAGCATTGATTTATGTGCTTGCGACAGTGGTTTCCGAGAGTCTCTCATTCAATATTACAGGTACTGTTTGGGTGCATGATGTAGAGCCCTACCTTCTTGAGATCATGTCCAAGGTCATGTCTAGCAAAGGCATTGGCCTTTTTGTGAGCAGTTCGACCCCTTCAGCCAATGGCGATACGACATTTATTCACCCAAGAACCACATACCATGATCTTTCTTATATTTTACCTCCTGGAATCGAACTTCGCGTAGCTTTCAGTAATGGCATGGCTTCTTACCTGGATGATCTACCAAGAATAGGTATACGGAGTACTGTCGTCAATGGCCCAGAAACGGATAAGGAATATAAAGGGCGTAAGCATACCTTCACACTCAATTTTGATAGTCTGGATTTACGGGCTATTGTCAACAAAGTCTGTTCTCAAGGGGGCTGGAAGTCTTGCCCAAAGACGCCAACACTCCATACAATGAAAGTTCACGAAGTAGCTCAGGGGTTGTACAATCGAGATCCATTAGGCGTTCTGAGTTGGAAAGATGCACACTCTATCCCAGTCACCACAATTCCTATAAGCCCCCGAGGACTATTTGAGAAACAAAAGACATACTTCTTGGTCGGCTTGGCTGGTGGAGTTGGCCTATCATTGTGCGAATGGATGGGCAGCCAAGGTGCCAAATACTTCGCTGTCGCAAGTCGAAGACCTGAGGTTGACTCTCGAATTTTGGACCATCTGCAAAGGAAGGGCATTTGTATCAGAATATTCCCCCTCGACATTACGGACAAGAAGGCACTTGATAAAGTTTACCAAGACATTGTCACATCCATGCCACCGATTGGCGGGGTAGTTAACGGCGCCATGGTTCTACGAGACAAGCCCTTTGCCAACATGGCAATACAAGATTTCGAAACAGTGCTACGGCCAAAGGTAGAAGGCACCAAGAACCTAGACAAGTTATTCTTTTCAACCGACTTGGACTTCTTCGTGTTGCTCTCGTCGTTATCATGCATCATTGGGAATCCATCCCAATCAAATTATGGAGCTGCTAACATGTTCATGTCAAGCTTGGCCACCCAAAGGCGGAAGAGAGGCGTAGCCGCGTCTGTAATACATATAGCAATGCTTCTTGGGTTCGGATTCCTGACTACCCAGGGCGAAAAACAGGAAAGTCATTTGAGAAAGATGGGGTATCTCCCAATTTCGGAACCCGAGTTTCATACGATATTCGCCGAAGCCGTAAGATGCGGGCGACCAAGCTCTGGATTAAATCACGAACTAATTACAGGCCTTGGTGATGCGACTGATGTCCCTTGGAAACAGCTTTCTCGGTTCTCGTACCATTCTTCTCGGGTTCGAGAAGCTTCTCAGGAGGGCCCCCATAAAGCACAAGACCTGAGTATCCAAGACCAGTTGGCCGAAGTCCGTGGAACTCAACAGGCGGTGTCAACACTGGAAGGCTGGTTCTCGAAAAGGCTTGGGCGTATACTTCAGATACCCGATGACAAAATCGAAATGAGCTCATCCTTAATATCACTCGGCATCGACTCCTTAATCGCTGTTGAAATCCGGAATTTGTTTCTCAAGGAATTGGCTGTCGACATACCAACCTTGTCCTTACTAGGTGGCGCCACCCTGACCAGCATATGCCAGGAGACCGTGGGTAAACTCTCGGCTCTTTTGAGAAAGAATCTGCAGATCAGGCCAGCCGACGAAGTTTCGACTACAAGTAGTTCAGCCTCAACTATTCAGCTATCAGACACTGAGCCGGTTGATTTGAAAGAAATAATATCAGCCACTTCCGTGACAAAAGTTGCGCCGGAAGCCACATATGAGAGGGTCGGGGAAATGTCACAAGCGCAAGCACGCTTATTTTTCTTACACGAATGCCTCGAAGACAAATCTACCCACACGGTTGCTTACCACGGGCGATTTCACGGCCAACTGGATGTAGCACGTCTTCGGGATTCCTTGCAACGTGTAGGTATGAAACATGAAAGTCTACGAAGCTCTTACTTCATTGAGAAAACATCGCGCCGTGCTTTCCAAGGTGTCAATCCGATGCCGCACATAGAGGTCGAACATGAGCATATTATATCTCAAGATATTGAAGCAGAGGTTGATAACTTGAAGGACTTCGTATTCGATATAGAAAACGGGCGTGCCATGAAGGTTTTTGTTTTTTCTTTGAGCTCATCCCTCCACCATGTGACCTTCCTTCATCATCATATCGCGCTTGATGGTGTGAGCTGGCAGTTGTTTCTACGCGACTTGCAACAGGCATATTCAGGGCTAAGCCTTAAACATTCTCCCCAGCAAGCCATAGACCTGGCTGCGAAGCAAAGACAGGCCAATGAGCCCGCCAAATTACGAAAAGAGCTAGAGTTCTGGTGTAATATCGAAAAGGAGCCCCACCCGCCGTTGAAGGTGTTTTCCTTTTCGAAAGTGAAAACTCGACAAGTTCTAAGGAGCCATGACACATTGACGAAGGTAATCAAAGCAGAAGCGAGTCTCATAAGCCGTGTAAGGCAAGCCGCTTTACAACTCCAAGTCACACCTTTCCACTTTTACCTTTCAACCCTGGCGGCTTTCCTTGCTCGCAGCCTCGACACATGGGATTTCAGCATTGGCCTCGTCGATGCCAACAGGAATGACGCAGAAGACCGCGAAACAATCGGATATTTTCTCAACATGCTACCGCTACGATTCAAGATGGCCAGTGACGAGCCATTTTCCGAGCTTGCCAAACGAACACGGGATACGGTACTTGCTGCATTGGCTCATTCTCAAGCCCCGTTCGACATGGTTGTTGACCACATCAAAGATTCAAGGTCCGGAAACCACCATCCATTGTTTCAAGTTATGATGAATTACAGCATGTGGTCGTCGGATGAAACGCAGATGGGCGATGGTAAACTTGAGTGGACAGGAGGCACCTACGCGAGGAACCCTTACGACTTCGTTGTCGACGTCACGGAGAGCCCGACTGGGGCCTTTCTCTCTTTCACTGCCCAAAAATACTTGTATCATGCTTCCGATGTTCAGCTCATGCTAGAGTGGTATATGAGTGCCCTCAGAAGCTTTATCAATCTACCGTCAATCAGTATAAGCGATTACCCTCTGTGCGATGAGACCAGCATTGAACGTACGAGTACCTTCGGACTGGGAAAGCCCCTATCAATCTGCTGGGAGGGTACTATGATCCACCGCATTGAGGAAATGGCCGAGACATATCCAGACTCTATTGCAATTAACGGCAGGAACGGCCAGATGCTCACTTATAACGAGATGATATCTCGATCGTGTCAGATTTCCGACCTACTAGGTAATGATTCAGTAATCCCTGGCGCCCGCATTGCAACACTCTTGGAGCCTACTACGGAGTCGGTCTGCTGCATTCTTGCCATTATGCGGCGAGACCTGGTATGGGTCCCGTTAGATCCCCGTCATCCCAATGAAAGGCTTTCTATTATTATGTCGGAATGTCGCCCTGTAATCCTCCTGTGTGATCACACAACGAAAGCTCGTACGACATCACTAGCCGCGGTATCCGGGGCCCAGGTCATGGATATCAGTAGCATTGGCCCGTCAGTGTCGACCGGTGTCGAGAATATCAGTAACCCTGAACATACTGCCGTCATTTTCTATACAAGCGGGTCTACCGGCGTGCCGAAGGGCGTTCTGACCACACATGCCAACATCCTTAACCAGATATATGGCAACACAACCACGTTCGGAGTCGGCCGAGAAGTAATTCTACAGCAAAGCTCTTTCGGGTTCGACCTTGCGTTGGAGCAAATATTCCATGCTCTAGGGAATGGCGGGAGGCTCGTCAGTGAGTATCCTCGACTACTTACCTGCCTACTTGGTTGACAGGCTTTGCTAACCTAGGATATCGCAGTCGTTAGTAGCGAAACGCGAGGGGATCCTAACCTTCTTGCGGAACTAATACTCTCAGAATCCGTGACATATACCAATTTCGTCCCGTCAGAATACCTTGCCCTTATTCATTATAGCCTGCCAACTCTCCAGAAATGCAAGTCTTGGCGGTTCGCGTTTGCAGCAGGGGAAAAGATAGAGCCCAAGCTTCGTAGAGCATTCCAGAGGCTCAACCTTGCTGGGCTTCAACTCATCAATGCATATGGACCTATTGAGAGTACGATGGCCTGCGCGAGGGGTATCATGCCTTACCATACAGAAGACGATATTGAATCTACCAGTGACTCTCTATGGCCGTCCCCGAACTATTCCATTTCCATCTTGGATGAACAGATGAGGAGTCTTCCCTTGGGGTTTCCTGGAGAGATCTGCGTCTCCGGGCCCGGAGTCACACTCGGCTACCTGAATCGCCCCCAAGAAACAAAACTCAAATTCACTGAGGAAAGCATTACATCTACATTAGATCCAAACCAAAAGTCGATGCGATACTACCGCACGGGTGATTTAGGGAGATGGCTCGAAGATGGTTCGCTCAACATACTAGGGCGGCTCGATGGCGAGAGCCAGGTCAAGATCCGCGGCGTCCGCATAGAACTCGATGAAATTTCCAACATCATCATTAAAATTGCCGATTCAGTGATTACCGATGCTTCCGCATCCTTCCGTCGAGACGCAAGTACATTAGTTGCTTTTGTGGTTTTCGATACTGAGTATGGAGGGGATAAGGAGGCATTTGTAGAAGACCTTAAGAAGAAGATTCCTCTGCCCATATATATGTGTCCTTCGATCATAATTCCTATAAGCCGGATTCCGACCAACGTCAACGGAAAGAAAGACAGATTGGCCATTGACAGTCTTCCTATCCCCAGCGACCAAGACGCTAGTGGCTTTTCCAATGAATTGTCACCCATGGAAATGCGAATGAAAGAAGCGTGGCAAGAAGTCTTGATGAATCGCTCGGCCTCGCTGGCTAGTGTTGGCTGGGACTCCGACTTCTTCCACGTCGGCGGCAATTCTATGTTGCTAATCAAGTTGCAGTCGGTTCTTCATGGATCATTCGGCGTCACTGTTTCGCTTCCAACATTATACCAGCATAGCACACTACGCGATATGACCAGATGTTTTGAATCAAGTGATACAGCCGCCCTGATTAAATCAATCAATTGGAATACCGAACTTGCGGCTATCACTGACGGGCTCCCTCCACCGCGCGACGTGAAGCCTTTAGTTACTCGATCATCACTAGTTGTTGCATTGACTGGCGCGACAGGGTTTATTGGAACACGCATCCTTGAGCGTCTAGTTGAAGATGAAAGGATTAAGGAGGTCCACTGCATCGCCATCAGACCAGATAGTCATGGTCAACCGCGTCATACATCCGTGAGAAGCAACAAGGTGATTGAGTATTCGGGGGATCTATCGGATCGCTCCCTCGGACTGACCACGGAAGAATTCGCGTATCTGAGGGACGAAGCGCATCTGATCATCCACAACGGCGCCGAGGTCTCATTGCTCAAGACGTATCATTCACTACGCCGAGCAAACGTTGTGCCGACCAAGACGCTTTGCGAGCTAGCCTTGCCGAGGCGAATTCCGTTCCACTTCATCTCGACAGCGTCGGTAGCCAAGTTCGCGGGCGCGTCTGCCCTGCCTCCGGTTTCAGTCTCGCATCACGAACCACCAGTAGACACCGCCGATGGATACAATGCGACGAAATGGGCAAGCGAGTCTCTTTTAGAAAGAGTTACGGTCGACTATAAACTGCCAACGAGTATTCACCGTCTACCCGCAGTTGTCGGCGATGGCGTCCCAGAGCTTAATCTTATGGGACTCATATTTAAGTTTTCTTGCTTGCTCCGCATCGTGCCAAAGTGGGATGTTGAAGGGTCTGAAGGAGGTTTTGATTTCGTCCATGTCGACCGTGTCTCAGAAGACTTGATTAAATGTGCGTTCGATTCCCTGTCCCTGGGACTTCAGCCATCCACGGCTCCGTATTTCCATCACTACAGCGAAGCAAAGATCCCCCTGGACGGCCTTAAAGATTATATGGAAAAAGATCAAGGTGTTTCTTTCAATGCTGCCTATATGGAGGATTGGCTGGCTATGGCATTGGAAGAGGGGTTAAATCCCCTTGTACATGAGTATTTGTTGAATACCATCGGCGGCCGAACGATTACTTTCCCAGGGATCGCAAGGTAATGATATATTATATTACCTTCCGCAGCAACCCACCCGAGAACAGCGGCCGAGTCTCCAAGCCCCTGGCTGGTAGCTAGATACTTAGGTAGGCGATGATAAGGTACAGCAAATAAATATCACGATGTCTACAGGTAACTTATAAAAAAAGGCTTAGAGTGCTTCTAGAGCCGACCCTTATCTCATATCATAACGACCAGAATATTTAATATATGACCTCAAATGCACACTGTAATACAATACATTTCCTTTGTCAGGCGGTGGATGCATTGGCCCTGTCACGCTGTAGAAATATCTAGGATAGTTCCAGTGTCGTAGATAGATGCACATGCCCAATAGACGTAAATATTCTCATCATCATGCAGTACAACAAGTACAACAAGTACAACAAGTACAACACAAGGCATAAGTTACTTAACAAATCATCGCATTCATATTTCAAACTAAAATTGTGTTTGCACTGTATGACTTTTAACATTTTGATATTTTTGTGATTGAATCTTTTTTTTTTTTCGATACTTTTTTCGATACTGTATCACGCACCGCAGTAGTCGTGCACGAGATCAAGCTTAAGTAAAACAATCCAGAAGATAACAGGTATTTAAAGGAATTGGCAAGAGCGACTTTTTAAGTATTGCAAACACAACAACCTTGGACGTAAATCCCAATTTCTACACAAACGGACCTGCTACTTTTTCTTTCCCTGATACGTCTTGCAATCTTCACACTTCACCCTTCACACAAATCTATCTGCCTAGACAGCTGCAAATTATCGGAAACCCAAGATGGACGTGGCGAAGATGGACGTGATTAAGAAAGCACCGGTACGCCTGCCGATGGAAATTATCTTCCAAATTATGTCGTCTCTATTCCCTCCAGGCCAATCCGCCTGCGTCCCGCCGTGGCATGAGGCTACACAGTTGCTCATCAAATTCACCCTCGTATCGCGCGCAACACACTATGAAGCTACTCGCAAATTGAGACAGCGTTGTATCTACATGCACATGACACGACACTGTCGTTTTGTTCAGTGCCTACACGCCTACCTCCAGTCAAAGGTCTCTCTTCCTAGCGCATTCACAGGTATCGAGCAGATGTATATTTGTCTTATGGGCAATGGCGCCTTAGGGAGAATGCTTTATCTATTCGACCATGTTGGCGCCTCTCTCAAAAGTCTCACTCTCGATTACTGCTCGCCGGTAATGGATCTCGTCCCTGAAGAACAACCTCACTGGCGACGCTGCTTTAAGAAGTTAACCCAGTTGGAGGACCTTGTTTGCACCATTGAGACCTTGTACATGGCCAGCGACCGCTTGAACCTTGATGCGACGGAGCCCCTATGGCCAAATCTCAAGCGACTGGCGATCATAACATGCTACATCGAAACTGATATCTCCTGGTTATACGTCCATTCCCCGAAACTCAACCATATAGTCCTCAGAAAGGCTATAAAAAAGAGCTTCTACATTCAGGTCCTGCCTCGGAAGGAGAATCACAGTTACCAACCGCACCAACTCCCTATTACGGTTGTAATATCAGAGAACGAGGACAAGGGTATACAAAAGAAATATGCCAAAGACGATAGGATACGGGTTCTGAAGTATGGGTTTCCGGGGGGTAAATGGAGTGACCAGATGTGGTGGCGTACTATCTTCGAAGGAAAGCTTTGGGATCTAGGTCTCCCCGACACTTCAACAAAAAACCGAGACGGAAAAGATGGGAAAGATGGCAAAGATGGCAAAGACGGCGTAGCTAGCTGAAGTAGGCGGATGATCATTGTGCTAATAGGTAGGAGAGTGATTATTAGGGAAAATATAAGACAAAAATGATATAATTCGGTAACGAGTCCACAGACCAATATTCTATAATTATATGGATGTATGTCTTACAGTGACCAGTAACGATTTGTTTCGTATTGGGTTGGGTATCCGCCACTCTGGGAAAAAAAAAAAAAAAAACCAGGGTCTCTGTCCGACATGCGGGGAGGAAAGCTAGTGACAGGTCAACCTGGCAAAGTGCCCTAGATTTGCATGGGGGGTCCCCGCCTCTGATATGTAAATCCCGCGCAAAAGACCCTGACGACATGGAATCTCGATCTTTGATAAAGTCGGGGTAAGGGTTACGTTACTTTCAAAAATCCTAGGATAGGTGCTAAGCTGAAGTAAATAAGATTTACAATCAGAAAGATTTGAATATGCTAAACGCCGTATTCTATTTGGAATTGGTACGTGTGGTGGTTTTCATATATGATATATGACATAACAGATGTGTATCTCACGCGTTGAACTTTTTTTTTTTTTTTAAAAGAAAAAAAAGCGAGCTGGGAATGCAAGGGACCCCCACGTTCTTCTGGACTACATAAAAGAATAAAAATTGGCTAGGTTAGAGCCCACTAAAAGCACGTGGAACAACGGGGAAGAGGATACTTGGATACTGGATGGGAATCAGGGGTAATGGTGTACATTGATAGAAAAATCGAGTCCTAGTTTTGATGCAATGCGACGCAACTACGAAGAATGCAACCCTGCCAACACTTTTTTTTTCTTTGCTGTTTCTTTCCCTGCCCCTAACTCTCCTGTTCCGCCTTAGGATTTTTAATGTATTTCCTGCATGAAAATTTCTTATTTGACGTAAACTTCCCACTAATATCGATACCGGCGTATCCGTTATCCTTACCCGGTTTGCGGAGAACCTAGAAGCTGGCCTCGGGTTCACGGACAGCGGCGGGTACCTCAAGATTCCGCTACCGATTCTTCGCTCGCATAAAATTAGGCTAGTTACTTTTTATACCTCATGTACTCAGGTACCAAATTTATACTTTCAATGCCTGCTGTAGGTGATGTACGTATTGTACATGCGGTCATCTAATTTCCATTCAATTCATTCTGTACAGATTCGTAGTCTTTTCTCCTTTTATCACGATACTCGCGTTTCTATTTCCCTACTTTGCAACATGTGACGCAATTGAGATTGAAACGTTTTATCGTCTTTTGGACATTCATGTGTAATATATTGATTGTACAACCCAATTCATAGCCTTATGTACATCAAGTACTTTACAGATATTTCGTCGCCTTATTCCCGAACCGCGAACAACCATTATCCCTGTTCCCAAAATCTTGCTGTGCTTCTTCCTTATTGCTGCATTGGCATCTCTGCTTTCGATACCGACCATCATCCCTGCAATCTCCTTTCACTCTGCTCCGCCAAATCTCCAAATCTTTTTTACGGTCTTTTTTACCCACAACACATTCTCTTACCCTTTGCCTCGGTTTCCCTTTTCCGCAACTGGTGATGACCTCGAATCACGTACCGGACATTTCTATCACCGTCCCTTAGTCTTCGTAACGACAATTGTAACACGAGGGTCGCGCCGTGATAAGCCAGGAGTGAAACGAACCGAGTCGGTGGATTGCGGTCATGCCTGAGAAGCCTCTCACAGTTGCCACCTACGCGGCCGGCGCTTCTCTCGCTGCCATCACTCTCTTCTACGTTTTTGCCCCCAACTATTTTTTAGACGGTGATTCCAATTCGACGCGCAAGAAAGGCGTTGTAGGTCTTTCAAACCCGGCAAACGACTGTTTCATCAACTCCGTCCTCCAAGCCCTTGCCGGCCTCACCGATCTCCGAATTTACCTTATCCGAGAAACCCACCGAAGAAATATAGACGAGCCGTGGGTTTATCAAGATATAGTTCAGGATCCCGCATACAAGAACAGACCCGAATGGAAGGTTCAGGGTCTACAGGCCGGGCTCGTTACCAAAGGCCTGAAGGATATTCTCGATGCCCTTAACGAGCGACCCATTTACAAGAAGACTATATCTGCTGGCCCCTTTATCAGGGTACTCGAGACTGCCTTCAAGCAGCGCATTAGTAGACAACAGCAGGATGCGCAGGAATTCCTACAGGTAGTAGCCGAGCGATTATGCGACGAATACCACGCCGGAAGGAGAGCGAGAGAAGCTGCCAGAAAGAAATGCAGCACCGAGGCGTCAGCCAATAAAGCAGAGCCAATCGATGGCGACGCCGTTGAGCAACGCTTAGCAAAGCTAGCCGTAAACGGGGATGGAAATATTGAAAGTGCTGTATCAGATGAGACCAAACCCGAAGCCGAGGCGGAAGGACTCCAGCCAAGAAACGAAGAAGATGGATTCCCGTTGGAAGGCCAATATGAAAGTCAAATTGAGTGCCAGAAGTGTGGTTTCAAACCGAAGCCGACGGAGAATACGTTCTGCACTCTGACATTAAACGTGCCGCAGTCAAGCTCGACATCGCTCAATACTTGTCTGGACGGATTCTTTAAGACCGAGTACATAGACGACTTCAAATGCGAAAAATGTCGCCTTGTGCACGCAAAAGATTTATTGGAAGCACAGTTGTCGCGATCCAATTCCGAGCGTTTCAAGGCCAGTACGCGAGAGACAATTTCCAAGCTACAGCATGCCATCGATAATAATCCTGAGGATCCTCCACTTGACGTCGAACTACCCCCTATGCGCGACGCCCCCACGTGTAAAATTGCGAAGCATACACGATTAACTGGCTTCCCTAAGATTATGGCTATCCACCTTTCCAGGTCTATATATAACAGTATCTCACAGAAGAATTCGGCTAAAGTTACCTTCCCTGAGCAGTTACTAATGGGACCTCTATTAAATCGTAAAAAATACAAATTACTTGCTACAGTTACGCATAAGGGCAGCCATCATAGTGGGCATTACGAGTCTTTCCGCCGACAGAATATCTCTCTTCCGTTCTCCACCCCAAATGCATTTCAAGCTTCTGATATCTTTGCCAAATCAGCTACACCAAGTCCAGCCTCGACTCCACGCGTTAGTGCGATGCCAAGGTCGGGTGACCCCAGTCCGGTAGCATCTATTCCGGATCTCGGTTTCTCTTCATCCTCGGGGAGTAGTTCGTCCAACCAATCAGTTGATGTGCTACCTCGGCCGTCTACCGATTCAACACCCCAAACTTCTGCGACGTCCAATGGCCGGACTTCCTCTCGTCGCAGCCCGAAGTTTTCATCCATAAGGGATCGTGAGTCAGATAGTATTAGTCTCAAGTCAGTTGCAGCATCTGCTCGATCGACTATGTCAAGAATATCGCACTCAGCTAGAAACAGCAGGTCAGGCAGTCCAGCTGGCCAAACACCGGTTGCACCATCTACGGTGAATGGGAAAGCGATTACATCGAAACCGAATGGGGCAAAACCCAAGCGTCGAAAGCAAAATGATCGATGGTGGCGTATTAGCGACGAAAAGATTAAGGAAGCCAAGACGGGCGAGGTGCTGGGAATGCAACGAGAAGTATACCTGCTCTTCTACGAACTAGAGCGCGAGAGTCCGGCAGAGTCATAGGGAGATATTTACCGGCTCTTGGATAATATGATACAGGCAACAGCTTATGATCCTGCGGATGACAAACGAGAAGATCCATACATAAAGCTCAGAGCCGAGCAAGGTGTCGCTGGATGGGTCGAAGCAACTGCCTTGAGATCTAGCTTGCAGCTCGGCCAAATATTCCGAGGCGTTCGAAAAACGACAAGAAATGCATGGGATAACTATATGGGGTACTTGGAATCTGATGACCTTGAATCTGTTATTGACAAGGACTCCTATGAATGGCAACGGCCTAAGAGAAGTGAAAATCCCGGTTATTGCAAACGCAGGGATCTATGGATGAAGATGGAGCCAGGGGGAGAGGATTTGAATTAATGTCGACTGTCACAAGAAATCGATTGTCGAAGATAACCAAAAAGTGCATCGAGTTATCGAGGTGCATCCTGCATAAAGACATGTTACAAATGGTGTTTTACGGCGCATGGAAGGAGAGTTTTTTTTGACGCATTTTCCGGTCCATTGGCATATTGGGAAGGGTTTTTGTCATTTTGAAGCCAGTTCCATTCATTGAAGAGGGCTCACGGGCATGAACGTAGGTATGAAATTGCCGGACGTCTATTTTACCAAGAGCAATAGCACATGAGAAGTTCGAATGCCACATCCAGGTGTATGGCATTACACGGAAGCACTTCGTTAGAGCTTCAGCATCAGCATAGGACTAGCATTTCGCGTCAGACAAGACGAACGGGGGGGATGATGTTCGTGCTAGCGTAAAATAGGCTTTCGTGCATACCGTATTGGAAAAGTCCAGCGGAAAATATTATTTTTGAACTAATGAGTATCGCGGATCATGTTCCATATATGATTTTCCTACCAGTATTACCGAGTGCTGTACATATTCGTACACAGTAGAATGGAAAGCTCTTCATATTTAGTATTGCCCTTCGATAGTTAATGTACCCGTCTTGGTAATGAGATACTCGTTTATAGCAATGTCCTTGCCGGACTCCTTGCCGAAGCCCGACTCCTTAATACCTCCGAACGGCGACTCCGCTGCTGATGAGTTTCCTAATTATTCCATCTGCTATTAGACTATATTCCGTGCCAAATTACGAAGATGCATTACGTGGTTTAGGTAGGTAATGAGAAAGGACGAGAACTTACCGCTATTCAATCCAATCATGCCCGTCTCGAGATTTTCAAATAGACGCCATATCCGATCGATGTTCTTGGTAAAGCAGTACGACGCCAAGCCCATCTATACGCCAACATTAGGGAATACGATACTATATTACTTCTAGGGTTAGGACTTACGCTCGTGTCATTAGCCGCCTTGACAGCTTCCTCCTCCGTATCGAACGGGAACAGTGCCAAAAGCGGCCCGAAAGTCTCCTCCGAAGCCACCTTCATAGACGGCGAGGCATTCGTGATGATGGTGGGTTCGAAGAAGTACCCGTTGCTCGAGGTGATGCGGTTCCCACCCGTGAGTATCGTGCCGCCGTTCTTCTTCGCGTCTTCGACCTGTCCGGCGACCTTGTCGACGCCTGTGGGGACTGTTAGAGGTCCCATCGTGGTGCTCTTGTCGATGCCGTGGCCGACTCGGATTTGCCGTGTTTTCTCCGCGAGGAGGCTGGCGAAGGTGTCGTAGATGCCCCGTTGGACGTATACTCGGTTCGCTGTGATGCAGGCTTGTCCGGCGTGGCGGAATTTTAGAGGTATTAATGCTAAGGGGTATTTGATTAGGTCATCTGCTATGTATCTAGTCTTAAAAGGAGGGAGAGTAGGGGCGGTGTGGTTTACCATCGCAAGCTTGTTCTAGATTCGCATCGTCGAATACAAGGAATGGGCAGTTACCCCTAGCTCCAGGGTGAGTTTCTTGAGGCTATCTGCGCAATGGGCAGATAGGATTTTTCCCACTCTTGTCTAATGAAAGGTTAGTCAGCTAAGAGTGACTGCTTCAGGGTATTTGGCCTTACAGAGCCGGTGAAAGACACTTTCTTCACGAGTGGGTGTTTGCAGAGAGCTTCACTGAGAGCTGGAGTGTTCGCCAGCGTAGTAGGCATAACATTGAATACACCCTTGGGATATCCAGCCTTTTCAGCCAGGTATGCTAGCGTTAGTGCCGATAGGGGTGTCTCAGGCGATGGTTTTGCGACCATCGTACATCCTGCTGCTAAAGCGGCGCTCGCTTTCCTCAAAATCATCCTAGTGGGCCTACAGTTAGGACCGTATATCTTTTTGAATGGAGTAACTGTCAACTCACGCGATGGGGAAGTTCCAAGGTACCAATGCGGCAGTAACGCCAAGCGGTTGCTTAATGGTAAAGATCCGTCTGCCAGGAATGGCAGCGGGAAAGGTAGTCCCCTGAATTCGCTCTGCCTCGCCGGTGAACCAACGCGTAAATGAAGCCGCATACTCAATCTCTCCGTAGGCTTCTACCAATGGCTTGCCTGTCTCATAGACCAAGATGGTGGCAAGGTCATCTTTGTGCTCCCTAATCAAGGCATCGAACTTGGCCAGCAGATCAGCGCGAGCTCGAGGCGTAAAGGTACGGTAGACCTGGAATGCTGCCTGGGCTGCTTGCACTGCATTATCGACATCTTCGGCCGCCATGTCTGGGCACGAGGCGAATTTCTGGTTCGATCCCGGGTCTATCCGCCCATAAAATAAGCAAGTGGTTGACTTACAAGTTAATTGGCCGTTCACTCACCAATAATATCGAACCTCTTCCCAGACTTCGCTTCGATCCATTGCCCGTTGACGTAGGCTTTGTCACGAAAGACTTCCGGATGCTTGAGGCTTAGCTGTGTCTTCATCAGCCACGCATGATTCAGGGGTAGGCAGTGTTAATAATCTGGGCGAGAGCTTACGTCAACGGCAGACTTAACTTTGGCCATGATTATAAAGTAATATTGGGGGTTTTAAAGGGTATCAGAGGGTAATAATTGCTCTAGAGATGAGAATATAAAAATTACTTGTTCACTTTGGGAAGATAACAGGTCGCTTGTCTTACGTCTCCCATATATACCAAGGTAATCGCCGTTACGCTAACTATCGTCACAAAATCACCCCCGCATCTTCTATCGCATATAAACATCCCGAAACTTTCGGGTATCCGATCAGCACTACCTGGTTCTTCTTGGCTCTTATCTCCGCAGCCAATCCAAACGTCCTCCCACTACCGAATCCAGTCAATAGTGCGGCGGAGTGACCCCAAGCCACCCCACATATACAATAGGAGAAATCGTAGAGATCGCCCCTATTGTCACGATGTCCTATTATACTCATATCGTGGCATTTGTCCAGATTATGCTTAGATAATACAGATAAACTATCAAAAACTCTAGCTTAAATTCAAGTCGTAGATTGCAGTGTCCATTATCTTGTGCTTAAAGAATGAAACGGTCGCGTAAGGGTTGCAAGGCATTTTGATTATTAGTATGTATACATAACTGTAGTAGACATATCACATAGTAGGCGATATAGGTCATAAAAGTAACAAAGATGTGGCCATGTAAATATGGTGGTTCACACAGGAACACGGCATCTGCCCCCAACGTTACTATTGGGTGCAAAGATGAATATACACAGTCAGTCGGAGTGTTTATCACTCGCGGTTGGCAACACAAGGCTGCATCTCTCTAGGTAAGGTTCCATTTTGTCATACCGTAGTACGTGGTTGTGGCTTGCAGCCATCCCGTAACTATTAGAATCATAACCAATCGATCAGCCTTTTCAACCTCTTCATACCGATTGTGCGACTTAAAAATCAGGACACCCCTCCCCCCCGGCTGAATCTATTCTTAGTAGGTCTTTCGCATACTAAAACTGACCCTAACTGCTTTTTTCCTGTTCAAGCCTACTTTATTACTCAGTATTCAGGCGCATCTTGTTTGAATGAACTACTATTATACCTAACTCAATAGACTCGATGGCATCGTTATCAAGTTTTTCACTGGACTCTCTCATTTTGGAAAGACCCTCTGAGCAGAAACAGGCATTCTCCGGAAAAATCACCACATTTGTCTCAACACAGTGGATCCGCGCCTACCGAGAAGCGTGGTCTGATCTGCGCTCCGTTCGATGGGCGCGTACGGCACTTTTGACGGTGTTTGCCTTGTCGACTATTATGATATTAGGCATTCTCAGCTTTATCACAATATATAATTCGATCGATTTCACCGATACTGATTCGGCATGTAAGACTGACGGCTCGTTTATAATGGACGTGTCTGATTACAGCATATGGACATCATCAAGCTTCTTCGATATAAGCCTAGGGTTTGGGAACCTAACTTTTGCGCAAGCCAAAGCTATTGACATATCATGGGATATAGTAGGAGCCATGATAGCACATTATAAGACGAACATAAGCTAAAGCATGTCCAGATGGTTGGCCGTGGAGGGCAGGCGCTGATGGCATTCGTGTCTTGGCGCGTATTTGTCGAATATGTGACGACCTCAATGGAGTTTGCTCCAGTAACTTTCACAGTTTTTTACATCATATTCCTACAACAAGAGCCGTCCTTATATTCAACTATGAGCATCACTCGAGCTTTCATCGCCGGTCGAGGCTTCAAATCTAAATTATCTATGTTTTTCGTGGTTTTAACTATGATATTCATAATAGCATGGCCAACAGTTGCGGGTGCCATGACCGGATATACTACTATCGGCAAGGCCTTTGTCCCAGATTCTAATAATAGCTATGTCCCATATTCAGAGTTTCAGCTGCTAGCATATATCATCTATGACGGATGGAGAGTCAACCTCACTGGCAATTATAAAGTGCCTCTCATCGGTCAAATAAAAGGTGAAGGTAAGAGCTTTGGAGTATCTAGAACATTTTTATAGTTGCTGCTTACCGGCTACTAGAGGAACTCTTTAGAAATTACTATGGAGTCACCGTGGCTTGTGATGCGATTGATTTTCACGACCCGGAAGGTTTTTGCGGGCTACAGTATATTACATATAACTGTTAGTATACTTAAACTCATAGGATCATACAAGTCCTTCACTGACGCTATACCTATATCATAGATATAAGTTTGTATGGGTTTCATGGTCTAAAGAATATATCATCCAGGTGGATGAATACGACAATCCCAAATCCAACACTGAATATATCAGCCTTTTATTTACCTCAGTACGAAGATTACGAATTTAAACCGCCTGGCGACGCAGGAGCGAATTACACGCACGAATTGACAGACATGTTAGATATGGCCTTCGGGTATTCTAACGATACATACAGTCTTGCCTATATCAAAGCAAATGGTAGATGTCAACCAGTTCAAGACGTATGTACCTATTACATATATATTACTATGAATTATTCCTGGCTAAACTATGTTCTCTTTAGCGGTTTAGATGGGGGTTTTCTTGTATACAGTTGTTTATTGTGCTAACCTGTTTATCTATTGGAACGATTGGGACCTACACATTGTGGCTAAAAGCTCAATTTCAGTTACCTCTCCAAGGAGAAAAGGAAATATATAAAGGCTGGAGAGCAGTGTTGATGATGGCCGAAAAGATGAACAAAGAATTACAAGAAGCCGGTATTGACGCCCACTCTCTAACAGACCAAGAACTTAAGGAGGCGATTAGAAAGCAACTCAATGGCGGTTCGGTGTCATTCGATGCTCCATTGAGCAGAAGTGGATATAGCTTCCGCCGTGGGACATGGCAGTGGCTGAAAAGGGAAAAAGTCCGATTTCTTATATTGCTTTTAACTACAATAATTACGGGAATTAGTATATGGGGTTCGTTCTACGGGGAAATATATTGGGGGTGTTTTGCGACGCCTTTCATCCCCTTCTTCTTTTGCGGAGTCTTCTTCGCCATGATAGTAGGAAGCACAAAAAGAAGCAAGCTCTTCATGGCACTCTGTTGGATAATGTGTGGGTTAGTTGTTGGCCTGGTTGTATATTTGGTTAAGCGCTACCACCCGAAGGGTGGGTACGTAGGATTATACTAGTAAACGGTTTGTTTTTGTGTCATACCTATGATATATCCTTCCGCTCTTCACACCACTTTTAATAAGTTGTTATAACCAAGAGCCCAATATGGTCTTTGTTGATATTAATACTCAGCAATGTCTAATTGTCAGAAGTGAGCCCGCGAGTGAGGTCATACGTAGAGTGACTACTGGGAGCAGCAGCGTAGCTGCTGTGTAGTAGGTAGTAGAGATCTATCAACGCTTAACGTTTCTAACTAGTAGTGAGGGCGCTATGCGCCTTTTATATATCATATATCACGTAGATACAGGCTTAATCCCGCCTAGCTCCCTTTAGACCCCTGACATTAAGGTAGACTTCAGGATGCTATTCGAACATCCGACACTGGCATTTGGGGAAATGGCCCACTAGATGCCTAATATTCTTTAGGGGATAAATGCATAGGTACTAAGATAGCGAAATTATTCCCATAGAAAGGTTTGGGTGGTTAACAATTAAGACACGCTTTCATTTTTCAACGGTTGCTTGAGAAAAAGGTAACAAATATCTGCGTTGAGTAGCAAAGATTGTATAAACATATAAATTATCTTCTGTATTATTTGCTCTCCCTAGTCAGTCTTTAGCTTGCCGCCGTACTATTAAGGAAGTGCTAGTATCTTCTTTGCTGCATGCTCGGCGGCAGCAACAATCATTGCAGAAGGGTTCCCCGTCATCATCCCGGGGAAGATAGACGCATCGACGACGAAGAGGTTGTCCATGCCATATACCTTGGCGTTTGTATCGACAACGGATGTCCCATTAGCAACTCGACCGTCGTCAAGTCCCATCTTTGCCGTTCCAACCCAGTGGTTTGAGCATCGCACCGCCGGCGTAGTGGGGATCTTTATGGCAACATTGTTAGCCCTTGATCGTCTTTATGTGCGTTCTTCTTCTTCCATAAGAGTAGATGTACGAAAAAAAGGGGTAAAAACGGTGCCAACTCACCGAGTCAACAAACTGTGCTGATGTCTGATTTGAAGCCGGGCGAACCCAGGTCAAATTGGAGACGGGCCCGAAATACTTGCGCACCCTCTCAAGCCCCTCGATAACAGCTGCCTTGTCGTTGGCATCTCGGAGATAAGGCGGGACGGATACGCGGGTATTGAGCTGGGGCGTGATCACCATGCGGCCCCTTGATGTTGATCCAGTTCCAAGGTATTGGGTGATCGTCATGGAAGCTGCATCGCGCAATTAGCATTAATGTATGAAAATATCTCGCATATGAATGGGATGATTAGCTTACTATTTGTCGAGCCCTCGACCCGCGCTTGCCAGTGTAGATGACGATCTATTCCATCCGCGCCAGGGATGATTTCCCAGAACTATGTATATGTCAATATCACTACCACCGCACCTTTTCCAGCTACTTACGATAGGGCCTAGGTTGGGTGCTGCTTGAGCGAGGATACCGGTGCGGTTCTCTACGGTAAAGTTAGTACCGAATTTGTTATTATTGCCTGGATGTCTTACGCAAGTATATTTCCGTATCGTTCTGGATAGGCTTGCTGTACGCCGCATAGAAATCGTAGAATACGACGTCAGGGTGTGCGATCTCGATGTCAGTCTAATACACCGTAAGTTTAGATAGTATCCTTGAATAGCATGACCTCAATCATTTCAGTACTCACTCCAACATGGTCAATTAGATTATATCCCACAGGGAGATCAATCCAGGATTCTTCAGATATCATCGTCTTCGAATCTGATGTCGAATTCTTCACGACGTTTAATTGATCCTTGGGCCCAATACCGCCTATTCGGTTAGCAAACGAATAAGAACTTGGGATTCAAGAAAAATTACGAGTAGTCATACTTCTGAAGAGGAGCTTGGCTGAACCAAACGCGCCAGCGGACAAGATAACACGACCCGTTCCAGGCGTAACTGAGACCACACCAGCATGCCCAGC
The DNA here is from genome assembly GCA_902805475.1 of Entonaema liquescens. Taxonomy (NCBI): domain Eukaryota; kingdom Fungi; phylum Ascomycota; class Sordariomycetes; order Xylariales; family Xylariaceae; genus Entonaema; species Entonaema liquescens. The sequence goes on from CADCSX010000006.1 coordinate 2,656,211, forward strand.
AGCATTTTTACTACACTCGATTTCAACACCGGTCGCATGGCCCCCCTCACGAATGACCCTCCTTGCGGTGGTATTCATCCAAAGTGTAAACTCCTTACGCTGGCTCGCATCGACAAGGTACGTCGCAAGGGGCCCGCTTCGTTCACCATTAGAGAACATATGCGTGCTATGGCCAAAGGTACGGTTCTTGCGGTCAGGGTGTTCGTTAGGAACAATAAACTCCCATCCACTTGCATTCAATCCGGATGTCAATACCTCGAATCCCTGCTGTAAGTATAGCTTACCGTCCGTACTGGGGTGTGTCGTTCCCGGGATCCGCTCGAACAGTCGCGTTGTCGCGTCGACTACATCCGAGCTTTTCCAACCTTCCGGCCAGTTATAATCCCAGTCGGCTGGATGTGGTTTCCACCACAAGCCAGAATTGACGGCTACACCACCGCCCAGCACACAACCTGCCATTTGGTCTACATCCGTACATACGACACCGGTAGGGTTGTGCCAAATTTCGTTGGCCAACCCAGGCACATCAAAACGAGTCAGTGTCGAATTACTAAGCCACTTTGGCTTTAGAGTGCCTCCCCAGATGCCTGTTGAAGGCGGACCCTTCTCTAGAAGAAGGACCGTGTGCCCAGCCTCTGACAATCTGTCAGCAAGTGGGATGCCACCAGCCCCTGAGCCTATGATGATATAGTCCCAGGTCTGGCTGGTCGTGATGTTAGAGCAAACCGGCGGTGCCAGTGCTACATTAGCTCGAGCCGTACATGGTTGGAATACCATAAGAGAGTTAGCTATGGTCCGCGTCTATTGACCCTCGAGTGTGTGCTTACAAAGTAGCGCGGCTGTCGCGGCAGCGCTTAGATATATATTGCCATACATCTCAACTGAGGGAGTCTCGCGTGACTGAGTCTACGGAGGAAAGGCCAAGTCAACCCTCAGGAGCGGGCCCAAGCCTTTAAAATGACCTCGAGCGTGATGTATCCCGAGCATCGTAGATAAGACACTAAGGACTACGAGCATGCCGCCATGCCAATATCGACGTGCATGCTCGAGTTTCGCACACGGAAGCGCCGCTTCAAAGTGTTGCTGTCGGTGTATAGAAGAAACTAGCGCGCTCGAACGGGTCACTGATTCAAAGTCGTAGGGATCTGCAATCCTTTTCATTTGGGTGCAATTAGCCGAGTGCAATAACGTGGAGTGCCTTGCGAACCAGGGTGCCCATACTTAGCCGCGAGAGAGAAACCTGGGGTTATCCGGGGTAAGGTAGGGGCGTGCGGCTGGCCCGGGTTTCTGGTGAGGCCCATCCACGATCCAAAATGGAAGTGCCGATGGAAGGAGAGGGCGGTGATGGTGCATCGGGTCGTCACACCCAGGACAAAAAAGGTAGCCCCCGCGAGGCTACGGACTTACGGTGATGAGCAAGGAGGGGAATTATAACTAGGCGTCTCAGGATAATTCTGGCCAAGCCATTCGGAATTATGACGTTTCCAGCTTACTACAAAGATAGAATTGATATTAGGAGCATGTTGTAGGCAAAACGGGGAGAAGGATCACGGATCATGACCGTGGCATATCATCCGGATGTTCTGGCCCTAGTTCTTAAATAGTCAAAAGTATGATATGTCTTGGTTTTAATGATCCAGGTTCGATGGCGCAGAATAAAGCATGCAGATTTACCATGGATAGCTTGTCATCGTGCGCCTGATAGGAAACACTCCTACTACGTGTCATATTCCAGAAGATTTCTATTTCGAAACCCGAAATATTTGGTGTACTCCAGAAATGGAAAAGAGAATATGCGACCTAAGAGTTTATCATTATAACATTCTGGTGCTAAAGAACGATTTTCTATGATACAAAGTGAAATACCTTCACGAGTTCTATGACCTTATTTTCTTGTTCTAGGTAATTTAATCAGCACCCCAAACTTCAGCACTAGCAAGCGAATGTCTCTCACAATTCGGAAACCTATAGTATCATAGCGCCGGCGCCTGCTGTATCCTTTGGTTTCCGGCTGATGCTCCCATCACTATTAACCACTTCTTGCGTCCCGCCTGTAGGTTTCTGCTCTCCACCAGCGGTACTTCCACCCTATAATGAACTAGTCAGCGGGTGTTCAGATCTAACAAACTCGTAGTTATATGGTATGACATAAAACTCACACTTGCCTGCTTATCAAGTGGACCGCCAGTAACTGACACCGGCTTGGTCACTTGCGCCTCAGGTTGCTTAGATAGAGTCAGCAGAAGTGCATTTATGCAATATACGATTCATCTACTTACGACAGCGCTAGGAGCTTCAAATATCCCGCTGGCTAGGTCAACATTTGCCAAGGCATTTGTACTGCCCGTATCGAAGCTCTTGCCGGATTTAGTCTGATCTTTCTGTCCTGAAGTAGCCATTCTTTTATCGTGGAACGGAGACAAGTACACTCTAAGTGATCGAAGGGTTGTTTTTAGATATTTAGCATAAATAATGAACCATACGAGACTCATTAGGCAGCTTATTTACATTTTATAGCGAAACTATTTGTTACCTGACAGTAGCAATACGTCATTCACTGATGAGGCTCCATATATGGTCGGTCGCAATCTAGCCACGAGATATTTGGAGATTTACGTCACGACTACGTGATAAAGGCCGGGCTTCACAAGTCAAAAGCTCCCCCCTATTATTATATAAAGAATCATGCTCTCTAGCATAGTACTGGGAAAATAAAGGTCCGCTAATACGTTCCTACAGAGCAAACCTTCCCTGCCGTTGATGTTCCGGTTTTGTGGGGCACGGCTTGCCTGACGGGCATTGAGCCCGAAGCCGGGACCGGAGTAGTATTTTCCTACCGCCGGTCCAAAAAGTACTACTAATGTTTGCTAGCTATTAACTCATCTCCTGATCTATGCCTTATATCCGTCTTCCAGAGTCTATGTATCTGCATCTGCATTATATATAAATTCTTGCACCAGCTCTTTAATTGCTTCATCTGTCTCACCGGAATTGTCCGGGTATGCTGCGGCAGTTTTAGCCCGCACAGCATTTTCTGCTATTCTTAACATATCGTGCAGACTCATTCTATCGGACTCCTCCCACGCCAAACATTTAGCTAAGAAATCGCGAATATCATCGTCAAGAGTAGGATAATTCGCACCGTTTCCGTGGTGTAAGAACTCAGTTGCTCTTGTCTCGTACCCCTGATATTCCGTGATCCACGCTGATATTCTTACTTCTCTCCTAGCGATTAAATTGACCATAATCTAACGCTATATTAGCTCGTTCGTGTCCTTGGGTGAGATAGGATTGTTATAAATACTCTAAGTATTCCTCGAACATTATCTGGTATACCCTTAAAGCCTTCTCTTGTTCTTCCGAAGTCGATGAATTTGAGCGGTGGAACTATATCGTGTTCCTCGAATCCACCACCAGCGGTATCTATCATGACTTTTTACTATTAGTGAGATAAAATATCCTACGAAGGAGGTGACAAACTATTTGATGTACTCAGATCAGCATGCTCCATCCTGCCCGGTTGTATGCCATCTCCAGGGATCGTCTCCAACCGGTTTGGGTCATTCTCACCGCCGTTTGGAGGGTACGCAAGGCCGACACAAGCCCTTGTCACTAAAGAATATTCGCCGTATATAAGACTATTATTCCCAAAATCTCATATCACTTAGGTCGTTGTACTCACAACAAAGAAAAAAGGACCATATTACTCGGTTGGGTAGTAGTTGATCGCGCTTAACCAGTCTTTTATATAACCTCGCTAAATCGCCATTCTCCAAATGCTCCATCACTGCTATTGGACCAGTAAAACCTTCCAGAGATTCTTCCAAAGCGGTCTGCCTTCTTAATAAGCGCTTTCGATCGCGCCTGTAAAATCTCGTCGGGTGAGGTTCGTCGCTAGATGCTAGTAACCGCACAACGTGTTCGGCTCCGCGAAGTGTCTAAAACACTCATATTGTTAGTCTATCCCTCTATACTAGTGTGAAGTGTCGTATACTTACTTTGAGCCATTCTATTTCATTCCTTAAGTCATCTTCACCCCGGGGCTTCAGAGATCGCTTTACGACAAGACGCCGAGTCCTATCATGTGAGAGCTTTTCGATAAGAGAAAAGGTGAGGCCGAAGGCACCGCGACCGAGTAGTCCTCCAAATATGAATTTATGACGCTGAACAGCAAAATGAGACTTCAGCTCCGCCTCGATATCGGCGATAGACTTGTTGCCGTAGGCAGCGGGCGCAGAGCTAGATCGACTCATTGGTGATCTTTTTGTTGGCTTTGTGGATTAACAATACCATAGTCAAAATTACTGATAGACAACTCCATTGAAGGAAGGTATATAATAGACGGGGGCTTAGTAAAGCATTCACAATGAACAAAGAAGATATCTAAGTATTCCGGACGCGGAATAAATCCATCCATACCAGACACTTCCGCCCAACCTAATGCTAGATAGAAATGGAGAGATAGTCCGTACTGAAACTAATAGAAACATCGAACATTTACAATATTTGAAATATAGCGACTTGAACTATAATTGCTACTTGGACTGTAATAGTAAGTTAGGTGACAACTTGTGTAACTCGTAGTCATTCAACATGATATGTTTGAGTAGCACTCTTTCCACTTATAAAATAAGGTAAATAAACCATAGAAAGATGAACATTTTACTGTGCATATAGACTAAATACACCGTTTTAATTCATTAGACACTCAAATATAATATCTAGGTGCATTCGTGTTTGTTTCAAGACTATCTAAAGTTTACCTCATCGAAGTCTTCAATGCTCTTCAGTCTTTAGTGGGCCAAGACTCAGTAATACAAAAGGATTGGTTAAAAATCTCCGACGGCAAGTACCGAACCACTTATAGAACTCGGGTCCCTCCAAAATTTCAACTCGAGCAAAGCTTCGAAAGCTCTTGCACACACGAACGCCCGCACAACGCTCCCTCTCCATCAGGCCATAAAACCACCAATTGGCCCCTCCCCGGAGCCTTCTCCTCCCCTCACGATGGCACCCGCGCGCCTCATCCGACCGCCGACCTGTCTCGACTGTCTGCGCCGTCTCGCGCGCCCCACCCCAGCGTCGCCCCCCTCGTTCCTGTCTCTGCAGACCCGAGGCGCCAGGTCGTCGACGAAGGCCGAGGAGGAAGATCTACAGGGTATACCCGTGCGACTGCTACAAGACGTCCAAGGGTTCGGTCGGAAACGTAGGTTCCCCCTTACGTTGTTATGTTTCTTGTAGAAGAGGATTGTGTGGAACTTACAAGGACGCCGTAATAATAGATGCCATCATCCGAGTCAAACCCGGCCGCATGCGCAACTACTGGTTCCCCAAGGCTCTCGCCGAATACATGACGCGCCAGCGCTTCCAGGAGCTCGGTCTGACCGAGGCGGCCATTGGCGTGCGCGACCGATCCTTCGGCACGAAGCTCGTCGTCGATCCCGAAGGCGTGCTCGCCCTGGAGGGTCCCCAGGGACTAGAAAGAGCAAGAAGGACACTCTGACGCTACCGGTACGTTTAATCACATGCCTATTCCTACACACGATCTTGAGACTATGGATTATACTAGCATGCAAACCCAGCCCGAGGAAACCCTCCCCCTCCTCGAATCCCTCGTCCCGCCCATCCTCACCTTCGCCCGGAAGCCCATCCCCGCCGTCCCCGCGCCCGCATCCAGCGAATACAAGCCCGCGCCCATACCCCGATCGCCGTCCCTCGCCGCCAACGCCGCGGCATCTATAGACTCCGCCCCCCAAGCACAAGCACCGAAAGCGAAGCAGGAAGAATCCACGGCTATCTTCGGTTCCGTGTCCGTCGGCGACATCCTGGCCGTCATACGAGAGAAGCTGCTGGAGGCAGACCCGACGCAGGGCGGGCGCGTGGCGCTCGAGGCCGACGGCGTGGAGATCAAGGGCCTGGAGGGCGAGGATCGTATCAAGCATCTTGGCACCTTCGAGGTCGTCATCTCCGCTGGCAAGGACTTGAAGCCCGTGGTGCGGCAGGTTCAGGTTGTGCCCGAGGAGTAAATCAGGAGCGACAGGCTGATCGCAGCACTTTTGCCCTGGGATGGGTGGCTTCTGGGTGCTCACCTGGGTTGGGGGAAATAGAACACTCGTGAAAGCAGAGTATCTATTTCCTAGCAGTTGAGCAGCTGCCGCAGTACCTTTACCAAGCTACTCGGTACGCATGAATTGACATAGCACGTGTATGATATACCAATCAGCTGCTGTAGCTGAGCTAAGACTAGACCTGTATATGTCGACGGGTTTGAATTCGTGTATCAATATATGCAGTGCCCATTTTCATGCCTTTTACTCATTCCATCTTTCACATCTCAGCTACATGAAGATCAACTGGATCTTTTTGAATCGGCAGTCATATTTCTCTAAAGTTTAGGGTTTGCTACAAAGAAAGCGACGAGGAGAACGTAGACTAAGGTAGTAGACAATAGGTGGTTAGGTTATGGATTGGGTATTACTTTCCATTCCTTCAATCTCACATGCAACAACTTAGTCCCATCCCCCCAAAGTCAATATGATAACCAAGTGGACCGGCCAGTCCAGACATCTATTAAAGGTCCAAAAAACAAAAACCAAGAGGAAACAGCAGACCCCATTACGCCGGCGCTGTGCCCAATAAAAATATGACATGGGAATATTAGGCTGCTATGCCGTTTATCCAGCATAGCAATGCTGGTCTGCCTTCCAACCAACCAAGCACAGCTCCTTTGTATTCGCTTAAGTATAAAAAGGGTAGGTATAATGATGCTCGGCTATGAACAATAGGTTGACAAAACTTAATCACCTGCCGGGATAACTGACGTCCAGGTTCCATAGTGAATCCCATACGATACTCCTTCTAACGGGGCTAGGGCTTTCGATAGACGTAGCGCTCACTTCTCTACGGAGCTGGGAATGCTGTAGTCGCTGCTGCGGCTGTTGTGATTGTACTCTCAGCTGACCTTGCGGTCTCTTCTGCTGAGATTTTTGCGAATTGGGGCTGTCGTCTGTTCGGCGGCGCTAGATCCCATCAGCGACCATGTCTCTAGGATCGAGGGTGGTCTTAATCATCGTTTCGCACCTCGGTTTCCTCGCCCTTATCTGTGGCGATTTGCCTGTCCCCTGTTGATTCTTGCTGTGTTCCACTCGGCCCTGCGCCTCCTTGTCCAACAGTTGGACTTGTGATACTATTTGTCTCGCTAGCTAGCGCACTGCCTTTTGCGGCGACGACCCCAGCAAGCGGTTGGGCCTTCTTAGAGCCTGAACTGCTACGCCTGCTTTCGAGGCTCTTGCTAAGGGTTCTACTAACGCCCTCAATTCCGCCGTTGGGGCCTAATTTAGATTTACCCTTGCTTGAACGTCCATGTGCGTGTATATCAGCGACGGCTGCAACGGTATTTGCGGCAACGGTGGACTTCCCAAGTCCAGGCGTAGACGGTGCGCCTGGCTTGTCTTCGTGTGCGTCAATAAGCCACCAGCGTAGACCATCAGACAAATCGAATGGATTGTCATTTTCATCGCCAGTATTAACCGAATCAGTTTCACCTTCCGACGGTAGAGCAGCGGTAGATTGCAAGTTCTTGGATAAGTCGACCACACGCTCTTGAATACGAGTTATGCGAGCTACAAGCCATTCGCGGCTGCGTAAGCGGTGACCCTCTTGTTCCCGTAGGAAAAAATGTGGGCATCCAACATTAAAAGCAGCCCAAGCACCCGTCGTCTGATTACGAGTGGGGAGGAACAGGGCTAAGTCGCCTTCTTTGAAATGCCTGAAGGCAATCTTGTCACGAGCTTCCTTAGCAGCATCGTGAGCACGCTCTCTATAATTACGGGCGTCTCGCGTCATCTTCCGGGCAGTATGCTCTACCTCTTTAACACGACGATACATGGCTTCAGAAAAGGCGTCGATATCAAAGTTACCCGGACCAGCCATGAAAGCCTGGTATTGCTCATCTTCTGCATTCGAGTCCTCTGCATTCATCCAATATAGTAGCCTGAGGTCAGCGCTATCGGCGAGAGGGTTGCTTGTTAATGAGACGGATCGGCGTATAGAGGAACCAGGATCGGACGAGTCATTGGGGTTTTGGGACGTCCGTTCGGACCGCGGAATCTTCTGGATAGCCATTGATCCATCCTTGCGCGTTACTGAGAACCCGAGACGCTCGAGAAGCCTACAAAGCCTCTCATTTTGCGTATATAGGCGCTGGGTAAGGTCTTTAGTACGACCATTGCGTACCTCAGATCGGCTATTGAGAGCTGCTAATGTGGCGTCGGACGCTTGTAGCTTCTCCTGGAACATGCGAACTTCCTCTTCAAGGCTACCTAACTGGGATTGTTTTGATGCAACCTGTTCGGTCAGCTCTGCAACTCTCTTTTCCTCATCCGCGAGTTTCTTCCGTAAGGTTTCTGATCCCGTTTCACCCTCAGTCATCTTCATTCGGAGTTGGTTAAGTTGTTCTCGCCCATCATTCACTTCCATTTCAAGAGTAGCACATCGTGTCCTTTCCTTATCTAGCGTCTCCCGTAAGTGAACCGAGCTCATCTCTTCAGTAGAAAGCCTCTCTTTCGTAGCGTGTAGCTCAGATTTTACGTCCCTGACGGTGGCCTGGGAGCGCTCTAGGTCGGCCTTCGTAAGAGATATGTCTTGTTCGAGTGATTTGAATCTAGCCAAGACATCATTAGATTTGGTCGCGACGGAATCTGTAAGGTCTGCAAAGTCCTGTGGAGGTTCATCTGTTGGAGATAGCTGGCCATGAAGCTCCCTGAGCGAGCGGGCATGCGTCTCCATACTATCGAAGAAAGTATCGGCTCGCTTATTTAGCTCCTTGACCTTGTCACGCGATTCCTTTAACTCCCTCTCAAGAGATACATTGCGTTCTCTCTGAACTCGGGCTTCGTTGCGTAAGAACTCAACTTGTCCTTGCGTCCTTAGAGCATCATCTTTCTTTTCTTTAGTAAGACGTTCAACCTCTGCTTCGAGAGACCGAAGCTTCTCGTCATACGTTAGCTTCTCATTTTCTCTGGATTCGCCGAAATGTTCAATCTCGTCTTCGGTCTCTTCGAGGCGAGCCTTCAGCGTCCTGATTTCATCCTCCAAGGATTTACGCTCTTCCATGAATTCTCTTTTTAGGGCTTCCATATTTCCTAAGAGATCTTGCTTCGTGGAGTTAACTTCATCCATTTGACCCTTCAGTTCAGCATGAGCATTCGCTTCTTTTTCTAGAATTGCAGACCGTTCCCTCTGAGCATTCAGATCTCCTTCCAACTGTGCAATGCGATGGTATAAAGCCTCGTTGCTCTCTGACGCGATCGATCGCCTCCGGTCATCTGACACACGAGGTGATTTAACGGAGCCGGTTGAGTCGTTTTGTTGAGGTTGAAAGAGATTGCCTAAGGGTGACGGTCTTGATACCTGGGTTTGACGATGTAAGAGATCTTCTAGTCGGCGGACTCGACTTTCAGCAGTTCTCAACTTATTCTCTAGCTTGGACTTATCTCCTTGTAAGCTTCTAAGAAGATCATCATCTCCGCGAATGAGCAGACCACTTCTCCCAAGCGCTGCTTCATGTACGCTCCCATTTTTGAAAGCCTTCAGCCGTTTCGACTGCTGCTTTGTTGGATTGCTGAGATCGTTTATCAGCTTGGTGATATCGTTTAAAACTCCTGCGTCCGCATTTTGCCGTCTTAACACTATCAAGAACTCCTCAAGCTCTTGTTTTGTCATCTGGGGCCAAGATTCGTCATCACCACGAAGATTGACCTCAAGGCCAAGTACGCTACTCTCAGTCTTCTCTGGGCCATAGGTACTACCGACCATTTTATGCCACTTCCGGCGTCTCTTCAATTCCTCCTCTTGAAATACAGCCATCTCATTAAGTAGCGTTGAAGAATCAGTTTTTACCTTCTCTGACCATTCTCTACGCCGTATAGCCTCAGTGACAAAAGATGCGTACATATAGGGGAGTTGCTGAATAAGTCGTAGATAGTCGAAAGTGGTCATCTCTTCCTCCCCTTGGTTTATCGCGTGCATCTGAGTTTTAACACTATGATGTATGCTGGTTATCCCGGCAATCTTACGCATGAAGGTGAGAGAATCGGCAGCAATCCCGTTCCGCGCCTGAATGGCATAACGGAGCATGTCATCCATCTCCGAAGCTCGATTTTGGATGCTCGGTAAAAGTTGTTTCGTGTGATTGACAGCTGTCTTTGAAGCCTGAGGGACGTCCTTGGCTTGGTTAGTATACGATAAAGTAGTCTGGTAATCCGTGTCGACTTTTCTTGCAACAGCTTCAATATCTTCTAATAATTGGATGCTGTCGCGTTTATGCCCCATCACCGAACGATCTAGCAATTTGTTGAATTCCTGTATCAACTCTTCGCAGCCTCCGAACATCATTTCAACCGTCTTATCTAACTCGGATATCTTATTATTGAACTTCCGAAGGGACGTAGCGGCGAGTTTGCCAGCTTTCCGTGTTGGCTCGGGGTCAATAAGATCTTCTAGCGTTGCTTGACGAGGCTTTCGAATATCCTGGCCTGTCATAAAATGCACCATGGCTGGGGAAATAGTAATACTTCGGGCTAGCTCGAGGTATTGCTCCCAATTAGAAACCAGGTTGGCATATTCGTCTTGAATGGGCGTTGCCCATTTCTTGAGTTCCGCGTGCTTTGGATCTACTAACTTAACACTATTATCGAGATTTGCTACAGCGGCGTCGAGACATTTTAGTATAACATCTATTTCATCGTATCGTGTCTGAGCTGCATCGGCCATGGCGGTGCAGTCCTCCATGACCTTGATGGTCCAATCGCGACGTCTCTTGAATAAGTCTTGCCATGATTGTAGCGAGTGCGTATTCTCGATCGAATTCGGGGGAGCAGATACGGTATATCGTTTAGGTATAGGTGATTCGGAGATAAGAGCGCTGGAAGCACCAGACGAAGAAGATTGGGTTATTCGAATATCGTAAACATAGACCTCTTTCTAATAGACATATCAATATAAATTTTTATACGAGGGTGCAGCCTGAGGGCGCCATGGTGGACAAACTTCGGATTGTATATTCTGAATTTTGACGGTCTTGCCTTGCGACGTAAGGGCAACAATATTCTGGATAGGTATGGAGCTTTGCCTGGCAACCCAAGCCCTGAAATCATCTAAACTAGAAGAAGAGATGATTATCGTTAGCACAAGTATACAGACTAAAATAAAAAGCGGTAGGCCGCATACTCAGATCAGTATAAAAGACGAAATACATACGATGAGAACTGAGCGGTATCGACCTGCAGGCGTTGGCCCGTGTGGGCAATCAACACCTGCGTCTGCGTCGCCATGATTTATACAGTCCATCCCCCGAAAGAATGAAGTAAATGACGCGACAGCAGATATTATGTTCCAGGTGTTGAAGTGCCGTAAGATGAAAAACTCGAGCGTTGAAAAGCTACCGAGAAGAGATAATGAAGATGGCAAAATAAAGCTTTATCTTCTTGTATCGGAGCTTAACGTCAGCTGGCAGGCAGTCAGGCGCCGCTCATACATAAGGCTTCCTTCCGATTTCTCTGTAATTCGTCACTGATGACCCATATATTCTGCTGGGGACGGACTAAACCTAGAACACCGCTTCCCAAAGTAGAAGACGGAAAACACTGGACCCTCTTGTGCTTACCTAAGGTAAAGGTAAATGGTCTGCTTCAGATCCGGTACACGAATCACATGTATCCAGGTACTACGCGAACATCTACAATGTTACCCAGGTATGCATTTGGTCTCCATAGCACAGAGTCTTGCAAGTCAAAACTAAACATTTTAACATAAGTCCGGTGGTTATATCTATACCTAAGTAATAAATATCTTAGGTATAATTATGGTTTGCGCTAAAACTGTTGTGCTAACTATAACATAGTTAGGTAGTTTCAACAAGTTTGTTGTTTGGTGTGATGCGAGAGGAAACGGGAGCTAATCCAGAATACCAATCAAGCCACGTTCGACCTTAAAATTCAGCCACATCTATTAAACACACAGCAAGTCTGGTCTGTGTTAGTCAGGTTTCAAGGAATCTTTCTCATTACGAGAGTTGTGTTGTAGTCTTGTAAGAGAAACGACGGCAAGGCGAAAATCTCATTTATACTAATACAAAGATTGTCTCACATACTTGTGTACCAACGGACGGTCTTTATATCGTATATGCCCATTCGCGAAAACAATGGCAGATGAAGCAACCCACGAACCAACGCCACTCCTTCTATCGGATGATGAGAAACGTATCTTAGATTTACACGATCGTCTTCAGCAGCTTCAATTAGAGATCGCCTTACTCACTGCTCGAAAGAATTATGAACCCCGTAAGTGACTCTAAGCTATAGCTAGTGTATATGTTCACCTAACTTATTTCTAGGCGCAAACCCACCCGTAGGAGATGGGGGCGTAGAAGCAGCACAAAAAGCACTTTTAGATTCGAGATCTAAATATGCTCTTCGGAATCAAGTTGTAGACAGCGTTGTAGCTGCCAATCCAATATTGCAAGCGGTACACAACGGCACAAAAGCATCTCCTATAGAAAGGTAGGACTTACGACATTCACCCCTATTATTATGAGTTCTGACGGTAGTCCGTGATTCTATAGGGACTTACTACCCATTCTAGAGAAGCGCGACCAGTCATCCTCAACATTAGCACAGCAATCTTCAGAGTTGCGCTCACTACTAGACGAAATCATGGAGGTGGAGAGTCAGAGTCTACGCCTCGGTCGCGAAAACGTAGAGCTGGCATCCACCTTGCTCGAACTCGCCGAGCAGACAAATAAGAATAAGGCGGAGGCAGTCAGCATGGATCCGGAGCGAGCAGCCGAGATCTCCAACCTAGAGGGCCAGGTCAGGCTAAGTAGACAGAGATGGCGTGTCCTGAAGGGCACTGCGAGCGCAGTAGTCGCTGGTAGTGGAGTCGACTGGGCCAGAGATGCCGAGCTGAGGGATATTGTGCTCGACCCTGAAAATGAGGACGAGGTGTAGATTCAAGATTGTATGTTTTGATGAGAAGAACGCGTTCGATGATACCCATCCGAGTAATAATCTCGCTAACGACACTCCTCATGCTTTACTTTCACGTGAAAAATGCTATTCGGTCTTAGAAAGACGCGTCTGATCCCCTGAGCCGTTACAATGTCACCTCAAATACAGATAACCCTATCATCGACCCCTTATCTAGACCCATGCTAGTCATAGAAGATTTCCAACGCGCCAGGTGCATTCGTTCCTGATAGATAGGGCTTAGCGTAATCAGTCTTGGCCGAAGCTGGCATGAATCACGTGGAATGAATCTATTTTAGGATTCCGATGTGATGTATCGAACGGTTAGCTTGTGAAGAGACCTAGGTCTCATGCATTGATTGTATGCTACAGACGACCATTTCCCTGGCAGCGGATCAGCTAGTATGATTGCATGAAGTCTCCTATAACTATGAACATATAAAAACCAGAGATACTGCTCAATTAGACAAGCCGGAGTTTAAAATAGTATGTGGACCAGATCAGTGTATCGAACATGATATATAAACAAAATGGCGCGTATCATGAGCATGACTCCGCGTCAGGACTATTTTAGAAAAATCAATGTAAAATCAATTACTGTATTTTACCTTCGGCGAAGGAAACTCCTGTTTTTGCCGCAAATGTTATCGATAGTGGAGAATTTTAAGAGAAAAAAAGGTCGTCATTGTGACGCTAATGAAAACACCACGATCAATATGGAAAGCGACGAGCACAGTGTATGATGCAAATGGGTCTATTCCCAAAACATCAAAACATATTTTCTTAGTGTCACCCGCAACTCCGTGAGATGGGATGTACCCGTTTAAACATGTGGTACCTGGATGGTTCTCGATGGCTTTGACCTGGCAAGACATCCGATGCCTCAGAATCAGGAATGAGAGACAACTTTCCCAGCCTGTCGCCTGTCAAGTAAACATGCTTGAAAAATTAAGACATGGTCAATATTTTTAGGTGCAAAAACGCAATACAATCATGCCCAACATAGCATAAGACCTAGGTACCCGTTAAATGGACCCCTAATAGGTACGCTATATGTGATGGATGTATTTACACATAGGTAAATGCCATCAATGATATGTATATCATGCAGAGATCCGGTTAACGAAATCCCCCCATGTCTAAGGCCTCACTCAATGTTTCGTACTTTGGTTCTTGTCATCCCTCGACGTCCTCTGAGATATAAACTGACCCCTTGTAAATTGTAACAAGTTTACAGCAAGGTATTGCAAATGCTTGCTCGCAATGCGACTCGATAATATGGTAGTACAACTCCAAATCGGTGCGACAAGCTTGCATTGCTCATATTGCTACGATATAGGGGGGAGGTCCATTCTTCGAAGGATGGGCAGGCTTGAGCAGGCTGGCTTACGGGACTCTGCGGGATGAAGTTACGCCAGTACAACAACCAGGATAGCTGCAATGCAAGTTCTTGAATACTATTGGCTGATCTAATGACTGCGCTGATATTTGCCTATGAGAACGTATTGGGTTGGAATAGCCCCTAGGTAATGATATCTATCCTTCAGGAATATCGTGCGTATGGGCGGTTTGCGCGATTCATAGCTCTAGTGGTCAGAGATGGCCTAGATAATATCCAATAATTATTGAGCGATGAATATTGTAAACAGGATAAAGCAACAAGACATGGGCTTTGGAAATCTAGATTCGCTTAGCACTTTGGGAATGAAACGGAGAGCATATCACTATGAGCAAGAAATGTGTCGACGATTAAGCCTTTTTTTTCTTCTTCTTATTTTCTTTACTAACAGGTTACAGTAAACGGAAACTAAAACGGAAGAAAAGAATAAAAAACTGCGCAATATTAATTACTGATCCAACTAGGATACACGAACCCTTGTAATGTTGGTAAAGTTGCGTTGAGTGGTTGATAAAATTGTGAGGGGCCAGTTTTGTTTGGGGGTGGGATGCGTAAGAAAGGGGAGAGAAGCAGAGAATTTGGTGCAGGTATGAAGAGGGGGAGCGTCAGACTCCCAGAACAATTTCGTGTGGTGGTAATCAGCTGCATAGAACCAGGCCAGGCAAAAAGAGCATAAAAAAAGGCCATTCCATCACCAGGGAGCCCGGGCCTGATAGGTAAAACGGAATAGCATGGGTTGATGTATCCTCACGCTAAAAGGGGAGTGTAAGGTACATCTTTCCAAGTCATAGTATGAGTCTGTACGTACATGTACGTACGCGCGTGGACTCAACTCTGTACCTCTAAACGGGCTTTCCTTGAAGCATACCTACATTTAGGTACCTACGGTCTTCAAAATTTTTTTTTTAATGCGCTTTGCCTTAAGCCACTATAAAACCACCATTTCGCTGCTTATATGCATTTATTTCTCTTTTCTTATGAGAAAAAGCGACCAGGTACTGCGACTAAGGGTGAAGGAAAGGTAAGATGCATGTACATATGTAAAAGTAGCGGGTTAGTCGTGACGAATGATTGAAGTATCATAGCGGAAATGGAGTCCTGTGTTTATGATCGTTTTAGGAATGGAGGACTGTTAGGTAAGTGATTAGACATTAATTCTCGAAACATTGACGAAAAAAAAGGAGGAAATCAGTGATGCCACTTCATTGAGGTACACAGTATCAGACATCAAGCTAAGACTTGGTTAGGAGCTGGTGATGCAGTACACTGAGTTTTTCCCCTTTTCGTTTAGTGGCTAGACTTTTCTCTCTACCCAACGCCATTCCGGTGAGTATCCTTCGGAGAAACCACAACCATTTCCCGTGTTGCTTTTATGGGTAGATGGGAGGGGGAGCTTGAGAAGGACAACAGGATGTATGTACGCGGTAGAGCTATCACTAACAAGTGACCACTTTTATGTTAGGGAATACACGGTTCTACCTTACTAAATTATACCTAAGAAATAAGAATAAGATTCATCTATAGATCGTGCACTTTGAATACGTTTAAGAAAAAAGCACTAGGACTAGTTGCGCTGGTTGCCGCTACGAACGATGAAAGAGTATTAAATGAGTAAAAATATATTTGGTGAAGTGTAAGTGATACAGTAATGCAGTATTAAGTAACAAAGCAACAAGGCAATATGGCAATATGGCAACAGGCCTACTTACCTATCCTTCCATAATGCTAACCGTTTTAAACATTGAAATTGAATTGAGATAATGTTTAGGTACATAGTCCTTTACAGTACAATCAGCACCGTAGCATAGAGGACCTCCTTCCTTGTATATCGTGCTTATTGCAACGTCCAAGTCGACTAACACACAGGGTACAATAAGTACCTTCCTACCCAATTTGGGTAGGCGAGGTACGAGTCGACGTAAACAGAGCCTGCACACGGAATTTCTCTGACCTGAGTGACAACCAGAAGTTACTCGCTTCGGTTTGGTTACCTCCAGTTCCCTGCTTCCCCTACCACCTGTTTAGGTACCTAGCTCGCCAGCCAAAATCACTCGGGTCACTGTGCCTACCTTACGGTCTGGTCTGTCTTGTCGCCTGCCCGCTTTTGGTGCAGACCCCTCCCTCTTCGCACCCTCCCTTAGAAATTGGGGCAGTCTCAAGTCTGGAGTCTGGCTTTGCACACAATCACCCAGGCGCAGTAAAAAGGCAGTAGGCCAACGCTCCCCCCATACAAATTTCCCTCTCTTCTCCCACATACAAATCTCCCACCCAAATCGTCTCCCATACAAACGCCGCCTACACTCAACCTCAATACCTACCCATACAAATCGTGAGTACCTCCGTTTATATGGCACTGCACAGCAAACCTCAAGTCACCTCAACCAATTCCTTACATTGAGCGCATCTTGTTGTCTAAGCAAAGTCAATTCATCCCTAAAGTGATGCATCAAGTTTTTACATGATTTGCATCGCCATCGGATGTTTTTGAAGCTTATTCATAGCTCTTCTTGACAATTGACTTGCTGCACCAACTTCTTGCGAACCCATCATCAGATTTCCCCAGTCCACCCTGCATTTTAGACAGGACAATTCCGCTGACTGCGGTTGCGCGCAACAGCTACATTCACCACCACATTATTGTTTAATTTCTCAACAAGTTCTCCAAGGTATGCATTTGGCTTCAGTTTGCTCAATTCCGAGCTTCAAGACGCGGTTTTCACGCGTTGGCGCATACAATTGCATTTGCGACAACAGCGCATCGCATTCAAGCTTGGCCGTGCATCACCACCTTAACATCTTATCCATCTGCCCCTCATTCGCATTTCGCATCTATTCGAGCTGTCGCGCGACCGCGCCACCCAGCGAGCAACTCCTTACGCACCCCGTTTACACACCACTACACATAACCTTTCCTCGATCATAAGCATACATCATCCATTTGAATATGGGAACTAACATATCATATTAGAACTCTTCAATATGCCTAAGGAAACAACCAAGCGTGGCAAGGCCGGCAAGGTCGAGAAGAGAAAGGGAAAGAAGGGTAAGTTTATACACAAAGTCGCCGTTGTTTGCATATACTCGAACGGCTCGACGCATCTTAAGTCTAGCATTTATAAGTGGTCGCTAACTAATTGAATATAGACCCCAACGCACCCAAGCGTGGTCTCTCTGCCTACATGTTCTTTGCGAATGAGCAGCGAGAGAACGTTCGTGACGAGAACCCTGGCATTTCGTTCGGTAAGCTTTCACTTTAGCAGCGTACGGTATCATGCTAATTATATCATAGGCCAGGTTGGCAAGATCCTTGGTGAGCGATGGAAGGCTCTCAACGATAAGCAACGTGCTCCCTACGAAGCCAAGGCCGCCGCCGATAAGAAGCGATACGAAGACGAGAAGCAAGCCTACCAGGTAAGTTGCTTGTGATCTTGTCTCTTTAAATATACAGCGCTGAGCGTAGCTGATTAGGCCGAATCCGATTAGGCTGGCGGAGATGACGAGAGCGAATAGTAATGTCCTCTTATCTTGCCCGCTTGTTGGTCACGAGGTTTCACGACGAAATGATTCTGGTCGTGTGGCCTAGGAAGCCTTTGACCGTGGTAAATGGTACAAGTTTCCTTTCCAGTCTAATGCGTATGGGATCGGTCGGTGTTGATGCACAGGGAAAGGGACATTGTGCTTTTGTTTTCTTTACATCATTTTCACTCTAACTGGACCAGAGCTTGGGGATTACTCTGGTCCAGTGGCGTTGTCAGCTACTTAAGCTACCTTGCAACGAAGCACGAAGCTATCATGCCGGTGCTCTTCAACAACGCGATGTAAAAATAGTTTGCTCTTACCATTCAAAGAGAGTTGCCCGCATACTACACTAGCATTTAGTCCTAGCTGGCCTATTTTCCTGGCTTGTGATAGAATGATCACGCATATAATAAGTACGACGCTCTCCCGCGTGGCTAGCTTCAACCTAATTCGACCCCGTGCCCGGTAAACAAATGCATGCGAGGATCTTGTCCCGGAGATCTGGATGGTCAGGGGTCTGACGGAGAAGAGGTGTGGAAGCAGACGTGGCTGAGATCCTTGCTTAACCCTGTGTTCCCTACCCTCCTTGTTTACAACAACGCAACAAACGCAAGGCTGTAGGAGTGAAGGGTTGTTGCCTAGAGGATTACAGCCTATCCGTCATCCTTAAATACCTCTGTCTGAGCAAGCTCGAGTTAAATTTTCTGAAAGTTTGTTGCTATCTTCAACCATGTCACCATCATTACACTAGACTCATGGTTGGCCCAGATGGCGATCGTTGATTCAATTGAACCAATCATCAAGCATCTAAAACCAAGATACAGCATCCAGTCGAGCCTTCGGCGACCGCGGCACTACCAATATGCAGGGCAGCATACTCACCAAGATATTGTCCGTCATACAGCATACGTATCCCTACATATCGATCTAATATATTGCCTAGATCAGTCAGATCTGACACTCATACGTACTAGCTGCCCAACGCGCTCCGGGGACTGGGACTGAGAATGCATGCAAGCGCTGTTGCAAAAGCAACGCGACAAAACATCGGGTTTATCGCACGCCATCGGACCCTCGATCGGAGCAGTGTATCAGTCCCTCGACCAGAGAGCTAAGAGATGACGCTGGTGTCCTTTCCTTATTGATCCTAGTCTATCGTGCCGCATGTTCGACGATATACAGCATTTAGTCTACCCTACGCTACCCGATAGCCCGCCGGATAGATGGTATACTACTATTCTATCACCATCTAATACGGTTGTTTCTGCATAATATATATACTGATGTTAACTGATTGTCTAGGCGTGATTTTCGATAGTAAGGCTTTTTAGCCGCCGAACAAGCGCCAGCAAGCACATATATATCACGAACTGGAACAATTATCGCCGGCCAAAATTTGGTACACATCGGCGCCTATGAGATGTGCCGTGAAAGCCATAAATTTTTATCTATGTTGGGTTTTCGCGCTTCATTCTCTGGTATTGATCAATTCGGGCTTGCGCCAGGTCGCAAAACAGACCTGCCCCGACAAGCATCGTCATGATCATGGCCCCTCATCTCTCGTCCAGTACGCTCTCTTCCCTGCATATTGTCTTATGCAAGTGCTCCCTTCTCCGCGCCGTGAGCATGGTAACACTATGGCCGCTCTACGCCTGATCCGGTCTTTACAGCCAAGGTCCACCAATCCCTGGTGCATACACCTGCTTAGAGGTTCGCTGCCGGGCTTCGTGGCAGTCTCTTACTTGAGTCGAGGTAATCATGTTCGAGAAGCCACTCTCAGAGCTGCCCGCAATGGCAAACTTCCGAACATAGAGCCAAGCCAATTGGTTTGTTTTATTTTTTTATTTTTTATTTTTTCTGTTACTATACCTTTCTGATCTTGATTGCCCTCACACTCATTTATGTATGTCTGCAACCGGCTGATTCCTTCATTGGACCTAATTGACATGACCTATTCCGATTACCACTCGGAGCAAAGAGGGTTATTAGCATTTTTTGTCCGTCAATTAATTTCATATTTATGCATCTTACACCGGCATCAGGATAGCTGAGCCACCCACGCACGTTTATCTCGGTCAATGCTATAGTAAAAATACTCAAAATCCTAAAATTCAGATCTGAGATTCTATAGTCACTAGTTTTCGTACGATTCCAGCCGCATCATCGTATAATTGGTATTATCGTCTGCTTTCCCACCTTTGGTGTTTGTCCACTCGAACTCCACACACACACACATATACACATACGACCTTCTTCGGATCGAGCCTTTTCTGTGTTGGGGAATGCATACCTAACACGTCACCCCACTGTCGTTGGGCTCTAGACTCACGTTATGAGATTCGCAGAAACGGGATGTCCTTTAGCGGGCAAGATTCCCATTGCGCCTAGATCTTATTAGGTATAAGACAAGTTCTCCTTGAGTCTACCCTCGCTAGTCAATTTATTCCCAAAATTCCCCTCTCCATAACGGCCAACTACCTCTCATGTGGGGACGGTGATCTTCCGGGTGCTTATCAACAACTGAGTGAGAATCTTAGTGTACGACGCTACGCTATCACGTTAATATTGATTTCGTTCGCTTTCTGCTGCCTTCTGAGACTAACATCAGCTGCAAATACTGTCAGGCTTGGTGTGTGACCGAACCGAGTTTCGTGGTGGCTGTGGAGGAAAAGCAGGATAGGCGAACTTCTTTTTTTCCCCTGCCGTGAGATATCGATTGCTTGTTATCATGGGATCATAAGAGCTTCATTAGCCATGGATCCGATTCTGCGCCGTAATGGAATGCCGACCGCCAGGATGGCAGCCCAACAACTCGGCCCTCCATTACTCAATGGCTGTTTTCATGAGGCTGATCGTGCAGATATGGTCGGTTTCAATCTTCAAGGGCTACGGAATTGTCTCCCAGAGCAGTTTCATCAACACCTAAGCGGGATTATCGAAGAGATCTTTAACACAAGCCGTTTGCTGCGGGATCTTGCAGATCAGGCTCAGGTTCATGTTTCCCAGTTGCCCGCAGTCTTCGACTATCTTAACGTCATCCTGCCATGTCTCTGCAAAACGCTTCGAGATATCATGTCATTCTACGGAGACAAATCAATGAACAGGGAGCACCGATGGAGAACAATGTACCATAAACTTGGCAACGAACTCCCGGGCACTACTCTACCAGCGCGATTTATCATGTATAACCAATTCCTGCGGCTACTCCAGGAACTTCTAACAAGGTACTTTTCCAAGCATCCATGACGACTCATTAATAAGTCCTTCTGCTAAACAGCTATACAGGTCTCCAAACTTCGATTTAAACGGAATGGAATCATTGCGCCTCCGTATACTCCAACTACGTGCAGCGAGGAAGATACGTCAGTAGCCTATGCCTCCCTACTATTGCGACATACTCACCCCTTCTTTAGCCCCACCCAGTCCTATTAGAACAGACCTCATCAGACGAGACGAGGCACTTGAGTTCTGGAACCAAGAGACAGTAAGCTTTCCAATCGCTCTTCTTATGGGCAGCGGCATTGAAATTGGATAGAATTCGCATTGGGCCGAGGCGATCTTTACTCAACCCCTGCCGTCCCGGAGGGAATTCAAACACCAAGGATCGTAAGTTACTTACATCTCCAATCAGATGCTTTGTGGTTGACATGCAGTTAATATCGCACAGCTCAGATGCGTTCGGTCCTTTACAGCAGCTCGGTCATCTCCCGCCGCTGCCGCGAGACGTTAAGATATTAGTCAAAAGGTAGCGATCCGTGTAATTTATTGACAGTGTAGCTCATTTCGGAAAATCCGTGCGTTTTACTAATATACATTACATCTCAGATCATTCGATAACGATCGTATCTCGGTTATTTTCTTCCTGCAGCTTAGAGACCAAACACCGTCTCTCCTAATTCGGTCGAAAGTCGCTAGCCAGAGTTGGGTTTCTGTCCTCGGTGTCCACGAGCTGTCTATTCGGAGAGAGAAAGAGAGCGACTCAGTCCTACTCCTTTCCCGATGGAGTCGCTCGGAGCAGAAACCAAAGCCTTGGGCGAGCTTATCGTTTCTGACTTGGGAAGGTCGGCTTTCCTCGAGACTCGACAAGATTACTACTGAGAAGGATCTAAGCTGACTTTAAGTAGAAATGGTGCTTTTTTACTGCACATTCCTGTGTCTACGGGTTCGAAGCCAACTTACGCTCAACGTCAGCCCGACCGAATTTCACCTTCGCAAGGAGAGGCGCCTGTTCCAAGCGTGAGTTATGAAAATGCTAGCTTGTAGAGAAGCAGTAGGAACTAACATAACCCTAGCCAAATTATCGATGATGGTTATCAGCATGTATTGATGGTATTCGAGGATAGTGTCACAGGTGGCTGTCGTCTGCATGCTGCTGTCTGGGAAGGCAAGCTGCGAGCATGTCCCGTATGGACGGCATTCAGTATGTGGCCACCCACCCATCCCAATAGCAATTGCTTTTACTCACTCTCATCTTTACTTCTGCTATATCATCCTATCACTTACTAACCGTGACTTCCTTTTACCAGTCCCGCCGAATGTATCTTCGTCCTGGCTACTCCGCAAATCAAAGCATCGCATCTGGCTGCGCGATATACAACCATACGTGTTCTGGGAGAAATATCGGCCCACAAACCAGCGCAAGGGCCGCCTTGGCGCTTTCGAGCTCTCCTTCGCGAATAGTGAGGCCGCCACGCGGTTTCAGGAGCTGTTCGCCTCGTCGCCGGATGTATCAGCTGCGTCAGCCGCCCCGGAGTCTTCCAAACGTAACGACGGAGCCGAGGGTGCTGATTAGACAACCCACACGAAGCGTACGAGGGGAAATAATGCTTAAATCCCCCTCCGAAAACAACCCAATACGAACTTAACGGGTAACAACATCATGAAACTTCACAAGAACTTTCTTCTTCTCATATATTCTACGCGGGGATGTACTAACTCGCACGAAACAAAACCTGAGTCTTCTATGATTCGAACATAAAAAAAAGCATATGCGACATAGCCAAATCAACTTTCCGAAACGACAGAAGCCCGTCTACGCGACTACTCACGAGTTAATGAAGCTCACGATATTTCCTATGTCACATTCACCCTAACGAGGTTGACGACCGGACATGATGATGAGGAGAGGCAGATTGTTCGATGATACCCTTTTTTCTTCATGATACCTAGCATCCAGCGAAGCCTTGATTTATTTCCCATTATTTTCTATGTTTATCTCTCATCTATCAAAAGTTATTGAATGTGCGCGTGGTGCAATTATTAATGGCTCTGTCGATGAACCGCCTTATTTAGGTATAAGGGGCTTTCCAAAACCTTTACCTGTCGGGGGTCCAACGATAGTTCGATCTGGAGGAAATACCTAAGTGCCTAATTGGCTATTAAGCATAATTTTCTCTTCCAACCATTTTACATAGGTGATAGCAAAAGTAAGCGAACAAAAGCATTGGTTTTCTCTAAATAAAGACCTTATTGAATCCGCTCACTACCGTGGAGCCCAATCAAGCGAGAGGTTTAAGAAGTAGGTCCCTGTATATGCGGATGGTGCCATTTAATGGGGAGTTCAGTTCTCTTAATTATCAGCCTACTAAGTATCAAAGCTTACAGCTTTCCTAACCGGAGCATCTAATATCCACGCCCCCTATTTCCTTGATACCCTAACCATATCTATCCCTCTAGACCCAACACAAGATCGGTGTCGGTTATCTGAAGCTTGAGGTCTATATAGCTTTCAGGCCCCACCTCCAGGTACGCTTGTCGTTCGCATGCACCAATTCCCGTAGTTTCTCGAGGGAGGCCCGGTCGCTGAAGACTCGGAGGCGGAACAGTTTAAACTCGCGATCGAACACCGGCCAACGCACACCCTCAGTTTCGTACCAATTATTCTTCGGTTTCCAGTTTCCGTCCAGTGATGACTCTGGGTCGTCGTGGAAGCGAGCGTGGCCGAGTTGCTTCGCCTTATGAAGAGTGTTGTGGACATCCGGAGCCATGTACATGTTACGCTGGGCCGAAGGGTGTGTTGTGTTGTAGTAGAAATCCCACCACGCCACATTCAATGGGGCGACGTCCGTCCTGGTTGGGCAACACCAGCGATAGAGTCTTCGCAGGCCAACGACTCCCGAGAACGCACCCATTCTGCGATGTGGGGTTTCTACGCCGGGTCTACTGGGGAATATCCGAGTTCGGGTTGGATCTATTCTCTTGCTGAAACATGTGCAGCCAGGGCCGTGTCGAGCTTTCGGCAGAGTGATTTCGTTCTTTTCTAACGCGACTGTAAATCATGTTAGATAACACACCCATGTGAAAGTGTCAGCAAAACCTTAGAAAAATTACCACATACTGAAAAACCAATATGCCCAAGTGCTAATAGCCTCTACCTGGGTGATTTCTCCAGGGGAAAAGTTTTTCCAGAACTCGACCACCAACTTCGGCTCTGGGGCTTGGCCCAGGAAAGGGGTCAGTGTATCTTTGTACCGAGAAGGCATCTGATGAAATAAGTTGAGATATATTTCATGTAAGTAGAAAGATCGAGTCTTTCGGGCACGTTCTGTCGGGGTCTCTGGAAGGATCTCTTGTTGCTCCGGTACCTTGAGTCCATATTCGCTTTCCACCATGTACTCGACCATATCCTTAAGCTCGGGGAGATGAAAAGCCGTGTACATCCGAAATAGCCCAATATCCCACTCCCGTTGATGGACGTAATCATTGAGGAATCCCTTAAGTTCGTTGGAATCCAGGGGATTAACTTTGCGGGATTCAATGGCCATGACTGCCAGCTTGTAGTCATTTAGGTCAAAGTTATTGAGGATTATAGCCTTAGCAATGCGATTAATGTTCCCGGCGTAAGCTTTATAGAATTGCTTTGATGTCAGAAGCAGCGAACGGGCATCACGACCACTCTCTAGCATCTTGAATACATGAGTGACAAGCTCGGTAGGTAGGCTTTTAATGCCGATATTCATGCCCTTTCCTGCCATGGCGTGGTAGGGTGAATAAAGCGAATGGTTATCTGAGAGAGGGAAGTATGAGTGGTAGATATGAGACCAGAGGATAGAGTGTATGATGGTTCTGATTGTTGGAGTTGTCGAATAGGTATTTATCTGTGAGATGACTTGAAATGGAATAATGATAGTAAAAAGCTTCGGGACGATCGCGATGGTAAGTTGAAATATATATTTTGGGAGCTCGAGTGCCAATCTTACGCGCCGATTGTTTTAAGTGACGTGTAATGCCTAAGCATCAACGTGCGGAATCGAAATAAGGTGCCTTATGTAACGAACTGTGTGACGCGTGAGGACAATACCAATTGATTGGTGCACTAGGCAACAGGCAGGTGGTTATCACCTGGGCAACTTCTATGTTATTGGTTCGATCTAACGCGGACACTTGTCCTGGTGTATAACTACTGTGTCTACTCCATCCTGTTGGGCCGTGGGAAGTTACAGGTGCACGTATGCAAATCTATATAACCTCACTTTATTTGAATGTATCACTGCCTTGAGGAAATTGACCTGGAATGTTTCAGAATTATGCTCGTCATTGGGTACTAACTTTAGGATTAAGTATTATGATTATCAAGAAGTAGGCCTAGAAGGTACCTTGAAGATAACTTTGTTATTCCGCAACCAATTCCAGTTCTAGAGTATGGAAGCCCGTAGACATACTGGATATATCCCATTCTATCGGAATGAAACATCTGGAATTCTTATAGTAAGCAGTAGAAATCTATCGGCTAAGTTTCTTTACCCCTTTCTCATTGTATAGCATATTGTCAGTAAAGCAACATAACAATCTCTATCCAAGATTACCTTCCATTGGACTTAACACTTTTGTCGACCCAGGTATATGTTGGTGAATAGGGCAATCTGGTAATTGCAACTCTTTGTTGCCAAGTGCCTAACCTACCTAAGTTACCTTAGGCACGTAGACTTGTTACCTATTGACTTTTTGCACTTGCTCTGCCTGGTACCATCAACAAGGTGAACCTATCAAGTATATTGCCTCTATTCTATACTTAACGTTACGAACTTATAAACTTGCTAACTGGGTTATGCGGCTTGCCATATTTGCCTTGCCTTGTGTGCCTCTTAGCTAGTAACCCAACTGTGCCGAACGTATCTTGGGTGCTTTCCCTCCTTACCCTTTCTGTTTAGTAGCTACTATATAATTTCGCAGACTCACTCAACAAACACTTCACCATCATCGCAACCATGAAGTTAGGTGCTATTTGTTACTCTATATTGGTAAAAGCACTGATAATTCCCAATATTTAATACTTCTTTATCATTATGTAGCGTCTTAGCGTTTAAGAGAGTATCTTGGAGACATAAGGAGTTTAACTCACGTCCTATCCATGCCTAATAGGTATTCTATCAAGTTTAATCATGTAAATATTCGCCAAGTTCAGCTCTCATCGTGTTAGCCTTGTTGATTCTACTGGGATTTACATTAGAAGACTGGACTAGAGTTTTATATGCTTCTTACGAAAAGGCGATTAGGATGTTTTTCGCAAGCCATGGCTCTTTCATAACGTTTAATATATTGATAAAAGGGTAAGAGAAAAGACATCCGCCATGGAAATATCATACCTAGGACATCAGAAGTTACACGCTCTGAAGTTTAGGTATATCCACAACTGGATAATTCTACTTGGATGGAGTTGCTTTAGTTTAATATAGCGTTCTACCATCGTAAAACGATTGCAGGTTCTAGACCTGATTAGCAATTAGATTAATTATTGAGTGGTTGTGTTTGGTCTTGGTTAGATTAAGCAATTGTAGCATCAATGAACCGGTAATATCATAGAGACTATTATGTATCTCCATGGGAAGGCCGACGTTAAAAGTATTTCATACTTTTCTAAGCACGTGTGACAAGTGAAATCCAGCCCTAATTCACATATGACATTATATATTAGTGTATATTATTTTTCCCGCCACAACCAATAAGAGCTTTTCAAGCTATGAGTACTACTCATTTTCCATTCAACTTTTCTTAGGTAGCATGAGATGAGCTAGTACCGCGGCACCGGGAACTACTAGTAAGGGACCGTAGATGATATAAAGTTTTAGAGCCATTCCCCATTATTTAGACGACTCGAGCTCTTGTGCCATCCAAGGTGGGAACTGACTTATCGAATTGTGAAGAAAGAGATCTGATTGGTTTAAGCAATAATGGGTTATGTCAATAATGGGTTATGTTATGTGGACCAACGCTTAATCTTGAATTTCTCTGTGCCTAGCTAGTTTACACTTGGGGAGACGGTATGGGTTTAGTCTGACTACCTAGCCTCGCTATTACGCCTTAAAAATTAAAGTTGAAGTGAACGGCGTTCTCTACTACTAGTCACGTCTGGTGGACGTGCCACCTATCATTACTCTATTCGATCATGACTGAATAGTAACTATAGCACTGTAGGTTCTCGACCACACTGTGAGACACAATGTGCCTGATTATGTGGACTTCCCAATACAAGGGGGGCTTGAAACTACAATGATCGTGTCTGATGCTAGAAAAATGATGATGTTTCCACGTAGAATTGGGCAAGTGCTTTTTGCTATATCTTCATCAGGAATTCGGGATGCCATGTAACACGACGTACCCATATTAATGAGCTTCTGGACTTCTAGGAACCCAGAGGTAGGTAGATGAAATCACTTTGGAGAGAGAGTTGGGGTAGTCCATAGTGTATTAGTTTAGCGCATCGTTGGCATCAAGATCCCCTTATTCGATTCGAGTCTGCTCCTTACGGGGGCCAAGGAAAGTGGCAACTAGCATGTTTGACAGATCCAACTAAATATGCTATTGCCTAGTCTTGAAATACCTAGAGCAAAAGCTTAATAGTACAGAAACCCAAAGCTTATTCTGGTTGCTCTGCTGCTTGGCTTGGTTGTCTTGCTCGCCTTCGGAATTAGCTGGCATATCTACGGTGGTATGTCGGTTGCTCTAACCTATATAGGTTAACATAATGTCCGAAAAGGGGTCTGGCCCCGGTCCCGAACGAGTGCTCCAGTAATATTATGGCATAGTAATTCCGCTATGACTTTGGTATACATAACTCTTTCGCGGATAACCTTCCGTGCAGCTATAGCGTGACAGAATCTGTGTCTAATATGTTCCGACTCCAGCTAATGCTATGCGGGTAAAGAGTGTTTTCAAGACATCGAGAACATACATACACTACAGCTTTATGGTAGAAAAGGAGCTTGAATAGCGGGTCATCGAATCTCGATCTAGCCCCAGAAAGTTCTCCACTCGTGGCATGGCGTCAATCATCGTCATCCAGTCATGTTGAAATTATTCTTGAACTTGTAAGTTCGGTATGCTTAGGTTGGAGTTTTGATAAGCGACCTTGGCTTTGGTTTCTTTTTGAGTTTTGACGTTATTGGTATGCCTCTTTAGCTTCTTTTTCGTTTGAGCCGCATTATACATAGGGATGGAATATGTGCTAGTCGTAAAACTCCACAGCATTCGGAGGCATTCTTCGGGAAAAGGGGCTAAACTCCATCCCTACTACTACATTGTTCGTAGTGACGCTTTACGTGTGGCATACTTTACATCCGGTCGCAATCTAGGCTCGTCCAGGAAGTTGTTAGAGTCTGCGTATATACAGGGAGTCCAGGTGCCAAGCTCTTGACCGAGAGCTTCATTGGTGTGGGGCGCCGGATTAAGGGAAGCCAGGTACGCATGCTAATCAAAGCTCGAGGTTGTCGATCAGTATGTGAAGAAGGGATTTGAATTGATTGGGGGCCAATTTTGACGTCTGTCAGGATAGATGCTCCAGTTTTGCTCCATCTTTAGATCATGCCGGTATGTAATCATCCTGGACCTCTTGTTCCGTCTGTCTGGATTCCCATGCAGCATGTGGTCGGATACGTCGTCAAGGTCGCTGGGGTGTTGCTCAGACTTTAATACTCCAACCTCGTGGCCCGTATTGCCCCTCATGTCATCATGTATATAACGAAACGGATTTGCTCGAAGCTGAGAAACGCCTTACACTGCCCTATAAGACTTTTTTTTTTTTTTTTTTTTTTTTTTTTGAGTCGCAAAAAGAATTTAAGACTTATTCGATGGGGATGCTGTTGAATCTGTGGTGTCGCGTTCATCTAAAGCTCGGCCTTCTCTTCGGTATGTTTTCCTAGGTAAGGTGACCGAGAATAATAGTAGAATATAAAGTTTTGTTAGGGGATATATGTTCCTCATCAGAACCTCACATTGACGACAAGTTTAAGTAATAGTTGTGGTGATCACTGCGCATATGTAGAAGAGATGAC
Source organism: Entonaema liquescens (assembly GCA_902805475.1). Taxonomy (NCBI): domain Eukaryota; kingdom Fungi; phylum Ascomycota; class Sordariomycetes; order Xylariales; family Xylariaceae; genus Entonaema; species Entonaema liquescens. Next base: position 2,685,424 of record CADCSX010000006.1, read on the forward strand.
TCGGTCGACCGGGAATTACCAATAAATATTCAGGGATCAAGATCTTATCTCTGGGTGCATCCTTCCGGGAATCATCCCCTAAGCTTCCGGGGTTGCATGGAAAATCAAGACATTCTGCAGGTAGTAGTAGGTATGCGTAAGCATGGCAATAACCGGATTGTTCTGGTAAAAAATTAAAATCTCATCATGCCAACACGTTTTGAAGATGTATTTTGCACTTTTGCTCTATAGAGCACTTTGGTAAGCTCCTGTTTCCCCACTGAGTCATGAAGTTAAAGAACTTGAAATTAGTTAGACGACGTAGCTCTTAAAATACCCATGTAACGTATCCTAAATAGTGGCTAGAATTTTGATAGCTGCATTCCGGGGTCGATAGGGTAGGTACCGACAACCTTGCTATGTTCTAGTGTTTTGCTTAACTCCACCACATAGCGGACCATTATGCGCGGACCTCTTAGGCAGACCCTCATGCAGGAAACCAAGGGGTTTCTGTGGATGTAGAGTGATGAGAAGGAAATATGAAACCGAAGATCTCATCCAATATCAGAGAAAATTCAGTTGAAGACTGCAACCTTAAACCTGTACCTACATACAAAACACTAGACCAGACAGCCTTCTCAAAGGCTTATTCATCCCTAAACTCCCTAGAAACATAAACACAAGACGTATGTACCTATAGAATTCTCCAAATACTAACCAGGGCTTGTGGTGGAGTTGAATTTCAACTTCTATTTGATGTCGTTTCATAGGATATCGCCTCTCCAAGCTACCGCTACCCCGTGTCTCTGTGCACTGCCCTATTTCTTTGGACTACATTAAAATCCACATAGTTGAATGCTCGACTTCCCCCCTTCGCCGTGCGAGATCTGGGGTTTAGAACCATCTAACTTCTCTTAGTGCCAGACTATTGAAAAGTTTCTAGGCGGACTTGGCCTAGACATTGGCATCCAATTTCACCTCGCTTCGTGTGCTATAGATCTGAACGGGTGAAGGTTTGCATGGAGCCTCACTTTGGTCAGTGATATTTTCTTGGCTTTGGACTTTTATTTTATATTATTCCTGGGTTTCTTGTTACTTTTTGCTTCGCCTGCTTCTATTCTCCCGCGTTCTAACTCCCTGTTTTAGGGTTGTTGAAGGAGTATACGCCAAGAAGGTCGCCGATTAGGAAGCATCAAATATGGCGGGCAACGATGGAATTCCTTCAAAATACTTGGAGCCGCCCAACAGCCTTTTGGCTATGGAGGATCGCACTTATAATGGACTGCTCGCAATAGGCACTCTCGCGACTATCTCGCTGGTCTTCACGAGTTCATTATTAAGTTTCATTACGTGGCGAATGATTACGTGGAAATCCCATTACTCCAGCGCCGTCGGTCGAAATCAGTCCGTCGTGCTCATTTACCAACTTATTCTGGCCGACTTCTTACAATCGCTGGGCTTTTTGATATCGTTTCACTGGGTGGCCGAGCGTCAGATTATTGGACCGAACGGGGCTTGCTTTGCACAGGGTTGGCTGATTCAGCTTGGAGATGTCGCGAGCGCGTTCTTCGTCCTTGCCATCGCGATACACACGACATACCAAGTAATTATTTCTAGGAGTCTGTCCTATAAAACTTTTATTTATTGCGTGCTTGGCATCTGGGGACTTGCTGTACTCCTTACTGCTCTCGCTCCATTGATCGGTGGGCGTTTTGTGTTTGAGAGAGCTGGCGTCTGGGTGAGTGAATCCTCTGCTATGGGATTTGAATATGAGTCATGTCATCTAACATATATGCTAGTGTTGGATATCCAGCGATAATGAAGGACTGCGCCTTTCTCTTCACTACATATGGATCTTTATCGTCGAATTTGGCTCTATCCTCGTTTACGCCACTGGTTTCTATTACCTTTTCCGTGTTAAACGCTCGGGCGAGGTCATAGTACCTGCACGAAGCGCTGAGACTATGCGTAAAGCCCGAACTGCCATGTTAGCATATGCAATGGTCTACACTATCCTGAGTCTTCCGTTAGCGTAAGTTGTATACCTACAAAATGTTGCTCCGTGATTTGAAGCTGACGTATCTCTAGTGCCGGACGTATGGCTAGCATGTCGAACAATCAACTATCTGACGAATATTACTTATTTGCCGGGGCCCTGTTTACTTGCTCTGGCTGGGTCGATACCGTACTATATACCTTTACCCGACGGGCTTTGCTATTCGACGAATTGAACGTTTACGGTCGTCGGCCAGGGGCTCATCCCGAAGGCGGCAATCATGGGAAGGACACGGGATTCCAGCGACAGAGCAGCACGGACAGCATACTGGCGAACAATGGTTTCGGAAGTATCGGTGGAATTAAAATGGAGAGGACTGTGAAGGTGGAATTGGATGACTTTGACAGCACTACGAGCAATGGAGGAAGAATAACACGGGAATACTATGCAACGGCCGAGGCATTCAAGCCATGAATGAACAGGCCGAATCTGGAGGGATGTCAACGAGATACCATGGATATGAATTATAGTTCCGCTTGTCAAGGCTTTACATGACATATCTGTAGTCGAACTATGCACATTTACACAAGAAAACTTATCTGTTTAATGATCTTTCTAATTATAATGAGGTACATAAATAGTCTTTAATTAGGTACATAGGTAGAAAAACCACTAGTTGAATTTAGCGGAAAATACAAGGCATAAACGATTCATACCTACATATGAGAAGGGAAATAGGTATTCTTTTGCCTGACCAAGATCGTAGACGCATAAATTCCTTTTACTCTAATGATTATCAAGCATCACAGAAATTAATGCTTAAAAGTCACCAAAGCTTAACATAAACGAAGGTTTTAAAGTATAGATGCTGTTTCAGTTATTGAACCGTTTCCTATGGCCAAGCCTTGGCCGTAACAACTCCTTTAGGTATCAGCCCTTCTGTTCTGGCTGGGAAATAGCCCGTAGCCACTTCGGCCTAAGGTTAAGGTGGTAATAATACTTGCGAGCAATACCATGCTAGTTAGATTATAAGAGTCTCTTGTGAAGAAGAGGGAATCCAAGTCATAGATAGAAGAGCAACTACAGAGACAACTACATCCTATGTGCGCCAGAAATTAGCCTCCTAATCTTTCGGGGTTTTGTGATAGGTCCTCATCACTAAATCGAGATATTTAGAGATAATAATAATTGCTAGCCGTACAAATTTCACTCAGTAGATACCCAGTCGAATTTTGTGGAAGGGTTTGTTTGCAATTTTCATATACATGTTAAAATAGCCCAACAAGAAGATCTTGAAGCCACTTACCGTATTAGTACAGAAACACATCTCCTATTGGCCCAAACCGATCCAACGTATCGCAGTGATATAGTTGCTACACACTTTCGGGTCGAATGTCTCCAATGTAGTGAATATGAGCGCCTCTATTTCCTGGAATATGGTCTTGGTATCATTTCTAGATGTTAATATATACATACGAACTCGTTACCCCAAGTTCGCGAACGACAAAGTGTCTTGCGCCATTAATCATCAACAACTTCTCAATCCCTCTTGGACTTCTTGGCTTTCTTGTGCTTCTTTTCGCCAAATGCCTCCTCGTACACTTCTGCTGCTGTCACGCCGGCTTTCCTCTTGGTCTTCGATTTCACGCTAACAACTGGATTCGATTGGCCCTTTTGGGTGGCCTTTAATACCTGCTTCTCTGCTTCCTCCCAGCCTGGCGCATCACCTTCAATCTCGTACCTAGAATGTAATATAAGTAAAATAATCTTGTGAAGCTAGTGAGGCGGGTTAATTCTTACTGATCAAGGGGAAGAGAGTCAATAAGCTCTCTCTGTTTCGCCCGCAACTCTTGAAGTGCTTCGTCTCCGGCCTCATCTAGCTCGTCATCTAAGCTTGTCTCAAGCGGCGCATATTTGTCATCTACTACTTCATCATCATGCACTCCGGACGCGTTCTCCCTACTAACACCAATTGCATCTGATTTCGGCATATCGGCTTCAACGGCGGACGAGATCAGCGTCGAGAAGTGCGATGTGACTTTTCGTATGATTTTCATAAACATGGCCAAGCCCTGTGATGATTCCAAGGATAGCTCTGTACAGATGGCACCTACGTCCTTCCTCTGTAAGCCAATCCCGAGTAGAAGGGCCCGCTGCACACCCGTGAGCTTGATACTTGGCTTTAGAGGACCTGTGAAGTAGAGATCCGCTAGTTTTGGCACAAGGTCCAGAATGGCATGGTGATCCAGAACACCCCTAGCATATGATTCCAACCTCTTGCAATCAAATGGCGTTAGGGCTCTGTCTAGTTCTTGCTTGGTTAACTCGGGTAGTTGGTTTGTCGGATCTAACTGAGCGCCGGTTGTGGCAGACTGGTCTATACTCAATGCGAGGACACAAGGGAAATCGCGGAATTTATATGAGAGCAGAGCAAGGAAGCGACGGTGGAAGTCAGCAGCGAAAGCCCCAAGCCATTCTTTGTCATCCTTAAGTGGTCTAAGCATGACGCATGTGTGCTCGCCGGTTAAATCATTAGCTGTTTGCCTCTGTAAAAATGTTAGTTTAAAAGCTCGATGTGCAGGAGGGATAACTCTGGATCTAGGGACCTTACCAAGTACACTGGTACGAATTGGGCGCGCGACCAGAACTTGTGGAGAGCTTGAGTTAAACCATAGCTCACGCCAACATATTCGAGATCCTCTGCTTTGCGTTCTGCCAGTCTTGAGAATAGGGGTTGCATCTTATCGATATCTCGAACCTTGATGTCTTCATGAAGGAGACCGCCGCTTTCACCTTGTGCGGCATCTATAGCCATTCTGTCGGCGTTATCTTTAGCTGAGGCTTCATTATCTTCCCCTAAGTTTATGAATTTGCCTTCGTAGTAGTCGATAAGAAGCTCGAGCGCTTTCGACCCGTATCCCATTGAAACACAATCTGGGTGGGTTGCTATTCGAACTATGCGAGCACCAGAAAGAGAAGCGAAATCATCTTGGAATTGCTGACTGACAAGCCAAGGAATTAAGTCTCCCGCAGGCCTTTGGCCTCGGTCTAAACCAGCCATAACACTTTTCTTGCTAATATTTCCTTCTAGCGCTATTTGAATGACACACAGAGGCTCAGGCAGACCATTTTCTTGAATTGTCGTCGAAGTTAAAACGAAAAGCTCGTGCGCTGGGGCGTCACTAAGAAGTTGAAGATCGTCTGGAGAATTCTTGTAGTGACTTGTGACGAAGAGGGCGATCATCTGTCGAAGGAATCTTTCTGGCACTGGATGGAAGGAGAATAGGGTATCGCGGTTGACATGTAATAGCTGACATTGAGAGGGATCTGGAAATACGTTGTTCTTCGGTTTTGTAGGGGTCACATCCAAGCACAGTAGTGCGTTCAACCACTTCTCGACTGCATCGCCTTTCCCATATCGTATGGGCTCGGCGAGGGTGACTTCTTTTAGGGACCTTGGGCTTCGAGTTTCGCCATCCTGCGCCACACTGGTTGCCGCCTGTTCCTTTAGCTGCTTTATTAGTTTCAGTGATAAAGAACGTCCGGTGCCTTCATAGCCGCTTATTGTAGAGGCCATGAAAACTGTGTAAGGTCCCAAGAGCTTTCGAACCAGCGCTTTTCCATGTTAGTACATACTCATCAATGATAGGGGATAATCTTACGTAGTGGGATGGCAGCTGCTTCATCAATGATGACCAGCTCTGCTTGTCCTAGGACATGGGCATCTTGTGGCCGTATGTATTGTATAGTCTGTCGATGATTTCGGAAAATGTTGACCCTGACAATCGCCTTCTTAAAGTCGGGGTTCGTAGACTGGATGATGGAATAGTCTGTGTGATCTTGGTAATTTAGAGCATCGAAAGCTTTGAATACGAATTCGAATAGGGTGCCTAGATTTTCCGGAGACGGAGACGTGACGAAAATGTTGCTATAGCCGTAAGATACGGCGGCAGCAATAGCAACACCCACTATTTCGGTTAGCAAGTTACTTCAAGGGTGAACAAGGAAACATACAAGCTGCCGATTTACCACGACCACGGGCCGCAGTCAATGAGACCGTATTACGTAGTGTCTTGGCAGCTATGGCATCAACAAAAGTAACCAGAGCATCTGCCTGGTCCTTCGTCCTTGCAAGCTGGACCAAAGATCCTATGGGCTGTGTATCCCGAAGGGACTCCTTGACTTTCTCCAACTCTATCTCCTCTGGGGACTTTGTCTCCTCCTTCGGTGGTAATGGCTTTACCCCCCTACCACCAGATATGGGGAGAACATTTAACTCATCATCAATAACAAGACAAGATTCGCACCGGCCCAGAGACAAGAGAAATCGTTCGTTGAATCTTGCAACAACGTCGTGGTGGGCTTCGGTTCTGTAACGCGAGTGTACATCCATCGAAAGCGTATAAAGTTGTCTTAAACTATCCATTCCTTTTAATAAAAGCACCACTAAGCCACCTCCTTCGACTGTTTCGATGGTACGAGCTAGCGTATTGGGGGTAAGGGCCTCGAAATCTTGTAGGATACACTACAAAGGGGATTAGTCCTCGCGCAATGTGTGTTGTGCTAGCTCCGACTTCTTACCATTCCAAAGGTCCTACCGAGGATCTTATCGGTCTCCTTATAGTATACATATCTAACATCGTGAAGTGATACGAAGAGTTCGAAAGGGTCTTCTGAATTGGCTTCTCGGATACCGCGCTTGATCTCCTTCTTGATCTTGGCCTCTCGCTTTTTTCGATGACTGGTGAAACCGAGAAGCTTGTTTTTGTAAGCCCAAAGTACAGATTTATTCTGTCGCAAGTCGGTCTGGGACATTATATAGTGCAACTGAACGATAACATCCTTTGATCGGTCACCGACCACGATGAAGAAGCTACGCTTGTGCTCGGCGAGTCCATTTCGAATTAGAGTAGGAATGCGCGAATCTCTAGAAGATAATGAGATTAATTAGTTTCGAGAAATTAATATTATATATTAAATCTTGAGTACATCATATATATCACTTACACTGCCTTTCGCACCATCTTGACGTCCTGCTCCTCTGCGATTCTCCAATGTCGAAAATGGTGGATGAGCTTGCTTCAAATCCCATCCAGCGCAAAAAAAAGTTCCCAGAGAAACATTATTCTGCCAGGCGGTGAGATATTTCTGCCGGGCGGTACCCCACTAAGTACCTTTGTATTATGCACTAATTTCATGTACATACGGATCCGTACATACCTAGGTAGGTAGGTAATTCATACATGTACCTAGGTAGGTAGGTACCTCGCTCAATTTTCGAGATTCACCTACACTAAAGATCATAGATGAAGTCATTTTGAGGCACAGACTTACATGATAGCTCTCACTGTTATGAGTTGGTTTACCTGACGGCCATAAGAGTTACAAATAGTGTTGAATATAATCACCTTCTAAGTAAAAACACATGCATCTTCTGAGCTCAAGGGATTGATCATGTATATTAGACATAAGCAGGGTATGAATTTAACAAAATGTCGACAGAGACATATCTTCCCTCGCACAACCAGCTCCGCAACAAGGCGCAGTAAAAACCACCACCAGTCTGGAATCCCATGTATTCGTAGAATCTGTCTCACAGACAACGCCCAACGGCCTTAACTAGAAATAGAGGGAATCACGAGAATAGACAAAAATAACCTCGATCCAGAATACCGCCCAACCCCCAACCTAAAGTGATACACGACCAAGCCTGTCTAACCATCCGTTCCTTTTTCCGTGTCCTTTCCCTCATCTAGCGCCGAACCTGCGCGTAATCTGCTGGATTGTACGCGTAAGTCTTTGGGTTTGCGTCATTCTTATACGCGCCCTGCTGGTGGTGATGATGCTCTTCCGTGGTCTCCTGGTGGGTTGGTAATTCGGCTGCGAAGCCCTTATGGTCCAGTCCGGGGACGCGAAACCGGCACTGCCCGTATCCGAAGAGTACGAGGTAGGCCGAGAGCTTATTATAGATGGACTCGGTTGGCCCTGAGACCACCCCCAAGGTTTGAGATCAGGAGAGTGCGATTGAGTTGACGAGGGGAATTCCGACCTTGGTGAGGAATGACGGTGATGGATATGGCGGTTGTAAGTGCGGCGACGGCTGTGGATGGTGGAAATCGCCGGGTAATTCCATAACGGCGTTCTGGCTAGCTACCGGGTTATTTGGTAGCTCGGCGTATTGCTGGAATTGAGCCTGCCAATGTGCTGGGTAGCTCATCGAATTCGCTGTTCCTGGCCGACTCCCTTGCTGTAGCGACAATGGCCTCGGGACTTGGTATGGCATCGATGGCGACATTGGTGGATGATACGGACTTGCTGGCGACAATGGTGGTGATTTCATCCCTGCACCCACGCCCGCGCTCAATCCGCCAGAATAAGTACTATTATGGGGATTGAACGTCCTGATCTTCCCATCCTCTATCATTCCTTGCAATATTCCGGCGTCCAATAATTCTGCCTTTTTGATGATCCTATCTACCATCTCTTTACTAGCCGCCTTCATTTGCGCCTTTACTATGCCGACCATAGTGATATTGCACCGTATTTCGATGTCTTCTCTTAGGTAAAGTCCATCCTTCGGTGCGCCGAGCGCAGCGAGTCCCATCTCTTGATGTTCTGGGGGTTCAACACCAGGTTGGTTCCCCCCAATGCGATATTTGTTTCGAAGGTCGACACCCATCGGCGCGTAAATGTGCGTTTGCAAACCCCATGGAAGATCATGAAAGCAGCCGTTAAATGTAATCTTGCCAGATCCAAATCTCCCTATACCAGGTACATATTGAATTCGCTCGTGGATCTCATACCACGTTGAGAAGTACTCATCGGATATGGCATCGCGAGGTGCCTTTATTTGCTTATACTCGAGCACGAGGGGATTCAAAGTTATAACTTCGCCGTGACTATGGAGAATGTCGATTGCTAGCTGGCGGGGTATATAGCTAGGAATAGGTGTTATCACCGTATACACTTCTTTCTTTTTAAGAACCATCGCGGACAAGAGCTTGTTTTGATGTCTTTGTTTGGCTCTTTTACTCGTTAATTTGAGACGGTTGTAAGAAGGTAAAGTTGATGTTTTAGAAGAGATGATCTCCCTCAATTGCTGTTACACGTAAGCCTGCTCAGCCGATGGCATAATTATCACTCCGCGAAAACGTTACGTTAGGTAGGTTGGCAGAATATCGCCAAGATATATCCCTAACAGAAGGAATCTTTTAAAAAGGGTCCCTGGAGGTAATAATCAGCGCCAAGTTCTAAGAAAACTACCTTGACATAGACTTAGTTCTAGCGACAATGACGATGTTTCGTTTGAAGGTATAACGGAACCTTTGGTAAAGTTATGTAGGTAAGAAGGTGAGCTGTTTGGTATAATGATACTTACAAAATCGGCACTTCTTATCGACGCTATTCTGGTTGGGAGGCTTATGCTCGTACAAGAGCCTGGCAGGGTGGTTTGCCAACGTTGACAAGGTGGTTGCTTAAGCGTCTGGAGCCGTCAGCATAGCGATGATACATACCAAGCCAATTCGGATACCAACCTTTTCCCATCCTCAGCCCCCCGGTTCCCTCAGTCCCTTAATCTATTCTTAGTTTTAGGGCATCATCAAGTAGATTCTAGCCTGTTAGCAGCCGAGTTCCGAGCCACACACCGCTCGGGAACCAACAGCCCGGACCCAATATTACCAGGGAGTTCTTTGTTTGGTCTCCGGACGAAAAGATGTCAGGGAGAGATACTTTTGGGTACTCAGCCACTTACTCAACTATGTAAGTAGTATACTTCTCCTGCGTCACAACATATGCCATTCGTGCAGTTTATATTATTAAGATGCCACCAGATCGCGATTAGTATGTTACCTACTGTACTTATTGGTTAGGTAGTTTAACCAGTTTACCAGTAAAGTAATGATAGTGATCAACAAGCTGAACCGGTAAAAGGATGTCATGCCTGCATGTCTGCATGCTTTTTGTCAGCATGGGTGTAAGTGACGGGACCGATCCCATACATATCTCACGTTGTTTAGTTAAAACTTTCAAAAAAGCTCATAACATGTAACGTCATAAAAAGTAATGATAGGCTACTCATTTACTCAAGTGCTTACGAACTGCATGCATCGACTCGGTAGAATTGCTCTAGAATTCCCCGACTAACACCATTTCTTATGTCAGAACAAGACGTTTTCTACAAGCAGATAAATTCCAGGTAGGTATGTAGTGAGCGATTTACACCCAACGTCTTTTATGCGGTGCCATCTTGGCTTTCGATTTCTACCAGTTGCTGTGTCTCTTTAACTACCGAAATCTCCATAGGAAAATTCCTAAGAATCTAACTTGGAATAAGATGAGCCTGGAATAAAATAGGATAAGATATCCTAGCCCCGCTTTGTACGACCACTACCATCTCAAAAGCCCTAGTATGTGCAAACTAGATGCGACCAATCAAATAGCTCGGAGCCATTTGCTCTCATTATTGGCAGCATCCCTAATGAGTTTACGAAGTACACAGTTCTAATTTTTACACTAGGTAGCTTCGACGACTAAGCTTCGTGTATTTATTCGGCTCGTCTGAGATTACCGGGAGAGCATATAAATTTTACGGGTTATCCGGTGGATAATTGTAGAGGGATAGTAAAGATGGATGTTCGCATCTTATCAGCGATGTTTTAATTCCACGAAATTACAGAGCCACAGAAAGTCAACAATTACTACAATGCGCAAGCTACAGAAGAATATTCCCAAAAAGGCAACATTTTTTTTTTGGATTATTTCATGGGTCAATCTGAACTATAGCAACTACAATCTTTGGTGCAAGAATTACAACTAACGTACAAAAATGCAAACGCGGTCTGTTTGTGAAAGGAAGAGCCAAGGTGACAACGTGCAAAAGGGGGGGATCCGTGAAGAATCAAGTTGCCCCGTAACAAAATGACTATACAGTCTAATACCTAGTACTCGATGGAAGTAACTAGGTGATTGTTGATTACTCGAGATGAGTACAATCATCGGAAAGAGTTTGATGGCATAAGGCCATAAGAAGTTCGCCAATGAATGGTGAAAGGTGAAATCTCTAATGAGGACTTCAGAATGCTGCACATGAGGCCGTGGGCAAAGTCACCTAAAGGTGCCAATGCAATGTCATAGGTAAATCATCGCAAGTAAAGGAATTTGGACCAGATATCACGGCCAAGGAAATCGCAGTTCCAAATCCGTGGATGAAAACTGGGTATCGTAATCGTGGGCGCATATGTAGAATCGTAGGCAGAGCCTATGGATGAAAGCCTCTGATCGAATGTTCGGCGAGGCAAATAATGTATCGTAGTTGTTAGGAAAGAAAAATGAACGCAGTGCCGTAGAAGGAAAATCGCAAAACAAAGGCCGCAGAAATGTAAAGTACCCCAGCCAACGTAAAACGTCGAGGTAAACAGGCGTCGATGTAAACCGTGGTTGAATGAGAAATCGCGGATGAGAACTGTTGATGAAAAAGAAAAAATGCAGAGTCGTGCTGAAATAAAAAGACCGAAATCAAAAACGCATGCTGGAAATGTTGTCCGAAACTATGAAAAGGAGGCTGTAATAAAAATCTCCGTGAGTGCCTCATGTTAGAGTCGTAGATAAGCGACTCTTGGGAGAAAACCGCAGAGAACGAGATGTGAAACTGTAGTTATGGTATCCGGTGAAAAGGAGGTGCGGTGAGTATGCATCTATGCCCTATCCCATTGCTATGTTATCGAGTGGGTATGTATCTCGTCATACAGCTGGTGTAAAGAGTCCTTATATCTTATATAGGCCTCACTAACCCGGTAATCGGTGCGAGTGTGGCATGTTGGCTGAGATGATAAAGTTAGTTAGATATTTCTGATAGCTAGCTGATATAGAGGTTCCAGACTTGAGGCGTGCAGCTATAAAGCTAGCGCTCCTCGACCAGCTTGCTGAGAAAGCCAAAGTCTTGGGGGACAAGGGGAAGAAAGGGGCAAAAGAAAGACACGTTACTTACAAGCTCTTCCGTCCCAGTACTGGTTAGCTTTAACCCTGTCGAAAATTTTCTCATGCTCATCAAAATCATAAGGTCCGGGCTTCTGGTAAGGCAAGTCCCTTACCCCCTGATTAGCATCGAATCGCTCACAGAGAGTACAGGAGCACTCGTCGCCGGGGGCCGCAGGGAAAACTCGGGCAATGTGATAGCGATTAGTTGAGTGGAAATAATCGTAGTAACGTTCGCGAGTCCACACCTCCTCCACCTGGTATGTCCATGTCCAGCACCAATCAACAGGTTCACGTATGCCCTGACGGCTGAAGTCGGTGAGCATCTTGCGTGCGTTCTTGTAGAATATCATCTCAGCATGAATGTTGCCAACCTTCGGTTCTACCAGGATTCGTCGAAGGCCGACCTTGCTAAAGGCCTCAATGCGTCGGTGGATTGGTCTGGCTGGGAGACCGTCTTTTCGTCTTTGAATTCTTTCTTTGACGTAGCATTTCATCGCCGAGTAAGGGTTCCAGCATGACCAATCGCCAATATCCACGATGTCATTTTCAAACGAGATGACTGGTCCCGTGGCCTTATAATAGCCCGGCATGATCTTGCCATAAAGGAAGTCACCATTCCTGACTCTCTTGTACTTCGTCATTGCCCAGTACTTGGCCTCCTTGCACACAAGGAACAGGACAGGGCAGGGTGCCGACTTGACTTTGCGAAGGCGGTCCGTTTTCTATGGCAACAATAGTTAGTAGTGACTCCTTTTAAGACTCAAGATGTCTTAAGATAGAGCATCTCAAGGTAGGTCAAGAAGGGGAATGTGATTGTGGAACATACTACGATTCGGTCTTGTCCTCGCACCGCAAACTCCCATACTATAGCTCTGATCTCCGGTGGGAGTAGTGGAAACTTGTGAAACGCCTCTATATGAGGAGTGATTCTTGGATTCTTTCGAAACGTCTTTACGGATGGATAGGTATAGCCATGCCCGATGAACCACTTTGTGTTGAATCCTCCAGATATCTGAATGCAAACCTGCACGAGCTCCTCAAATCTGCTGGGGGCCTCGACTTTAAAATAGGGAAGCAGACCATAGAGAGTTGCATGAAATAACTTCGGGAGACACTCGCGTAGCTTCGATCTCAGATACTCAGCACCGAGCTTCGGGGCATCAGGATTTTCAGCTATAGTCAAGTTAGCACTGCGCCAGCTAGCACAAAGCAGGCGACAATAGGAGGGGAGCAATTAGGAATACGCGAGCTGTCTCAACTTACGCGAAGGAGTTAAGCTAGGTAGCATTTGATTATTAGGGGACTCACCCGCTAATAATTTGCGGAACTCCTGCAGAACATATCCGCCACTAAAGCCTGTCAGGATCTTGATGATGTACTTGAGGTCTTGTATCTCTCGCTCTTTGGGTTGATCGTAGTGATCTACCACATCCGGGTTGTACGCCACATCAAACGATGGATGATATCCCAAACTCCGAATTGGCTCGGCAGGAGTACTTGCAACGGTTCGGTGTTGGCTACTCATTGTAGTTAGTCAGTAGGCTCTAATGGCGTTAGGCATTATATACAGAATGTTTGGAAGTAGAATATTTAAACGCGACCTTGGTATTGCCTAACTCATGATCCAAGTGTGTAAAAAAAAAAAAAACTCAAACTCACCTCATGATGAACGCATTCAAGACGTGTTTGATAGTCAGGGAAGTGATGAGATGGGCGGAAATGAGAAAGTTGTAGGTGGCTACAAGCCAGCAGCGCTGACCGCGGATTGGAATAGAAGTATCTCCGTAGAGCACAAGACAGAAATATTGATGATAAAGAGGTAAAAGGGGATAAACTGGGTGATGTTTACTTTGGGGATCGAATTACTTGAAGACCGAAAGCAGTATTTGCGAAATGCTAAGGTAATCGGAAGCGCCCCTAGCTGCCGGTTTGTGGAGGGAGAAATAAAGGTGGGTTTGGTATTAAGGAAAAGTCAAGACACGCAGATATTTCTAAGGCGGTCTTGAGGGCGGTCTTGAAAGTGGCAGTTGTACAGTGTTTGATTGGGAAGAACTGGATGGAGGGAAAAGAAGGTAGGGGGGACCGTGCTATTCGAGGGTAGCCTTACTACTCCTGCTACTGTCTTCTCAAGAGAGTGAATTAACAATATTTTAGTGTGCTAGATAAGAGGGAGCAGCAGGTGGCCAGACAGGTGGCTAGGTGGGCACCGTAGTCAAGGGAACGTACCTCCCAAGGTATGTAGGAGTTACTTAGGAGATGGACCAATGTCATAGGTAGGTTTCCGGACATCAATGTTTTGGGGAAAGCCAAGTCAGCCCGGTTGGTGCTACTCTAGAAGGCAGGGTCAGTTTGGTTTATGACGAATGGTCTAGAAAGTGGTCAAATATCGTGAGACCATATAAGTAATATCAAGAGCGATATTCAATATAGTCCTACTGGAAGAGCCTTAGCCTCTCATTCGACCTCTTTGGGCCATAGTGCTACGTAATCTACTAGGTAGTAATGGCGTATATTGCTAGAGAAGCAAAACTTTTTAGATAGTGCCATAGCTGCCACAGGGTGGAATCAAACGGCATGAAAATAACATCAATGTTCCATGGACACAAGAGTAGGTATGAAACTTACGACTATACAGACGAGAGACCGCCTTTGTCCTAGATGCCTCATCTAAAATTATGATAATATCCGCATGGATAATTCAAATAAAGGCCATATTTCGTAGACACTCCTGCTTCCGAAGAGCAGAAATAGTAAGTTACTAATCGCCGGGGTTTGACTTGGATAGATCATCATGTCGTTATGATTCCAAATTCAGTGGCGTGATTGTTCTACTATCTCTTAAATTAATTTTGAGGTTCGTCAATAACTGAGCATAAGAAGTCCCATTACTCTTGTGGTGTTGTATTGTTTTCGATGGTTGTCTAGATTACTCACGCTATACAACGTTTATACTAAACTTCGCCGTATAACGTGACAAGGCTGACGTCTTATCAAGCTAACAAAACCTAATACAGACAAAATAAGAGCTGGTCACGTTCAAAGAGCACATAGGTATGCGAAGCATAAAATTATAATATACATCTACACTTAAGAGGTGATTTCTCTAGATGGTAGCTGGTAATCTGTCACTAAGACATTATTTCGTTGGGAAGAATAAGGCGATAATTGCGTGACGTCGTTAGTAATTAAGCTACTATAGTTAACCCTATGATTGATTTTGTTCTGCGCTCTCATTGTCCCAACTCCGCTAATACACCGCTTCATCTATGTCTTTACATCTGGTTCATCGCGACCCACATACTCCTTGAACTTCAATAGATCTGTGGCAAATTTAATTTCATCCTTGAGGAAGTCTTGAGCATCTTGGCTATATGTCGAAGGGTCTTTGCTGTACTTCTCGATATATAGACGGATAGTAGCGCCAGATGAGCCAGTCCCTGAGAGTCTGACAACAATACGGCTGCCGCTATCGAAGCGGGCGTAAAGACCCTGGTTTGATGCGACAGAACCATCGAGATCAGTGTAGGAGAAGTTACCAGCATCCGTTACGGTGCGTTCTGTTGGGTGTCAGTCAAATAATTATTTTACAGTCTGTAACTTCCTTTACGTACCTCCGATCTTGCTGCCCTTGAAGTTAGGGTCGGCAACAAGGTCCTTTAGCGTTCCGACAACTTTGTTTGCGCCATCAGAGTCGACGTTCTCATAGTCGTAGCGGGTAAAGAATACCCGGCCATAGGTCTTCCAGAAGTCTTGTTGAATCTGCTTGATGCTCGGCTTGGTCTCGGGGTGGGCTTCTCCTAACCCGGCGATGATATTAAGCCATGCTACGACAGCCCACAGTCCATCCTTCTCGCGGACATGGTTGCTACCAGTGCCGAAGCTCTCCTCACCACAGATACTCAACTTGTTTGCGTCAAAAAGAGCGCAGAAGAATTTCCATCCCGTCGGGACCTCGTAAGAATTTAGACCTTGAGCCTTAGCAACAAGATCGACAGCACCGGATGTTGGCATGCTACGAGCCAATCCATACACACCCTGTTTCTTGAAATAGGGGATGAGTTGTGCATGGTGTGCTATGATTGCCAGACTGTCACCGGGCGATACGAAAGCTCCAGCACCATAGATCATGTTTCGGTCTCCATCTCCATCAGATGCCGCACCAAAGGGGATAGAATTCTTATCGACAACCTCTACTAGGGAATGGGCGTAGGTGAGGTTGGGGTCCGGGTGCCCACCGCCAAAATCGGGCTTAGGGACACAGTTTTGGGTGGAATTAGCGAGCCCCAACTCTTTCTCAAAGATTGCTGTTCCATATGGGCCTGTGACGCCATGTAGACCGTCAAAGAGGACCTTGAAATCAGGATTATCTGTGAAGAATTTCTTAATTAGGGGGAAATCGAAGATATCCTTGAGCATCTGGATATAGTCTGCCGTGCTGTCGACAATTTCAACTTCTAGACTGCCGTAGGTCTTAGTCCCAATAGTAGTTATATCTATATCGGGAATATCGGCAAGCTTGTAGGAACTGAGGGTTTTTGACGCTTCGAAGATCTTGTTTGTTACGCTTTCCGGAGCAGGACCGCCATTGGACAGGTTATACTTGATACCGAAATCTTGGTCGGGACCTATCAAAGACAAGAAAATAAGATATATGGTTATAATTAAATGTAATGAGCGCCTGTTAGACCTACCACCTGGGTTGTGGCTCGCAGTCAGGAGGATACCTCCCGTAGCCTTTCGCTTTCGAATAACATGACTGGCAGCTGGGGTAGACAAAATGCCATTCTGGCCAATTAACAACTTTTTGACTCCATACGCAGCACCGATCTTTGCGATCAGCTGAATGACCTCGGGGTTCCAGTATCTTCCATCGCCACCAATGACAAGGAATGAACCTAAGATATTGAGTTTTAGAACTCATTTAACGTATACATTGAATGTATATTGAATATACTCACCCTCAGCACCTTCGGGAATAGATAGAAGGATACTAGCGATAAAAGACTCGCTATAGTGAGGCTGCTGGAAGACCTTAACCTTCTTTCGAAGACCTGAGCTAGAGGTGTGTTAGTAGCTTGTGGCGATGGTGATGATAGTGACAGCGGGGTAGCTCGAATGAGCTTGAATAGAGCTATTTACGCACGTTCCAGGCTTCTGATCGGTAAAAGGCTTAAACTCGACGGCCTTGACGCTCATGGTGATATCTTTCTTGAATTGGGATTACGTATAAGCTTAGGATAGAATCAATTAGTGAGTTCACCTGCGTATATGAACTTTGGAGGAGTCGTGAAGTTATAAGATAGAAACTTGTTCAGGGGATGAGGGGATATCAATAAAAAAAACATATGACGACGTTGTTAGTGGGGTAGCGTACAAGCTACCCCTTAGTAACTACCATAGTATGTTAGGTACATTTAGTGCCTTATCCTCGGGAGGATACCTTAAAAGCTGCAAGTTACACGACATGTCACTGCTCTAAGGTTGCGACGAATAAAACGAGCCAATAACGAAAGGTGACCTCATTAGGTGTGGTGGAGTATAAACACCAGGGAAACAACCAGACGAATATTCTACATAGTACTCAGTACTTACTGAGCATCTGCCCCTAGGATATTCAAATAGAAAGGTGCTAACGGCGGTATGGCGCGCTGAAGGGATCCACATCGTACATTGAAGCCTTTCTATCAACAAATCAGCAAGCAGTCAATCACCTGTTACGATAAAAGATTTTACATAGTTGGGGTTGAAAGCATCATTATTAACCAAACGATTCGCCACGCAGAAGTTTCTACCCAATCCTTTTTATTTCGCTCATGACTTAGTGAATTTATATTGATCATAGCTGGCGTCCCACCTTTCCCGATATTGCGCGCGATAGACGCCATCGCAAAACTCCATGCTGAAAATAGGAGGCATTTCAATGCTACTCTATAGATTACGTATTAGGTAATACCACTACGTATCTTGGCTAGTGTCGTCGTTCGCTTTATCAACACGCTCAACGACGTGGTCAAAAATCACCTCCTTGTAGTATCGAGCTTCGGCGATGCTCTCGAGGATATCCTCTTTCGCTTGGTGTAGCCCCTGCTTTACCGGTGCATTCCTTATGATACTTCTGGGACACCACCGCCGTGCGGCCTCCTTTATAGTACTGACATCTAGGAGGCGGTGGTGTAGGTAACTGGTTACTTTCT
The DNA here is from genome assembly GCA_902805475.1 of Entonaema liquescens. Classification (NCBI taxonomy): domain Eukaryota; kingdom Fungi; phylum Ascomycota; class Sordariomycetes; order Xylariales; family Xylariaceae; genus Entonaema; species Entonaema liquescens. Next base: position 2,703,571 of record CADCSX010000006.1, read on the forward strand.
TGTACGGCTGTTTTCGAAGGAATGCCCGGTCTGCGTGTACACTGTTCCCGGCCAGCACTGCACCTCGTTCGGGCACATATTTCTTGATGTATTTCAACAGTTCATCTGCTGCCTGTTCAGGGGTTACTTTGGAAGACACCACAGCGGCCGTCAAGCCACTATCACCATGCGTCCGTGTACACCATTCGTCCATCTCGTCCATTCTCTCCTGCGACTGATGGATAACGGTCCCCCAACCATTCTCATCCAAGACGTCTAGCGTACCGGATGTGATGATACAGAAAATTTCAATGATTTCGTCGCGATCAGGGTCGAGACCCGTCATCTGGTATGAGCGTGTTAGTCACATCGTCACAAATCCGCATTCTAAGGAGATATAGAATTTATTACCTCGCAGTCAATCCATACTAGCGCCCCATTACTCGCCATGGTGATTCGAGAAAATGAGAGTTGGTGGTTAGTTTAGTGAGGGAAAGGGGGTAATAAGGTATGTAAGTGTGTATCCATAATGCAATGCATTGGTGCCCATTGGCCTTTTATTGGGGAGAGCAAACAGCTAGTGGTATTTTTGTGATTATATAATCGAGAGAGTATGCTAAGGCAGATTCGGAGCTACAATCTAGGTAGATAGGCTCACATTGAAGGTGCATACTATGACGGAAACATGGCAACTTGAAGAAACACACAAGATTGAGTCTATAAGATAACTGAATATCTGTATTTAACCAACCTAAGGGAAGATTTAATGATCACAAATCTGACAGGGGCGGCTGACAATATGCGAGCCGGCTGTCTCGCAGCTGCTAGCGATATTGCAGCCAATTTTCTCTGGTCACTTAAGTACCTAGCTAATGAAATAGAGCGTATTATTATAGTAAATATCATGTATAAAACATTCCAATTACTTTTATGTGTAAGTCTATGCGCCCTTTGGTCAAAAGTAGGTGACTCATTGGTGGACAAGCTACGAACTAGTAGATTCTATAAATTTCATTTAATCTCTTGGAAACCGCCAGATGGAATCTTCAATTTTACACGTCCGCTTGCTTCTCTATCAAAACCTTCATGGTCATGTCGACTACTCAGCATCTACCCTTTCAGTCGGTCCGCTATCTCCCTACAAATGAGGCTTACGATCGATGGGCGATGGTCTACGACACAGATGGTAATTTCCTACAAGCGTTAGATACAATTGAACTTAAGACACTATTTCCGAAATTCCTACTTTTAATAACCTCTTCGAAGCCATTGCGTGTTGTCGACCTTGGGTGTGGTACGGGCCGAAACACTGCTTTACTCCTCGAGATCCCCGACATTGCAGAAGCGATCGCGCTAGACTCTAGCAAGGGGATGCTTGACGTGGCAAGATCACGACTGCAGAAGGCGGATGTTACTGCTAGTATAAACTCAGGACAGAGGACTCCAAAGCTACATCTCGAAGTCTTTGATATGTTAACTGCTTCATCTCCCCCTGGTATCGCACAGCAGGCCGACGGGGTGATATCAACTCTAGTCGTCGAGCACGTACCTCTGTCCACGTTCTTCTCTCAGGTGTCGCAAATGTTGAAACCGGGTGGTGTGCTCCTGCTGACCAATATGCACGATCAAATGGGTGCGATTAGCCAAGCCGGGTTCGTGGACGTCAACACAGGGGAGAAGATACGACCGACGAGTTACGTACATACGATAGCAGATGTTGTTGCCGAGGCAAGCAAATATGGGTTTGACATTGAAAGAATTGGGGAACAAGAAGAAGGGATCCGAGAGAGAGCTGTAGAAGAAGATATGGTTGAAATATTAGGACCTAGGAGTAAGAAATGGGTGGGTGTAATGTGCTGGTTCGGAGGGTTATTCAGGAAAAGGGGAAGCTTAGACAACCAATAACTAGGATGTATAAAATATAAGTCTCCCATGAAGGCAATCCAGTAGTGCTGCCATGTAAACCTCTACGATTGGAATGAGAATTGGGGTAATGCATTTAGTTATCGGCCATGACTCAAAACTTGTAATATGGGGGGCTGCAGACTGTAAGCTATACATATATCACTCCTATGATTTCTCATTTAACCACAGAGAAGAGAAGGATTTAAGGTAGATTGAAGATTCATATACTTACACGCAACGAGAAACGGGGATGGCATCCAACCAATCAAGCATGGCTCAAAATGTTTATGATCGGCAGGATTTCTTCGATAACTATATCAAGCTAGACCGTCAAGTCAAAGGGCTCGAAGGTGCGCCGGAATGGCCACAACTGAGGGAAATGCTCCCAGATCTCAATGGTCTTACTGTCCTTGACCTGGGTTGTGGATTTGGATGGTTTTCTCGGTTTGCGAGGGAGAACGGCGCAGGATCCGTTCGCGCGATTGATATTTCCGAGAAGATGCTCAAAAGAGCTGGAGAAATGACCAACGATGACAAGATCAAATACGAAAGGGCTAACTTGGAGAATCTGAGGCTGGCCGAGGGCGAATATGACATCGTCTTTAGCTCACTAGCCTTTCACTACGTCGCGAACATTACCGGCTTAATTCAAGAGATCGGTATCGGACTGAAGTCATCGGGACGCTTGGTATGTTCCATCGAGCATCCAATATATACAGCACCGTCAAATCCCAGGTTCATAGCGGATGAAGAAACAGGCAGTAAGTCATGGTTGCTAGATAACTATCAGAAAGAAGGCCCGAGGATTACGAATTGGTTGGCGCCGGGGATTGAGAAGCAACATCGAACGATCGGAACCTATATCAATACCATATTGAGAAATAATCTTCAGCTTGTGAATTTTATAGAATGGTGTCCAACGAAAGAGGAATTGCAACGATTTCCCACAAGGGAAAGCGAGGTAGTGAGACCAACGTTTCTGTTACTAGGTGCAACAAGGTGTTGAGTATGTGTGTGTGTACCTAGTGTGTGTGTACCTAGGTAGTGCGTGCGGATATCAAAATGGATTATGTATCTTAGGTAAAGGGAGCACCTGCTCTTCGCCAGCTGTCAACAGACTGTCAATAAATGACGTCAGCTGTGATCGAATCGAAGGAACGGCTAAAGATCGGCAATAATCAAGTCCACCTACCTAAATCGGTAAAAAGGACAGCGATCCGTCCAGGTACCTGCCAATGTTAAGACGCATCGACCTGTGCTAGGGGGGTATTTAGAAGCCTACCAGCCCTGCCCCAGCTTACTCTATTCCCCTGTGCCTGTCGTCATCCCTTATTGCGCAACATCTATCCATCCTCTAAATTCTATCCTGACGACACTATCCTACCAATATAGATCACCACTTGAAATTCTAACGCGCGCGTTTTAATTCGGAGTCAAGTTTTCTTGTAGTAATACTGATTGCCCTTCGAGCCTCTTGCCCGCTTCATGAGTTGACAGCCCCTTGCGCTGGACGAGAATCAACATCGAAGCTCCTCGGCGCTTCGCCTCTTATACTAACTAACTCAGTTACTTATCTCCTGGCGCGAGGCTGGGAAGGAGACATGGTTGAGAGATTCTGGCGGACGAGACGATTGCTTGAATGCAACCCCTGAATCCTTTCCTAGCCGCCTTCTTCAAGCCCGGCAATCCCATCGTCGCTCAGTGTAGTCCTGTTCATCATCATATTCTTCTAGTTCCAACAACCGAATTCTTCCTTACCTCCCGCGAAACCGAAAGCGGCCTATCTCTGTCAGACATTGTTGGGTCTGAGGAATTTCTGGGAAGCCATGTACTTCATATTCCCAGTCCGGCCACCGCTGCGGGAGGGAAGGACACCGTGGGAAACTTGCGCGAGCAGAGGGGCAAGGCTAGACAATACTCAACCTTGAACGGGCGTAGCGTTGTCGTTAAAGATGCTTTTATTTATAGTAATAAGGGTAGGCGAAACTCCAAATAACTACACCGGCTCTTCCTACTCATCTAATCATCAACTTAACAGGGTTCAAAACACTTTCCCAAGCTCAGTTGCTAAACGATACCCTCTGGTATGCTGACAGCATCGAGCCGCGACAATGGTTAATATATTATATTTCCCGGCCCCTTGTCGGCATCTGGGCAGATAAGGAGGTACCGCGTGCTATTTTTTTCGAAGGCATGGCAAAAAGTAAGCTTGCGGAGGCTAAACGAGTTGCTGCTGTTGAGAATGGCGAACCGAGTACTCCACGGAAGAAGGATATAAAGAGTTTTCACGATCTTCTCAACCATTTCCCGATGATCGCCAGGCAGATGCACCCGGGGTTAGAGAAGCTATTCCGGGAATTCACGACAATTTTCGAGAGACCATTACCCCCTCCGCCATCCGCACCGCACATTCCCGATCCCGTCCCGGATGGCCCTATCGCGACAGCTATGAAAAAGGTGCGCTCTAATAGCCTGTCTGCACGAAGAGCTAGCATAAACGACGACGACAGTTCTCGGATGACAGATAATTTCTATACTGAAGATGACGAGGACGTCATGAGAGCTTCACTTGAGACGGCAGTCACGAGCGCTATCGATCTGTTCCAAAGTGTTGACAAACAGCAGCTTTCTATGCTTGGTGCGACAACCGATCTCACTGGGCCCGTGGTTGAGCGGCTAATAGAACGATACGTGGCCGAGAATGTTCATAATCTTATATGGCCTAGGCTTGCCGCGATGCGACGATCAGAGGATCTCGAGCTCGAGGCAAAGATTCGACAAATGGAATTCATCGACATCTCGCAATTGGGAATTTTCATTGAAGGTGGCCCTAGGGCGAAGCATGCACTTACGGTTAGACTTGGTCATGCTGTCGAAGAATTTCGCAGAATGACCTTGGCAATGTGTCCACAGGAGATGATGGAAATCTTGTTATCGACAATGAAAGCCGCTACCCAGTTGACCGAACAGTCTAGACAAAATACTGGATCTACTATGGAAAAGCCGTCTCTCACTGTTAACGCCGATACCCTGGTGTCACTACTCCTCTTCATCGTTATTCGGGCCGGCGTAAAACACCTTCAAGCCAGGTTGCTCTACATAAAACACTTCGTCTTCATTGATGATGTAGATAGTGGCGAGTTAGGCTACGCCCTTAGTACGTTCGAAGCGGTACTATCATACCTCTCCACGGACTCAAGTAGCTTGCGAAGAGCGAGTCGTCGGAATAAGGGTCTCTGGGACACAGCTGCAAAGGGTAATATGAATGAGCTTAAAAGATGATGGAACCAGATCCGGATGCCATCGATTTCGATGTTGATGATGAGGTACCGTTAACATCTCCGGTTTCGGGCCGCTCGCCATCAATCAGCTGGAGCATGGTCAATGGTTCCTCCAGGAGATCGTCAACAACATTTGCACCATCCGACTCATATTCTCGAGGATCAGGGCTGAGTCATGTATTCCCATTCCAGAACCAGCTGATAGAAGATTCTCCAATGCCTCCGATTAAGAAAATCAAGAGAGTCGCTATGGATACTAGGAGCATGTCTAGTAGCTCTGAGTTTTCATATCATTCTAGGGCAGGTAGTGTTGCTACTCTAGGAAGCGGCCTCGAAGGCGATACTTCCGTTGAAAGGCTCTGTCAGACTGAAGACTCCCTTGGGGAGTCTATCCTGATGATGGCGATTCAAAATGGACAACCTGAAGTACTTAGATACCTGCTTTCTCTCGAAGAGTACTTCCCAGCAAGAATCGTCTTGGAAGACTGTAATAACGAAGGCACTAGTCTACTGAGTGCTGCGGTCCAGCTGGGCCACACTGAGTTAATCGATGTTATTCTGGACTTTGTGGTAGCTTCAGTTTCAGAGCCGCAGTTTCGGAATTATGTATCCTTGCAGGATATTCGTGGTCGTAGCGTTGCACACTACCTTTTCCACGCGCCGTTGTTAATCGGCCGCATCGGCAAGCTACTCCCTTGGCGGCAAAAAGACAAAAATGGCCAAACACCATTGTTCGCGCTCTGTCGGTCGTACGACCACCAGAATTACCACGATATGGTCGAGGCCGGTCTCGACACCGCCACAGTCGCACAGGGTGACGGCCAGGCACTTCACCTTGACGATCATGTCGATTCAAAGGGGAACACTCTTCTACATATTATCAATGACCCTCAATTAGCAGTGAAGATCCTTCTGCAGTGCGATGTTGATGTCAATGCTACAAATGATAGGAAATTCACCGCGCTGATGGTAGCTAGTAAGTACGGTCGCTTTGAGATGGTCAGGGTAATGTATTCGGATCCAAGGGTAGACATAGCCGCGAAGGAATTGCGTGGGCTTACTGCGGTGGAACTGGCAAAAGATGACGACGTTCGAAATAAGATCGATGATTTAGCGCTCTTTACCATGCTCCCTGCCGAGGACGGTCGTATCACTGGCGTTGTCAGGTCTTACTTTGTGGAAGATGCCACCATTCGACTGGTTCTCAAGTCAGGAGCCCCCGCGGATAAAGACAGTTACACGGTCACCACATGCCGTCGCTCTTTTTCAGACTTCGAACGTCTAGCCCACTTACTGTCTATCGAAAACCCAGCATCGTGGATCCCAAAAGTCACGACCCAACGCTCACCATTTCAGATCCCTTCGAAACCTTCAAGGGCCGTCCTGAAAGATATACAAGTCCGAACTGACTCGTTCCTTAAGATCCTATTGGCCCATCCTACCTTCGCGACACATGAGATGCTATGGGAATTCTTTCTAGTGCCCGATTTACAGGCGGAAATGATGGAACAACGCAGCAGACTAAAAGCCGAGACAAGAGCTGAGAAAGTACGAGACGAGTTGGAACCCCTGGAAGATATTCGCGAAGTAGAGCAATTTGTGGAACATGCCCGAGATATGGTTCGTAGTGTTAACTACTCGACTAAGAGTGTTACGCGACGGACTAATGCTATTGGCGTCGTCACAAATGGTATAACACCAACTCATCTCATAACTGTCATCTAGTACTAATACGTCCACAGATTTCTATGATGCTGCGAGTCTGGTTTCGCGGGAGGTTAGCAACCTTGCCTTTCTACCACAAACACATATTTCTGCGTTCGAAGCTTACGTCCACGCGCTTCTCCTCCCTCAATCTAATCCATCATATATATTTCACAATTCCTTTTCAGCTCTGCAATGTACTATTCAGGCTATGCTTTCGTCATTATCCCGGCCGTTAAAACTCGTAACCGAAATAGTTTCCTCTCGCAAGGCAATAGAGCGCAATTATAGTTCCGTTTCGCGCTCGACTAGATGGCCGTTGGGGCTACTTGACGAGACTCGTCAGCGTCTCAACGAGGAGAGGGAAGAGAAAGCAAGGCGTGCCCAGGCGGAGGTGGATGTTCTAAGTAAGGAGCTCCGGTACACACAACAGACCGTAGCAAGCGAACTAGCAGGATGGGAGGATATGCATGAGCGTATGGGTCGTAGGGCCATAAAGGAGTTTGCTAGAGGAATGCTCGTCCTGGAACGCGAGCGACTACAGGGCCTGCGTAGGGCGCAGCGAAAACTGCAAGATTTGGGTTCGGCTTTTAACAATTGGGCTCACGATTCAGCAACTAATGAGGATGATGTCGCAGGAATGGAAAATGGCGTTGGCGTTAGCGATGACGATGATACCGCAGGCAGCGAATCTAGTACAATGGGCGTGGCGTTCGCGGATAGAGTAGACTAGGTATTTGGCAACGATCTGAGGGTTTAATCCGGGACCTCCCGAGTGGATGGCCATTGAATAGCAATCAAGGACCTATTGCAACTATCATGGCCACGTTAGCCATGCTCGCACGCCCTTCGGATTCTCATCTACCCGTATTCATACATGAAGCCAACCCTAATATTAGCCCGTCCATGGTGCCCAACAGAGTAAACTAACCGTACAAAAAGGGAGGCAGCCTGTTAAAACTATATACAGCTTACGACGATTTAGACATCTACTTGAACTACTTTGAGGTGGCCGTGCTACTTGAAACGAACGCGGCCATCGATGGGCGCTTCGCGTAGGCGACCAAATCGAGGACCAAGTGGTGAGCATCCACCTCATACGTGCTTGTGAAGCGCGGGCCGAGAGAAGCAGGAGAATCTAAAGACCGGCCGCATGATTACGACCGTACAAACAAAAACGAAACAAAGCTTAGCATTGTTGTATACTACGTATTGATATACACAATCGAAGATGTAATCCTGGGGCCTTCTATCTCCACCGTATTTGCCATATTTCGGCACCTTATGCCGAAGAACCAATTAATAAGAAGACATCAATTTTTGATAGCCTTGTCATTGTTTCCAAATATCCAACAAGTACCGAAGGTTCGGTAAAATCAGGATCTCAATAGGTTTAGTATCAAGATCTAAGACCAACATATCTTGTGTGAAGGTCGCGAAGATAAGTCATTCCCAGCCACTTAATTTTTCACTTACCTAGACGACCAGAAACGGATCGTCATCCCGCAAGCATCATGGATTTTTGCTAGATCAGCATTTTTCTCAACGTGTCCATATCTAGCCAAGCTTTGAAGAGTCATAATCTTACACCGATCCACGATTATCGTGCAGGAAAGCTAGACAGACATATGAATCCATCTGCATGCGAGCCGGGAAAGATGACTCACTCACTCGGACGTGCAGATACAGATAAACTAGATGGTGGACAGCATGTCGAAGGGGAGCTATGAGCGAACGAGAATGGTCCCGGCAGTGTAGATCTGAAACAAAAGTCCGAAAAGAGAAAAGACTTGAAACGAAACATTTTTTTTTTCTGTGTTTGTTCTCGAGCCCGACATTTAGTATAGTTTCTTTTTGCTTCTAGCCAATAGATGGTCTTCGACGCGGTTGCGAAGGTACTTCCTCGTGGGGTAACAAGATGTCGTAAGCCGATTGGTTGTAACCATAATTTTAGTTACAACGGGACACCAGCGCGTTGGTGACCCGCGAATCGAAAAGTTTATAGCGCGCCATACTTTATTGATCCACGAGTCGCGGGGGCGGGGCCGAGGACGTCCGGACTTTTGGGGGACAGGCACTTTCCATTTTGTGACGATTTGTGGCACTGGTATTTACGCGCCGGCGGGAGGGGCTGTGCAATCTCGTGTAACTTTGTACCTAACCCTTGACGCCTGACGATGTCGGATGATGAGGTTTAGGCGCGCGTCGTTCTTTTCGTCCTGGCGGTTGCGGCTTCTCTTGCATGCCGAGGATTTTCATCAAGCGGGAGTCTTACAGAATAACTAATCGATAATTAAAATACGTTATCTTTTTGAGGTGGGGCGATAAAAGGCATAAGGAAGGAGGAAAATCATACGTATGAAGACTTACACGATGGTGACATGGCAGTGTCTATAGCCGCTGAGGCAATATAGGGCCATAGGTAAATAATTCAATACTTCACCAAAAGTTCTGGAACACTTCATGAAGCTGCCGTTTCAATTGATGTAGTGCATTTTCATCTAATAGTATTATTTAATTAATCGAACCTATTAAGTCTATTCAACTCCAGTGTTTAAAGCCCAATAGGACTATCTTCGGTGGTCATGTCGCCTCACCCCATCTCTGGCCGTTGAGGTCTTGATTAGGTTTGGATGCACTGCACATACTATTTGACACCCATACGGAACATACAGGAAATGCGTACCTAAGAGGGACCTCTAGGTATCTGTCCATCGTCACCGTGCACCGCTTCAGCTCACCTTTCGAATTAAAACTCCACTGTAATCTCTAACTGCCGCCCAACCATCAATAGCCGCCCGCACTTCAACCAAAAAAAGCAGATAAGATCGATAATCGGTCTTCTTCGGTCTGTGCTTCATTTCCACAAATTTACTATTTTTGTCGGTTCGGCAATTTAATCTTAGCGAGCGGCAAAATAAGTTCAAATCTCGTCAATCAAGCGCAAGCGCGGAGTGGGAATACTGTAGAACACACCCCAAGATCCTATCATGTCGGATTATTACACATGATCCGATCTACATATTTTATTGTTGAGGAGAGAAAAAAAAAAAAAAAAGGAGTTCGGATCTTCAACATTCCAGTGGCGGAGTGCGCGGTTGTGAAATTGGGTAGCAGAAATCATGCGCTCTGCCTCCTTTTATCGTATCGCATTGAGACCTTCTCTAAAGGCGTCGTCTACTGGTAGCAAAAGTGTTAAGTGCATGCATCACGGGGACGTTGTGGAAATAAGTAGAAGCTTAAGAAGCGAGCTCTATAGATGTATTAAGGTATTAAGGTATCAGGACAAGAAACAAGTGGCTGTGTGTTGTGATATTGTTCGTTATAGCAACGCAGAGACACGGTCGTATGTAGCAGTAGACGTACAACCACATCCATTCACGATCATGACGCCCTTCACGCGTCGAATGATAGATTGCAGACGCGTTCTAACGTCTTGCAGGATACATACGAAGCCTGTTCCCGGGGATGCATCTTGCTCCACACAATCGAAGGGCCACAAGCCGAACTAATGCACGATATGACATGTGTCTATTTCTGATATGAGTCACAATGTCGGGATTCGGGTTAGTTTTGTTCTGGCAGTCTAGATATGGCCCTGCATCCGACTTGCGAGCGCAAACGAAGAGAGACTATGAGAACAAAAAAGAACCAAAAGAACCAAAAGAACCAAAAGAACCAAAAGAATTCCCACATTTTGTTCCCTATTTGTTCCCTACACAAATGGGGATGAGAACATCCGAGAGTGGAACGTTGTACCAACTAAACTACATGCCCATATGTAGTAATGTAGTAACATAGTAATATAGAGACGAGCGAAAAAAGACAAGAATCTTGTCCATTCACAGTTGAGGATCTACGGTCCGTAGATGGACCCTACGCTATCAGATCTGATAGGCCTATCTTCTGTAGCCATAATAATATCTTAGCTTCTTTTTATTTTTCTTTGCGCAAGGGAAGATTAAGTTTAAACTACCATAGTAAAATACGATAGATACACTGTGCTTAGCCGCCCGTTTTACGTAGATCCTAACGTGTAAGTTTGATTACCCTTTCACAGTATAACATACTGCTTATTACTCCGCGCTAAAAAAAAGATTGGTGGGTGCTAAGCCTGTCTGGCCCTTGTATACGCGCTGCACAGCGGTACAGAGAAGGCGGGGCGGACTACTCGGGGACCCACCCGTAAAGTTATGTAGGTGCTCACTCTATTTTCGGTACGTACCAAGTCCACCAGTCCAGTCCAACTTCACCTCAAGGCTCAAAAGACAAATCCACTTACACGCAGCCCATTCATCCAACCATGACCCTAACTATGGGCTGACCAGACCCTTCGGTCTCCCACATACTGCGCTACCTACATCCGAATTATATTCTCCTTCTCCATGTTTCAGGTTGGCCAGTCTTGCATTTGGGAAAATACATCATCGTTTAGCCCAAGGCTGGTTCTGCCGAGCTGATTGGTATACCGGTACATCGTGGCCCGGTCGTATTCATCTCGAGGATAAGAGGACCGGTTCTCCTCCTCCTTCCGTCTCTCTTCTTTTCTAGTTCTTCAGTATCAAACTCTCTGATCGAATAGGATCAGCCTTTTCTTTTTCATCATATATTTATTAGATCGTTCTCGAGGCAGGCCGCTGGCTACCCGACCTGAATTTCCTCTCTTAGCTTCACAGCATAAACGTGATATTCTCTCACCAGTGCTTTTGCCCTCCATCACACACACCAAGGAGCCGGCTCTCCTATCCACTCTCACTTTATAATCTATAATCGTCTAGTTCTTGTCTAAGCAGACAAGAACACTTACATATCTCAATATCAACATGGCTACGTGAGTCTTGGAGCCTCTTTTCTTTTTCATTATAGAGAGCATAATAACTAATACACTATTCCACAGTCTGGTAGGAGACATGTCTTTTGACTTCACATTCCCTTCATGCGAGCCCGTCACGCCGCCGAGCTTCACTTTTGAATCGCCTCTACTTGATTTTTCATACCATCCTGGACATGCTCGCTCAAGCTCGTATGGATCTTTCTGTTCTACTACCGAGACGTCGCCCTCCGACTCGGTCAGCACACGGGTTACCACACCGTCCCAATCACCACCGCCAATCCGACAACATGGTCCCATTCTGCTACCCAAGATCCGCTCTCAGGACCAGGCCATTGACTCGCCCGCCAAGCGTGTCAAGACGTCGCCTGCCCCTACTCCGAAGCCTAGCCGCCGCTCAAGCTTCCGTCCCTCGCACACCCGGAGCTACACTAACCCAGAGACTCTAAACCACTTCTCAAACGCATTCTTTACGTCCCAGGAGGATCAAAACAACTTGTCTCAATCACTACTATGCTCTCCCATCACATTCCCTCAGGATAACATGAACCAGCCTCGCCGTGCCTCAGCTGTCAGCCTCGATGGCGCAACGCTCGAGAAGTATGGATTTCCTACTTATCGCCAGATGCCATCATACGTTCCAGCTGTTCCCCAACCCCAGAACGACCAATACTTCTACAGCTATGTGCCTCGTGCCCCTCTCCACTAAGCCTCTCTTCCACCCCCACACCTGATCCGACTCCATCCACCACTCTCATGAACTACCTCACAACTCCCAATCCGGCTCCGTCTCTGGTTCGGACCATCTCGTTCCCGATGCGAGACCCTCATACCAAGCATTTTTGGTGGGACGTTCGCCAGATCCGACCCTGGACTGGTTTCAATTTGAGTACCATCCTCTCCCTCCCCGGAGCATCTGGACTCCTAAACTGCCCAGTCCCGCAGCCGCTTCTTCCACAGCCCCCCACCGGTGCACGACACCCCGAGACGGAAGCCGCACTCCATGCTATCTATGCCTCTTACTACATCCCTAAGCTAAACTCGGCTCTTGGGCTCTCTTCTCAACGACCTGTCCAGCTTTCTGTTCCCTCATCCAAGGCTACCGCGACTTCACCTAATGACCACGTCTTCGTGGCCACCATTGCTGGCGAGTCTTCGACCGCAGCAGCAATTTTCGGTGGTAAGCCTACGGCTCGTGTAGTTGGACTTGTCAAATCCTTCGACCGTTTCAACACAGGTATGCGTGTTGAGGGTAACATCAAACGCGTTGAGTACCTACGAGGCCTAGCCCACCTGCATCATGTGATGCGCGAGCACGGTACACGTTATGGATTCATTCTAACGGAAATCGAGCTTGTTGTCTGCCGAAACGGTGCTGAGGGTACCCCGCACTTTGGCTACCTAGAGGTTAGCAGTGTCCAACTTGCTGCCACAGCCAACTCTGTCTCTGATGAGAGTGATGAAATACCCTTAACTGCATGTCTTGCACTCTGGGGTCTATGCATCATGGCTAGTGACGATGGTGTCAACTGCCACGGCCTGGGTCTTAACGGCCAGGTTACCTGGAAGGCAGAAATAGGTGCTCCTGCCGAGGGTACGCGGAGAAAGGCGCTTCCAAGGGATGACTGGATGCCCCAACCACAACTCGCGGAGAAGCGCGAAGCGAAACGCGCCAGGGGGTGGGTCTTCCCCGAGGAGCCTGTGGGCAGAAAGGAGCTCGGAAAGCGAGGCGTCCGGTACGGTGGCTGTTAATTTAATTATTATTTAGTTCTAGTTCATTGGGGTTGGGCAGGTTTGGCTGGTCCCAGGCTTTTGCTCGGTATTTTTGGATCTTGAGGAAGCAGTGATGAGAGATGAGGTATGATTGATGAATAACTGGCTTTATGCGGGGCATTTGGGCTACTTGGTTGGGTAGATCACCGACCTTAGATACCTATACTACACTACCTATCCAGGCGATAAAAAAAATTAGTACTTCTAATATTGAAGCAAATTAGTTAAATAATTTACTTAGGATTCATTTGTGTGATTGCTGACTGATAGTAAATGTGATGAGCTACTAGAGTGTTAGGTCTTAACTAGAAAACATAAAGAGTTCGCACAATTTAGAGATAGCGTTTCCATCTAGGTTAGGTAGTTGAAGTCTTTCTCAGCGAGGGTATTCTCAAGTTTAACTCTCAAGTCATCCCTCCTAATTCAGAAATGCGAATTTGACGCTCTAAGTTCATTCTTGATGTAGTCTCCCTCTCTTCTTAGTTCATTATCTTTTTTGCAGCGGCTAAGCAGCTTAGCGAAAATTATCAGCTCTTCAAAGAAAGTTGTTGTCCTTGAATAGTGTGGCCACTTATACGATATAACTCTGCTGAGAGTCTTTATAGCCATATTATAGGAAATATATACGGAAAACATCAGATATGTTTTCTATATGTAGAAGGTAAATAGAAAAAATGTTGCTGCCCCCCCCACTCGGGGAAGCATAAAGCCGCAGCCGCATTGTATCCGGGTGGGATTTTGACGTACATGCACCGGTATAAGCACGTAGGTGGTGTTTTATATTACCCGGCATCGACGCACCTCCCGCATAGATGCCAGCCGTTCTGTTCGTACGTTCGGGGCCATTCCCCCGGCACCACCTACCCGAGTCCACACCTATGCAGTTCGGAATTTGGGGTAGCATGACGTCTGTATGTCTTGTCTTCTTACTCCTCATCCCCCCTTATTCTTTTATCCTCTGGAGCGGCTTGGCATTTCTTAACCCGGTTGTCGTTGTTGCTGGATATACCCATGTCGGGATGTAGGTAATTACTGGGCGCGTGGTTTTTGAAATAGCCGTTGGTTGGGCCTGGGATCTAGATTTGGTGGGTAATATATTGCTGCCGCATGAGGGAAACGTCAGGAGATGTGGGTTTGACCTCATTGTTAAAATACGCAAGAGTTATTTGTATGGTTTTAACGCAAGTGCAGGTAATAGAAATTTATTTTAACAAAACTTTTGGTAGGGAATAAAGATACCTATGTAACTAGAACTGAATTACACAGTATGTACATTATATCAATCACTAAGTAGTTCTAAATATTCCATATTTCCATCGCCTCCGAGAATACACAACTGTATACGATTCGTTTACTGAAGTTGGCGGATCGTAATGCCGTCGGTGGAAACTGTCGTGCTCGAGTAGATCTGTCCGCTGGTGCCCTGGATCTCAAAGGTTCCGGCTCCTGTCGGCCCAACTATGGTTCCGTCCGCGAGGGTCGCGCTACTCTTGGTGAAGGTAATTGTACCGAAACGTGGCACACGGACTAGTTCTCCGGCCTTTTGGTAGGCCTGGACAAACCAGTCGGCGGCGAGTGAGGTCAGCGCGCTCGGGTCCTCCACCTTGGCGGGGATAGGCAATGTCTGAGTCGACTTCTTGTTCTGGGTTGTGTTCTCGACGACGACAGTGCCTGTGGATTTGTCTGTTTCTGGAACGGACACTGTAACAGTAATTGAGTCACCGGCCTTGATAGGTACCTCACTCGTGATATCAGTCTCGTTATCTGGGTGCCAGGCAGCGAAAGAAGTCAAGCCGTTGGAATAAGTGATGCCACCCTTGAGCACTACGTCTTGCTGGAGAGTGTCTCCAATTGCAACCCATATGGAGAGTTTGTCCGTCCCGCTCAGATTAGGAACGGTGAAGGTTCCAGTGACGGAGGTAAAGGATTGACCCTCAGGGGCTTTGAGAACGGCTCCTCCGCGATTCTGGTCGAATGCTGCAAAGGCAGTGGAGGTGAATAGGCCTGCCACAATGGCACTGTAAATAGAGAACCTCATGGTTGACAAAGTGACGTGTATATAAGATGTGAAACTTTTTTTTCTTTTAAGTATAAATATATTGATAAGTGAGCTGAAGAAATATATTGATGCGCGGCCCAACGGAGGGATTACAATCCGCAACAGAGCTGGCCTTGCCCCTTTATTATGTGATCGGCGTACTCTAGCCCATGACACGTACGAACTGGCCACGTTCAACAGTCGGTTCTACAAGATGCTACGGGGATCGACTTGTATCCATTGCTACGCTCACCATGGCAAGAAGATTTCTACGGATTGGCAACAATATCTCATGGGTACGGCCGGGCTCGATTCAGACGGTTGGAGCCGGATATCCATTTCGGGCAACTGGTGTCCCCAAAGAGCCAATCAGGATGTGGCTCTTGCTTCAAAAGGGGCCTTTCATTGGCTGGGTATAATGTTGAATTTTGCCGTAGAAAAAGGTTCTCATATATCCGGAGTATATAAAGCCAAGGACCATGGCAATGTTATTAATAGATTGCCGCTCTGTGTAATTACGGGTGTATTAGAGTTACACGAGCTCGAAAGCCTCAATGCAAGGTTAGTAAAATTCTTCTGAGGGAAAGGATTTGCTGTCATTTTCACATGGCCCGGAAATTGGGGGAAGTTTCGATGATTATAGATTAAAGAGATCGAAAGTCATTATACATCATACCGAGAGTCTGGTAGAATACTATATGCAACTGAGGTAGTGTATTATATCGAATTCTAGACTATCGTAGAGTCCAACATGGATCACAGACAAGGAGTCGGGCCGTCAATGGCAAATGTCATCGTCTTACATGTCAACGGTCTTGGTTATTTCCCCGAAGAGGACACTTGCAATCGCCACGCATTCATGGACCCAGTCGTTGGAAGCCCAACTTGGAGAAATTGGCTTCGGCAATTATACATCCTTACCATCATCAGGCCTTCTTCGGCCCCTATAAAAGATCCTTTATCAACGCCCGTTCTCATGTTGCTTTAACTACCTCGCTAGAACCAACAGAAAACTCCCCCCTAGTCTCTTGTAGCTAAAGCGTCAAGATGAAGTGGCACTCTCTTACTACACTGGCGCTCTTCGCGCCCAGCCATGCTCTCATCCGATTTCCTTGTGCTCAGCTAGTTGTTGACCGTCTTGATCCATTAGTCAACCCCGGTCTAATCCCTTCACCTCATCTTCACCAGATTGTTGGAGGTGTAAGTATTCATAGTTCATGACAACATTTTTAATTCCTAGATTGATGATATTGTCTAACTAACAGCTCACTAGAACTCCTTCAACGCAACTATGGACCCAGCTAAGGATATGCCTAACGAGTCTACTTGCACCACATGCCAATTCAGCGAAGACTTTTCGAATTACTGGACGGCCGTGTTGTACTTTAAGGCACGAAACGGAACTTACAAGAGAGTTCCTCAAATGGCCAACTCTGGCTTCGATGGTGTTAATGCTGGTATGACTGTGTACTACATGCAAGACGGTCTTTACAACTTCCAGCAAACCTCCAAGGTTACAGCATTCCAACCTGTGAGTATACTCCTATTTTTTTTTTAAAGGGGTAATATTTCGTTTACTAACGTCGAGTCCCCAGGGTTTCCGCATGTACATCGGCGACGTCAACGCCCGTTCCCGCGAAGATCTTGAGCGTTTCCGCCAGCTCACGTACACTTGTCTGCAAGACATCAACACGCGCGATCCTCAGACCGTTGACTTTCCCAAGGAGCCCTGTCCTTACGGAATTATGACAGCCCTGAGGTTCCCGACATGCTGGGTAACTATAAATAGTTGGATATCTAAACGATGACCCATAACTAATATATCTTCCAGGATGGAAAGAATCTCGACTCTGCCGATCACATGGCGCATATGGCCTATCCCGAGAGCGGCACCTTCGAGACAGGCGGCCCTTGCCCAGCCTCGCACCCTGTCCGCATGAGCCAGCTTTTCTACGAGGTCAACTGGGACACTCGACAGTTCAACAACAAGGAAGACTGGCCCGAGGATGGATCGCAGCCTTTCGTATGGTCCTTCGGTGACGTGTGAGTAGTCCACCAACCCCCTTGATAACAGGAGATAGCCTAACATTATATTTCTTAAACAGGACCGGCTACGGTAATCACGGTGACTACGTCTTCGGATGGAAGGACGATGCGCTCCAGCGTGCTCTAGATCAACCTTGCTACATTAACTGCCCTACGCTTAAGACACAAAACGTCCAGGCGATGAACTCATGCAGTAAAGAAAGGGTTGTTACAGAAGATAACATTGATGACTGTAAGTACTTTAGACACAAGTCTTTTGTTACGACGTAACTAACAATGCTTTAGGGGTTGAAACTCTGCCAGGTGGAATGGTTGCGGGCATGTAATTAGACTAAACTTAGATACCTACTTCTTAGGAAGAGAATCTAGTGTTCCATAGGAGGTCATCATGAGGTGTTATTAATGATGGCAATAAACCATCACGAAGTGCATGGAGTTATGCCAACTAGATCCATACTCTTATAGTTAACTCGAAATCCCATTGAAATTGATTGAAGTACTATATTTGCATAGTGTCCATTGTATTTTATGATTGGCATTGTAGAGCTTTGTAGCATTGTCAATTCAAATGGGGCAGAGAACAAACGCCAGGCTTATGGAATAGAAATTCTTTTTTTTTTTAAAGAAAAAAGACACAATAGAAGGGGTCGGATACGCCAGAACCACGGAGACATGCCTACGTCACGCGAGATCTAATACTAGAATACCAAAAATAGATTTATTTGCGTAATGAGAAGAGAGCACGAATGCATTGTGTGGTCTACCAAACCGTTGGAGCGAAATGTGAAGTAAGGGGTAGATACGTGAGTGCATGCATTTTCTAAACTAAAACATTCCAAATTCAAAAAGTAGAGACACACGTAAGACACTACATTCCTATAAAAGAGTGATCTGTGGTCCGTGGTCTTTCGAATGCGTCTCCCATCATATACCTGACTAACCTTGGCTAAAGAGGTTGTTTGCCTTTTAGTACGCACTGAGAATACCGTAGCACCTACGAAGGCAACGGTAAATCCCAATGCTAGGCAAGGATTGCAGTGGGAGTCAAAGAACTTGACCGTTTTCAGACAAAGAACTGTTAGTAGTCACTCATGTATATATCAGTGCCGTGCCCGATCTCTAATCTGAGAGGCACACGCTTCCAAAAAAAATCAAGACAAAGAGTTTTTTTTTAATAACCCAAATCCATCTCACCTCCCACTTCAGCCAGACCTGACAGAAAAATCCTAAACCAAAAACATCCCTCTTTTTTAGTCGCGAGCCGCTATGTCGCTAGCACGTAGTTTCTACAAGCGCCCTCGTGTTGCCGCCGGCGCCGGCAACGCACGAAAACCGGCAGAGAAACCCTTACACTCTGTCGAGGAGATCAACGAGGAGCCTGTCAATGGACAATACGCACCAGTTAACTCCCAAAGCTACGACAACAGTGGGTACTACGACGATACCCCACCCAGGAGTGTCCCTCTCTACGTCCCCGACCAGCCCGTCCAGACTATTACAGAGTTCTCCGATTCAGAGGAAGAGGCCGAGTTTAATGCCAAGGTCGAAGCGACCTACCGGAGGCTAGAAAGGGAGCAGAGGTTGGAAGAGGAGTTGAGGAAGACGCAAACTACTGCCTCACTTAAGCGGAAGTTCGCCGAGATCCCTGAAGACGATTATCCCGTCGAGGACGAGTTGGTCGAAGACGAGGAAGACGAGGAAGACGAAACTTCAGAGCCGAGCGCACGCACCGTCCTGATAGACAACTTGGTCGAACTTCTGGAGATGACCGGGGTCACACTAAACTTCCTCACCAACGTGCAAGGAGCTGATATTGATCCGACGGATCTGGAGAAAGTTAGAGAGGCCCTCAGTAACTATGTCGAGGACGAAGATAAGCCGTGGAAGACATCTGCTGAGGACGCGCCCGACCGCGCTGAGGCTATGGTCGAGCGATTGTTTGACATGCCGCTCCGCGAGTTCCTGCCGCTAGCATACGATGTTGCTGAGTTTAGAGAGGAATTAGACGAGCGTGGGATTACTTTTTAAGGCGAAGCTGAAATGAGGCCACATTTGAGCATGTAGCTGGATCTGCTTGACGAGGAAGTTTAGTAGTTTATGTAGAAGATTGTTCTATTAGCTTAATAGATTAGAGAAAAATGGACCAAAAAAGGCGATCTTGGAATTGGTATCATCTGCATTTTGCATTATTGCTCGATGGCAATAGACTTTATACTCATTGGATATATCTATATTCGCTCTCTAACCCTTGGCAGCACCGGCCTTGATCAATAAAATGTCGCCGTCTTCTACTACGTAGTCCTTGCCCTTGGTCATGACCTTACCCTTAGCCTTGACTTCGGCTTCATCGCCCAATTCCTTGAGCGTGTTGAAATTATATACTACCGCCTGGATGAATGTCTTTTCGAAATCCGTGTGGATAACACCGGCAGCTTGTGGTGCTTTGGTACCAAGCCGGATAGTCCATTGTCTTACCTCGTCTGTACCAGTGGTGAAGAAGCTACCAAGGTTCAACGCCTTTCGCATTGTTACGATGATTTTAGGTAATGCTGACTCAATACCGAGCTTCTTGCATTCTTCAGCAGCTTCCTCGTCAGAGAGGTGCGTGAGGCGCTCCTCAAATGATACGGAGATGGGTAGAATAGGATCACCCGCAGCGTGCTCCTTCATCCACTCGGCAATCTTAGGTAGATGCTTATTCTTCTTGCGTGTGTAGTCCTTCTCTGATAAGTTGACCAGGTATACCACTGGTTTTGCAGAGAGGAGATAAAGAGTGTTGATGGTTTCGACCTATTGACTCACGTCAGCTGCGTTTTCGACAGGTATAATCATAACATTTGGAGAGGGTTATGCTATCAGAGTATTCTTTTATCACAGTATGCGCTCTGCGTTGTATTATTGAGGCATTCGAAGAGCTGGGATTAGATCAGGCGCTATGGCCCTTGTTCATCATGGTAAGAGAGAAATGGGAAAAAAGAAGAAAAAAGTTCTTACCTCCTTCGGAGACCATGTTCCTTTGCGAACATCTTTCCCATCATTTAGCCATGCAAGGACTTTTTCTATAGTGGCTTCCTCCTCTTTAGCCCTCTTTAATTCCAAGCTTTGACCACCAACGCGGGTCTTCTTCTTGGAGTTCTCTAGGGCTTTCTCGGTGAACTCAATATCCTTCAGTCGTAGCTCCTCTGCGATGATATCCAAATCTCTGACGGGATTGACATCTCCCTCGACGTGGATAATCTCGGCATCATCAAAGCATCGGACGACTTGGAAAATAGCATCGACGGCTCGAATGTGTGACAAGAAAGCGTTACCGAGACCTGCACCAGTTGACGCACCTCTCGTCAAACCAGCAATGTCGTAGATGGTTAAGTGAGCAGGTACTCGCGACTTGGGGTTGTACTTTTGGCATAGCCAATCGTATCGCTCATCCGGAACCAAGACACGGGACTCTTCCGGGTCAATGGTAGCGTAAGGGAAGTTCTACTCGTACTCGGTTAGCTGGATCATGAGAAATAAAATATTAGAGTCCAAACTTACGGCAGGGTTACCAAGACTGCACTTGGTAATAGCCTGAAACAGAGTCGACTTGCCAACGTTGGCAAGACCAACAATACCACTCTTCAAGTTGTTTCCCGGACGACCGAGGAGGATTTTCTCCTCTACAACTTGCTTCTTAGGAGGCATTTTTCGTCGCTTGGCGTAGGTACGAGTGGAGATGTAGATTGTGGTGCAACTAGGCACGCAATAGGGAAGAAAAGCAGGGCTAGCTGCGACAGGTCGAAAGGTGCGGAGTAGAGAAGTGAACGGCTGGGAAAAGGAAAGGGAGGAAGACACGATGATGGATCAAGGCCGAAGATCAGCCTCGATAATCAGGTCAAACAAATATTAAAATATCTGTCTAACTCCTGATAACCATCTATTTAAGGTATTGTTGGCACTGGACGGCTGACCTCGTCAGATATTGTCGTGCGGTTTGGCACAGCTGTCCTGTCCTTTTCCTGTCCTCTTTGGAGGGGCAGTTGGGAGAAAAAAAAGGTCAAGAAAAAAAAAAGCTTTGCTCTTGTGGATTCCCAATCAAATTTGAATTTTGGGTACCTATTGCATCGGAATCCGGAAGTCCTGTTATGCCGAAGCTTGGCTCTAGGTACATGAAACCCCACCTTCCCTATAGGTAGATTGTGTAGGTACTTAGCGTGACAGCTGTGGACAGGAGCTTGCCACTTGTACTATCAGCTTGCCTCAGGTCTTTGCCTGTCAGCGCTCTTCGTAGCGAGATTCGGGCAGTCGGGTAATGATTTTCAACAGACCCTGGCCGGATTCGTCACACTATTGGTCTAGGCGAAAGCTGGAGGTGGCTAACGCTCTCAGCCCGTTCGCTAGAAATCCTCCTCACCTAAATGTACCTAAGTGAATGCATGCATGGGTACCATAGTACGAAGTATGAATTGTAATTCCATGTCTTCGTAGTTGCCTCGAGGTAACGTAATCCTACCTGCGTCAACTTTCAACTTTCCGACTTTTATTTGTGACCTTTTTCTTGTCATTCACGATGATTCTCCGAACCTCCGTCATATAGTAACGTAGAAACATATTCGTCTCGTTTAACATTTCCTTAGCAGAAAACATACAGAAACCCTACAGCTACAGCAAATCATCTTTGGATGTAAACCCATCCCTCCCCGCCGCATTGGGAATACCTCCTCTCCATACTCGGCTACTCTATAATACCTCCGCTTATCCTCTTACATCAAAACTCGGGACTAAGCACACAAAGATGTCCTCTAAGAAGTCAACGTCCAGCAGGACGTCACGACAATCCCATCGATCAACTCTATCGTTATCGAGAACAGAAATCATTATCAATGTCTATGATCTGTTACCTGTAAGCAATTAACCTGCATAGGATCCGGGAATGGTTACTAACGAAATGACCACAACAAACAGCCTAGCCGTCTCTCTTCCGTCCTTTGGACAGTTGGCGCCTCACTACTACATTCAGGTGTCGTGATTAATGGGAAAGAGTATGCCTACGGTGGCCACGACCAACCTGGCTTGACGGGTGTGTATTGGACACAGCCGAAGACAGAACCGCCTGGAGGTACTTTTAGGACCGAAATCCTGCACGGTTTCTCTTTTGCAACTCAGGCCGAAATCGACACTATTATTCGCCACGCCTCCGACGAGTTCCAAGGTACCTCTTATAATCTACTTACCAGAAACTGCAATCACTTCACCAGCTACCTCTGCAAGAAGCTCACGGGTAGACCTGGCCCTGGATGGCTCAATCGCGCTGCCAGTATTGGCGTTGCTTTCCCATGCGTCGTTCCTCGAGATTGGATCGAACCGCCTGACTTCGAGACGGCGGATGGTGAGCTGTTAGACGAAGAGGGGTTCAACGATCATGAGGGAACAAGAATGCTTAGAGATGATGGTTCAAGGAGATTAGCAACACAGGAAAGTGACGACGACGGAGGATACTCGAGCCGGGCTAGCGAGGAAGGACATCGCTATAGTAGGGGCAGTAAAGGAAAGGGTCGAGCAAAGGACACAAGCGGTCGAACATTACCACCTGCTGAGAGGGCACCATCATCTGGTAGACCGAGTATGTCTTGAGTGGGGAGACGATACCACTGGATTGGTCATTGTGTGCATTCCGAGGCGTTGGGTTGGGTGCGACGGCAATTTGGCAGGGCGGCGTTACATGAGATTTGATTGATACCAAAGGCATGCTCTGTCGTTACGTAGGGCGCAATTTGCGCTCTTTTGACAATTCATATGCACAATGAACTTGCTGGATGATATTGTACACAAATGCACATGGTACTGATGCGATATACACTGGTCTGGTCATATAGTTAAAACTGTCCACTCCCACTCTCTTATTTTTTTCTTCTTCTTTACTTTAGCCTAATCTCCTTGGCTTGGGGCTCCTCGTGCCACCAAATTTGAGCCTTGTAGAATCTGATACTTTTACAATCTTGTCTCTTAACATACGACCTTCAGTACCCAGAAGAACCTTAGTAGCGGCCTCTCGTCCAGCGCCAAAGCCTCGTAGAACAACCTCCATAGCCGTAATATTTTTATGCCAATTCCCCTGGTGAAGCTTATCTATAACGTATGCCGTTAACTGGTAGGCGGCATCATAGCTGCTGCGTTTAGCCTTCTTGAAACCAATATTACCGGCCGATAGACTGATAATTGCACCGCGGTTCGGCTTCGTTACGGTGATATGACAATTGTGCTTGTGCGCATATACGTGGAAATGAAAGGGCTCGGTCGCGGGTCCCCAGTCTTCTTTGCCCTCATCTTCATTGGCTCCAAAGATTCGTTCGGCCGACGTAGGCTGGTTTCGCGCTTTCGCAACAGCGTCTTGCGCTAATATTCTCTGTAGAGCACTCATATCGCCTGATACTCCCGGACGTGGAGGTCCCCTCGGCTGTGACGATTGCGCACTTCGCGGCAGCATACTCAGGAGAGAAGGGGGTCGCTTGGTCTCGTGCCTCGAACATGTTTGGGAGAATGGACGGACGCATTGGTGGGTAGGTGGGGAGTAAGATATGGGAGTGCGGGTGGCCGCCAATAGGCGACATTGTAGTCGGCTCATCGCATAAGCATTAGGTTGAATAGTTTGTTGGTATAATGTTTGAAAACCCTCAAGTATTTGCCTGAGGGGGGGCAAGGCCGGCGTCAATTGACCAATGTTAAGATGTCGCCGTGTTGCCGTGGCTCGCGGCTGATAGAGAGACCTAGAAATTTTGACGGCACGGGATAAGAGAATTGCATCTCGGACCGGACGAAATCTGGAATTGTGGGACAAGTTATCGTTGGATTAGAAGATGATTGGTTATCTTAAGTAAAGTGCTACTTCTTCAGGTAGTAGTACAATACAAATGTACCTAATACCTAAGGGTCCCTTAGTTTACCTAAGGTAATTTTTCTATTTGCCGGGTTCGCCCGCCTTCATACATCATTTGCGAAGAAATTCCTTGCTGGTTCTTGTATTCTCCCACTTTCCCTTAGATTGGAGGTCTTTTTTTTGTGACGCCTTTACATAGCGCGAAATGACTTCGCTGAGACAAATTACTAGGAGCGCACCCCCGCCGGCTTTTTTGAGGGCACCTTCGCTCGCTACTCAATCCTGTGGTAGAGCTCCAGCGTATAGACGGTTACTGTCGAGCGCCAACAGCTCTAAATCCTCAAGCAATAATGCAGCAACATTCACCCCTCCTCGACTACTTTTTTCGCCTTTTTCTCAGCTACGGTCACCCTTTATCCCCGAAACTATAGCCACCTTACAGTCCCGTACTTTCCACCAAACGTCGACATGGTACCAAGAACAACCTCAACAAGCCCCGCAATCCACTAAACCAGATCCCAAGTCTGCGGAGACTAAGGAAAAAGCAGAGCAGACGGCTTCTGATACCGAATCTGAAGCGAAGGCGAGTTCGGAAGAGAAAACCGACGAACAAGAGGATAAGGAGAAAAAAGAAGAGAAGAAAGAAGATCTACCGCCGCCGCCACCCCACGGTGATAAGACGCCATGGCAAGTTTTCATGGAAACAATGCAAACCGAGTTTAAGGCTTCTAAGGAATGGAATGAGTCAACTAAGCAGCTAGCCGATTCGGCCCATTCGTTTACCGAGAGCGAATCCGTTCGGCGCGCCAGACAAGCTTATGAAAACACCACTGGTGCTGTCTCGTCGACAGCGGGAAAAGTGCTGAAGACTTCAGCTACTGCAGTTGGAAAAGGCGCAGCATGGACTTGGGAAACCCCGGTCATGAAAGGCGTCCGGAAAGGAGCGAATTTAACTGGTGATATACTGGATAAAGCGACCAAGCCGATAAGAGAGACCGAGGCATACAAGAATGTTAAGGATGTCATCGACGATGGAAGCAGTTCGAGATATGGTGGCTGGGTTGAAAAGGAGGAACGAAGGAAAGCTAGAGAACTCCGAGAGAAGCAAGCTCGTTCCATCCACGGCAAAGCAGAGGATATGGTCGAGGATCCAAAGTAAGCCCGATAAGGTAATTAGTCGATTCCAATTGATGCTGACGATATTTAGCGCCGGTACAAATATCACGCTACATAAAGATGCAGCCTGGAAGGAGGCATGGCGGGATTTCCGAGATCAAAATAAGCTGGTCCAAGGACTTTTCAATATGAAGAGCGTCTACAACGAATCCGAGAATCCTTTGATAATGACGGCGCGGAGCATCACCGACCGTGTAGCTGGTTTCTTCGCAGAAAATGAAACAGCCATGGTCATTCGGAAGTTCCGCTCTATGGACCCTAATTTCCAGATCGAGCCATTTCTCCAGGAGCTGAGAGAGTATATTTTACCCGAAGTGCTCGATGCCTATGTTAAGGGAGATACCGAGACACTGAAGCTTTGGCTTTCGGCTGCTCAGTATTCCGTGTACGAAGCTTTGACCAAGCAGTACCTTCAAGCTGGCTTGAAGTCAGATGGCCGGATTCTTGATATAAGGCATGTGGATATCCTGAAGGCCCGTATGCTCGAGCCTGGTGAGATACCCGTCTTCATTATTACCTGTCGGACACAGGAGGTCCATGTCTACCGAAACGCTAAGACGAACGAGCTTGCCGCGGGAATGGAAGACAAAGTCCAACTGGTCACTTACGCGATTGGCATTACGCGGACACCCGAGGACGTCAACAACCCAGAAACCAGGGGCTGGAGATTGATCGAAATGCAAAAGAGCGGAAGGGACTACATATAAACCACCAGATACTTTGTCTTATCTACACGCAGATACCCCTCAACTCTGTGATATAATACTGTATACTATCGATTAGAGGCGACGGAATAGAGGCCGTGGAAGGCGGTCTCATCACACCACTCCCAGTTGGCGGCCTTGGACCAAGGCATGCAAGGCGTTCGGGGATAGCACGATCAAATGTATGATAGACAAAAAGGTGCATATACGGACTACGCATGGACAACTGCAATATACTAACTCTTAAGCAGTAATCATGCAACGATACATTAACAACAAGCTAAGCTTAACTTGAGTATCTCGGTTATAATCGGTCCTGCTCGCCTAGCAAACTTCATCAAGACATAAACTAGTAAAACGGATTTTTGCTATACTTTCGAAGTTCAGGAGAAAGTCGCATCTGAGCCTTGAAAAACCCCTAGTCTTCAGCGCTCGTCATAATCATATGCATCGCATCGTCACGCCGGATACGTGTTCGCAGGTCCATGAGGATTATCCCGAGGAGATTGAGACCCCAGCTCTCGCGGTTCTTCCACGATACCTTCCACCCATATCCGTTGCCCCATATGAAATCCAGCGGAGCTGCCTCGACAATCTGCCAGTCGCCCGTCTCCAGTAGAGCTTCTTTCATCCGTTTCACGTGACTTAACGCTGCGTCTGACATAGGCAACCATGGCTTGCAGGTATCTGGTAACGTGTCCTGTAGTGTGTGCGGCGCCGTGAACTTATGCCAGTTGGCCTCGTAAACGATGCGCTCGCGGTGCTTTTCCCAGATGGCCGCATCGAACTTCTTCAATCCTCTCGCCAGTTTCTGGGCATCGTGTGGGTCTTTACATTTCAGAATCTCGTCCGCGGTCTCGTTATCATCGAACAGCAGCGCCTTGTGGTGTAATAAGTAATGCTCAGCCGTCGGGTAGATCTTGGACTCGTTGTAGCTGTCGCGGAACGGATAGGGGTACCACATCGACAGGAAACCAAAGCACTTCTCCGTGGGTCGCCAGAAGTACACGATTTCTGGCTCTGGCTCCGGTCCCGCGCCAGGTTTGGTTGAAGCCTTTGTATCCTGGTTAGATTTATCCAAATGCCCTTTCTTGACCAGCGCCATTTGTAAGGTGTATTGTGAGTATGTTGGTAATGCCGATACTCTGGCTGACAAACTGTTAAGGCGTAAATGATTCCGGTAAGAGATCCCGCAAGGTGGTTTAGAGATAACCTACACTTAGGATACCTGCTTACTTAGAACATGTTTTCTTCGAGGTAGCTGTGCTGAATCTATTTGTACTCGGTCGTTCTTGTTGGGCCTGTTGGCTTTTATACCAGCAAGGACTGTAAACTCTACGCCAGCCACGACCGACCATTCCATCTTGTCAAAGCTTCCTAAGCTTCGGACTATGCCATCAAAGTTACCTCATAAAACCCCTAAGGTATCCTCTGTGCGGCTCACACTCAAACGGTTACAGGATGAGGTTAACGAACTCGACTTTTCTAGAAAGGGGTGAGAAGTATTCGCGAAAACGGCGAGACCGTCTGTTTATTGCTTCTATGCGTCACCTATATTCAAGATAATGGAAGGAAATACACCCCAGGGACGTTATCGTGTTGGAAAGTTACATTTTGGGTGGTGGAGCGCATGAAACTGCCTATACATGATAGATAGCATGGATAATATTAGGGGTTATTTCTATATACCAGGACATAGCTGTAAGAGATGGTCTCTTAGATGGTTCTACTGATACAGCAAGTCTGCTAAAGTTAGCTGCCATGGCATCTCGAGTTCCTAGTGAGACCGGCCTTATAGGTCTAGTAACGTCTAAGCGTTGATAATTCAGAAGATCATCCCTCCTTTCTTTTCTTTTTTTTTTTTTTTAGTATCCATTCCTCTGTCCAAGTGAAAAGCCAGTAAGAATAGTAGCTTCTCAAGGTAGGTATATGAATTTGAATAACTGGTATATGGATATTAGGTATGCTGTGAGTAAGTACATGTAGATAGGTAGGTAGTGATGTGTAGAGATACATGAGTACCTTTAAATAAGGCAAGCTGAATAATCAGGTAGACATCATCCCATTTGAAGTCGGACGGTTCAGCTAAGACGGAACCTAGGTACTAAAGCTACAGGGGTATGTTAACTTCTAGGCTTCCTAATGGCTGGGTCGTACTAAAGGAATATTCAAAGGGCCCGTGCGTCTTGTCTCTTCTAGGTAGTATTTTTGTATTTTACCATTTTAGCGTTCCTAGAATACATGTACATAGTGAAGTACCTCGTAACCATATCATTAAAACACGGGGGGTCTCAAAAGCAAAACAATGTCTTTACAAAATTCTAGCCGTTATCATCATCATCAAAGCCAACCGGCCCAAGAATCAAATTGAATTTTTGAATTTTGAATTTTGAATTTTAGATGAGGGCATGATGATCAAAGCAGCAAGGCGTCTTGCTCAATGATCTGCCGACCTCGTATCACGAGCGATGCTCTCAGCCAGCCTGGCATTCGCGCTTTGCTTTTGCTCATAACCTTCGTTTCGCTATATTCGATATACGGCACATTCTACTTTTACCGCGACCCTCTCTCCATATTCTTCTCCGAGGAACATGGATTCGATCGTTTCTATTCGGCCACGCGCCAGGCCGAAGCCGATGAATTTCTCGACGCCGTCATGGCGGACCCCGACTTGGCGCAATCCGAACTAGGCAATTCCGGTCCCACACCCAAGATTTGCGCCGTCTTTATAACGGTGGGAAGGAATATGGATGGTCGGCAGTACATTGATAGTGCTGTAGGTTCATTCTTGGCTAACATGTCCCGTGCCGAGAGGGAGACCGTGCACTTGAAACTGTTCTTTGCCGACGTACCGAACCCGAATGCCCAGCATAAGAGCTATGCCAATCTAACGGCTGCTGGCATCGCCGACGAAGTATTCACTTATAACTCCACCCTACCGCCAGAAGAAAAGGATGCCAAGATTCGCGAGTTTATGGAGTATACCAAGGATCGCCAGGATAAACATGCCTTAGAGAAGAAGACGGTATACGACTACGCGTACGCCCTGGATCGTTGTGTTCTGACTACCGAGGCGCCATACATTGCACTTTTCGAGGAGGATATCCTTCTTGCGGACGGTTGGGCGGCCAGGACCTTGCGGAACCTACAGATTATCGAGGAGATGATGAAAGACCCCAGGCGACGTGATCCCAAGAAGGGCAAGATTGATCCAGGTGTACCAAACACATGGTTATATTTACGACTATTTAACCAAGAACGAAGTTTTGGATGGTCAGGCGGACCTGGATTTAGAAGCAATAATCTTCATATTATATCCGTGGCTGTGTCTATTCCACTTCTTCTGGTCTTGCTCCTAGCGCGGAGAAAGATGCCGCGTCACTTGGCTCGACATCTGGATGGGTGGACGTTACTAGTGATTTGCGGTATCTCTGTACCGCTCATGTTATGGCTATTCTATGCCTCCGGAAAAGCTGCCCTCATTGGTTCGCCTCCAGGGGTTCGCGAGGAATTTTTCGGCTGTTGCAACCAGGCGTTGGTCTACAACCGGGAGCACGCCGAAGAGTTATCGGAATTTTTAGTCACTGCTTCTGGGCGTGCAGTCCCCGGTAGGAGCGATATGCTTCCAAAGAGATTCGCATATAACCACGGATTTGCGAGAATCAGTGCGTATCCGATGTTAGCGCAGCATGCGGGTCGAGTGAGCGCGATCGATACAAGTAATGATGAGGCAAAGCGCGTATGGAGCATGGCTTTCGAGGACTTGAAGCCGTCTGAGCTAGCGAAGAATCATATCAGAGACGTCCAGGCTCTGTTTGGGAACAAAGCAGTCGAGCAGATGAGAAGACAATGGGTTCAAGCACCAAGCGTACCGTGAATCGTCACCAGTGCGATTTATGAAACGAAATTATCATGCCTCTTATCGTCTGGCTGCTCGTTATGCTAATTACATTCATATGATAGAGACATATCAAAAGTTCGACGTCCTTGGTTAATTCGCCATAGGTACATCTACTATACTGATTCCAACTGGATTATAGTCAGCGCCGGGCACTAAGTTGCAAAAAGTTTAGCCTGGAAGCTGTGCCGCTTCTTGAATGATTCAAGCGGTGAGTTGCGAATTTATAGATAAAGTGAGTCACGCCTATGTATAAACTCTATATAAATTACCCCGGATGCGGAATGTGCCCTAGATTCATGGAGTTCATATTTCCAAGCCAATGTTCAACACCATCAACGACGTTTGTACTTTGTGTCCAGCATGATGTCCGAAGTAACAATACGCGGGGTCCGCCCTCTGAAGAAAGCTCTAGTAGTAGTGGCATCTTTAGATTCCTTGACCTGCCCCTGGAACTTCGAAATGAAATATACACGGATCTCCTTGTCCCGACAGGACCCATCTACTGCTCGCGGGTGTGGTTCACGACACCAGCTAGACACCTACGGCGGCTTGCGAAGGAAAATGCACCGGATTGCTGTGGCAAGAACTATGCATGTACACATTACGACGCGCGACTACGTCCGCGAACAGGTATCTTGCGGACATGTCGCCAGGTGAGCGACGAGGCGCTTGAGGTTCTATATACCCGAAGCGTGTTTTACATGAACCTCGAGAGCCGCCCCTACTCCCTACGATTCTTCACTGTCGGCGAGTCAAACCTGCGCCGTGTGCGTCATCTACGCCTGACTGCCTTTACCAGATACTATTCGTATTATATAGCTGGGCCTGGCGAGGAGCAGTTGGGGTTTTTCCGCCCCGCAGCCCTCGACGCGGCGTCTTGGACGGCATTGCTCCAAGGTTTGCTTACTCTGGAGCTTCTTATCAAAATACCTATCTGGGGCCATCACAGGGCCTGGCCGGTATGGGTTGCAATACTCGAGACCGTGCTAGGTTTTATCGGAGAACATGTTGATGAGCGCACGGATGTTGCTATTGACGACAATTACTCGATATTTCTTTGCGATGCCGTTAACCGTTGTTTTCGGAAGCCGTTCCGCAGAGTGAGGAGCAAAGAAGGAGATGCTTATTATTATAAGACCCGGTTTGATCCAGATAATATCACGGGGCCTGTCCTTAGCGACCGGGAGCCCTAGATGTGTAGGCTTTTGGCTTTGGATTTTATATTACCCTATCTTGTAGTTGAACCTCGTTTATATTGAATCTTTCTCAAATTCATGGTTGTAGTGGTTAGGGACCTCCGGGTTGCCACACTCAGCCTCTTCCTGAACATAGGACAAGATATTCGTTTGAGTAAATCACTAAAATGCAATAGACTAAGGCAGCATGTAGTTGATTCGTGATACTGTATCTAGTTCCGTCCCGAAACTGGTATTAAAATGCTTCTAGGATGATCATGTCATCTGATAATATACCGGTGTGGCCCCAATCCGACGGTTTCTCCAATTGTCATCCGTGTCTTAGCAGCGAAGCCCAAAGTTATGCCTACGGGGATTCTCGTCTAGTAACACGTGCGAGACGCTGTGGTAACGCGTGTCGCATTTCATGCTAGAGCAGAGTTATTATGAGTGTCACAGCTAAGAATCAAGGGTACAGCGCCAATAGCGTCATCTGTCGCAGCCCTTTGGCTTTGGGGCTTCGCGGTAGCACGGCAGATCCGAATCCAAGTTTTCTGATCAATCCTTCGGCTTTCCCGTAGCATTAAGCATATTACGTCGACGTACAGGACTAGAACATTTGAGTTGTTAGAAAGGATTATACTTGAAGATATATTTCAAAAATTTAGTTTCTGACCGAGCTTCCTTCGTAAGATACGGTATTCTAGTCTATAGCCTTTCATCGTGTACTTTAAATGTTAAGACTGACCATACGTACTATGAATGTAGGCCAATGGCATTACCTAGCCTTAGATGCTTTAGCTCGCAAGCATCAAACAAATTATACCTCTCCAACTTACTTAAATGCATTCCTACTAAATCCTCTTATAAGAGTTGAATTTGCATGTGATGATAGGTATAATTCAAATATGAAGTCGGTATATCTAGTCAAGGCACAGGTGCCAATTCCGGGTCTCAGCTTAGGATGTGGGGGGCTGACCGGGGAGAACACGCGGTAATCCCCTTTAAGAAGGTGTTATTTACTAGGATCTCAGATGGCACACGGGCTGAGAATCCGCCCCTTTATTGGTTCATGCGCCGTAAGAAGCTGGTTTACCTACTGCCTCAGGGGAATTTTCTGTAGCTATAATATAAGCTACATGTTAGACCATAGACTTGACGAAGATCACTGCGGATCTGAGATTTCACTTCCCAGGCGTCTTCGATCATCTCGCCCTCTAACGTCGTTGCAACATGGAGCTCACCCTGCTTGCCATTGCAGTCGCTGGACTTTCCGTTAAGTTCTCGATAGCTCTATTCGCAATTCTAGCTAATAAATACTTAGTCCATCCCACTCGCCCGCGGTGAGAAGCAGGTTACGGATGGAATATCCAGCTGTGGAAATGCATGGATGCCTAGAGACGATGTCACCATTGCGCAAGGAACGGACACGCGCCGGGGATACAGCACGGCTGTGCAGACATTTTGTAGCGCGGCGAACGGGCAGACGGTGAAGC
The DNA here is from genome assembly GCA_902805475.1 of Entonaema liquescens. Lineage (NCBI taxonomy): Eukaryota > Fungi > Ascomycota > Sordariomycetes > Xylariales > Xylariaceae > Entonaema > Entonaema liquescens. Next base: position 2,736,436 of record CADCSX010000006.1, read on the forward strand.
CTAGCGGATATCTCTCCCTCGCAACTGAAGTCTTCCTTAACGATGGGAAGAACCCGTCTACTTACGGTGTTCTGGGGTTTGTATACTGTAAGTTTATCGTGTATCTATCTTCATCAGAGTCTAATATCCAGTCGTATAGTCGAGGTTCACAATAAAGAAAAGTCGGATCATACTATTTCAAGTCAGTAATGCAACGGGGAAGTATAAGATGAACTCTACTACTAACACTATCTAGCCGAGGATTGTAAGAAGTACCTCTTGGCACTTAGCGCCGACGGTGGTCAATGCTCTGGAGAGCAAAACCACGACACGAAGGGCGGCGCCTGGCAAGTTGGGAATAATGGTGTCTCGTACCATGCCTTAGGTAATGAGATACCACCGAAGCAAGATGCCATCAACAAACTATTTTCGGGCTCTGCTTTGGGGGCACAGTCTGTGAACAAAGGGTCTGGGCCACCCCTGAACCCTTGGCCTCTGGACTCTCTGAATAGTGTCAAACCTACAAACTGCCACAGCCATAACGATTATACGCGAGATATCCCCGTATATTCGGCCCTAAGCGCGGGTTGTATCGGGATTGAAGCTGATGTCTTCTACTCGGGCGGTGACGTTATCATTGGTCATATCCTCCCAACTCCTGGAAGAACTTTGACGGTGCAGTACGTCCAGCCGCTGAAAGCGATATTAGATCATAATAATAATGGCTCACCTGGAAATGTTGGCATTTACAAGGCCAACCCTGGACAGAGCGTTACGCTACTTGTGGATTTCAAGACCTCAGACACTAGAACTCTAGATGCTGTCGTCAAGGCGCTCCAGCCTCTTCGGGAGGGTGGATATCTCAGTCACCTCGATGGCGATAGGTTCGTTGAGAGACAGGTTACAGTCGTTGCTAGCGGCAGCGCTCCGTTTGACAGGATCAACTCAGGCGATGGCGTTCCCAGCCGAGACGTATTCTACGATGCTCACGTAGACCAATGGGACAGCAAGTTCAATAGCCAGAATTCTTACTATGCCTCGGCCGATTTTGAAGATGCTGTTGGAAACCCAGGGAGCGTTAACGAGTTCAGCCAAGACCAGAAGAACACAGTCCAATCGCAAGTTCAGACAGCTCATTCCGCGGGGCTGAAAGTTCGATACTGTAAGTTTGGTTCTATTAGGCTTTCGGTTGGGATATAAACTGACGTACTTCGTAGATAACTTACCGGGTGATTATCTCTGGGAGCCTCTCGCTGCTCTTGGTGTAGATCGGTTAAATGCCGATGACATGTATGACACGGCTAGGCTTCCACGGGTATAATCAGATTTAAGATCTCTAGATCTTTAGATCTCTGTAAGCTGTTAATGTTATTCAGATTTGGATAAGATAAGTTTTCAGGAGTACATATGAATATGCCTATCTATATTTGGATAATCTCCAAGTTGATCACACCAAAACAAACCCCAATCTGCATTCCAGTAACCCTAGGCCATTTCCAGTTGATCAATCGTCCTTTAAAAGAAAGCTTTTCGACGCGTAGTTCACAGTAGTTAATTCATGGGTATAAATCCGGAACATTTAATTTAAATGGACAATAGAAAATATTTAACCCTGGTGTTTAGGTAGATACGAGCGGCCTGGATGAATGGCTACGTATCAATTCGTTCAACGAGAGTTCCTATAGGTCAAGACGCACGCGCCTCACAACAAACACCATGAACCAACCGGATTCGGGGTTCCATCCCAGCACCCCACGACACAAAGAATGGCCCGCAGCTAGCCTATCAAGAAGCGCTTCTTCAGATCGAACGAATAGATAGCTCTAGGATCCCTGAATGATGGGTTCTGATGCCGAGCACTACTTCCATGAGGAGATGGGCTGTCCATAATTATCAGCTTGTGACCATATCGGACTGTTGTGATAGGCAATTCAAACCTTAGCTTCTCTAATCCTACTGCGAAATCTCAAAAAAGTTACTATCGTGAGCGCACTCAATGTCTTCTCATCGGCTCATAATAGTTCCCTCGCGGCATCGCTTACGGCGGCCCGAAACCCCACCACCGGCATATTCAGAATACGACATACAAGAAGCGAGCCAGCTGGCTTCCTCCGAGCAACATATCCGGGGCGCGCTAGAGCTGGAATACCACGCACCGGGCATACCTCCGCAGTCTGCCGCGACCGGTCCCCGTTGCCAATCTACCTTCTGTTATAGAGCCGCAAAGGGGACGAGTCACTACTGTCGAAAGCACAAATGCACTGCGGCCGGTTGTCTTGACCGTAGAGAAAAGGGGCATAGCAGACATTATTGTGCAGTACACGAGTGTTTCTGGCGAGGATGCTACAGCTCTAAAGCCAGACATTCGCATTATTGCGATCAGCATACTTGTCAACTGGAAGGCTGCCACGAACCAAGTCCCGAAGAATGGTATCGCTACTGTAACGTCCACACATGTCGCGTCCAGCGCTGTGCCGGACGGCGCGAGTCCCCCTCGAAGTACTGTTCCAAGCACAGATGCCATGCCAACAGCTGTTCTCGCGCATTCTCCAAATCAAGCGAATTCTGCGCGGACCATCGATGCGAAGTAGATCGGTGCGGCGCGGCGCGGCGTGCTGGTAGCAACTTATGCTCTCGCCACGAGTGCTCGGTCGAAGACTGCGGCGGGAGGAGGTTTGAGAAAAGCCAGTTCTGCGGCGCGCATAAGTGCGTTACGAAAGGGTGCCCAGATGTGCAGATTGAAGGATTCCGCCATTGCGCGCAGCACAAGTGTCGCTCGTGCGAGAGGCCTTGCATTCCTGACAGTGGGTTCTGTCGCCGACATAAGTGTCGGGAACCAAGGTGTCCCCAAGCTCGAGCGAGTGGCTCGACCTGGTGTCTACGACATGTGTGCCAATGGGTTGGGTGTACTGAACTCGCGTTCCAACGCGACGGGTACTGTGGTGACCATACCTGCTCCACAGGCGATTGCCCCGAGGGCGTAGTCCGGGGAGAAAATGCTGTTGGGTTCTGCTGTCTCAATCACACCTGTGCGGAACCAGGTTGTCTTCAGGAAACATCGAGGATTGCGTACTGTGCCGAACACGAGTGTCCACGACGCACATGTCCCAAATCTCGATTCTGGGGTGATGAGCGAGACGAGAAAGAGCACGAATGTTGCAGGAACCATACTTGTGCTCAAGAGACTTGCTACGCACCCACAATGCGTAACAGGGCGTTTTGTGAGCGACATATATGTTCGTACGCTGGAGGTTGCATGGCAGCTAAAGCTCTGGATCTTGGGTGCTGTGAGGCACATAGATGCCACCAAGATTCATGCTTAAACCCCTGTACACCGAATAGTGCGTTCTGCAGTGATCACGTCTGTGCTTGGGAGATGGGTTGTTTGCGTGGTCGTGGGAGTCCAGACCAGATCTACTGCGAACCTCATACATGTACGGAGCCAAGTTGTCATGAGCGGTGTAAAGGATCTCATGGTCTTTGCTCGGTACACGCGTGTCGATGGAGTCCGTTGTGCGTGAACACACCCCTAGCCTCTGGTGAATATTGCCAGCAGCATTCATGCATCAAAAATGGCTGCACCAGGGCGAGCTTGGTTGAAGATAGCCTGTGTCGTCATCACGCATGTTCGTGGAATTCATCTATCTGCCTCAAGCCTCGTTGGAAGAGAAGCAGTTACTGCGAAGACCACACCTGCGGAGAGATGGGCTGTGGCTTCCCTCGAGTTCCAGGAGGGTCATATTGCTCTGACCATTCCTGCCAAGCATCGAAGTCTTGTACTGGACAAGCGGAAATAGGGAGTGACTATTGTATCGAACACAAGTGTGCTAGACCGAACTGTAGGTTGAAGAGCGTAGTGGGAACACGGTTTTGCAGGAACCATAAGTCATTATATCGTCCGATAGGGGCTCATGAACTAACAAGCCTCCAGAGGTCAGTATCAAAACCACCCCTGACGTATGATGATGACTTACGAATGTAGTTTCCGGTCGCGCACGGGATATGGTGCAATCGACCCCCCACCCGCAGCATCACTTACGCGTGTGGACACACCCAAAAGAAGAACCCGAAAAGTCTTTATAGGAAACGTCAATGGGCGTGAGGTAGTGACTGATATTCGCAATGGCTAACTAGCTTGAGCTTTGAGATGACTAAACTGTACTTATATAAACCCGCGGTCTGGTTGGGTTGTTACTAGTATTTGTTATGAGATATTGACTGTACGATTTACTTTACGAGGTATATGGCGGGCCGATGGAATTAACGCATGAAGAAAGCATGTAGCTGAATTTGATTGTTATAATAGACTAGTTATATGAAGCTAACAATTCTTATTTGAAAATGGTCAAATTTCAGTAATACACGCACACATAATAAGCCATTTGAAGTTTATCTACCCACTAACTCGGCGTAACCAAGTATCCAGCTTAAGGATGAACAACGACTAAAGTTACCTTCCTCCATGGCCTATCAGGGTCATAAGCTTGAAATCGTCAGCACGAACAACCTTGTTAAGCGTTCGGAAACCTACCAGTTGTCCCCGCAGGCGTCCATCGAAAGTCGAAATTGCCGTTAAACGGCCGAACGCCAATATTTCCTCCCACTTCTATGTCTCCCCGAGACTTGAATGACAATTCGGTCTGCAAGGCATCCGTATCAGGATTACACCCATACACGACGTCGAAGATAGCGCGTGGATCTCCGCGTTCAGTCATGAACATCTTGGTCGTGTTATCTTTCACCTCATACTATGTGTTTATAGTTCGTTAGATACTTGAGAAGCGTTTCGATGTTGGTTAACTTTACCTCCCCATTTATGACTGCGCGACGAGGCGGGTCCCAAGGTAAGGTGATGACACCGTCGACGAGTGTAAGTTCACTCGTAGAATTGCCAGCGGGACTGACGAAGAGATGTTGGTCACCACCACCCCAATCCCAGATATTCAAGAAATGGTTATGAATATCTGGAAACGACGCATTCTGGATCTGGATTGAGAAGCCCTCAGCAATGTTATTAGAAAGTGGGCTCGTAGGGATGTCGCATGCCATGCTCGCGACGGCAAAGATGAGGATAAAAATAGGCTGAACCATATTGGACTGATTTTCAAAAGTAGGTGTTTAGTTGCTAGGTATATCACGATATTGCTGCCCGGTCTAGGTCAATATATGATATATAGGCGAATTCTAAGTCTCGGGAAGACAGCTGAAGCTGAAAAACTGCCATTTATGCTTGCCAAGACTTTATACGAGGTTATACATCGGAATGTGCAGGAAGGTTGTATTATTGATATGTTACTATATAGTGGCATTCGGTCTAGAAGCTCAATAAATCTCACCTGCAGAAGGTAAGGTGATACAAGCTGTCACTCTAAGCTGCCTTATATAGGCGATTTCTCTCGGCCAGCCACCTGAGTATAAATTTCCAAATTAATGGTTGATACCCTTTTCAGCGATTAGAGTGTCCCCGGCTATCTGGTATAAGGGTCAAACTTATACCGTATTACGCTCGATTTCCGATGATAGGTCAAGGGAGGGGTGTCTTTGATAAAGCAATGCCTCTCTTACTCTATATCATGTGTAGGTATCTATAGAGGACTATGCAAGTAAGTCAACAACCGTGCCGTTTGTAACATGTAAAACATGCCCGTTTCATTAATGAATGCCCTTATATTCCCCCTGATTAGTGATTAATTAACCAAAATTGGGCTGTAAATAAGACATGCATGTTGATAATACCTGGTACCTTAGCCCAATTCAGGTTGCTTACCTAGTAAACCTTACGGCTGGTGATGATTCGGCTTATATTAGGTAGTTGACGCCGGGAACCCGCACACTGTAATAACTCAAAACCAGTAGCCTCTTAAACGTATAGGTAGGTAGATGCATACTACTATAGGTACTACTAGGGGCTTTCTTAAGAGTTGATGCTTTTGTACGTAGGTAGTCTGTTAGGGGGTATCGTTTCATACCTATCAACGGGTTTGGACATTATTTACCTATTTTTAACTTGGGTACTGCCTCGGTAGGCTGGCTGCCTGATCCTCACATGGAAGCCTAGAGATACATACATGTTATCACCTTCAGCTAAAGTGTCTGTAACCTTCGTAATGGACCCTTGGATGTTTGTTGGATCTCACCGCCAGGATAAGATACTTGCTATTGCTCGTTGTTCTTGATCAGACTAATATTCCGTGACTTTCTAATACTCTATACCATCCAATGTAAAATTTCACTAATACATCTATCAACTTCTACTCTAAATAGGTAACTCATAAAATAGTTGCCCCAAAGTGTTTATTCTAGGCTCTGGGACAAGCATGTTTCCTAGAAGTAGTTACTAGTTGAACATCTCTATCAAAGGATGAGCGTAACTACTACCCATGTATCTAATTAGCAATTACGACGCGGTAGGAATGAGTGATCGACCTCTGAGATGATTTTCAAGTGGTCAGTCCTACGAAATGCATTGTCCGATTCCGCGACCCAATTTATTGTGAGTCACCCGGCGTCTCAAGGTTGTGATATATCACTTAAGTATCTCCAACCCCTAGAATCTGGAGTTTCAACAAACTCTTCAAGTCAGAAGTAGATTTACCTAAGTCGAATGTGAAAATGAGCCAAATCAACGTCCCCGAGGACTTCAAAGAACGCATTAAGGCATCATACGATATCATCGCACCTAAATACAACGAATGGACGCTTAAGGATACTGCTCTGCGGCTGGAGTATGTAGGAAAGATATTAGAGCTTCTGCCTACTCCAGGCCCTTCTCAACAACCCCGCTTCCTCGAGCTCGGCTGCGGCGCTGGGCTCCCCGTTACGCAAAAGCTTTTATCGTACCCAGAAGCTCGCGTTGCTGCCAACGACATATCCACCACCCAGATCCAGCTTGCAAGGACTAACTTGCTCGGAGCTGTAGAAGAGAATGCTGGAAACTCGGGACGCTTGACTCTCATCGAGGGGGATATGACGAAACTTTCATTCCCCGACGGATCCCTCGACGCGATATTCGCGTTCTACAGTTTGATACATCTCCCCCGCACAGAACAGACAGAAATGATTGGAAAGATTACACGTTGGTTGAAGCCTGGAGGCTACCTGGTTGCCAACTTCGCTGAAAAGGACAGTGAAGCAATCGTTATGGAGAAGTGGCTCGATAAAGATGACTGGATGTTTTGGAGCGGTTGGGGTAAGGACAAGACCTTGGAGCTAGTTGGAGAAGCTGGATTGAAAGTAGTAGCTGGCGACCTGAAAGAGGATGTGGTGGATGTGTCATTTCTTTGGATCATAGCGAAGAAATGATGCGGTTGAGTGATATAACTACCGCTACATATTCGTCCCTTCATAAATCACAGTCTGACAAGTCTCTACTGCGACCTTCCATCTAGTTTATATAGGAGGTAGTAACCATTGTTTATCCAAACCCACAATTATTTGTGTTTACTCTGAGGCACGCAATATGTACGTACGTATGTTCCACACTACAGTCATGGGTTCATGTTGATAATCAATGAATGAATGCCATTTATAGGGAGTGGGTAGCTGATTCATAAAATAATCTATTTTACAAATCTCAGTACAGGACGGATTATGTTGTTCGTACTGATTATTACATCACCCTAAATACCTAAGTCTACAGGAAAAGGGGGAAGATATGTTAATACAATTTGGAGTAAGGCATTGTAACTAATCAGCTCATACGCCCTTGCCCATGGCCATGATTTGAACTATATCCCCAACGAAAAGCATCTTAGTTCCTCCGGTGAGAATGCGCTATATGGTGTTTGGGAGCATATATGCTTCATACAGTCCTTAGAGTCCTTAGGTGTGTCATATGAAAAGGGAGTAGAGACAACTAAAGGATCTACTTCAGGGGCAGACATAAGCGGGAGGTAGTTCCAGTCTGTTCCTAATTACCGTTAGTCATGATCAACTATTATTTGGTGAGCTTACATTTATTCGGTTGCGTAGTTGCTTTCCAGGGTGATTGACCAGATCCAAACCCTGACCCACTTCCAAAACCTGATGCGTTCCCATTACCTGATTTATTTCCAAAGACCGAGGTACTTCCAGAACTCGTTGTACTTCCGAAGCTGGGTGGCGGGTTTGAAGGTGGGACATTGGACTTGGAGAATAGCGAGCTTGTAGTAGGCACCGGTACTTGGTTTGTTGATACAGGTGGCGCTCCAAAGGGACTGGGCACCGACGACCCGAGCAAAGTAGAAGCAGTGCTTGCAGTTCCAAAAAGGCTCCCTGTGGTCGTGGATGGCGGGGTGGGACTTTGAGGTTTGCTAGCGGCGCTGGAATTACCAAAGGGGCTGCTTTGCTTTGGAGGGCTGACTGGTACTACTCGAGGAGCGGAGAAAACATTTGTTGGATTGTTGGCCGTCGCAGGCTTCTCTGGTCCAACGAGAATCGGAGGCACAGCTGGAGATCAAAATATTAGTAAGGCAAACATTTGAAATCCGGGTTACACTTACGAGTTGTTTTCCGCTCCTTGAATTTGTTGCAAATTTTTAACCCTTTCTTAAGAGCTTCGTACTCTATTTGTAACTCTCTACGCTCTGTTTGGACTTCTTGCGACTCTGATGCAAGTCGCTCAAGTTCAGTATCCTCCATCTCATTTATTCTTGTTGTCGTTAGCATAGAAGGAAGATCTCTAATAAGACAATTTTCGACGGCTAAAACAACAACGTTATCGACAAAGGTTCGAATCGACATCTATAAGCAAGTTAGTTTGACTAACATCGACTTCGATTTAAAAATATTGCCGTACCCTATAGTAAGTTTCGGACTTGTCGATCAAACTGTCCACTCCAAACTCACTCGTGGTTTTAGAATTTGATGCTTGAAGTTCCTTGCGGGCTTCCTCCGTGAAGAATTCCGGTCGACTTGCCATCAGATCTCGGACGACATCAATGCCAGCATTCTTTTGGCGTCTTCTCGCAAGGAGGACTCTGAACTCTGTATCGAGAGGCTGAGGGTTTCCGCTCTTATAGTGGCGGAGAAGCTCCTGAAGTTTATCTTCAAGAACAGTGGCCTTTTCTTCAAAGAATGGGTCTACTATCTCAGTAAGAATTGCCGAGCAGGTCCTCTTGTCTGGGTTGACAAGATGGCCTACCAGCTTTTCAACGAAGGCTTTAGTCATTTCCAATACAAGCTGTAGGTGACGACGCGCGATTTCTTCCCAAGGTCGAGACTGGTCTTGGAAAAGTTTCACAGCCAAGCGGTCGTTCGAGGTGCCGGGAAACTCATTGCCCTGGTTGGTCGACGACAGAGATTCTAATTCAGATGCAATTTTTTCGAATGCGACATTTTCTGGATCCTCGAATTGATATTGATCGGCTAATGGTTGAAGGAACGTCGGCAGTGTCAGCTTGTGAGAGCTGAGCCTTCCGAATAACCCCCCTGGAATCGAACTCCCAATTCCATGTGAACTATCCCCATTGCTAGGATCCTTGGGGAGGATAATGCGTCTTGAGCCCTTGGTGTCTAAAACGTAAGAGAACGCCCGATTTAAATCACGCACAAGCGCCCGAAGCTTTCTGATCCTGTTGTCATTAATTGCAATGATATCAGTTCCAGGGTATAAGCCGCCAAAGAATTCATCTGCGTAGTTCCCTTCAACTGCGTTTAAGCTCAGAATGTGGAACTGCGAGGCAATTTTGTCCAGGTGTCTCCTCAGTTCCTTTGGAGTTGACCTCGGATCACCTAGGCGCTGGAGTTGAGTCTTACGACCGTTGATGTTCTTTTCGATGCTATCGATCAAGCCTTGAAGATTCTTCTTGATATGCGCTAGGAGGATGCCGCTAAGTTTCTTGCGAAGAGCTGCCACGCCTCGATTATTTGACGGTACGCTAGACCAAAGGCCCGTCTCGAAGAATTGTGTCTCTTTCTCGTCTCTCTGTTCATCAGTGTCCGAAGCTTCCATTTCGCCTCGATTCCGGAGAACATGCCATCCTAACGACAACTCATGCGAACTGTCAAGATTTTTGGCTAACCTGACGAAATTCCCTTCGTCTTGAGTGCCGGGTGTAAGGATATCCGGCTTTGTAATAATACCAAGGGTGCGCTCCTTGTGTTTGTCGTGATGTTTAACTTTAGATAATACCTTCTGCAATATGACCTGATTGCGCGCTGAGACGACAGCAAGAATAATGCTATTCTTGCGAGTCATATACCTCTCTGCTAGGCGATCCACGATCTTCCGGCCCTCGGCAGACTGGTTTTCATCCTCCGAATGATAAAAGCCGGGGAGATCAACCATTGTCAGGTGTGGGACATCGGGACCACTGATCTCGATTCTAAGGACGTCTTCAGAGAAGCCAGCATCGCCTGAAACCATGTGCTTCTTAGCATCTTCTACGATGCGAGATAGGTCCTCTTTTTTGAAGGATCTCTCATCGAATGTTTTTGTGACCTCAGTGAGAGCTGAAAATGGCAGTATGCGCACATCGACTTTGGTTTGGCTATCAGTGCGAAGAACAAGTTCCGTCGCAAACCTCGTACATAGCCCGTCCTTAACAGGAAAACGTACTCTGGATATGGCTTCAAGCACGGAACTTTTCCCCGACGACTGATCTCCGACCACAATTATTTGGGGGAGATCAACAAAGCGACCGATACCATGCTTACGAAGGTCATCGATCGCATCGAGGAGAGCTTTCTGCTCGCCGTGAAGCTGCTCGAGGGCTTCCGAGTCTAAAGAAACGCTATCCATCGTAATGATCAAGATGTTGAATAATGAATGATCGTTTATGAATGCGGAGAGAAAAGGTTTTACGATAAAATAGTAAAAGGTAAAAAGGGCAAAGGGACTAAGATTTAAAGTGATGAATAGCAAATTGAGGTTGTGTTTGCTTTTGGGCCGTGCGACTTTACTTTATATTTGCTGACTCGGCAAGCCATCGCATCTCAAATTAGACAGCTGAAAAGATGATAGGCGATGATAGGCGAGATTTACAAGGTTTACCTTCAGCTTAGGCGCTCATTTGTTTTAGGATTTATCACAAGGCACAGTATAGAAAGCCGATCCGAGTGTTGTGAAGATATCGGGCTGCCAGCCTACAGCTTAACGACACGGAAGGGTTACAGTGGTCAATTAGAAGAACCAACAGTGTTTCAGGTACAGTTTAACTGGCCACTATTCACACCTATGTCTCTCGGGCCGCAGCTCGGCCCGTGGAGGTGTTTATTGGTACGGGCGCTTCGCGGATTTTATCATTGGTCGAATTATCAACTTTCTCATTTACATTTCAGAAATACAACATATATTTTGGCACTAACCTAAAACGACCTTGCAAGCAATAGATATGCACGTTCATGACCTTTTACGGTTATAAGTAGGTAATTTCATCGCTCTAAATACCTAACTATAACACTAAGTTAGAATAGAAATAGGTACCTAAGGTACCCTATGTAAATAATACAGCTATATGTTGAAATGAGTGGTCAAGGGATTACTTCCAGGTATTACAGTACAAATTGTCTTGGCACAGAATGTATATATAAGAAGAACCTTACTTCCCTCCTACTCACACAGTTGGTAGATTAAGTCAATATACAAATACAGCTCATATACCGTATCTTTAAGCACCATAAATCGCTCCTTATCAATCGTTTTGGTAGACTTGGGCTGACATTCATTGAACGAAGAACTAAACAATAAAATTAAACGTTGAGGTAAACTGTAGGTACCAGTCGGGAAGAATATCGGTATTCTAAGGGGATGAATGTAGATATCGTAGGTAAAAAGATATTTTATTAGAAAGGAATATAGGTTTGTTTCTAGATAGTCGTCCTTCACTCATCAGATGAGAACCTAGGTAGGTAAGTAACTACCTAAGGTAATTTAAGTAGTACTATTGCCCCCCCATTGGCTTTAAGAAATAAGCATCAATAAACCGAAGGAAAGAAGCTGGTAGGTATTTCTTGTTATAGATAGAAATGCTTTTGAGTCTACAGATTTGTTTAATGTAATTAGCTACCTACGTTTACGTATGTTCACGACATACAAACCAGTCATTCAGCGCGGATAGCTTCTCGTTATCAAGTGCTCATCCTTGCCTTGATATACGGCACATAGTATATAACGTACTTCTGCCGATATAAAAGCATATCCGATGTCTACCAATAAGGGAAGTGGATCATTTATCATTTGAACGGAGAGGAGCCATTCCGGGTTAGATTATCCCTGAAAATCAGTAAAAGTGGAAATACGTGATATGAATACACGGCTGATTAGCGTGAGTTCAGTAGAGCACCAAGTTTATGCACTTGTACTTATAGCAATGGCTCATAAGGTGCTGCCATGTGGTAGGAGGAGTACAGTTTCCAGGGCTAGCGGCCGTCCAACTCCGCTTTACCAGTAAGTGATGTGATCGAAGTATGAATTAGGTCCACGGGTATGGGATATCTGGACCGGCGGTATATATATCCGAGTAAGTAGGCTGGTAGTTCCACATGTCATGTTACCCGTCTTCGTGTTCAAAGGTGATTTGTGCTTGTATCTTTATAATAATAGACCTGTAGTTTTATATAGTTTAACCCTCCTATTAGTATGCTGAGGGGGCAGTGTTCACTATCATAACCACCCAGCCTAGATAATATCACTCAGTCCTTAAATAAGTTGATCGACTAGCCATCCTTTGAGGATTTCAGATATGATATCTATGACAAAGAATACTCTCAAGGTGTATGACCGTAGATTTTCATAGCCAGGTTAAAATCGCCAGAAAAACATGGCAGTTATTTCCACGCTGTTTCGACGTGTTTAGGACGGATCGTTCGCCAGACTGACGACATGAAATAAAGTGGAAACTTCAAGTAAAACCGAATTTTAAAAGCGGTGAATATGTAGGTTAGGTTTAACCCCCCAGAGTAGGACGGCTAGGTGCGATTTGTGATCAACTATCTAACGCCGAATGATATATAGGTAACAATTAACGACCTCCTACTTAGCCAATCAGAGTGGATAATCCATATTAGTAACTTACCCCTGGATTCTCTTAGTGCTGGAATACTAGCGGTTGGTGGGTACGTACCTAGGTAAGTGCTTAGCGAACTCGAATACGAGAATCTCTTGGCATTATATTGTCACTGTTGACTTACACGAAGATGACTGCCTCGGGCAAGTTCATAGAGAAGGTAGAACTAAATATATATAGTTATGTTATATTAGTTATCCTGACTTAGGATCTTTATCTTCTATTGTAATTTTTTAAATCAGCTTACATCAAATTCAAGTCCCATTTCGCCATGATAGATCTCAGCACTCCTATAATACATAATGTGGCTTATGCCATCACTGTCTTCATTCTCGCGATCGCTATTAACGTGCTCTGGCAACTACTCCCTCGTAGGAAATCAGAGCCGCCGTTGATATTCCACTGGATCCCCTTTGTCGGAAACGCCATCTCATACGGATTGAATCCTTTCGAATTCTTCACAAATTGTCGGAAGCACCATGGTGACATCTTTACCTTCGTACTCTTTGGTAAGAAGATTACTGTCTACCTTGGAGTCGATGGTAATGAGTTTATCCTCAATGGAAAGTTACGAGATGTCAACGCCGAAGATGTCTACGGCGCACTTACCACACCCGTGTTCGGCAAAGATATTATTTACGACTGTCCCAATGAAAAGCTGATGGAGCAAAAGAAATTTGTCAAATTCGGTCTTTCCCAGAAGGCCCTCGAGTCGTACGTACCTTTAATCAAACAGGAAGTTTGCGAATATATAAAAACCTCTCCCAACTTCAAAGGGTCTTCTGGTATAGTCGATATATGTGCCGCTATGGCAGAGATCACTCTCTTCACCGCTAGCCGCGCTCTTCAGGGAGCTGAAGTACGAAAGAAGCTGACGGCTGAGTTTGCCGAGCTATACCATGACCTTGACCTAGGTTTTCAGCCGATCAATTTCCTCATGCCTTGGGCACCTCTTCCACAGAATCGACGCCGAGATGCGGCACATGCTAAGATGACTGAAACTTATTTGGAAATCATTAATAGCCGTCGCGCCGATAAAAACAGAAAGGAGACCGGTGACGACACCGACGGAACCGACATGATCCTTAATCTCATGGGCTCCGTCTATAAAGATGGCAAGGCTCTTACCGATACGAATATAGCCCATTTGATGATTACCCTCTTGATGGCGGGACAGCACTCTTCCTCATCCTCGAGCGCGTGGATCATGCTTCGACTAGCATCGCGACCAGACATCGTCGAGGAACTATACCAGGAGCAAATAAATAATATACCTCACTATGATGGTCAACAACTCCAATACTCCGACCTAAGCAAGCTACCGCTACTACAGAATGTTGTCAAGGAAACACTGCGTGTTCATTCTTCTATCCATTCACTCATGCGGAAGGTTAAGAATCCGATGCCAGTCCCCAATTCCGAATACGTAATCACTCCCGACAAAGTCCTCCTAGCCTCGCCCATAATGACCCATATGAACGAAGAATACTTCACGAACCCATTGGCCTGGGATCCTCACCGCTGGGAGAACATAGTCGAGGTAGAGAACAAGGAGGATATCGTTGACTATGGCTATGGAGCTATGTCAAAGGGAACAAGGAGCCCATACCTGCCCTTTGGCGCGGGTAGGCATCGATGTATTGGGGAGAAGTTTGCGTTTCTGAATCTAGTCACGATAGTCTCCACGCTCGTTCGGAATTTCAAGTTCACGACGACTGACGGCAGGTCTTGGGTACCCCCGACGGATTACACGTCCATGTTTTCACGCCCTATTCAGCCAGCCCATATTCGTTGGGAGCGTCGTTTCCCTGGATCTGTCTAGGAAGGCCCTGTCAGCTTCAGACTCATTGCGATATTATAAAGCTAGGGTATTTTAATTTGCATTTGTATATACTTGAGAGAGACTTTGTGACAACTATAACTCCCCAACTTCCAGTTCTAGTTATTCTGAATCTAGTATTGATGGGACGTATTGCGTATTAAATAGACTTAATTCCGCGTTATTTGGACAAAGAATCTGTTGGGGTTGTATCCAACCCCTTTTCCCCGCCAATGATATACCCTCACTAACTTAATAGACCTATGTTATAATCTTTCTATAATCTAACTCTTATTGAATAGTAGTACTTATTTTTAAACCCCTAATTGATATTTAATCAACAAATTGATTCTTCTTATTGAATAGGAAATAGTGTAGTAACAGAGCCGCACAATAAATAACGCCCCCCTTTCCCCCTAACTATCTAGGCTCCACTTTAACCCTCCGGGGGCACGGAGCGCAATGCTCCGCAATTCACGGAACACTTTCAATTGTCCGATGGGTCTAGATGCCTCAATAGAAGATATGTAACAGTGAAAGCTTGGGGGTTTCTCCGTCGTGGGGCTATAAATGACCCGGTATTCTCTTGTCATAAATGACAATATGTCTTATGCTCTTCTCGTCGAGGCATCATCCCAAACCATTACGGGAGCATCATGTACTCCCCACTACGGTCCGCCTTAGGCTTCACTTGGCTTCTAGCTGTCGCTCCTATATTTACGCATTGTGCTTCCCTCCAAAAAGTCACATCGGACTTTGGCCCGAACCCAAGGAACGTCGGCTTTTACATTTACGTTCCGGACAAATTGGCTGCTAGACCACCAATCCTCGTCAATCCTCACTGGTGTCACGGCGACGCGCAAGCTTGCTACTCCGGATCTCAGTATGCGACGCTAGCTAGCAAGTATGGGTTTATCGTCATATACCCTGATAGCCCGAATACGGCTGACAAGTGTTGGGATGTATCCTCTAACGAGACTCTGACACACGATGCCGGAGGCGACAGTCTCGGTATTGTGAGCATGGTGCGATGGACGCTCGAAAAGTACAACGGCGACCCGAATCGTGTGTTTGTTACCGGCATTTCCTCCGGTGCCATGATGACTAGTGTGTTACTGGGCGCATATCCCGACATATTTGCTGCGGGATCTGCATTCGCCGGCGTTCCGTACGGATGCTTTGCGGGCAACGGCTACGGAGTCTGGAGTGATGCTTGCGCCACTGGGAAGGTCAAGAAAACCGGCGCCGAATGGGCAGCATTAGTTAAAGCCGGGTTTCCAGGCTACACGAGATGGCGACCCAGAGTTCAGATCTTCCACGGGACAAGCGACGAGGTGCTCAATTATACGAACTTTGAAGAGGAGATCAAGGAATGGACTACAGTGTTTGGGTTTGACGAAACTCCTTCTAGTACAACGTCTAACACTCCCATCAGGGGCTGGACGAAGTATGTTTACGGCAGCAATGATTGGTTGGAAGCCTACAGCGCTGCAGGCGTGTCACATAATATTCAAAACCAGGAGGCTACTGCTATGGATTGGTTTGACCTCACCTGTATTGGCGATGACTGCTTCAAATGGGGGCAAGGGGGCCCGAAAGCTCGATAGATTAAGCGAAACAGTACGACCTAGTAATTAGTAGTCACTGCCTCGGGTCAGTTAAGTAGAGATATTTCAGAAATTCCGAACATAGAAGCGCCTAACCTTCTATTTTCTTGCCCTTCTTTCTCCTTTCTAAGTAGAGCTCGTACATGATATTCAGACAAATAGGATCCATATCGAGAAATTTGATTGACCATCATGGTAGTGATGCTTTACCATAAATATTAAACCAAAAAAACGCCCCTGAACAAGTCCAAGATACCGTATCCTATAATACAAGATGTTCACATCCTCCTTCATCTAGTTACTCCTACCCTTCTGACCACCCAGTGCCGATTGCACGGATCCGCCAACACTACCCTCTGTGGTAAACTGCTTCCCAACCATACCCTCTTTATCTAAAGGACCACCAATCTTCTGCGCGGTACCGCCGATCGCTCCATCTTCTATACAAGGGTTAGCCTCTCCAGAACCAGATAATAAGATCGTTTCGTTAGCCCTTACCTGTGAACTGTTTGCCAATGGAGCCCTGGGCATCAAAAGCCTTTGGCTTATCTTCGCCAATGCCGGCGGTGGCAGGGGTTTTAACTTGTGAAGCCATTCCCGTGGATGCCTTAGAGCCAGTGTTGGAGCTGCCGTGCGATGACATCTTGTATAATAATTGTATGAGCTAGGTGTTAAATATTGATTGATGATAATAATTGATGTTATTTGGCACTTGTAATATGCCGTAATATTTGATTTAAGTAGTTTTCTAGAAGGCAAAGTTAACTAGAATATAGTCGGACCCCTGACGCGACGACTGCAGATCTATGAGGTCATAATTTCGTACTTCAGAATCAGCTATGTCACCACTCTTAACATTACATACGCACCAATCAACCAACCTACCTGCATAATATAGCTCCGTATTGACGCTCATATTTAAATATTCTATAAATGACATGTATGCGTAGACGTTCCTGGTACGAGCTATAAGCTTGCAACAAACCAGGGACCTACCTCGAGACGATAAGTCAAAAGGGGAATCTCTATATTATTCTAACTGGCCAAGACTATACTCATGGTATTTTACATCCTATATCAATCGTTACACGTAACCCCCAGGACATATAATTATGATTATCAGTTGATGTCTAATCAATCTTTGACTCTAACGAATATATATAAATTTCGAACTTACGATGCGTATATCTCCTTTAATTCCGTGCCTCGGTATCTTGATGTAGCTATTAACGCCGAATTGGGACAAGGTACTTCTTACTACGTAGTCCAACTCCTGCACCACCTTAGTTTATCGCACTGATCTATTGGTAGTCTGAAAAGTGTTGGCCGTACATCTAGCAAATTATTGGACTATATGTATTAAACGCCGATGGTAATCGCCGCTGTACGGGAAGCCTGATTTCAAAGCATCGAAATAGTATATGTAGAGCCTCCTGGTTCCCACAGGTATGAGTCAACTTACTCTGTATCCTACAGCCAATAACATATATTCATCAAAAACATGCCTCCTCCAAAGGGTACCCCCAACCCCCTAGAGGGTCCAGGTAAGCGGAGGGGTCGTGACGGGTTCAAGTTCATTATGAATGCTAATCTGTTGTATAGGTGACTATGACGTGACCTCGATAGTGCACAGCGACACATATCCCGCAATCGATTCCGCGAAAGCGAATTTCGGCGGCAAAGCGGTTCTCGTCACGGGTGCTTCCAGAGGCTTAGGCAGGGCGATTGCTGTCTCATTTGCTAAGGCTGGAGCGTCGATGATCGCGGTTGGTGCGAGGTCCGATCTTTCTGCCACAGTCAACGAGGTTAAAGCGGCGGCTAAGAAGGTGGGAAAGCCAGAACCGACAGTGCTAGCTCTTAACCTCGACGTAGCCGATCCCAAGAACGTCGACGATGCGGCTGCCCAAGTCAAAAAGAGCTTTGGGCGCATGGACGTGGTGATCAATAACGCTGGCGTATTTGATGTCACTAAGATTCTGGATACGGACCCCGAAAAGTGGTGGAACATATGGAGAGTAAATGTTATGGGCCCTTATAACGTTACGCGCTCTTTTATCCCACTGCTATTCGAGGGCAGCAACAAGACGATAGTTACATTAAGTAGCGTTGGAGCTCATTTGGTAGGACCGGGGCTCAGCGCGTACCAAACTTCCAAGTTGGCAGTGTTGCGTCTTTCCGAATTCATCTCGGCGGAGTATGGCAACAAGGGTATAGTGGCATACTCCATACACCCAGGAAATATTCCAACGGATATGGTTGCCGGTGTCATAAGCCCTGAAATAAGGGATGGTAAGTTGTTACATTATCATGTGATATTGAAATATAAGCTGATTGAATTATCTCCTCGGCAGCATTTACCGAGACACCAGAGTTAAGCGGAGATTCTTTAGTGTATCTGACATCGGAGAGACGAGATTGGCTGGCAGGCAGATATATTAATATTACCTGGGACCTACCTGAGCTAATGGAAAAGAAAGACGAGATCGTTAAAGGCGATAAGCTAAAAGTGCGACTTGTTATATAAGTTAACTTTCATAACGCGATGATTGTTAAAGGTGAGGGTAGTGGGTTGGAAGGTGGATTGATATAATAAATTTATTTAAATTTATTCAGGTTTAATAAGTCTAACTCCAATGTTCCCACCCCGGACCTTAGGCAGGTAACTTTAGGTACATTACTATGGCGGACCATAGGAGCCACTTTGCCAAAATCGATTTTGGGTGGCCGTAAGGGGTAATTTATCCCTAGCGTACGCACAAGCCATATACACCACGTCTACTTATGCGTAATACGAGTCGCATATAACTATTAAATACATATTTTAGGCTTGACAACAAGGACTTTAACGTCTCGTACGAGGTTATATACAGTTAAACCTCTTGTTTAAGGTCCTATTCTAGGTAATTTATCTCAGTAGATTACCTAGTCTATCCAGTCTATCCAGTCTATCCAGTCTATCCAGTCTATCCAGTCTATCCAGTCTATCCAGTCTATCCAGTCTATCCAGTCCATTAGGTAGGTTATCAGGTAATCTATCGGGTAATCTATTAGGTAGGTAGTCAATTAGGTAGATAGTCAATTAGGTGGTTTACCAAGTAATCTATCTAATCTATCTAATCTATTATCTATTTTCAATAAGATAAGTAGGTAGATACTTAAGTATGCGAATTTTGTACGGGAACTAAGACTTGGTAAGCCGTATTATGTGTAACAGGACTTGACAATCCGAAGAACTGTATTAAATAGACGATATAGATTGTATTGTAGGTTGTATTGTAGGTTGTATTGTAACTGTGTATAGCTTCGTTTAAGATGTTTGCTTAAGTAAAGTGTAGTCCTTTTAGAGCAATATGTAGCCTTTTTATAAAGATATTACTGCTTTAACGGGTTATTTATAATAATATATCTATTTAAGCTATATAAGACGTAAGTATTAACTATCAAATTTCAGGTATCCGACCGATAAAATCGACTTGCGCTTGACTAAATCCGGTTTAGTGGCCGACCAAAATCGATTTTGGCAAAGTGGTATATATGGTCTGCCATAATTACCCTGTACCTAAAGGGCATATCTATAAGGCGAGCCAATCAGCGAACCACCTGCTCCATAATCGTACATAGGGCTGAGGCAAGAGGCTTCGCTGATCTCAGCTGAAGTTGTCAACCCCCAATTTACGTAAGGTCATCCTTTCCCCTTAAAACAATCAACACGCGGCCGTCTTTTCTTTTGCTTCTTATGTCTTCTTATATCTCAAATCCCTCTTACTTGCTAGAATAAGCGCATTCCAAAATGGCGGATTCTCTCGTATCCCGGTTCGCCAAATTGAATCCTCTAAAGTTCTCCGTTGGGGCGTACGACGAGGATGTCGGAGAAGAAATTGACGAAACTACGATTGCGGGGGGAGGCCACGGTGCACGACAGACAGCCATTACCAAATCTCAATTGCGAGTTAGCCACGCATTAAAATCCTTCCTCGTTAAAAATGATATTTTATCTGAGGAAGATGTAGGCCTAGACTCGGAACAGCCTGGTGCCGCACTACGAGCACTACTTGATAAACCACATATCGAAGTGCCCAATGAAGTGACGGATAGGTCTCATCCGCTACCTGAGTATTTTATAAGCTCTAGCCATAATACATATCTTCTTGGTCACCAGCTTGTCGGCAAGTCTTCCGCTGTCGCTTATGAAACTGCTCTCAACACTGGATCTCGGTGCGTTGAAATTGACGCTTGGGATAACGACGACGATAAAGAGGAACCAAAAGTCACTCATGGTTACACACTTGTCTCCAATATTCCATTCCGTACGGTATGTGAGACAATACGCAATGTTGTTGACCGAGAAGCAATGCAGTCTAGTAATGCAGACGGGTATCGAGCGGCACCCATCATGCTCTCCCTAGAGAATCATTGCAGTGCCTATGGACAGCAGAGGCTTGTTGAAATCATGAGAGAAGTATTCGGCCATCGTCTTCTGGACAGAGCTATCCGCATGAAAGGTCATCAGGAGCAAGTAGGGGACAGTGACCCAGTTACCTTAGAGGAACTAGGGTCGAAAATAGTCGTCATTGTCGAATATCACTTACCTGAGGAAGCAGATACAAGTGATGACGACAGCAACCCCAACACCGACGATGATGAGGAGAGGCGGGCACAAGAAGCCTACAATGCCAAGAAGAAGGAATCGGCCTCTACTCTAATTGTTCCAGAGCTGTCAGAGCTAGGTATCTATGCCCAATCTGTGAAACCAAGAGATAACTCTTGGTTTGAAGAAGGTCTCCTCAAGGACGGTCCTCGGAATCATTTGATCAATGTTTCGGAAAGTGGGTTGGCAGCACACATGCCGGCAGCGAATGAAATGATTGCACGGCACAACTCCAGGCATCTGATGCGTGTTTTTCCAAAGGGCACGCGGATCTCCTCGAAAAATCTAAAGCAAGTTCCATTCTGGGGACTGGGCGCACAGATCTGCGCGATGAATTGGCAAACTTTCAACGCCAGCATGCAGATCAACGAGGCTTTGTTTAGCGGTACCGATGGTTATGTTCTGAAGCCGGCGGCACTGCGGGCGGGCGGTAGCATGAACCTGAACACTGGCAGGAAGAAGAGGCTAGTTCTGCACATCGCTGGAGCATCGGATGTACCCCTACCGAAGGATCAGGAAGAAGATGATGTTAAGCCATATGTTACCTGTACGCTTGTGCATACAGACGAACTAGACGGCAACCACCCCAAGCGCAAGACCAGTCCCTACAAGCACCACAGACTAGGATTCCTACATAGGGGCGAGAACCCACCGCCGACCGACCCGATCTGGGACGAAACACTTGAGTGGGAATATGACGACAACGAGCTCGTTTTTCTCCGTATCCTGATCAAAAACGACGTTAGCTTTGCGGAAAACCCCGTCTACGCAGTTGCAGCTATAAGGCTCTTGTACGCGGTTCCTGGTTGGAGCTTCATTCGTATGCTAGATCTAAAGGGTCGGGAGACCAAGTGTTCATTGTTGGTTAAATTTGACTGGAGCTATATCTGAGTTCACTAGGAGGAGCGCCACAATTGGTAAGTAGCTGCTGGGATAGACGATGGAATAGATAGGAAATAAGCCTATCTGCCTAGGGAGCTTTACACTCTCAAGCCCCTAATGTAACATAGACACATCACAGATTCAACCGTCATGTTCAGGTTGGAGACAATATATTTGTTAACTTGGTTTGTTGAAAACACTATGCGCCGTAAACCCGTGGTCATTCGTTGAAAACGCCGAATCCCAAATAAGTAACACTTGCGAACCGAACCCTAACTGAATCACGCACTAATCATCGCTTCTATAATCCCATCTCCGTCATATTGAGGAGCTGGCCACAACTTGACAGAGTCGAACCCGGCTTTCTCGAGTAGTTCCCGCCACTGCCTCTCAGTTCTTTCTAGGCCCCCGTTGAATGTCATCATTGCCAAATCCAGCAAGCAATGAAATGGAGAAGCTCCTTGCTCCGGTACGATGGTATCATGTAAAAGTAGCTTGGAGTACCCCGGTTTCATAGCTTCTTTAACCGGCTTCAGGATCAGTAGGCACTGCTCGTCGGACCAGTCGTGTAGGATGTGATGGTAGAAGTATGCTCTCGCACCTAGGAATACGTCAGTACTACATTTGGAAGACGACGAAATAGATATAACCCTTGCCTTTGACGGGCTGTTCGGTGAAGAAGTTGTATACCATCGGCTCAATCGCCGGAATCATGTCTCGTATGTTCGTAATTACCGGGGCTGAATCCTGGAGAATCAGACGTCCCTCAGTTTTCGGAAACCTCTCATGGAAGGAGATCAAATCATGGCCCTTTCCACCGCCAACATCGATTAGCAACACTGAGTTCTTTGAGATACCAGCTCCCGCCACAAGTTCTTCTTGTACGGGGAACCAGTCGAACCAAAACTTCCTGCTTCCCATTGTATTCCCCATGGCCAAGTTGAAGTCGTATAAAAGCTGCGGGTTCGAGCTGAACATATCGAAGGCTGAGAGTTTCGTCTGAAAGGCATATTGTGTTAAGCCGTCTTTGGGGTCGACGGGGGACTTGTAGCCAACTTCTTTGAAGTATTTAGGTGCCTTGACTATCGCGGGGACGACCCCATCGTGTCTGTATTAAGAGAATTTTAGCTAAGCTGGTATATTCTCGTGATCCCCTACGTATCATGAACACAACCGCATCGGAAATTGTTACTTACATCATTCTATGTGACGCAGCAATTTCCTCCCTGGCCATTTCTTTGGTAATGGACGTCGGTACCCATGTGCGCTCACCAGATTCTTCGACGAATCCCAGTGCAGACATAGGCCGGAGGATCCTGACTATTCAGCATATCAGCAATTCCATTTCTCTTCTCTCTGTTCGATTCATTTTGCAAAAACTAGTCAATAAAAGGGGTAAAGCCATACCGATCAATATTTCATCCGCACCTGACAGCGCCGCTAACTCCTTTGAGTTGATTGGGCCGTCGCTTTCAGCGATGAGTTTAAAGAGATTAAGGTCAACGGCGACTTTGGCAGAGACGCTGAGAAGTGGCTGCTAGGTTATAAGTTCACACCCTTTACAATTTCAAGGAGCTCTTGGGTGAATACCGCGAAACATAGCTCTACTGCTGTATTTGCTGGTTTCTCGATCGAAGCCGCGAGCTTGCGAGTTAGTAGTAAGGCCTGCCTCCTGGCCTCATCGTCGCCGTCTGACAACTTAGCAGAAAGACTGCTGAGGTTTCCGATAAGAGTGGTTATTTGACTACTGTCAACGGTACCCATGATGCCAGAAGCTAATAAGAGGTGTGTTTCCTCGAGTTTGATAGAAGGCAGCTATGGCCAAGTAGCGATCTCTTGAATTTTTTTACTAAGTTGTAATGTAAGCCGTCCTACTTATTCAGGGTACAGGCGACGAGTAAGGTTGATATAGATACATCGTGAAAGAGGGAAGTATATTGGTAGATTATATATTCATCCGGGTGTAATGTCCCAAAGTATCATCTCATATTCCTTCCCTGTGTATTCTATCATCTACCATTTAGCAATGCCACCCGAGTTACATACATTGGCCAACCCCTCTTCTACTCTACTCATCCGTCACTGCCCACTACCACCCCATATGGCATCTCGACGCGTGCCCTACCTACTCCCCTACCGGCACTTACTCGGAACTACACCTGCCCGCAGGGCCCAAGAACATTGTCCCGTAGTAGGCGTAATAGGTAATTCAAATGCATCAGCGCGTAGGACAAGACTTGCTAAAATATGACCGGTTAGGGAAAGCAGATGACCTGCGCCCGGCTTCGTATCGGCGCCGACGGAACATAAAAGCATACCCTCGATGTGCAGACATTCTGCAAGGCCGATAGCTAACTAGATAGGGTGATATCAAGGCTTCAGTCATACACTGTGTATTCCGCAAGTTGGAGTTTGCGAGAGTCAAGTTAGAGTGCATTGCATAGATGATACCATCCAATACAGGGTATGGTATTCAGAATATACCTACTCACGGACCCCTTAAATTGTGACAACGTTGACCCGGCTATATCGGGTATAATACTTACTCTTTTCTACCAAAAGTTTCGGTTATGCGGCGTTGTTAGTTGTATTGCAAGGCTTAACCCCGAGTACCCCCGTCGATGGCTCAGGTTGACTTAGATTACTCATTTGTAGGACAGGACATCTCTCTTCAGATGTTGTAGGAGCTATAGGTGATCGATCGATCAACATTTTATAAAGGCGAAATGTTACAACCAAGTTTGGTCAATCAGGTTCAACAGTTCGAGTTGTGAATCGTCGCACGACATCAATTATTACCCACATCTTTTTCAAACCGCTCTTCCTGGGTATAAGGTTCAAGCGGATCACTGCTTGTACATACCCATTAGCTGGCCTTTGACCCCAGCTGCCCATACATGAACCAACCCCGGACTCTGACGAATATGACAAGCTTATTATCGATCTACCTGGTGCATAAATCCGACCCCGAGGCCGAGGCCGAAACAAGGTTACTAAGTAGAAACATAGTAGTATTCACGGTCGCCTTTCGATCGGTTGTTTACGTCAGCACCGTTGGCGATAACTATAGGCGATATCGTAACAGAAAAATCGACTTGCTCGTATCCAGTTTCATGAAAGGCAGGTTGTACTATGCCCCGAATACTACCGAGATCGTATACCGCGATTTCTTATGAATATGACCAAGGGCAGTCAGTGGAGAGATACGGACTTACGAATCGGGTGACTATAGAGCTGCCGGCTATGCCGTACAGGAACGTATGCGTGGGGAAATATACACTCATACGAATGTTCCTCATGCTGATACAGACATTAGTAAAGTATTACAAGAACGTAACAAGCTGATTACCAAGACTTATACGGACATATTACATAGCAGCAAGCATGAAACACCAGCTTGCTTAGAAAGTAGCTAGGTAAAAGCCGATATGCTTCAGAGAAACCTCAACCATGGTTGGCTCTATCGGTGGGAGTGATGACCGCAAAGTTATGATATCCCACTCTGAGTTATTCCCGTAGCCCCCCCACCTTGACAGTTGGCCATTGGCTGCTCTGAACGCCGCCTTTATTTCGAAGTCCAGGTGACTTTTTAACGAGGTTAACACAGTGGGCAAAAATAAGCCACCCTCTGCTATAGCGGCATTCCTATTATATTTGGGGTAATGTTTGACCTCATGCGGCTTAGAGGGCATCTATCGGGTCCCCATCCCGACTTGGATGGGTTGTCTGACTGAGTAAGTCAAGGTCTTGGTGCGGCTTAATGCGCCTCTAAAATTACAACTGGCGGTATTGGTAGCGGAAACTTGGAAAGTAGAACGAACAAAATAGGTACCTAGTTGACGTTGTAGGATAATGATCGATCGAATGATGTTGATACCCTCTCTCACTTGCGCCGGCCACAGTGTAAACGTGGAAGAAAACCTTGGCAAATGCGATTCAGTGGCGTTTTCATCTTCTAATAGCAAGCGGGATGGTTTTTTATGCATCTAGCGTCTTACTCTCCATATACCCTGTGAGAAAAATGCCGTAATGCAGCCACTATTGGATGTGGAAAGCATGTTGCGGGAACTTTATTGCTTTCGTGATAGAAATGCCATGTGATATCGCCGGAGAGGAGTGGGATAGCCGATGGAGTTGCAGCCTGTTTGGACGCCAAGGGAAAAAAAGTGAAGGAGAAGTATCGAGGTCGGCGAAGTCTAAGATATTCTCATCGGTTCGCCCGTCTAGTCGCTGTTCTTTGCCCTCAGCTTACCTCCTTCTTGACTTGCTTCCCTTGGCGATCGAATCCCAACTTAACTAAAATAAAGTTGTGTCCGTGATCATGACTACTGCACTGAATCTCTCAGTCGACTAAGTCGCCTTCTTTAAACGGGAAAGATACCCGGTCTTGTGAGTCGAGGAACACGGCCTAGCTGACTCGAAGACCTTGCGCGTTGGACGGATGAGGTTCTCTAGTGCCCCCCGAGACAGGGAAATGTATGCTTTACGACGAATTGAGCACACAAGGAGAGCGGCAGATCATGCGTACTGAGAAGGTCGTCGATTACCGCGCTCCCCTTAGAGTTGCTGTGTAGCGATGAGACATTTTTGGTTGCTCAAGCGACTTACCAACAAGGGCAGTGCACATACTAAGATGAAGCGCTTGATATCTGGGCTAAGAAATATGCCGAAAACAGGATATGCTCCTATTCAAAAATAATATTAAATATAAGCTCTCGGCAAGCAGCGGCTGCGTCGCGCATATCGACTCCCCATCGTATACTCACATGAATGTTACGCAGTTTATCGAGATCATGGTGGCGGTAGAACCCTAGACCAAGGAGAACGGTTGCTTAGAGATCGTCCCCGGCTCCCACAAGCAACACGTAGCCCTATCGAACGGCGGACGTGTTGCTGGTGAGTGGGAATCAAGTAATGAATTCGTTCCGCTACTTCTCAACCCAGGTACGAACAGGACACGCCCTTTAATATTGTTTCCGACAAAATTACCAGGAGACATGCTCATCTTCGGGTCAGTCCTGGCTCACCACCCCGGTCCAAATTTGACAAAAATGCGACGGCGGCTATGTTTGGTACATGCCATTTCCAGGTTGTTCAGCCCGACCTTCGAGAGAGGTATTAAGCCCACAGGTGCGTGTACTTCCCACCAGACCATGGTACGTGCATACCATTGCCACTCATCATACTCGACCCCTTTCACGAAGCCTAAAGTCGGCGCTATTTATCGATGTACCAGCTGTCTCTTTCCGTAAAAGACTAAAAGTTAGCTCAAGAATCCGCGATGAAAACTATCTTGCCAGTCCAAAGGCTTTCCTTTCTTTCTTTTTTTTTTTTTCTTTTTCAAATGTCACCCCTGTAGCGATGCGCTGTGCCTATTGGTGGAGAGGAACGAGATGGATCTAGGACACCACATGTATCCAAAATGCTTCCCGCGCCCGACTCAGCCAGTCAGGAATAAACTAAGAATTTCTTCATTAGTTTCCCCCTCCCCTCTCGTATGTGCCGTTAAAAAGAGACAACCTGGCTTGTCTTGGGCAAGTAGCAAATTTCAATTACTTCCTGATAAATTAAATACTCAAACTCCGTACTGACGCGGTCATGGATGGTGGATATGTCGAGAGAGACCTGCCCAATATTCGGAATGACAGCTTTGGTCCAGGCCCTGAAGAGATTGCCTCGGCCAACGGAGACGAGAAGACACAAGGGCGGCGTCCCCTGGTATTCCGAGACGGTCTTGCGCTCGTCGTCGGACTCCAAATCGGGTCCGGCATTTTCTCGTCACCATCTGTCGTTAGCAGCCACGTCGACTCTCCGTCGGCGGCGATCCTCGTATGGCTGCTGGCCGGCTTACTCGTCTGGACCGGCGCTTCAACCTTAGCCCAGCTGGGCTCCGCCATGCCCCACAACGGGGGTATCCAGGACTACCTTCTCCGTTGCTACGGCGACTTCCCGGCCGCCATCTTCGTCTGGGTTTGGGTCTTTCTGGCCAAGCCATGTGCCAACGCCATGACCAGCTTTATCTTTGCTGAACACTTCTGCAAGCTCGCCTGGGGCATCGAGGACGCTGGTGGGGGCGGGACTAACACTGTCGTTGCGCTGGTCGGCCTTGCGCTGATCACCCTGATCAATTGTCGGGGGTGACTTCGGGAGCCCGTGTCGCCAATGTGTTTCTATGCCTTAAGCTATCCACCTTAGCGTCCATTATAGTAAGTGGACTATGCTTCGTCAACTTCTCCCGATGGCGTTCGGGTTACGAGGGCTGGGATTCCACGTTTTCCAGCCGAGCCTCGATCGATACTATCGCCGACAACCTGGAGGGTCGGCCGTCTGGCACCGCTAGCCTACACCCTGGGGGGTTAGCGTCCGCTATTTTCGGAGCACTCTTTGCGTATGGCGGCTGGGATAATGTACAGTAGAGATTTCCCACGTAGCGATATACTACCCAAGTGGCAATTGGCTGACACTTTTTCCTAGGTTGGATTTCTTGCCGGGGAACTCAAGAACCCCTCTCAGACCCTCCCTCGCATCATCAACACAGCTATGATCATCTCAATCTCTTGTTTCGTGCTTCTAAACGTGACCCTATACATGGTCGTGCCGATTGATGTTCTCCGAAGCACGAATAAAGTCGCCGTGGTCAGTGGTCTATTTTCCTACCGATCCAGAGTTTTCACTCAGCCATCAATTTGCCGTTCGTTTTCAATCTAGCTATTCGTTGACAAACTAGCTCGATGTTAGATCTTCGGCGCCAAAGTCTTCGGGAAATTCGGCGAATATGGCTATTCGATATTGGTCATGTTATCATGTTTAGGGTCTCTTAATGCCAGCATCTTTTCCATTGGTCGCTTAACATACCGAGCGGGAAACCATTCATATCTGCCCGGTATCCTTGGGACGCCTTGGAAAGACACGAATCTGCGCAGATGGCTTATAAACACTTCTTGCGGGCGGCCAAGATTGTCGGCCGCGGGACCTCGCGTACTTTGGCGACTTGGCAGGTCAAACAGCCCAGCAGAAAGTGACATCAACCCCGTGTAAATTATTTAATTTCCTCTTCCCTCTTCTCGTGACTCATTGCTGTCACACTGCCTCCATTCTTCCTCCCTGGGTATGATGCAATATTCTAACCTCGTACTGATACAGATACGCAATGATCTTCAATGCCTCCGTCACTGCGATTTACATCATCCTCGGTAGCTTTCGCGGCTTAGTAACATTCAAAGGCATATTTGAATATTCGGTATACGCCTTGATGTGCTTCGGTAGTCTCCTCTTGCGGGAAGGCCCGGCGGACGCTATGCCAACCCCCTTGCTCGAATTCAACGCGCCTGTAAAGCAATCCCGGACCTACCGGACCTACGTAGCGAATCCCATTATCTTTACTCTAGTGAGTATTGCCTTGGTAATTTGTGGTATTCTCTCGGAGCCGTGGGTTGGATTGGGGCTTGTGTCAATAGTTGTGGTAGGGAGAGTAGTTTACGTCTGGAAGCCGCGTGTCGTGGAGAGGCCATAATAGGTGTATACTAGATATCATTGAGCCACTTATTACATCTCTCCGACAACTCAGCCAACCGCCTTCGCGAAATAAATAATGTTCCCCGTGATGAGACACGTCGGATGATGCTGTGCTCCCTTGGTTAACTACTAGTGCGTAACAGATCCAGCGGACATTGGACTTGCCTGCCCGTGCTCCTTAGCTTGTCCACGTGCGCTCTACAATAAAACCTTGACTTGAGCATGTGTAATGACCGCGGCACCGGAGCCGCCAGCCGGTGTAAAGAAACGCGGCTACGAGGTCAACGCGCGGCAAGACGACGGCTGCCTGCAGGCTGCGAGTGTTACGCTTTTTGAAGCCTGTGAGACAACCAGATCTGGTACTACGATATTAATAACCCGACCAGGCACAAGGTGCATAAGCACCTAGGTACGTAGTAGGAACAAGAAAGAATTCCAATCGTTGAATTCGAATCATAGTTCGTCGGATTTTCCTTATTAAATCGTCTAGGAATGCTTTGAATACTAAGATTAGGGACCCGATGTGCATCTTCAGAAGCCAAGTGAAGGTTTTTTGGGTCTGAGCCTCGAGATGGCAACAGTACGTTGTACTTATCCCCAAATATGAGACAGTAAACAGCTCTCGGTATTGGCAAGTGACGTGATTCTTGAGAGAACATCCATGGAGACATGATCGGCATTGGGTATCTTGTGTATAGTACATTAGGTAGGTGGTGATAGATACAGACAGTACACAAGTGGTGAACTTATTTCTCCGGTTCTAACTTTGGCGGAATGAGGTGTTCAGCCATGCTGATAGCGCCCTCCATGTCGTTTTTGTTGAACAGGAAAAGGCCTTGAATGGCAGCAGTGCTAGTCCGAGGGAGTGACTCGCCGTCCTTCGCGTCCCGAAAGAGCCCCAAATCGTCAAGTCGTTTCAAGAACCTTTCCCGGTGCGTACCATCGACGTCCACATCGCCATAAAATCTATCCCACATCTGAGCAGCTTGATATCTAGTAGCTTCGCCTATTCGAACCATCATGTCTACTCGACCCGGCCTAATCAGTGCTGGATCCAGGAGTTCAACATGGTTGGTAGTGAGGAACGCAATCCGCTCTTCCCCAGCAGATAGTCCGTCTAGGGCATTCAATAACCCAGAGAACGTCACCGTCCCGCCACTGTACCCATCTGCATCACGCTTTCTACGGTTGACAAATGCGGAGTCGGCGTCCTCCAGAAGGAGAATAGTCCGCTCGGGAAGTTTAGTAAGAAGAAAAGCAAGCTTATCATCCGTGACGCCGATCTCGCTAAGGTTAACCATGGCGACGCTGAAGTCCAATTCACCGGCTAGTGCCTGGATAAAGGAGCTCTTGCCGCTTCCTGGTGGGCCGTATAAAAGATAACCCCTACGATACGGGATTCCGCGATCCACATACCATTGTCGTCTCGCGAGAAAGTCTTTAGCATCATTGACAATATCTTCCTTAATGCCTTGATCCAAGATGACACTACCCAAAGGTCGCTTTCTCCGAGGCTCTCCGAGTGGGACCCAGTCGAAATTCCGCACCGAATACACTACAGTCTTCCCTTCGTTCGCTTGGAGCGCAAGAGCCCGAGCTTCAGCAAAGACATCTTCGAAAATGTGGCGATGCGCATATAAAGTAGTAAGTTCGACTGTCTCATGAGGCTCACCGGTGTTTGTCTTTGCTGTAGCCTGTTTCTCTCTGTTTACGGATATATATGCATGCTTGTACTTCACAATATGACGACCATATCCAGGTTGTAGGAAAAAGCTGGCTTTAGTGGCGCCGTTGGGAGTAGAGCTGGTGGACGTAGCGACAGACAATTTATTGATGCGCGTCAACCTCTTTGCAAGAAAGGAAGTATGTTCGCGAGGTTGAGATAACCAGGCAAGAATCCAAGGGTAGGACGGATCTTGCCTACTAATTTCGACATTAACAAGCATCCGGCGTCGAATCATACCAGCCGTAGTCAATGCGCCTCGGCGAGCAAACGCCAGTACAGCGCCAAGAGACGCGAGGCCGAAGCCTCCAGCAAAAACGGGGTTATCAAGCAGCGCATTGAGGTTTAAAACCGACAGCGGTGCTGCAGGATCCGACATGACGCTGCTGGGAAGCTTTAAGACAAACTCGACAACATTTTTCTAATGGCAATTATTCAAATACTCTCAAAACAATTTCGCTGACGTAATTAAATATTCCATGCAAGCTTTAAGTATTGCCGTCGTTTTACCGAACACTTATGTACTCTATTTTCGGGTTTAACGTGTTATCGGGGTACTGTAAACTGTAACTGAATTAGGAATTCGAAGCTTCCCCTTGCACTAGGTACCTTATAAAAGACCAATGACGTTACATTAATCTTGTCATTAATCTTGTCATTAATCTTGTCATTAATCTTGTCTGGCCCATCAAGATATATGTATCGACGCCATGTAAACCTTTGGTTGGTCCAGGACTAACGATGATATCATCGAAATTGAGGCGTCAGCATGACGACTTGGACAAACTTACTAACTCAGCTATAACAAGAGTCCAATGAATTCCATTGAAAGACAATTTGAACTTGAATAGATTAAACCTGAAAATTCACAAACACCTCTACTATAACTTTTATCGTTCATCTTATAGAATATTCCCCATAATAACCACCCAATATGCCTTCTGGTACCGAAAGTGCGAAGCAGAAATTTATGGGCGGCGTTGAGAAAACTAGAGCTGCTGTTGATGGTATGTCGCTTCTTATTTTCGTATTACCTAGAACTACGTTACTAATAGAAATCTAGACAGTTCAAAGCAGAATAGCCTCAACAGCCAGCCAACTTCAGGCGGTGATAACCCAAAGGCTGGAGGATCTTCATTCAAATCTCTTGCCAAAGGTGACACAAATTCTTCGAATTACGATCCCGCAAAAGGTCCATCTACCTAGGGTTGCTATGGCGGCGGCTTAATCTCACACGATATATATGCATAGTTAATTTAAGATATAGAAAAAAAAAATTTAATTAATGATATAGCACTACAATCACCTTGTTCCCAGATTTAATTTTTATAATAGTTTCAATAATAGTACGTTTCATGTATCAAAGTAGTTAGACATCCTATTGGGGTGCGGTCTGCAAGTATACAGAGACTCATGAGTAAATCTTACCTCAGCAAAACCCATTTTATTCTCAGGCGTAGATGGCTCTTAAAGGACCAAAAAACCCATATTCTTCTAGCTATGATAGCAGTAGCGACGACATACCTAAAGAAAATCCAAGCAGGTTGTCTGATATCCAGAGTTGCTATCAACAACTAATACCTAGTCAATACACTAAAGTATAATGAGTCTGCCTGATATATGCAGGAACGTAAGTTCCAACACTAAGTACGGATATTGCAAGAATGTGGCAGGTTTCATCCTATCCTCGGGTTGTTGTTCGAGCCAAATCCGTTACCCCTTGTTGAGATATCATTAAGGGGTAAAAGAGTAAAAGTTTTTGACTTCGATAATCTCGCGATCAAGTTATTATAGGAGAATTGGACAGGTGCTTTAAGATTACGAGACGATGAATAAAAGAAACTATAGCAATGCTCTACCAATCTATCACGTTTCTTTATAAGGAGATTTTATCCCAGCAGCCGAGCCCGTTGGCCTTAATCCCAACACCACGCCAGATACTACCGATATACCCCTGCGTTATATATATATCTTCTTTGCGGGTCTTAACTGGACCAGAATCCCGTGATCAATATCTCTTCTATGGTTGCGTGTAGTTTGGCCACATCTGCACAAGGGTACCAAAGCTGCAATAAGGTATCATCACACCATCCTCAATAAGATCACGGCGTCTCTTCGGAAGCGTGTATGTGGCATAAAACTACTTGTTCTACCGTTATGAAAAGACTGGTCTCCTTTCTTCGCTTATGCTTCGCCCGAGGTGCATCTGGTCTGCATGCATAGAGGTCTCTGTATCTAAGACGTCATCACAGGAATTTGGAATTGTTGACTAGGCTTCAATCCGAAAGTTACTAGTTGACTTCCTTCACTCATAGCCCAACCGATATTGTCTTAATCCCTGTCTTCAGGTATGGTGGTGTAAATTTTCGGCAGAGTGTGGTCTCGTGGGTAATCCCGTGTTTCTATCTCTCGACCATTCCATTACCTATCACATGGGAAACAACCGGCGCTAAAGTATATATACCAGGGTCAAATAGTATATTTGCCAGTTCTATAATATCAAAGTAACGTATACTAGGCTCTACCCGTACCGGATGTTGCCTCTAAGGCTTCCCCTGCTAAGGTACCAGCCAATCAACTATGAGCCTCAAGGTTGGATTGATACTATTTAGGAATGCGTTCTCAAGTTAAGTAGTATTGAACCCCAAAGCAGTAATACGCTACTGTAGATCCGTTTAGGAATATTTTTTGGTATCGACGTATTCACAGATCGTATTCCTCTATCTCCCTCCCGACATTTGTTGGGCAGGTAGACCTTATTCTACTAGCAAGTAAAGGTGAATAGACATTGCAACCCGTAATAAGATAGTCGTCCGCTCGAATAGACGGGAGATTAATCTACCGTGATTCTATTATGGCCATTTCGAGCTTCCTAAAACTTCTACGCGGACCAGCAGTCGGCCACCTCCCGGCAAAATTCAATCTGGCTAAATGACAACTACGTTCCACACTTAATCTCAAAATTGTTAACTATTCGATAATATATTTATAACTCTGTCGGTCTAGAGGCCTGACTCCCCTGTCATGTACCCCAGAGGCCGAACGAGCACATGGCTGAAAGATATGTAGGATTGTCGGCAATTGTGGCCTTCGGCGCTCAGGAGACGAGCCCATCGATGTGGGATGCGACATAAATCCCCCCCATTACCTCCAACCCCAAGTCGTCCAAAGTCGTTTCGGTCTTGAGGCTTTTTTGAGTAGACTTGGGATCGACAGCCTACCGTATTCCTTCAGAAAGGTTGCCAGCAACAAAATGCAGTTAACAAATCTCGTACTTCTTGCCGCCGCGGGCATCGCGCCCAGCGTTAACGCAGCTGCGACTCTTCGTTTCTCATGCTCACAACTCGTCGTCGAGCGTCTAGACCCGTAAGCCAGCACTTGACTCGAAGGAATAGTAAAGAACTGGATAGTTTCTAACAACAGTCTTAGTCTTGTCAACCCCGGAGAGAACCCGTCTCCTCATCTTCACCAAGTTGTCGGAGGAAATGCCTTCAACGTCAGCATGGACCCTAGCGTACACGACTTGCCTTCGACGGCGACATGTACTTCCTGCACACCGGTCGAGGACTTATCCAACTACTGGACCGCTGTCCTCTTCTTCAAGTATGACAACTTACTTTTTGACTACCATCATATACTAACGATTCTCTTTTCAGGGCAAGGAACGGAACACTCCACCGTGTCAACACCTTCGGAAACGAGCTCGGCTTCACAGGAGCCAAGGGCGGTCAGACCGTCTACTACCTCTCGTCCGGCAAGGTGACCGCCTTCAAGCCCGGTTTCCGCATGACCGTCGGAGACCCAACCATCCGCACTGCTGAGGAGCTCAACCGGAGATACAAGTACATGGACTTCACCTGCCTCGCCTCTTCCATGACCCGAGGTGGCCAGACCACATACTTCCCCAAGCAGCCATGTGCAGCCGGCATCATGGTCAGCATCCGCTTCCCGACGTAAGTACCTACCCCATAATGCCCCCAAGAATATTGACTAACCTAACACCTTTTCCCAGTTGCTGGGACGGCAAGAACCTCGACAGCCCCGACCACCAGAGCCACGTAGCGTACCCGAACGGCAACGCGTGCCCATCGACCCATCCCGTCACGATCCCCCAGGTCTTCTACGAGACGTACTGGGACACCCGGCCCTTCAACAACAAGGCCGAGTGGCCCGCCGACGGATCCCAGCCCTTCGTCTGGTCCTTCGGCGACAAGACCGGCTACGGCATCCACGGCGACTACGTCTTCGGCTGGAAGGGCGACGCCCTCCAGCGCGCCATGGACGCCAACTGCAACAGCGACCTATTCGCCAACAAGATCAACTGCCCTACCCTCAAGACCCAGTCCCTCGAGGAGGCCAACAAGTGCACCAAGACGAGGACCGTCACCGAGAACCTCGACGGCTGGCTCCAGGAGCTTCCTGGTGGAATGCCCATCGACTAAAGGAATTCGTTTGAAATGGAGTGTTGCTTAAGGGGGTGAAGGTCTCCATCAGCCTTCTGCCCCCTTTAATGCAAGACAGATCCCCAAGCCTTATACCTAATAGCCGGTTGTTGTTTCATATACCTAGATAAATAGAATAAATTTCTCGCCATCAGATCAAGCCCATCTTATTGAAAAAAATACCGTATTTAACTTCACATATTGCGGGTTGAATGGTTCGCTGAACTAATATCATAAATACAATCCACCATGTAAGAATACTCGGCATCCGCATATCTTATGTAGTCTCGCTTAGAGCCTGCATCGCCCCGTTGCCCATACGCAAGACAGGCAAAAATATGATGATGCATCAGCCGCGAATCGAACGCGGGGCCCATCGATGGCAACGATGGATTTTACCACTAAACCACTGATGCTATTTTGGATTGTTCCTGGATGAAATTCTACCTTGTAAAATTTTCCTATATCTCCGAGTGCTCCACTGCCGTATGCCCCATTCTTCGCCCGATCATGGAGTTGAACTAGCGCATTCCGAGCAGTCAGGACCCATTCAGCCCATTCTAGATCTTCAATGTGAAGCCCTTTTGACAAAATTAGACAATGACTAAACCTGGTTATATTTAAGGAATCTTAGGAGTGTAACCCACTACCCGTACCAATACCTAAGGTTAGGTCCTCACATTATGTATTAAAATTAAGAAGTATCAGGTTGTTCGATCGATTATATAGGTCTAGGTAGTTAGGTTTATAACGAAATTCTTAAAGAATTAGGTACACGAAGACTATCACTTCCTCTATGAGGTAAGTTGAAACTTACCTAGATACGGGATACGCCTTGCTTCAATTCGGCGATGAATTCGATAATTTTAACAATTAAGGCCGTAAACGGCTCAGATTTTAAGCTTATACTTAAGAAGAAATTAAATACTTGCTAGACCCATATAAATTGAGTAGAACCCCAATATACCAATCTTCCCCACTTACATACCGTTTAAACTTAATTAACTCACCACCTTCAACTTACATATAATATAACTTAAATTTAATTTTATTATATTTTCAATTATAATTATTATATTAATTATTATTAATATTTTTATATATAATAAAACTTTATAAAATAAATTTAAAAAAAAATAATAAATAATTTCGTATTAAATAAATTTTTAATTTAATAACAATATATATAAAAACCTTAATAACGTTTACAAATAAAGGTATATTTAATATAAACAAGCTTTAAACGTAAACATTTACGTGGCCACAATTATTAAAAATTATAAAAACAACCGATTTAACGAAATTTTAATCGATAAAAACGATAAAAATAAAACGAAAAATTAAAAAAAAACGTTATTTTAAATATAAAACTTTAATTAACAATTACATTAACGATAATAACGAAAGTAAAAATAACTATTTTATTATATTAAATTAATAATAAAAATCGTTTATATAAAAAACGTTTATTAAAAAATAATTATATATTTAATTATTAAATAATAAAAACCATTATATTTAAACTTTTTCGTTAAATAAATTTATAAGTAATTATATCGTATCGATTAACGATAAACACATTTTTTTCAATTTAAATATTAAATTTAATAACGTTAATAATATTATCGTTATTATTAAATTTAATAATTAAATATTTATAATAAATTTAAATGATAATAATAATTTATTTAAATTCCAAATTACAATTACGTTATTTTAAAAATTTATTCCCGTATTACCCGCTTTATAAATTACGTAATAAATTAAACGCTCGTTAAATTTAATGTTAAATAATATTTTATTTAATAATTTAAAAATTAAAACTTTAAACCCGAATAAAATAAAACTTTTAAAATAAAATATTATTTATAATACAATCTTTTAACGTTAATTTAAAAAACTTAAATTATTAAATTTAAAAACTTTTAAAAAAACGTTTATTAAAAACATATATTAATTTTAATAAAATATTAATATTATTAATATAAAAACAATTATTAATTATTATTAAAAATAATTAAATAAAAATTTATTTAAGAATGAATTTACAATTATTTATAATATTTTAAAATTTAATTAATAAATTATTATATTTAATAAAATAATTTTAAATAAAATAAAGTTAAAATATATATAACGGTTAATTAAAAAAGTTAAAAATGTTAAAAAAAAAAATAAATAATAAATAATAATGATATTAAATAAATTATTATCGATTTATTAAAATATCATTTTTATATATATAAATAATTTAATATTATTAATTATTATATAAATTTTATATATTATTATAAATTTTAATTATTTTATATAAAATTTATATTATTTTTATTATAAATTATTTATATTTAACAATTTTATTAAATATTTAATATTATATTTAATAATAATTAATAAATATAATTAATAATTTATTTTTATATAAAATATTAATTTTTAATTGATTTAAAAACTTTAATTTTAACGTTAAATTTTTATTTAAATTATCCAATTAATTATAATTATTTAACCATTTAATTTATATTATAAATTACTTTATATAACGTAAATATTTTCATTATTATTTACGTGTAATTTAATTTTTAATATTTTAAAAATTTAATTTAATTAATTTATTTATTTTTAACCACCGTTTTTTATATAAAACTTTAAATTAATCGTTTAAATTAACTTTATTATTAATATTTTTATTACCATTACGTTTAATAAAATTATAAATTTTATATATAATATATATAAATTAAATTTGCAATAATAAACCGTATTTAAATATTAAAAATTATATTATTTTAAATTTACGTTTAAATATTTTAAACGTTTTTTTTATTAAAATTTAAAATTTTAAATAACGTAAATTATAAAGTTTTTTAATTATAACCGGTTTTTTAACATTAATTTATTATTTTTGTAAATAATATCGTACGTTAAAATAAAATATAATAAGTTTTAAATTAATATTATAATTATTATTTATTAAATAAAAATAATTTAAAAAAATTTTAAAGTTTTTTTTTTAAATAAAATAATATACTTTTATATTATATATAATATTTTTTTTTCCAATTAATATAAAATTAAATATATTGTTAAATTTTATAATTATAAATATATTTTAAAATATATAACTTTTATAATATTATTATAATTTTTAATAATATTTAAAAATATAAATATAAATTTAAATTTCGTTTATAATTTTAATATAATTGTTAAACGCGTTAAATTTAAATTTAAATTTAATAAATAATAATAAATAATTATTAT
The DNA here is from genome assembly GCA_902805475.1 of Entonaema liquescens. Lineage (NCBI taxonomy): Eukaryota > Fungi > Ascomycota > Sordariomycetes > Xylariales > Xylariaceae > Entonaema > Entonaema liquescens. The sequence continues at coordinate 2,775,301 of CADCSX010000006.1, forward strand.
TTAATAATTTAATAAACATTTTAAATAATATAAATATTATAAATAAAATTAAATATATAAATTTATATATTATATTTTAAAAATTTTTAAATTTATATATAATATTATATTAAGATTTATTATAAATAATTATTTATAAAAAAATAAATAATTTTTAAATTATTAATATGTTACGAAAGTTTTTTAAATTATATTTATTTTATAATTAAAATAATAATTTATAAAAAACGTTTTTAAATATTTTAAAAAACTTATAAAATTAATTATTAATATTATTTAAAAAAATATTAATGAAATTATAAGTTATTTTTAAGTTATTTAAATGTATAATAATTTTTTTAAACGAAAATTTTAAATATAATTTACAGTTAAATTTAATATTTTTAAAAAATTTAAATATTTAAATTATTATAAATATAAAAGTTTATTTATATTAATTTATTTTTATTAAAATATTATTAAAAAAATATTAAAAATAATTTTAAAATTATTATTTTAAAATTATAAATTTTAATTTATAAATTAAATTTATTTTCAAATAAATTTTTTTTTTAAATTAATAATTAAAAAGTTTATTAAATTTTTTTAAATTTAATATATTACTTTTTTTAATGTAATATATTATTTATAAAAAGTTAATTTAATTTTTATAAGTTAATTTAAAATTGGTGGTTTAAATATTGTTTAAAAAAAAAAGGTTTTTTTTATTAACGTAAAAAATATTCGAAAATAAGTTTAAAATCTTATAAATTTACTTGTCACAAGGTTAAGGTTTTAGTTTAAAAATAACAACAGTAATATAATGATTTAAATAATTATTAAATTAAAGGTTTTTTAAAATGACTTAAATTAATTATTGACGATTTTATTTTAAAATTTATAAAATTATTTATATATTAAAATTATTAATATATGTTTTATAACTTTCTAAAAAATAAAAAGGTTTCGTTTTATAACTTTATAAAAAGCGAAAAAGTTTCGTTTTATAATTTTATAAAAAGCAAAAAAGCTTTGCTTTATAGCTTTTTACAAGGCGGGAAAACGTAAAAAAGTATTACGTGTTAAAACATATAATTTGTTAAATTATACTTTTTATTTAACTCGTACGTTTTACGTTTAACTTTTTAATTAAATTAATTACTTTACAATTTATAATATTATTTCCTTTTTCTTAAATTTATTATTTTTAATAATTGTATCCGTTAAATAAAGTGTTTTTTCCTTTTTTTATTAAGGTATTTTTTTAATTATATTAAATCGTATATAAAAATCTTTACGTTTTTTTACTTTATTTACTTGTAACCGTATTTATAAACGTATTATTTTTGCTTATTATATCGACAAAATTAACATAAATTATAATATTATACCGTATTTTTATTATAAAAAAAAAAAACTTTATTATATAAAAATTCTTAACGTATTTTTTATTTATTTTAACTATTTTTAATTTAATTTAAAAAGGTACAATTATTTAAAAAAAAACCTTAATTTCTTTAACCGTTTAAATATTAAAAAATAACATTTTCGTGATTAAAAAAAATAAATTAAAAATAATTTATTTAAATTATAAAAAGATTTTATATTTTTACAAATTTTAATAAATAAATCTTTTTTATACATTTTTTATCTTCATTATCAACGAAAGTTTCTACAATTAAAAAATCTAAAAATATTATAATAAAATCTTTAAAATTTAAATAAATTAAAAGAATAAAAAAAGTAAAAAAAAAAAAAACAATAACGCTTTTTTATTAAATAAGCTTATATCGTTAAAAAACAATTTCGGGTTATTTTTAATTTAAAATTCAATTAAAATATTTTAAACGATTTAGGTTTTTTTAATAAAAACGTTTTAATTTTTTAAGAAAATTCGTTAAATGGTTTTTAAACTTTTACATATTTTTTTTTAATAAATAATTTTTTTATTTTATAAAATATTATATTTCGTTTTTAACTTTTTTAAAATTTAATATTTTTTTTACTTTATATTTTTTAAACATTTTTTCGATTTTAATAACGTTATTAATTAATATATTTTTTGGTGTTAATTTTAATAAAAAAATATAAAAAATTAGATATATTTATATTATTTTAAATAATATTAATTAATAAATAATAAATAAAATAATTTTTTTAATTTTAAATAATTTTAATTTCTTAAAATTTAATTTATTATTAAATTTTTTTATTTTAATTTACGGTATTTTTTATATAGATTTTAACTATTTATAAAATAAATATATTTTATTTCTTTTTATAAAAATTAATTTTTTAATTTTTTATTTATTATTATATTTTTTTATTTATAATTAAAAAAAAGTTAAATTTTTTTATAATATTTACTATAATAATTATATATATTAATTTTATGCTTTTACTTTTAAAACCGTTTTAATAAATATTAAAACTTTTTTAAAATTTAATTTTTATTGTTTTATTACCATTTCTTTATTATATATTACTTTATAAAATAATATTATTATATTTTTATTACTTAAAATATTATATGTAATTTAAGTAATTAATAACAACTTTACTTAATTATTTTATTTATAATTTATATAATATCGAAGATATTGTTTTAATATTTAATTTAATTATTTTATTTATTTATTTATTTTAAAATATATTATTATAAACATTTTCTATTTAATCTTAAATTATTTAATGAAATTTTTTTAAAATTTTAATATAAATAAATAATTTTAATTTAAAATTATTTTTTTAAATAATTTATATTTATTAATATACTTTTATATAAATATATAAATAAATTATTTTATTGTATAATTTTTTTTTATAAAAATAAAATAAACATATTTTGTAAATTTATCAATTATTATTTAAATATTATTATATATTAAATTATTTGTTAAATCTTTAAATAAAAATAAATTAATAATGAAATCTTATGTTATAATGTTTTATATTTTATTTAATATTTTAATTAATTATAAAAAATTATAAAATTTATATTTTGTAATTTTAAATTAATTACATATGTTGTAATTTTTTAATATCTTTTTTACTATTTGTTTAAGTTTTGGGAAATTAAAATCTTATTATATTTATTAAAAAATTTTATATTTTCTTTAATATTTTAATAAAATATTTTTATAAATAATTTTAATAAATTTTTTTTATAAAATTTAAAAAATATATTATTTTTTTAAATATATTTTAATCCTACCTTTTTTTAAAAATTATTATTTTTCTATTTTAATAATTTCTTTTTTAAATTTCCGGGCCTAATCTTTATTAATTATAATTTAAGTTATTTAAAAAACTTTATTTTTTTTTTTTTTATTATTTAAACGTTTATTTATAAAATATTAACTTATACATTTTCTTTTTTTTTAACATAAAAAATACAAAAATTATATACGTTTAATTTTATTTTTTATTTTTATTATTAATTAAATAATTTTTAGATAATTATAAATATTTTTAAATTTTTATAGTTTAAAAATATATTAATTTCTTTATTTAATTTTATTATATAAAGTTTTTAATATTTAAATACTTTAATTATTATTAATAATTTTTTGTTATATATAAAATACTTTAATTTAAATCCTTAGAAAAATTAAAAGTAATATGTTATTAAATATTATTTACTATCATTTTCTAATTATTTTAAAGTCTTAATTAAAATGTTATTTTTTTCGAATTGTTTTAAAGTTGTTTTTATAATATAATTAAATATATCAACGTATATTTTTTTTCTTTTTTTTAAATTTAGTAATTAATAAATTAAAGCTTTAATTAACGCTTTTTTTAATTTTTTAAAAAATTTATTTACTTTATTTATTTATTTAAAAGGTTAATTTTTTTTTTTAATGGTGTTTATTATAAAGTATGTAATTTTCCCGAAGTTTTTAATAAGGTTTTAAGTAAAATTTACGAAATTATGAAATAATTAAACTTTTTTAATTAAAATAAAAATTTTTTATTATTATATTTAAGTTAGTTTTTTTTTTTAAATATAAATTTTTCTTAAAGTTATGGTAAATTTTAAATATTTGATTTTTTAAGTTTTTTATTAATATTTTTTTAGTTTTATTATAATTTTATATTTTTATAATATTTTTAATATTTTATGTTTATATTTAATATATTTTTTATAAATTTGAAAATAAATTAAAATATTGTTAATATAAATAAATATAAAATTATTAATATATTTTTATAAAATTACTATTATTATATATTAAAAAGATGTAAAAACGTTGGTTAATTTTTAAAATATTATTAAATATTTATAATAATTATAAAAAATTTTAAACACAATTTTCCATTTTTTTCTTTTAATTATATAAATACCATAATATCTATTTATTATATTAAATATTATAAACCATTAAACGTCATTAACATATTTTTTTATAATTTTAAATAAAATAAAAAAATATTTATTTTTAATAATAATATCATTAAAAAAACAATAATCATTAATTATTCTAAATATTAATTTTTTATCTTCATTTTTTTTTTAAATACTATTAATTTTTAACTTTAATATTATTATTATTAAATATTTAATTAATGATTTTAATTTTTTAATAAATCTTTAAATTAAATTTTTATTTAACCATTTTTATAAAATTTAATATTATTTTTTTTTTAATTAATAAATTAATTTTAAATATAATAAATGTCTTTTTTTTAACAAAATTTTATAATTATAAATTATATATTTAAAAAGTTTATTATTTATAAATTCTTTTTTTTTAAAAAACTATAAAAAATTCTTTTTTAAATTTTTCCAAAACTTTTTTTAACTTATTTTCTTTAACTTCTTTTTTAATTAAATATATTTAAATTAAAATTTTTTTAAAATCATATATATTAATTTTCTTTTAATTTATAAAAACTTTTTTTATTTTAAATTTATCTTAAATAATTTCTTATATTTTTTAATTAATTATTAAATTACTAATAATAAATTAAAGTAAATTTAAAATAATTTTTTCATTTACGTTTATAATATTAAAAAAGATTAAATTTAATTGATTATTAATGTAAACTTTAAGTTTTATAATTTTTTATTATATTTATCCGTTGTTATAATTTAATATTTATTTATTTACTATTTTTATAAAATATAATTTATCTTTTATTTTATATAATATATCGTATTAATTTACCTATCATAATAATATATAATTATTTTAAGCTTTTAAATTTATTAAAATTTTAATTTTTTAGTTTTTTTATTTAAATTACGTATAAAAATTTCATTTATTTATTTTTATAATTTAAATAAAGTTAAGATTTTTTTATTAATAAAAATAATTAATTATAATAATTAAAACTTTATTTAATTATTTTTATTATTTAATTAACGTTTTTAATTTTTTTTAAGTTATTATAAGATTTTTTTAAGTTTTTTTTATTAATTAAATTAAATTTCTAATTTTTTATATATAATATATTTTATATTAGTTTTTTAGGTAATTATGTTAATTTCTTAAGTTTTAAATATATTTACGAAATTTTTTTAAATATTTAAATAATATAATATAAGAAAAGAATAATTTAATTTTAACTTTTTTAATTTTTTTTTATAAATATATTACCAACACTTTAATAGGAAAGAATTGATATTTTAATTTTTTAATTATATAAATTAAATATAAATATTAATAATAAAATATTTAAAATATTAAATAATAATTTTTATAATATTAATATCAAATATCTTTATTTAATAGAAATATATTAGTAAATACTTATATAAAAAATTTAATAGTTTTTTTTAACATTATTATTATTTTTTTTTTATTTAATTTTTTTTTAATTTAAGTTTTATAATTTATTTTTTTTATATTTATTTTTTATTAAAATAATTCCTTTAATATAATTTTTCGGGTTAATACTTTTTAATAAATTATTATTTAAATTATAAATGGTTTAATTAACGTGTTATTTTTGTTTTAATGTTTAACTTATAATTTAAAATATTTTTTTCCTTTAAAATTAAAATATTAAAAATTTTATAATTTTTTAACTTTTATTTAATATTATTATTGTTTTATTTTATTTATTGGAATTTTAATTTATTTGTTTATAAGTATAATAAAAGGTAAGTAATAATTTTTTTTATAAGAATATTTTTTTTAAATTATTTTATAAACTTTTTATATTTTTTTATAAATTATATTTATTATTTTTCGCTTTTTAATTTAAAAAGTTTTATATAATTTTTTATTATAACTTTCTTATTTTATTAATTAAATTTTTAAAGTTTTATTATTAATTATAAAGTTAAATTAATTAAATAATTTTATTAATTTAATAACTTTTTTTAATAAAATTTTATATTTTTTTTTCTTTAAATTTATCATATAAAACCTTTAAATTAAGGTTAAAAAAATGAACATTTCCATGGTTAAATGGTAATCCTTTAAGTTTAAATTATATAAAAAATAATATAAATTATATAAACCATTATTATAACATTAATAATTATTTTTAACAATTTTTTAACTTATTTAAATATTTATATAATATTAATAAACGTAAAGGTTTTAAGGTTAATATTAATTTTAATAATAATAATACTTTTATTTATTGTTTTATTTTTATTTTATTAATTTTTAAAAATATTAAAATATATTATTTTTTTTTAATTTATAAATTGGGTAAAAATCGTTATAATATGTGTTTTAATGCAAATCTTTATATAAGATTTTATTATATCTTTATTATATTATTCCAACTTTAATTTTTTTTTACTTTATATTTTTTCGGGTTAATTCGAAAATTTTTTTTATTTTTAAATTTCGATATTAACTTTTATAATATCCTTTTTTCCCGTAATTAAAATACTTTATTTAAAAAATATCTTTTTTTTTATTCTTAATTTAATTAATATTTATAAGTTTTAAATAAATTTTATATAAAATGTTAAAAAATTAATTATTTTTTTTTTTTTTTTTCTTAAATAAATATTTTATTATCTTTTATTTTTTTTTCTTTTTAATTATTTATATTAATATTATTAATTATTGATTTTAATAGCTAATTTGCAATATTCGTTAAAAAAATTAAATTTATTTTTTAAATAAATTTTATTTTAAACTTTTTTTTTAAATTTTTAATAATAAATTCCAAATACTTTTTTTTAATTTATTATAATTTAAGAAAAAAATTGTTTAAATTTTATTATATATTATAAAATGGATTTTATTTATTATAAATTAAAAAAATATTATTTAATTATTTATTTTCAATTTAAATTTTTAAACATTTTCCTAAATTAATTTTTAAATTTATTAAACAAGGTAAATATTTTTTTAATTTCCAAACTTTATTCTTTTTTTTCTTTTTTAAATTATTTTTAAAATAAAAGCTTAAATTATTTCAATATATTTTTAATAAATTATTTTTTAATAATAATAATTTAATTTTTTAAAATTATTAAAAAATTATAATAAAATTTAAAATACATTATATTTTATATTAAAAACTTTTTAAAATCAATTATTTTATTATAAATCTTTAAAAACGTTAGTTTATATTTTTTTATTATTAAAATAAATATAAATAAACTTTTTAATTTTTTAAATCGAATTTATAATTTTTAAATAATATTTTATAAATCGTTAATTATTATTATTAAATTAAAAATTAAATAAAAATTTAAACTAAGGTTAAAAATCATATTATTGTTATTAATAATAAATATAATTAATTTATTAATTAAAAAATTTATTTTTTTTTAAAAAAAATTTTATTATTTTTTTTTTTAAAAATTCTAATAAATTTAATTATTTATCTTTTTCCAAATCGTTTTTACTTTTAAAAAAAAGAAGATTTTTAAAGCAATTATTTATGTTAAAATATTTTTTATATTTAAATTAAATTTTTAAACGTTAATTAAAAAATAATTAAAATATTACGGGGTTAAAATTTTAATTTAAAAATAATAATAATAATATAATAATTTAAATAATTATTAAATTAAAGGTTTTTTAAAATAACTTAAATTAACTATTGATAATTTTATCTTAAAATTTATAAAGTTATTTATATATTAGAATCGTTAATATGCGCCTTATAGCCCTCCAAAAGGTAAGGGGGCCTCGCCTTATAGCCTTGTAGAGGGCGAAAAGGCCTCGCCCTATAGCCCTGTAAAGGGCGAGAAGGCCTCGCCTTGTGGCCCTCTACAAGGCGGGAGGGCGTAAAAGAGTATCACGTGCCGAGGCACGTAACTCGTTAGATCATACTCCTTACTTGGCCCGTGCGTCCTGCGCCTGGCCTCCTAACTGGGCCAGTTACCCCACAATTCGTAACACTACCTTTAAAATCTGAGCTGTTCACGGCCTAAGTACCTATAAACTTGTTGTTACCCTTCATATATCCTTTTATTATATTCCCTATTTTGCAATGATCATTTCATTTCTCGTCCCCTTCGTTGCTTTTCTTCATTCTTTAGGCGTTGATTTTACCGTTTCCTTTGCATGGTATTGTAAGCTAAATCCACCTCGAGACTCGAGGGTGAGGCATTCATATAGAAGGCTAGGTATCGCCTCCACATTGGAAAGGAAGATAAACAAACAGACAGAACAGAGACATCGATTGACTTGCGCATAAGGACGACCAATCATATATAGTTGCCAAAGGTCTAAGTATATGTTGCAGTGTGCCAATTAAGATTGAAGTTTTATTCCATTTCCTTCTTCAAGTCCGTCCCAACTCACGGTCCCTGTAAGACTCTTCATATTGTATGAACTTGATTGATTGATTGAGAAGAGCAAAGCATCTCTCTATAGATAGCTATAGTAAGAACTAAGGTTTGCTAAGCTTATATAATTCCTCATAATCCCTCCAGGCGTTTGTCAACCATCTGTCAGTTCTTTGGTGGTTTTGAGTTGAGTCCTGGTGCATATTTGCTGTCGATATTCCAGGCGTTATGGCGGTTTAGGTACGCAATCTAGAATTGCAGCCCATAAAGCTCATTGACGAACGACGTTTTGGAATTAGTGCAAAAGTTCCTAATGGTGACGGTGTCACTGCTGCGTGCCCCGACGCATGGCCCTAGCCCACGCACCAGGGCGAGAATCGTTTGAATGAATAATCCAAATATGAAGCTCGTATATGTGTTGAACTTGATTGGATTAAGAGAATGGAAAGTAAAGCTTCTCATTTGGAGTATACCTGTGATTAAAACTCCCAGCGGTTCAAGAGATACTATTTGTATGTATTGCCGAAATTGTTAATGCAGTGGTGTTGATGCAAATATCATAAAGGTCTTGAATGATTAAGGCCCAGATGGAATCATCACGTATGCCGCAAGATTCCGGAATAGAATAGGGGCGCCGGATATGGATGTTTGGGTGGTGAGAGGATAAGTTGTTGTAATTATAGTTACAGCTAGGATTGCTGTCAAATCTGTCGTGCTTATTCGAATCATCTGTTAAGGATAAAGTGTCCCTTTACCACGAATATCTTAATTGTCTAATATAAAAGAGAATATACCGAGGTCCTTAATCATGCATGCTAGGTTATTATTAGTTAATGTTCAATTATTAGAGTTATAGAAACAAATAACTAATGTGCTTAAATAGGTTGGAAAGATGAGTACTTACAGAAAACCCCGGGATGTCTTAATGCTGAGCGCCATTTCGACTATATCGGATGCATGCTAGATTATAGATGGCACATAGTTGAAGCGTGCTCAATAGGTATCTTAGTTGAGATTTGGAAATTAAGCGCCCTTGTAATGAGCTGGAACCCATAGTAAAGAAGCACGGGTGTGGTTTTGTTGCGATAGTTGCGTCTTTTCACTGCTTCTGCTGCTTTCGTTGCGCTAGTGGTGTAAAGCCGAAGTTGGCACTGCTGACTCGAATTAAGCCGCCGAAGACGTAAACGTTGACATGTTGAATTTCGATCATGTAAGTTTAAAGTAAAAAAATATATAAAAACTAGGCCGACAGAAAGGCGTCAAAAGAGGACACTTTCTAATCTCTAACGGATGATGATAGAAGGCGTTGTCGCTTCAGACCCAAAAGTCGGAGCAATACACCTTGAATTTTGGTTGTTTCTGATTGATTATGAATTGAATCCAATATTTTATGTGTAAAGATAAGATATGGCTGTTCAGGCTTTAAAAACAAGGGGGGGAAAGTAGATTCGATTGTTGATGTCGGGGCGTAATAATATAATAGCGAAGACTATAGAAATAATTATTTTGTGCACTATTGAGTTTGAGAAAAATTAGGTAATGTGGTAGAATAACAATTGAAAGGAAGGCATTGTATGATGAGGTTGGAAGAAAGATCCGACGAATCTTCAGAATTAGGTACAAACTCTGCTGTTGGGGGGTCAACGCGAACCCTAAGATTGACTCATTTTTAGGATTTAGGTTTTTTCGTTCTTTCTCTCGAAGTTTGTTTTTTCACTTTGGTAAGTTCCCGTCTTATCAAATATTCTAAGGCAGGCGTGCCCTTCCCATAGGTATGTGTCCAACGAAAGGGAAGGAAGCTGCTTGATATTGGATATCTCGCAGTTGCCTCAATAGAAGTCATTGCTACACTCGCTTGAAAGGGCAATAACTATTGCCCTCCCTTCTCCCAGCCTACTAGGTACGCAAAGGTTAAATAGATATTCGTAATTCTATCCCGACGTGCTTGCAGGCTTAGTCTTCGAGGCTATTAGCAACTCCTTACGAATATTAAACCTAGGTATATTAACAAGAGAGGTTTACTATAAAATGTTCACTTTCGCATGTGTGTTCCTTATTCTAGTATCGACTTCCAGCAAATGGCAGAGAAAAGAGCGAGTCGCCTTACAGATAATAATCCAAATTACCTAACACTTAACCTCAATCAATATAAACACTACAGTATATACGTATAAACAACATATCCTAGAGGAATAAATCATGTAAAGACAATATTCAAATAGTTGACTCGAGAAACTTATGCTAATGAATGCCCATCTTATGCTAAGATACAATACGCCAACCGAAGCCGTTCGAGTTTTAATCGAACGTGATCCCAACCGTACGCCTTGCATGCCTGTTGATGTTAACCCTTTCCTGACCCAAGTTTGCCATGCATTTTTGCACCCGCAATGAATCCCCCTGATATTTTTACAACTATCTGACCAACCGGCACTGACCCCCTAACGAAACTTCGACCTGCTAGCATTGCATAGCTCGGGGAGCGTGCATCGCTATGCTGCTATCCGATTCGACTAGCTGTCTGCCGCAACGACTCTATGAAGTGACCTTCAGCGCAGGTCCTAGTGCCATTGCTGAGGACTCCTCCGGCGTTTCTTTTTGCAGGTTTTCTTTACTGAGTTTAGCAGCCGACAAGGTTCGGTTGAGTTGAGACGTGCTGGTAATAGTAGCAAGCGCAGAGCTTGCTGACTGGGTAGGCGTCCGAACCCTTTTAGTTTTCGTTGGCGCATTCTCTTTTACATCCTTCTCGTTTTCCTGCGAACTTGATATGGGTCGTAGTGTTGGTCGTCGGGCAGCTCTCCTGCCTCGTCCAAAAGAATCTGAGCTTCTCAAGAAATATTCTTCCTCATCCGAAGAGTCAAAATCGGCAGTGGGTACTGGGTGTGCTAGACGGCTTTGTCGCCTTGTGGTCGCATCAGAAGCATCCGAGGACTCCAACGATAAGCTTCTACTTCTTGTGCTTCGGTGACTGCGGTGACTGTGGTGCCTTCGGCTCGAGGTGTTTTTCCTCGTAACGGTCTTTTGGAGCGTGGAAGTAGATTCGAAATCCGCCAACAACTCACCGCTCCTAAGTTTAGCTTCCATCGTCCTTTCGTGAACCAGCCGGCTCAAACTAGGTGCGTCGCTCGTCGCCGTCTTGCGACTGATGTGGCTAGCCATGCTTCCACTCCTGCTAACTGGGACCTTGCCTTCCATAACCTTCGCAGGCGGTGGCGGCTGCAACATCCACATGTTGGCACTTTTATGCGTGGGCTTCTGTCGCACGATCGGGGGATGATACTCGTTGACGGGAGGATTCCTCGGCGCAAAATAAAAGTTATGTCTGTCTTCTTCAGTAACCGTCTTCGGCTCCATCCCTAATCTCGTTTCTAGAAGTCGACCCGCTGATGACCCCGCCTGCTTAATCGCGTCCATCAGCTTATGACCTGTGCGGGACAGCTCATGACCCCATAACTCTTCATCTTCCCTCTGGTAACGTTTCCGGTTCCAATCGTCCGATAGAGTTGTTGAGAAGCTGAGCTTGCCGTCTTCTGCCACGGCAGTGTGGCTACTCACTGGACTCGTACTGTCGACCTGGGTAGTACTTTCGGCAACGCTTGTGGTCTCCTTGCCAGAACTATTCAAGCGATTCTCACTGCTGATTTTATTATTACCACCGGTATACTTCTTTGACTGTATCCTCGGCCCCATCATTATTTCCTCCGACCAGTACGGATTTGTATTGAAGGGGTCCGGGTGCCGGTATGACCCAGGGTTCTCAGCCTGGATACGCGCTTTCACCACACGCTCTTTCTTGGCCAGCGCCTTGGACTGCTGGTGATGTCTTGCCTGAAGACATGGCGCACAGGATACGACGTAGAATATGGCAGACTGCACAGCGACGCCAAACGACATGATAGATACGGGATGCTTTCTCGATAGTACTGGAACGCGAAGGCGTCCGTTGAGGTTTATATCGAAGACAGGAAAACGGCCGTTAGCAGCGGCATTGGCGAGAGTGATTTAAGGTACTTCGTCGGGGGTGGTTTAAAGTGGTATCGAGGAGTTTAAGTTTAATAAGTGGGAGAAGGTTCGCAGAGAAAGCGACGTCACGCAAATCTGAGTTTGACCAAGAAGACAAGACGAATTTAAGACTTGGGGTCGTCGAGCCTAAACTAAATAAAACATAAACTCGTCTCTGTGATATGCTGAGTTTAGGAAAGTTGGTCGGTACGAAGAATAAACATATACGTGGTCGTCGACTTTCCAAATGTGGTACTCGTAAATTAAATGCACAAGGGAAAAGGGGGCAAGCTGCTTGTTAGAGGGTTCGGTAAGATGTGAAAATCGCTCAATTGGAACATGAAGCTTCAAAAGTTATAGGTTAGACAAGTTGATACTCGAGTGACCCAAGTAGAAACGAATGTGGAAAACTAGTCTAGTGAAGTAACAGAGCAAACAAGTGATCTGTTGGTAGTAGAAGTTGTGGTGTTGTAAAGGCGAAAAAATGTCCAACAATGTATATGAATAATAAACAATCTCGGTCGGCAGATAAAAGATCTTGAATTTTTTACAACAGTTGTAATAGAGAAACAAGACTTGAAGCCGCCGCCGGCAACGAACGGGAATAAACTAACGAAAGGGAAGTAAATGAGTGGAGGGAATTTGGGAAGGTGAATTCAGGATTCGATGTAAACTGCGTAAACTGCGTAAACTGCAGTTGGCGATGGGTAAAGGTGTGGACGATCCCACGCTTCTCTGCATTTACCTGCATCCTATGTACCCGTGTAGAATGCACAGCAGATGGAAATCGACCAATGATAAATAATAATAAAATGGGGGACTTGCCTAATTGCGCTCATCATGTTTCAACGCCACAGGTTAGCTCTGTTCTAAGTCACAAGGTACTTAACTTTGGCTGCTAGGGAAAGGGACGGTGGTGTACCGCTAAATTTCAACCCTGCCAACCCTGCTGCCCATGCTGCCCATGCTGAACCACAGAAGGTGGGGTCTTATTGTCTAATAGTCTCCGCATCGTCCGCTAATCCATGCATCCCACGATCCACAGGCGTGGCATGTTCATTTGCGCATACGCCGTGCATTCGTCGCTGCTGTTCGTTATTAGCGGCTGGCCTCATATGCTTAGAGCCCCCTCAGATCCAGGCGTTCAGCCCCTCCTTTTTAATCTTCGAATTAGAATTGGTATAATCTCTCGCTTAATACAACAATACAACATGCCTGCACAATCTCACGTTTTACCCTTGGTCCTTGGCTTATTCGGCTTGTCCTGTACTCGCGACCCGGGTCTCTGCATAAAACCTCCCCGCACAAGCACAAGCATCTCCAGGAACGATGCAACTCCCGCATCTGATAATAAATCGAAATGCATAATGACCCGCCATCAAACAAGTCTAAGATGCATCTATTCTCTGCTTCGTGTCTCCTCCTTACATAATAACTGGGCGGTCTGACGCGGGAGATGTGGAGGGAGTATAAAAAAGTACATAACGTACATGTATTCACCTATCCTTAACTTACACGTAACACGCGTGCAATTAAATATGGCTGCCTATCTGGTTGAATTAACGTCGGCTCAGTCATCATGACGATCGATGATGACCACACGTCAGAATCCAAGTGACCCAAGATTTTCATGACAGCCACAATTGTGAAATACTAAATATCCAAATATGTGTTGATGCATCTTCCCGTGGGACGCCGAGACATACTTACATACAAACTCATATATCAAACATATTTCCCCAATGCCACGTAGCAAGAAGATAGTATAGTCGGATCATATGACTAAACAGAATAATTCGGGTATATCGTATTAAACACTGTCTTCCTACAGTAGCAGAGTATAGGAGCATTGGGTGGGTGTCTAATAACCAGGTCTTATTGGCTCCGGTTTTACTATTTCCAATATCTTGAGAGGAATCTTCTCGCAACATGGACCTCAACCCTCATTTTTTAGATAACTGTTGGCATTCTGGTATGAGTAACACCCTTTCTATAGTTGAAGCAGTTCCGATGACAGATGATTATTCGTTAAGAGACTACGGATCTATATCTACTAGCGAGCATGACGCCGAATTAAAAATACCGCATCCTTCCACCCCTTTGACTAAATAGAATACTGTAGAGTCCACGCAGTTCAGTCAGTATATAGCTCATACAGCATTCAGACGGCTACGTGTACTAATGGTATAACGAGCTTAAAGCCTAGGGTAAGTGTATGACGAGTATCAAAGTATTTGTCCTGCAATATGAAGTAGTAAACTAGTATCTAGAGTAGATGCCATTGATACTATACGTACCTATTTTGAGAGCAACGTTGTGGGGATATCTAGGATATATCCAGTATCTTAGATAGCTCTACATGCCCAATAGACGTAAACGTCCTCTCGCCATTATATTAATAAGTGTCAGGAGAGGGATAAACCTGGCCCTTACTTTGGGATGTCTCTTGGCAGAATGTTATACCCAAGATGTTGCCATTATGGACTATTCATCTTCGAAAGCGCAAGAACAATATGAACACAAGACTTGTCTATTAATAACTCAAAGCCCCAATACTACCTAGTCAAATAAAAGTACCAACACAAGCCTAGCGAGTTGTATAAATTCAGAGCCCCTTTTGGTTACAATAAGTGAAAGTAAGAGGCCAGAATGGTTTGCAGGCTTTCTCTTTCAGATGGCAGCTTGACCATATCATAAAATCTTTTGTTTTAAAGACATGTACAGGGCCCGTGCCGGCGTCTATTAGCCTGATCAATCTAACCTAGTCAAGTTACCTTGATAGAGAAGCAGACATCTAACATAACCAGTGACTATATCTGAGGTGGACAATTTAGATGTCTATCTATCTCAAGCACTTTATTTTTGCCCTAGACTTAAGTTTTTAGGTAATTTTCCCTTTGGAGAACATATTACTGACCGGCTTTAACTTCATTCATCATCCACGAAAGCTACCTAACCATTGACGAGGGACATATAACCCGTCATGGCAAGGCCCTCGACAAGTAGTTGACAAGTGGTTGGTGTTACTTTGTGGTTTAGTACTTTGATTTGGTCTATGATATACACTTCAAGTTACAAGTCACCCTCATCGATAGAACCTTCAGGGGAAAGTTAACTACAGGACTCGGTTTCCGCATTAGTAAGACAGAGTAAGCATAAAGAAAAAGAAAATACGCGCATTCATTGAGCTACTTGGATCTATAGCCACTACAACTAAGAAATAACCACGCCTAGTATTTTGTCCTCCTGTACCTAGTGGACCTGAAAACATCGGTACAGTCTCCAGCTTACCAATCGTCGTCGTCGTCGTCGTCGTCAGGTAGCGGGTGGTGCTGTACGTCTGCGTAATGATCAGCTGCAAATTGCAGTAAAGAAATCGTAAGTCACTAATACAAAGCAATGACGGCCAATTCTGCGTTTTCTCAGGGAAACGGCAAGAGGAACGTCCATCGTGCAATCCAAGTCCAAGCCCGATTTTTATGAGCAATGCTCGATGTACACGCATGTAGCGGGATTCAATACGATTCGATGTGTTGAGGAGAATACTGTACAACAAGAATGTTGACCCTCGGCGAGGAAGAAGGGTTTGTGATGGTGGTCGAGTTCTATGCAATATTCACAGCAGACAAAAATGTATAGAGAAGCGAATGACGCCCCCGAGACGCCCATGACATGATGTTCCTAATGCATCATACGTCCCATTCCTTCTCTTCTTCCTCATTATCGTCTGTCTCTTCAGGAGTTAGGGCAGCAAAAGAAGAGCTGCTGCTGGTCAGGATTGGCTTTTTAGTGCCATTGACCTGAGCCGGGGCTTTGACAGTAGGGGTGCTTGTGGCACTACCACCGTTGGTGGCCGAAGCGGAGGGAGCCGACGCATCAGCAGAGGCATCCTTCTTCTTTCCCTTCTTTTTGGTCTTAACCTCACTCCACGAATCTTCTTGGCGGAGTAGTTCCATCTGTTCTTCCTCTGAAGGCATGCCGGACAACCAGGGGTCGGACTTCTCCTTTGTAGTTCCGGTGGCACTCACGGTGTTCGGCTTTGTGGGTTCGGCCTTGGCTTGTTGCTCGAAAGTGTCAAGGGGTTGGACCGTGCTGTTGTTGCTGGCGGGCTTTTCATTCCAGGCGTTTTGGGCATTAGCTGTGAAGCTCGAGCCGTCCTTGGCGGGTCTTCCCTCAGCAATACGAGCAGTTCGTCTCTGCTGCTCAAGCTTAACCTTGCGCTCCTTTTCTTCTTCTTCACGGGCAGCCTTAGCGGCTTCGGCCTTCTTTCGGTTCTGGCGTTGCTTCTTGGTCTCGACAACTTCGGGTGCCTTCTGCTTTCGCTCCTTGGGCTTTACGGAATCGACATCGGTAAGACGGAGGACGGAAGGACCAGAGGCAACAGGCTCAAGCATATCGGACACGTCGCGGCTGTCAGCAGCTCTAACAACAGGGGAGGCTTGGGATGATAGGTCATCATCGGCATCACCTGCATGGGAGGAAGGGACAGATGCCTTTCCAGCCGATGCATCCGGAATCTCTTGAGCTTTGGACTGCTTGACAGACTTTTGCTTCTTATCGTCAGATTTCTTGGTGCTGAACTTGGTTCCAGTGTGAGCATTAGACAATTGACGAGCAAATTCCCGATCGGCCTTCTTGCCAGCAGCTTCGTCTTCCTCTGGGTTGAAATCTACCTTAGGTGTAGTAGTCTCGTTCGATGTGGTCGTGGGGGCTTTCGGCTTGGGCTTGGGTTTCGCAACCTTCTCGGCCTTCTTCTTGGTATCGCTAACTAGATCGGTATCATTCTGTCTTCCCGATTGTTTGGTGAACGAGCCACGACGATCGGTCCTTTGAGTCTTCTTTTGCTGGTTCCGATACCAGATAACTCCGCTGATCGCCAAAATGATAGCCCATCCACCAATAGTGGTAAGGGTCGAGTGGCTACTGGAAATATCCATCGTGAACCAAAATTATAGCGGGCGGTCCTATGTGAGATTCGCCGACCAAGTTGAAGTAACAGTGGAGGTAAAATGGGATTGATGGCAGCACCAAGTGCCTCGATGCGAAGGTGTCTCAACGATGCTCAATTGTACGTGGACGTGCTTCGCAAGACACCAATTGTATTGTTTGTATGTAGATCCCCAGGGGGCTAAACCAGTGACGGAAGGTAGTGCGCCGATTATGTCGAGAGGTGCACTACTGTATTATTTATAATACCAATCAAAAAAGAGTGTGGAAGTAATGCAGCTGAGGACGGACGAATATTGAACGATGCAAGCTCAGCTGAATCAAAAACAGACGATTCAGAGTCGAACCTTGGACAACAAGGTATTTCTTTTGTCAATGCAAGAAATCTTGTTGTGAAATATGAGACGGTTAAAACAGGACACAAAGTGAGAGTGATTTGTACAGAGAGACCTGAGAGGTAGTCCGTTCAGGTTTCATCAATGGGATGGGATGGACTGATGGTTTGATGGTGTAGGGAATTTTGGATTTGGGGATAAGCTGTCATTAACAACTTTTGACCAATCGGCATAAAGTACCAATAAAGGTACCGATCTGTACGTACATAAAAATGTAAGTGTACGCTGCGCAAAGTAAGTAAAGTATGGAAGTCTAGAAGGAGAAGGTTATCCCAGACAGCCCAGGCAGCCCAGGCCGCCTAAAGGGGGTGAATGGCTCAGTGTTGAACAGCTGTCCAATACCAAGTACCTAACTCCCTAATACTGAGGATAGGGATAGTGGGTCCCCCGCATAGTGTACCTCACTATGTACAACTGATCTTTTGCGCCCGTATTGTGTATCGCCTTTGTCCCATTACTGTATTAGCGTCTCATCAAATTCAGTTGTAGAGATGCAACGCCCCTTAAAATTGACTAATTGGAAATCCTATTCGCTTAGCCTCGAAGTTGACGAAAGGTCTTACAACTTAGCGCAATTATATTCTCGTAATTGAGCGATCGATACATCCAATGTTCCATACGGGTAAAAAGATGAAAATGTGATAAAGTTTAATTGATCAAAAAACTCCCGTTGTGCAGCTGCCAGAGTCTTTGATTTGAGTATTTGCTTGGTAGCCACAAGCTTTCATACCCTCCCTATTATGAAAAATGTGCGCAACCCGCATATTTTATGCAGGTCTAGATCTCTTACCAAGATTTATTACCATCAGATCTCTGTTTTATTTAGGGTTTTAGTAATTTTGATATCTGAATTCAGATATGTAGCCTTCTCGCGAGGCTGATATACCCCCGTAATCAAAGCTATTTCCATAGGTACGCACTAAATTTTAAATATACTTGGCTATTTGCTTGGATCTTTGGGTAGTCCTTTGCTTGAGGTTTTGGGAATTCGCGTAGGTACGCATGCTGTCGGTATATTGGAACGAGAAGTTAAGCTTTTAGAATGCTAACTAGGTAGTGTGTTGAAAAGGCTCAGGTATGCAGCAACTTAGGGAAATAATAGCTGGATAACGTGTAGTTTGTCACGAATATTTGCTATATCAAAGCATTAGATAACTAAAGTAATCAGTTCTTAGTAAACATGGAAGTAAATCTCGAAAAAAAAAAATATAAGATATAAGATATACAGGATATACTACAATATTTCTCTTATAGCGTACTCTAAACTCAAATTAGGAAGAGTCAAAATATTAAGTATGTTGAATTAAAATTATCGGCCGCAGTTCGCTAACCTAATACTAATACACTATAAACAACTTTGGATGAGCAACTTCACACGATGTAGGAGTGTGCGGAGGCTGACGGGGTGAATACATGATCTCCGCTTTCCGTAGACGGAGACTAGCGGGATCGACTCCCCCGCAGGTGACCGACGGCAGGAACCTTGGGGGGTCACGTCACACAGCAGAATTTAGGTATTTAGAAGAGGTAGATTAGGTACCAAACTTCCCACTGATAACCGCATCTTATCGATAATATAAGACGTGACTTTTGTTTCTCAAGTCACACTCATAACTTGTAGATATTTTAATATTTGTATTCCCTCGGAGTGCTACTCTAGAGTTGTTGAGATCTATATTTTAAAACTCCCCGAGTCTTCGCTATAGTAGTCATGGCGCCGAGAAAGATCATCATAGACACCGATCCAGGCAAGTAATTAGCAAAGAGGAGAAGCGAACTTATATCTTAACTGCCGTTCTGTAGGTGCCGACGATGTCATAGCCATGCTCCTCGCTCTAGCTTCTTCGCCTGAGGAGCTAGAAGTACTGATGATTTCGGTAACTTATGGCAATGTGACTTTGGATAGCTGCTTGCGAAATGTAGTCGGCATGTTCCACGTTCTCGACCAAGAGATGGAGTGGCGCAAGTCTAAAGGGAAACCACTAGGCTATGAGGTTCTGCGGACTCACAAGCCAATTGTTGCCGTCGGCCCAGAACACGCTTTAGAAGACGAGATTCTAATGGCAGATAATTTTCGTAGGTTGAGAGAACTGGATATGTGCGGAGTTGCGCCAGACGAAAATGCTGACAAGGCAATTCTTGGTAGATGGAGCCGATGGCTTACATGGTGTTCACGAAGCTGTATGTTGAAAAAAAAAAAAAAAAAAAAAACTAGTATTCATAGGCGCGACATTCGACTAATGTAGTCTAACAGCACCCTCACTTGTCGCCGGCTGATACTTGGAAAGCCCTTTTCAAAGACGGACTTCCAGGAGATACTGAGGATCCCTCATATTTAAAATATTTCACGCCGTCGAAAACGCCTGCACACAAAGAGATCCTGCGGATCCTGAAGGAGGAACCAGCTGATACGGTCTCAATTTGCGTCCTGGGACCATTAACTAATCTAGCTCTAGCTGCTTCGGAAGACCCCGAAACCTTCCTCAAGGTTAAGGAGATAGCTGTTATGGGTGGCGCTGTAGAGGTTGAGGGTAACGTAACACCAGTTGCGGAATTCAACACCTACGCTGATGCCGTTGCTGCCGCTCGAGTATTCGCTTTGACGTCGCCGAATCCGGCTTCCACTATGCCCCCTGTACCTAAGGACAAGACGACTCTACCACCATATCCCGAAAAGCTTTCACGACCACTCAAATTGAGTCTATTCCCGCTTGATATCACTACACCTCATCTCCTGAACTTAGGCTTCTTTCTGGAGAAGATTGAGCCGCAACTCGCTAGTGGTAGTCCGTTAGGAGTATGGGTTAACACTTTCATGACTGGAATATTCCGTCAAATCACCTCCATGATTGGGAACGAGGTGGAGCCAGGCCTATCGCTTCATGACCCTCTCACCGTCTGGTACATGCTCACAGGATCTGACCCAGCGTGGAAGTTGGCCAAGAACGCGCCTGAAGATATCCGTATCGAGACATCAGGACAGTGGACTCACGGAATGCATGTTTCAGACCGCCGCGGCAGAACACGACCTGATGGGGTGACAACTTTTGAAGTCCCTGGAGATGAGGATGGCTGGCTTAGCTTATTGAGGGGCAATAGGATAAACAGATACGTTAGCAGTCCTGGTGAGATGGCATTTGCGCCATTTCTAATGGAGCGTCTGTTCGGATGAATAGCATAGTAAGTAAAGAAGGGAACGGGTTGGTCACCGTATATCTGACGCGGCGAGGACAGTAGAGATGTCAGCAGGACGCAAATGTGGGTATCATTAGACAAGAGCGTACCCTATGAATAAAGCTTCCAGATTCCTCTCATATAAATGCAATTGTTATTTTCTCCCCAAACGCCAGTAGTTGAAATGTCAAGGTATCAAGAGTATGTGTTTCAGGGCATTTCAGGGCATGCTCCGCTGCCGCTGCCGTCGCCGCCCCCTCCTCCTTCTATATGTGTTTAATTCCACCGATTGCCGAACCCTTTACCTGCTGCCAGTTGATGCTATCGTCAAGGGGTTCGTCCACTAGGCCCACTACGCAAACATTGTCTCCACGAACAAGGTAAAGACCCAAGGGGACCTCGGTAGACGGTTCCGTATCGTCGGGTGTTCTGATGACTCGCTCGACAGCTTGTCCAAGGACCTGGATACGTGGGATCAGTCGGCAGGTTCGAATCTAAAAATACAATGCTCCGCCCTTACCAAGTTGGTCATCTGGTCACAGCTCAAGAGATTCCCCACCAGAGTTCGGGAGTCGGCTGTAATTATCAGGACCTTTTCTACACGGCTGTTAGACTCCACGCGCTGTAAGCTTTGCTCGGGGCCTAAGAAACAAACAAAACCAACGGGTATAATCGTATGACTTACTGTTGATATAACTACCAAGGTTGGACATTTTGAAGGTATAACAACTGTTGGTAGGATCGAGGGTAATCTTACTGGCGACAGGACCACGAAGTGAATCGGGTAAGCTAATTAGGTAGGTAGCTAGTTATCTGTGCGCTTTTAGAGATTGCGGGGTGTAGAATAAAAATATTGGCGATCTTGAAAAAGTATGTGACTTAAGACTTGATGCGTCTATCCGTCAGGCAGCTTCAAGAAGGTACTTCGGTTTGGAGCTTTGGACCACTCAGATTAGATAGAAAAAGTTCAAGCCACTGATCTTAGATGCGATAACGAGAATGACAGCTTAAGCTGTTGTGGCTCTGTGGCTTGTGCTTTTCGGGTTCTTGGCATAGGTCCCATGTCGGCCGAGAATAGATACACAAGAAGATAGATCTATACTTAGCTTGGAGGATACCTAGCTGCTATACCCCAAAATGGCGGACTAACTATTTTTCAAAGTCCGAAGCTGCCGACATCCGTATAACTGCCTTCTCAATTAACCCTCTCAAGTAATTGATGAGCTTCCTCATAAAGTAATTTGCTTGTTTTAAAGCCCTTAATTTTCTACCCAAAAATCCCCCCCAATAAATACGGAGGCGAATACTAAGCTCCCAAAGGAATCTCGTTAACAGATTTGAACGACTGTAGCTTAAAAAAGGCTGTGCCTCGCCGCTGTTCTAGAACAAAGAAAGCTTAGAGTTCCTTTTTACATCATAGCTATGGTCAGTTCCGATCCTAATAGCCAATCAATTAGGGGCGTTGGTTTTGAAACATCTTAACCCTAGTTAGGTCCATTTGTTTTAACTTGCGGCCTCCAAAACCTTTTAGACACGATGATTGGCTATCATTACTACCCCTGACTACCCCCTGGCTACCCTTGCACATCACAACCCTTCTCGTACTAGCAAGATATGGGAAGGTTCAAAGCACTTCTTCTCGTCGCCGTAATCACTTACACTATGTATTCAGGGGTCTATGTGGTGGCACCTGCTAGTTTGTCGCTCTTCAGCCTATCCAGCTAACAGACCAGGGGGAATCGGCTACGTACAGTAGGTATCTACGATGGTAAGATGTCTTTCTTTGTCTTATACCCGGACGCCTGAGAGGTATGTATATATGTTACGTTGATCCCGCCCTTGTAGTCCCTCTTTCTCTTTGTTCATCACCCAACTTTAATAAGTCTTGGTTCGTCTGGCAACTTTTCCACTCCTTTCTTTTTTTGCTTTTTTGAATAAACGGGTATTATCCCTTTACTTTCTACACAATCACTTTCATTAAACAAAACCCCAGAGGTTCCATTCTTTCGTTCTATTTTCGTTGCCAAACAACAAAGTCACTATCTTCAGGTCGAGCCATTGAAACCAAGATACGTGGACCAACACGAACAATCCCACCCAGTTCATATAAAACCAAGCCTTCGTTCTTTTTCACCGGTTGAAAAAAGACGTCGATCAATTACCATTTTCGCAATTACAAAAGCACTCCATCAATACCAAACATCATCATGAAGGTTCAGGTCGCTTCCGCCGCCGCCGTTCTCCTGGCTGGTCAGGCTATTGCTGCTCCCACCGCTCACAAGACCCGTGATGTGAAGACCGCTGCAGCCATCGTTGCCGAGGTTGCCCCCGCTACCGTCGACTGTGCTGCCGGCGGTGAGTGTGTCACCTCCGATGTCATCGGCCCTCTACTAGTCTCCGCCATGCAGCAGTACGGCATCTACAACCCGGCTCAGATGGCCGGTATCATTGCTCTTACGGCCTTCGAGTCCGTCGAGTACACTTTCAAGCACAACGTCTCCCCCGGCCGCCCCGGCCAGGGTACCTCGAACATGCAAATGTTCAACTTCAACCTCAAGTACGCGCAGTCCATCCCAGAGCTCGCGGACAAGGTCGCCGGCGTTGACGAGAACGCCCCCGATGACAAGAAGAACGAGATCCTCGCCCTCGTTAACGACAACAAGTACAACTTCGGCAGCGGCCCGTGGTACTTCAGCACCCAGTGCGGCGCTGACGTCCAGGAGGCCCTCAAGGTTGGTGACGATGCCGGTTTCGCAGCTTACATGGGCTGCGTCGGTGTCACCATCGATGCCAAGCGCCAGAGCTACTGGGACGCCGCCAGGAGGGCTTTTGGCCTCATGTAAGCGTGCTGTTAGCCGCTTATTTGATACTATGCATACAGGGACGGTGTATGAGACATTGAAGCTGTCATATCATACGGGCGTTCTGGGTATTGCTTTCTAGCATCATCATAGCATCTAGTGGGGAAAATAGCGAAGTTGCTCTTTTGGGTTCCGATCTTATTCTATTCTCATGTATATCGATAGTTTATAACCTTTTTATCTAAAAATCACGTGGACTGACAATATTCATTGGCCTTTCATAAGTTTCTACCGTGATATGTGTATATGATTCATGTAGTTTTGACAACCCTTGAAATGGACGCCATATGAATCGGGCACTCCTCACCTCACCGAGACCTACGTAACGGTCAGTACAAACCAATCCCTTGGTAAACGTCACATACTGTTTGTAGGATCCTTTACTTAAAAGTCGAAAGTCAATGGGATCGTGCCACTGGATATGCATGCAATACGAAATATCCGACATCCTATTAAGAAGTTCTATTTATAGACAAATTCCCAGGTAGGCTTTTTTACACCATGACGCCACTTAACTTATTCGAGGTAGCTATAGGACTCAACATATAGAGACCAAAGGGGTATTGAATATTAGATATTGCTGCGTCTCATGTTAACGTGTAGCGGGCAAATGCAAGCTCCCTTGTCTACTTGATATCCCAAATTCTATTATCACAACCTCTCAAATGAGACTTCACATCGTGTAACCAACACGCACTTCAATACCATTAATTCGTCATCTTTTCCCACACCTGTATTCTATGCCCATACTCTCTGAAATCTTCAATACGTGCCAGCAACGACGGCGCAACCAGGAAGCCAGAGGATTTTACGACAGAACTACTAGTTATGGACATAATCCCACGACTTCGATTACAGTTGCTGACGAATGTTATAGCAAGGTATAAGACGAAATAAGATTCACTGCCGTAGCAATTCGTTATGCGTATGGGCGGCGTAGAACTTTATATGAATCTACCTTCCTTTCCTGTGCTGCCTGACAACCCCTGAGGGTAGCAAGGATGACCTGGCTTACCCCGTCAGATGAGGACATGTTAGGCAATTCTTCAATCAGTGTAGTACGAGAAGATGGGGGAAATAAGTTAAATATAACTCGGGGTGTTGTTAGTGATTCGGTATTCTAAAACTCGGGCAGGCGTAGGATATGTGACTAGACAGATAGCCCCCAGATTTCGTAGTCTTCGAGTATTATAACTGAAAGCTGCACGAGAAACGCCACAATGTAAATCATTTACCAACAGAGATGATCGACAAGCGGATGTATCCGTGAACGATAGTCCGGTTTATTTAGGGTACATATATGTGCTCGGAGGAGAGTTGTGTAATTGACTTACGTACCATAGACATGGTCGAAAAAAGCTATACGTACATATTACGTCCTCCCTCCATTCTCGATTTTCCCTTTTGTTTTGTAACCCCAGAATAGACAGAAATGCCGCACTAAAGAGTATACCCATATGCAAAGGCCCCTTGACCGGGTATCTGACTTACATACCAACCCATCACAGCCGAGCGCCACTTTCAAATATCCATAAAACCAAGGCCGAGGAAAGCTACGTACTGGGCGTCTCCGGGTTCAAGAACGTAAAAGATCCATCTGATGATTCTTGCTGGGATTGTTGCTCTGGGTTCCCCGCGAAGAATTGGAACGATGTTTGATCTGGACCCCACGTTGCTGTCTGCGCGTAATTCTCAAATGCGTCCTATTAACTTATGGTCAGCTTGATGTCTAGAGTACTAGGAACGTTTGAATTTAGGAGCATACCCAGTCGAAATTGTGGTCAATAGCCATATTGCCTCCTCCACCTAGGGTTGTAAACATCGAGAAGGGCGAAGCCGCATTGTTTATTGTACCGAGATTGTCGGGTTGGAATTCAGGTGTAAGTCCTGTTCTAACTCCAACACCTCCTAGTCCTCCTACACCTTCAACATTAAGGTCTATATTGGGGTAAGTTGTTCCACCAGGCGACTGGATAGTTGACGCTGAGCCCTCCGAGAGCATTCCTAGACTCACGGCTGCGGAATGCTCGGGTAACATTCCAACACCAAAGGTGAATGGGTTCCCGGGTTGTGCCGGTGGTACTCCAGTACTAGCAGGCGTGGGAGGGGGGTTCTTGAGTTTTCCTAGCATGATCTCAAGGATATTTGCAGCCTTATATGCCTCAACAGATTCATGGGACAACGACTTCCAGATCTCCGCGACCGCCTCGAGGGAACTCACCATCTTCTGCCGTTGCTCCGGCGTCCAAAAGTAGATAGCCTGCGAGTCCTTCCGCTTGCCTGATGTAGCAGCGAGATGATCATGATGGAGGTCAAGGATAACCAGCATCGTTGGAAGTAATGTGTCTTTAGCAGTAGCCGATACGTACCATTTCATAGAACGAAGTCGGCCATTTGGTTGACATTCACGGTGTATCATTCTCAGATGCCCGAGAATTTCTAACGAAGCCTCAATTGCGCTACGACGAGAATGAGCGTATCGTGGATTCTGTCGCGCACGTAACATGTGCTTCCTATGCAACATGCACATAATCTTCTGATATAGGATATCCAGGTTGAATCTCGCAATGATCAGTGTTACGGGGTCGTGCGATCCATCGAGGGGCCGAATCTTGAGATGCGGCGGGAATTCTTCCATAATTTCACGCAGCTTCTTGTCGTGTTGCAGGATATCATCATAGCTCACCGGCTTGCCCACTCGTGAGACAGACTGGAGAACATTTCCCAACTCAATACACAATTTCGTTTTACTTATCATATAGGCAATCGGACTCGGCTCCACCATCGGCCTAGACGGAGGAAGGGTTTTGCTGTTTGGTCCGAATTCTTCATCGAAAATATTATGCGGAAGTTTCGTGTCAGTGTCATGCTCATGGATGGTCGCTGGCAAACAAATCTTTGAGAGTTATTAGTGACTATGAATAGGTGGAAATGATCACCGAGGTATATATATGCAACTTACTTGGTATGAGAATATAATATCCGACATGCGTATCAAAGCCCATGTTCGCCGCCGCATTTCCTATGATAATATCATTAGTATCATACTGTTTTACGAGATGGAATCTCAGAATTTGGGAAATATTCTGTCCATACCCCTTGAAATGGCGTAACCGATGGAAACCAGTCGGCGTCCCGATGATAGCCCATTCGAAAAGCTAATTTTGCGATGATACCTGTTATGATCCATAATGAAAAATCGGCATCCCAACGCGAAGAGTATTCCCCAAATAAGTAAAGAATCAGTGTTTCCACCGTGTACTCAACCGGTTTGGTATAATCCGCTGCTACTAAGCATTGTACCGTTCGTAGCCTATATTCCGCTGCAAGCTCTAGAGACCTACCTTTCCATTCTGGAGGCTCGTCTCCAACTTTATGGTAGCTGAGCATCGCAAGACATAGCATGGAATAGAGCAGACCTATCCATGTAATCGTCGATTTAGATGGATCTTGCCAGTGTGCTCGTAGTTGTGCCTGAAAAGTAGGTGCGTGGACTATACTAGCTGCAGTATCTAGAGAGTTGAAATACCTCGATATTAACGTCATTATAGCTGTCCTCGAGGGTAATTCAGCTCTTAGTTCGACTTCGACGGCCGGTGGGGCAGACAGTAGAAAGATGGGAGAGTCTCGAGCAGTTACGGGTTTTGAAGACATAACTCTCTGATAACTGCTTTCAAGTTCTTTCTTGTGAGAAGCAAAGAAATTCTTTACTTCAGCAATATCGAGGAGGAGTAGATGCCAGTGGTCTTGCCCAATATACATCGACTTCCCCTTATCTGCGTCAACTTTAAGCATACCTAAAGATGTGGACAGCCCATCATCTGCGTCGCTATCGGGACCATCGCCGCCGGCGTCATCGTCTCTCATAGCCCCTTCGTCATCATGGTCGGCATTGGGAGAAGAACTATCTGCCGTAGAAGGGGCTGGAGGCGCGGTATTTGAAGAGGTGGAGACTTCGATATTCGCACCGCCATGCATCAAACTCAGAACTAAACCTTCTAAACGGTCAATACGGTTCTGCATATCATCAGGAGTTGCGGAAGCTCCAGCACTACTTTGATTTTTCCTCCGATTCGTTGGAGTAGCATAGGTGCAGGACTGTGTGTCACCGCGTTTAATGCAGTTCTCACAACTCGGAGTTCCCCTGTTGCATTTCAACCTGTTGAGCAGGTCAGCGATGCCGTCTTATATAGGAGAACTGCTAAGTGTTGGATTAGGGAATGAGGCTAACATGTCTAAGGAACAGGATTACTCACTTTCTCGTCCGGCACGGATAGCAGCTGAGCGGCACCCTATTTCGGCGACGCACCACCCTGAAATGCTCCTCGGGTGAATGACCCGAGGACGACGTCGTAGCAGAAGGAGGAGTGGGGTCATTTTGGAATAGCTTAAACACAGTATGCAAATAGAAACTGTTCTTAGGGTGCTCGCTCTTGTCTCAAATGTATGCCGGACTTAGGAAATTTGAATGCTATAAGGGGCCCAGCCTGATCTTCAATCCACGTAAGCCGCTCTCTGGAATAGCGACCTAAGCATCAGGGATTGATGGATATGAAGCCACTGAGTAAGCGTCGAGAGCTAGTAAATGGTAGGCAAGCGCTAGGGATCCCAATAGTTCGGAGATAGAGAACCTCTTGCAGGAAGTTCAGGGGTATAATGATCACGGTGCCGCCAAGAGTGATGTGGTATCCGCCGTATCACAGATTTCGCTGGTGATAATAGCCAATTAAACACAGAAACCCAGTATGTAGACGTGGAAATACGAGGATCACAACTAGGCGATCTCACGAATGTAAACCTTCTGGTCTAGTTTAAAACCAAGGTGATCGTTATACTCGAAGTGGAGCAGTGAGGGGCCGAAGCAGATCTGATGCAGTCAATACCTCAATGCGATCGAGATATTGAAGTAGAAGAACCACCGGTGAAGTGTTCTTAAGGGTTTATAAACGGCACCGCCCTCTTGGTCAATAATCCAGTCGATTGGATAGTAAACCTCAACTGGATACGAGTAGACTATTCCGTGTATGGTTTCGAGTTGCTCAAATCCGAAGTACAATATTCCAACTAGAAAAATACGGTTGGGACTACGGTCGCTTTCTTCCTGTAAGACGCAGGTAAGGCTGGTTCGGGCAGAGCGGTCACGGGCGTACAAGCGATTCGTGAAGGTGGGCAGGTATTGATAATGCTCTATTTTTCTGGTAAGCAAATATGCTAATACTGGTAGTTGATTCTTCGGCGATATACAAGAGTTTCTGGGTCGACATACAGTAATTGAAGAATTTGGCCACCGCTAGTTTGTGGGTATGTAGTTACATTTGATAATTTATAATATTGCTGTAAATAAGAAAGGACATCCGTTGTATATAATACGACGGTTTGCACATGGAGTGGCAAAATATTGTTTGCCTTAGTCTGTAGTTGTTTTTTCCTTGCCTCTTCTCTACGAAAAAAAAATCGAGGGGAATAAGGCTAGGATTAGGAAGAGGGTGAGGAAGAGAGAAGGAGAAAAGGTGGTTTGTTTAGGTGTAGGTGTTTAGGTGTAGGTAAGATGGAACCGTCTGGTGAGGGTTGCGATGGTAAAGTAAAATGATCAGTCTATGGAGGAGGCGCGGGACGAATTACGCTTGAAGCTAAACTAAAAGTGGATAGTGGGGGGAAAGGGAAGAAATGTTACGCTCACCTAACACACCTGGCGGAAACATCCTAACCAATCATAAATTGAGTTGACCTAAGATGCTAGTACATAAAATAGGGCATATCCACGAGCTTAGCTAGGTACCTTGATAATCCATACTTTTTCAGCATAATCTTCACCAACGATGATTATATCTTTCGAGCTAAACGCAATCCTTCAGCGAATACTACATCCACCACGTGTATCTTCCAGCTTCAATTGCAGTATCATACTAAGTTAAACAGTAAGGTGCTCTCGCATTTTCTATACGATGTTCATCAGTACCTACTTAGGTAGGCAGGCTATATGCTAAGAGGTACAAATGCAGGAGGAACCCTGTTTCGTTAATGCAAGGCTACTACTCGAATTCGGTAGTGAGTCATCTTTACCTCGAAGCTGTCAGCAGATAATTACGTACTTAACCTGGATTGGGTACCGTTGTACGTATGTTCGTGGGCTGCCTAGTTCTTTAGGTCTACTTCCACGCAAGAACTACATGTAGTTGCCAAGCTGGACCATCTATAAGAGATAAGGGTTGTAGATTAGGTACTTACTAAGCTATCTATAACTCAACGCTTGTAACACTATATAACTATTATGTAAACAGCACTCCAAGTTAAACTCAATTAACCTTAACCTTTAGCCTAACATCTTTAAGCTTGTTATTTAAGCATAATATTGAGATGAACTAACTATATCTAAAAATATTTCTTTAGCAACTTAAGCCTTGAGCGTAGAGTATGATTACCTAACGTATACCTAGGTACGTAGGCCTCCAAATATATTTTGTACCTACAAACCAATCGAGGTATTTACATACATTTCATAAGATTATTTGTAACTTAAAATAAGATGTTTCTTTCAAAGTGTATGTATTGTAAGAGGAAAAAAATCATCTGAACAAGGTAATAAAGGATTGTAGAAGCTAACACGGTCCTTCTCCGTGGTGGGTCGTGTCTCCGAAGCATCGACTACAACGTGAATAAGCACGGAAGATGAAAGAAACGGAGGCGTCTGCGGTGAGCATGAGAGCCGGACACACGTCATGCAGACTTTGTCTACGGCATCTACTACATACTACTGATCCATCTAGTCAGCATCCCGAAAAGACGGTACCTTCGGCGATTAGCGTGCCGGTCCGATGCGTCTCCCGTGGGCGAGAACTAATGAAAGTGTACGTGATGAGGTTACATTTGCATGTTTCGGGACCCAATCATATCGCCGCAGTAAGCATATGAGGATCTTCAACCTAGCTTCTAAACATAGTACTCGCTGTCGCCTCGTTTCACAGCACTACGTGCATACAAGCGAAATAATAACGATGAAGACTTTCGTATGCTACTTCATGCCTTGATCGAACGTATGAATCGTTTTGCCACTCATACTAATGAGTTTTGAGTCAATTTTCCTATCGCCATTGGTCGCAAATTGCTTTCAGTCAGCTAGGTCGCAAATCAACGGGATTCGAAGCCAAAATACTACTTCGGCGATGATACGCGATGCTGCTTGACTAAGAAAATCACTGCAAGGTCAAATCTTTAGGCTTTGGAGTCGTGTTTGAATATTTTTCGATGTTACGGTAGATATGGTCATACAGCGCATATTACATGGCCTAACGCCGAAGAGAATCGCTCACAATGAGTCAAGAAATCGGCTTTCTGGTATTAACGAAGGAGAAATGGAAGAAGACCGCCTGCTCACGTCCAGCCGTAATGGTGTGGATATGACAGTAGAAGCACAAGCAGTTGACCAATATCAATCACGGTGGTCAGCTACTGGCTTCATTCTCGCCTGTGTCGGCACTGTTTTCTCTTTGGCGTGGGTGGCTTTCTCACTAGATGCCCACCGGCCTCCTCCAATCACCCCTTTCCGCCGTCCAGACAAAGACTACATATTGGATCCCGACTGGGACTTTGAGGCCCCAAACCAAGTACGACAGTATTACTTTCCCATCATTGACAGGGATGGCGACCCAGATGGAATTATAAAGCCAATGATGACTATAGGGGGTCTATTTCCTGGGCCGCTGGTGGAAGCTAACGAGGGTGACGTTATTGAGGTCCTTGTTCATAACTTCGCTACCAACGCTACTGCTATCCATTGGCACGGCATTTTTCAGAATGGTACGAATTGGATGGACGGTGCTGCGGGAGTTACTCAATGCCCCATTGCTTCTGGGACTTCGTATCATTATAGGTTCAATGTCACCGGACAAGCTGGCACATGTACGTATAATCTCACTAGCGGTCCCGAGATCTCGTGGGTCTCCTCGCGCAGTATTATATTTCGAGTGAGATACTTATTCACCGTGCAGATTTCTACCACGGCCACCAGGGGGTCCAGGCCTTAAATGGACTCGTAGGCCCTCTCGTGATCCACGACCGAAGCGAAGCAAAGAATAAGCCCATCCCCTATTCGTCAGACCGCATAGTTTTACTCCAGGATTGGTACTACGATTCAGAGAATGGGCTAATGCGAGACGTGTTATCTCCGGGCGTCGAGGATGCACCGATACCTAATACGGCTTTGATTAACGGTGTAAACCAAGTCAACTGCCTGGACCACCCCAACAGATTGTGTTCAGAACAGAAGAGAAGTCCCCCTAAGTTAGATCTAGCCCCTGGCGAGAGCCATAGGTTACGATTCTTGAACGTTGGGGGGTTCGCCTGGTTCCAGGTTGCAGTTGACCGACATGATTCTCTGTCAATTATCGAAGTGGATGGTACCGCCGTTAAACCCGTCCATGAATCTTCACTGGTGATTGCCCCAGGACAACGGTATAGTACAGTCTTAACCACAGATCAGGCCAGAAACGAGACATTCTGGCTGCGAGCTAGGATGATAACTTCTTGTTTTGCGAGTCAGAAACTTCCAGAAAATGGCACCGATGAGGCAAAGGCCATCGTACGGTACTATACTAACACAAAGGGTGATGTTGACCGCACACTCCCTACCCTGCCTACCACCATTTCGCACCTCGAGTATCTTCCAACATGTAAAGACATGAGTTCCACAATATCATTTTCTCCTTCACCCGCACAACAGGCTCCTATTCACGCCGATCATTCATGGTACCTACGTGTCAATCTCGCCATTGGTGACTGGCGACTACAACGAGGCGTTATGAACTCATCCTCTTTCCGCGCAGACCCCACGTCTCCAACATTACACGGTGTCCTCGACGGCCTTGCCCAAAACAACAAATCCTTCGTCCAAGACGGCATACTAGACACCGCATTCGACCCTACCTCCGAACTCATCATCTCCCACAACGGCGTCGCCGACACCGTTGACATCATCCTGCAGAACATGGACGAGAACAGCCACCCCTTCCACCTGCACGGCGCTTCGATGTGGCTTCTCGGCTCCGGCCACGGCTACTTCCCCGGCTACGAAGCCCTGGGGCTTCAACCCGAGGGCAAGGGCCTACTCGACCCCGCCAACTCGACCGTCGTCGATAACCCGCTGAAGCGAGACACGGTGACGGTCGAGGGTTTCGGATGGGTGCTCCTGCGGTTCGTAGCTGATAATCCTGGCGTCTGGCTCTTCCACTGCCACGTGGTCTGGCACTCGGAAGCGGGTATGGCCATGCAGTTCCTCTCGCGCGCGGATGTTATGAAGGAGTGGGAACTACCCGACGAGGCGAGGCGGTTGTGTGCGTTTCCGAAAGAAGAGTTGATGAAAGGCGCGCCGCCTAAGGATGAAGTGTTCTTCGGCTTTGACAGTGAGGAAGAGGGATGAAAAAAGTCATGTTATATTTGATTATAACTACATGAATTATAAGCCATACTTGTATGGTGTGAGATCGTTGCTAAATATCGAGGAATTGCGTTAGATACCCCCCGTATATATCCTACATAGTTATACTATTGTATATTAGTTAGTTTCTCTTTTAATTGCCTAACATATATACCCTTCTGCGACTCGTTAATCCCTGCCCTTGTTTATAATCTTTCGTTTCTCTCTTATATCGCTCGTATAGTTCTCAGCCAAGCCATATGATCGTAATTAAGGACCGCTGATATATGTCCTGAAGCTTAAACAAAAATGCCTTATTAGTATGTTTACTCGAAAGGCATTGACTGTGAATGTAATACTGAACCATTTTGTGAAGATCTTACGATTTGATGCACTTGTGCAGAGCCATTAAGAACTTGGCTGCTACTTATAATGCCAAGGAAGACTACTATTAAGAGGTAGACGGAATATAGAGCTATGAATTATAAATTCATTTTATAGCCTTGGCTTTACATTCGATCGATTACCACATCGATAGAACAAATAGAGAAGATTACTGGATTAATTCATTCATATTTAGGTATGTAGGCCCAGGAACTGTCCATAATTCCTTGCAATATCATTCGTCATAACAGCAGTATGAGTCCATCGACCTTCCTAACCTCCTTGCTCTGCACAAGAAAGAAACTTCAGAACGGATCGTGTAATATAGGTGTCACAGCAGCCGAAGAAAGCTTTCGGATTCCAAAGTTCTCAAGGCACAACCTGATTACGTAGGTATCCGACCCTTCGATGTCTACGTCGGATAGCATTTCCCGCAATCGTTCCAGGCACGAAATGCCCAGCATACACTCGTATCATAGGTAATAAATACCGCCTATTCGCTACGCAGTACCTCCATCATCCTCAAAGGAGATCAAGCAGCGACGGCTCCGTTTTGATTAGGAACGCTGAAACTCTTGAAGAACTCGGGGTCCTTCTCCAACTCCTCCTTGACCTGCGCCATATGCATATATTAATTAGTCATGATTCTCTAGAGGAAGTGAACCAAGTTCGAACGGGGACTCACGATATCTAGACCACCGACCAGTTCGCCCGAAACCCAGAGCTGTGGGTACGTCGGCCAATCCGCAAATTTCTTAAGCCCCTGTCGCACATCGTCGTCCGCGAGAATGTTAAAGAACCCGTACTTAACGCTGCGCTCCCGGAGTATGCTGACCAGCTGGCGCGAGAACCCGCACTTGGGCTCGCTAGGTGTGCCCTTCATGAACAGCATGACAGGCGCTGCGCTGACCAGGCCCGTAAGCCTCTTGTTAAGCTCCTCCTCGGGAGATACCACTTCCTCGTCTTTGTCTACGGAGTCCTCCCCGGCGGGGGCTGGTTTATTGCCGTTGGTGGCCCCAGGGTTTAGGGGGGCATGTGTTTCGATGGCCTTCCGTAATGCTAGGGCATTGCTACCGCTAACAGCTTCGAGGACCTGGTCGTTTCGTTGTAGGACGACGTAGGGTACGGCGACGACATCGTAGATCTCGGATACGTCACTGAGTTCTTCGGCGTTGATGGAGACCCAGCTCGTGGGGGGCGCATCGTTCGCGGAGTAGTCGTTTGCTAATGTTTCGATAACCTTGGCCATCTGCGCGCATGGTGCGGCCCAGGGGGCATGGAAGAAAATGACGAGTAGGGTTGATTTGGGAAGTGAACCGACGAAGGTTTCCCATTCGTGCTGGGCGGTGATCTCCTTCACCAACCCCATTCTGTCTTTGGCGATGCTTTGTTTCTATTTGAAGTTGTAGTGATTGAAAAATTTAGGCGCGAACGGTAAGTATCGATTTGATGATTATCGATTTGACGGTTAACGTTTTAGTAGTGTATTTGAGAAAGTAAGGTAGTTTGCCCCTCCGATGGATGCGCCGGCTAAGAAGTTTAAAGGTTGAAAGTGGATTAACGTCCAATGGAGGGGCACTTAATTACTTTTTTTTTTTTTTACTTAAGGGACCTTATCTACTAGCGTCTTCGAGATCTCCGAAAACTATTGCGTCATTTCCCTACGTATTAGAAATATTTCGTTATTTGCTTTTTACATGTAGTTTGTTATGGGCTGAGTTAATATTTATAATGTATACATGGGTAATAGTATTAATACCAAGTTAACTCAAGGTTTATGCTTAAATGTAAAGAAATAGGAAGTATGAAAAGTGTCTCATTGTCGTCTTGTATTAACTATAAGCTAATAAGACTAGAATTGAAAACACTATACAACGCATTCGACAACATGTCTTTGTGTTGCTCGTACCTTCAACTTGAAGACTTAGAATTCCAGAATATCGATTAGGATTACAGTAATCCAATTCCTATCTGCTATGTTTATAACGTGGGTATTGAGGACGGTATGTAAGACTAAGTGCTATGCTTGCCTTCTACCTAATCAACTCCCTGTAATTTGCTGCCACCAGCTGATATTTAACGTTGACAGTGGTCATTGAACAGACTTCATACAGTACCTAAGAGCACTTTGAAAGTTGACGGGATGAGGTATCACCGGCTGTATGGGCTATAGGGATGTAACTGAAACAAGTATATTTCGCCGAACTAATGACGCCGTCGCTACCGGAGGTATTATTATGTTCCATAGAAGCTTCGGGACGTACCCTGTGGCATTTCCTAAGACCTTGTGCGCTTCTCTGCGCTAATATTCCCAAGCTCTAGATCCCCTCTGTAATCCATGGATAGATGCGGAGACTCCGTGACACTGCCCCTTTTTTTAATTGCTTTAAAGGGTGATTTTTGGGAGCCCTTAATCGGTGAGCTGGCTTAAGCTAGCCGCGGTAACCTGTGAGCCGTTGGCGTTATCCTGAGCGTCTTCCAACGCCGCGCTCTCCTCCCCCTTCTTGGCTATTCGGGCCTGAGCCTCCGCTTCGAGAACCAGTTCACGTCGTTGCCACCAGTCCTCCTCGATCTGTACGACTTGGTCTAATAGAGCTTCTTTCTCTAGCCACTCTTGTCTGTACGCCTCTTCCATCTCTTTGCATTGCCGCTTCAAGGCTTCGCTGTCTTTCGTTACCCACTTGAGATTTGCAACACATAGCTTATATAAGGATTTCATATCCATGGTAAGCTCCTTGCTAGAGAAGCCCTGCTGCTCTGTCAGTGGCGTCAAAAAGTCCGCCATGTCAGAACCAGCATCGCCATCGTCCACGGCATCGTCTTGACCCGCAGCATGCGACTGTGGTGTCTTGATTATGATCTTTAGCTTCCCGGATTTAGGGCCGGATTGAGTCTGCATAGACTTGGGTACTGGATCGGATGGTCGCAAAGCCTCAGTCTCGTGGACTGTCCGCATGTGTTTAGCTAATGCGTCAGACCTCGTAAATGCGCGGTCACATTCTACTATCGTTAGTTGCTGTCACCCCCTAAGATGGAGCTAGATCATCTTACCGGGCAAATAACAATAAAATGGCTTCTCCCTTGTGTGACTTCTCATGTGAGCTTTCAATGCGTAGCCACTGGCATGCGGTAAACTTTTCCTCGGACAGCCAATCCATTCGCAAGTATACTTCTTCTGACGGCTCTCGATGTGGTCGTTATGTATGTGCTCAACCAGCCTATCCATATTTCCAAGGTCGCCTACTCTACATCCGTCCCAGGCACATACTGTGACTTGCTCCTGGAATTCGTCTTCGTCGAGCTTAGCATTAATGGGAGAATTGGGTATGTCGCCCGAGGTGTCTGACGAGATGTCGCCATCAAGATCATGATCTGATTCTTGTTCGGGCTCAGGCTCTACGTGAACGGAAGAGGAGGCTCTTGACCCATCACCTAGCTTCTGTCGTTTGAAGGGAGGGGGCGCTGGTTCGTCAACTACTCCGGTATCATCGAAATCGTTGTCGGCTTCGGGCGAGTCGGATGATAAAGAACTGATTGACGATGAATCTGATAGCAGCACCATCTTCGGTCGCGCTCGACGTTCGAATGTCGAAGGTTTAAAAGTAGGGAGGGTGTAAATAAGGTGAGCCCGCGTTGGAACGAGAACGAAAAAACGGACAAGTTCTAAGCGCAACCTTACGCGATTGGGATATTCGAAAATTATTGAGTATTTGAGGAGAGGAATTAGAGATTGACGATAATGGAATTTGGATTTAGGTAGAATGGTTTGATAATAAAGGGAGGAAAACGAAACGTAGTGGTGGAAGAGTACGAAGAAAAAAAAGGCTGAAAGGCTGAAAGGCTGATGGGCTGAGACAGCCAGCAATCAATAAGCAATTCTCTAAATTATTTCTAGCGATGGGATGCTTTCTGCGCGCGCATTGGCATTGGCATTGGCATGGCATTGGCGGCCGCGTTGTTGCGATAAGGAGCCTAGTAAAACCTTCGATTAGGTATGCACGATGCAAATACAAATGCATACAAATGCATACAAATGCATACAAATAGAAGTTGAATAACAAATTGGAATAATTTAGTGCAAATTATGAGTACCTATCAATTAGCCTGTCAGGTACCTACGCAGGGGTAATAAAGTGTACCTAACTCACTGGAATATCTCCAAATAATTACCACCTTAGGTACCTATGTAAGCCTTGAGTACCTAACAAACGCATGGGGTAATTGGAGAAGTTAGGCTGCTCGGTCTAGTTCTATTGGCCGGGTTGTGGACCTAACCACATGAATAGCTAGGTAAACGTACCTAAAATCTACATCTACCTCTCCGTAGCGGCTAGAAGGCGACCCCGAGGACCGGGCACCAAAAACCAAACACAGCCCACTTTCTTTCGTAATAAGCAGCAATTGCTCGCCAGGCACGAATCGAAACAGGTATCGATAAATTGGAACTACGAAGAACTTCTTCTTTCTCCCTCTTTTTTTTTTCTCTTTTTTCTAGTATATCAATGTTAACTCACACAATCGACATTCACCATCGAGATAAGTCTAAAACTATCATTAGAATATTTCGTTGGAGATTTTTGACCAGATACATTTAAACCTCCCCCCTGGTCTCTCACACGGTTGCTGTGACATCACCCCCACTCAGCCGACTTTACTCCTTGTGCTACTACTCAGCTCGGCTACTCAGCTACTTTCTACTATTCTAGTATTCTATCTAGGTAGTATTCCAGTATTCCCTTGCCCGTCAAAGTTTGACGTCGACGATAAGACGAATCAACTATTACAATACCCACCCCTTTCCCTCGAAAATGGCTTCGTTAAATCTTTCTATAAACGGTCCCTCGATTAAGAGTAGTTACCAAGGAGTTGTCAATGCTCCGCCTCCGCCTTCTGGGAGTTCGTCCACGTACGGTCAATGGGCTTTATTCTACGTCCAAGCCCCATTAGCCAATGCTTTCCAAGATACCGGGAACAAGGAAAGCGTTTTGAAGGTTCAGTCAACTGGTTCTGGTGAACTAGAAGATCTTATTGAGGACTTTAGCGAAGGTCGTATCCAATTCGCTTTCCTCAAGGTTAAAGACCCGAATACAGGTCTGCCTAAATATGCTCTGATTGCATGGGTTCGTCTGCTCACACCTTTTTGTCGAGAGTTGTGATAGGTTAGCTAATATTTGGTAGTGCGGCGGAGGTGTTCCTGAGAGGACAAAAGGTTACTTCACGAGTCATTTAAATGCCGTATCTAAAGTTCTTCATGTAGGTGAACCATATTCCCTTGGGCTTTGGAGCACGATACTTACTGGGAACTAGGGATACCATGTACAGATTACAGCTCGCTCCGACACCGACCTCGAACCTGCGAATATTCTTCAGAAAGTCTCTGATGCATCCGGTGCCAAGTATACAGCGGGTGGAAGCGCACCCGTGCAGACTGGAGGAGGGCCCCCTCCAGTAAAGTCAAAGCCTGTCTTCTCTACAACTTCGAACTCGTCTAGTAACCCCATAGTTGCTGCACGAAACGCAAGTCTACGAAAGAAGGACGACGATGGTTGGGGAGACGCACCACAGGTTTCGCGGACCGAGCTTGAAAAGGTGGAGCCGGCATATAAGCCAACTAAGGTGAACATCGCCGAGTTGACAGGCCAGAAGCAAGAGCCCTCAAGATTCAACGGTACGAGCCAGCAGGATGACAGGCCCAGGGATGTCATTGGAGGTGGATACCAACCCGTTGGAAAGGTTGACATCGCTGCCATCCGGGCTTCAGCGAAGAAACAGCAAGACGACCGGCCGATACCAGTGAAGGGTGCTTATGAGCCAGTAGGCAAGGTTGACATTGCGGCAATCCGGGCGAAAGCACAGAAGCCAGCGGAACCTGAACCTGCACCTGAAGCTGATGAATCACCAAAGTCCCTAGCAGAGCGAAGTGCAGCGTTTAGCCAGGCCGAGCGTATTACGGAGCTACCTAAGCCTAAAATTGCAAAGAAATGGGGCGGCGCATCTACATTCACAGGCACGAAAGCGCCCACTCCTGGCGCATTAGGTTTTGGTGGTCCTTCCTCGACACCTGCCGCTCCTCCAGTTGGATCGGCTAGTCGAACATTCGCCGACCAAGGAGGCAAGACGCCCGCTCAGATTTGGGCCGAGAAGAAGGCACAGCAAGGATCTGTTTCTGGAATCAGCAACCCCGCAACGTCCCCTGTCGCGCCACAAAAGAGCGGAGGAGCTGGCTGGCAGAGCAGTTATAAGGGGAAGAGCTGGGCACCCGTTCAGACGGGTTCATACGGCCGCAGCATCCCAGGACAGAAGACTGGTGATACGGAAACCAGCCAAGAGGCACCGGGGTCTCCGGCGGGAAGTGTTGGTGCCATACGCGACCGTTTCAAGGAGACAACTCAGATTATTTCGCCCGCTCCGTCAGCGCCGAGGATTCCGTCGCCTGCCGAAGATAATGAGCGAGCGCCACCTCCGCCGCCTTTGGCCTCGCGGCCTTCGGATGGTGCACCTCCGGGTGGCGTCGCGCTTCCCGGCATGCCGCCACGCCCGCCCCCAGTTACAGACCAGGAAGAAGGACTCGAACGAGAACAGGAGCGGGAGTACCAGCGAGAGCCTTCACCTGTTCGTGTGGCAGTGCCTGTCCCGCGTATACCTGAGCCTGAGATCGAGCCGGTGCAGGAACCTCCTCGATCGCTTCCTGTCCGGCCTATCGAACAGGAGCTCCCCAGGGAGGAAGAACTACCAGCAGAAGAGGAAACCCACGATCCTCGCGCGGCTGCTGCTGCTGTTGCAGAATCCCAGTTTGGCCACGAGCAAGTGGCAGAAGCACCTGCCGCGTCAAGCGGAGGCAGGCGAGCTCTGATCCAATATGACTACGAGAAGGCTGAGGACAACGAATTAGAACTACGCGAAGGCGAGTACGTTACTAACATCGAAATGGTGGATGAGGATTGGTGGATGGGTACCAACTCTCGAGGTGAAACCGGCTTATTCCCTAGCAACTACGTTGAGCTCGTCGACGACGAGGCGGACGAGCCAGCAGCGGCTCCTGCGATCAGCCACGAAGCACCTCCGCCTGTACCGGCTGCCGAGGCTGAACCCGAACCAGCGGCTGGTGGTGGACATACCGCTACAGCCCAGTTTGACTACGAGGCTGCCGAAGATAACGGTAAGTAACCACTATCTGATTTTCCAACTAATAAGACCGCGTAACTGATAAGCGTGACAGAACTGAGCTTCCCCGAG
Source organism: Entonaema liquescens (assembly GCA_902805475.1). Taxonomy (NCBI): domain Eukaryota; kingdom Fungi; phylum Ascomycota; class Sordariomycetes; order Xylariales; family Xylariaceae; genus Entonaema; species Entonaema liquescens. Next base: position 2,816,404 of record CADCSX010000006.1, read on the forward strand.
GGTGCTACGATTACGAACCTAGAGTTCCCCGACGAGGATTGGTGGTTTGGTCACTACAAGGGAGACTCGGGTTTGTTCCCTGCCAATTATGTGCAGCTAGATCAGTGATTTACAATTATCTTCACCTACAAAACGACGCCACGACGAGTATGATAGCGGTCGTTGATTTGGAGAGTTACCTAGACAAGAAGGAGTTGACAACAACTTAACGAAATCTTCCTTCGAGAAGAGTTTGTTTTCTTTCATATATTCTTTTTTTTTTTTTTTTTTTTTCGTAGTTAGCTGAATCAAAAAAAGAAACGCGCTTTCATATACGAAAACCAAGGGATATTCCGTGTTCCAACCTGACCTAAATTAATAAGACTAATCTTAGATGTCTTGGCATTTTGAATCTTTCAGCCCTACGTGTGATTGGACCTACTTTTGATGTTCCATTGTAGATACATACGCACATACCTACATGATACAGGGTCCTACTGAAACGGGGATATCCGACTTTAGAAGAATAAGAGGTGCCAGATTCGAGCCGTGCCTTACGTTAGTTTATTTTTTGATGCAGGAAAGTAGCAATATTGGTAAGTTGTTAGGTCGATTACATGTATCTTCCAATTATATGCACAGGTAAATCATGTGAAGAAATAAGAGGTACGGTTGTTAGATTATATGGGACTTGGAATCCTTATAACTAACTGTATTAGGACATATAACCACGTATTGGACGGATATCTCGGCCCCTTTAGCGCTAACTGAGATACCCTTCTTAGCCTTTCTAAGCAATCACAGCAATTGCATGGGCTTAAACGGGTTTAAGTTAGTGGAGGATATTACAGGCTATCCAGCACAGCACGTACGTACATAGTACAGGTATTTACTACTCCAGCCAGCATAGCATGCTACCCGTACGTGGCTGATGAAAAGATGGGAGGCCGCTTGAAGTGGAGTTGTTCAAAGCTACTACTATGTCTGTATGTATCAATATTCAGGGCGTTAAGCAGCGGTCTAGGTACTTACTACTTTGCTGCTAGTACATGTATGGTAGTTGCATGCGCCACATAATACTCGTCAGCATGCGAAACGCGGATTCTTATACACGTATATGGATAAGTACATGGTGAATACAGGTAGGTATAAGGGGCAGAAGGGGCAGAAGGGGCTATGAGTTTCACGTATGACGCATTGCGAGGGACCTCGGGAGGCAAAATGACAAGCGTACCTAGGTACGGATATCTACATAGCACACGTATCATGCTAACAATGATAACCGCTGAGCCACGCAGAGTTGCGTGCCGGATAGCCGCAAAGCACTGTAGCAGCGGCGATAGAGACTATCCGAGACAGCAAAAGAAAGCGCCGGAAATAGTACCACAGCTAAGGTACATGTGTATCCCTTGAGTATCCCTTGAGTATCCCTTGAAACTCTTTCCAAAGGAGGAATGCATGACCATCGAATCTCAATTCACTTGCAGTTACAAGTCCTCTTTAGGTCTTTAATGTATCTAGTACTTTAAGAATACCTTTAAGAATACCTTCAAGAATAGGTACCTCTTCAATCTTAGGTTCGGTACTTTAACATTAACTTACAGGTATTCGACCCACCGCCTTCTTTTTCCCATTCATTTATTCATTTACACTTCTTGATCTCTATTATTATCGGGCTTCTCGTCGTCACCATCAACTTCTCTCCTTCATTTTAATCCTCTAAAAACAAACCCAACCTATCCCATCGTTATCAGCGCTTGGACGCGAGTAATAGCATCTTCAAATCTCATCAAAGTAAGTATAGCGCATTTTAGTTAGTCGATGATTATTCGATTGAGGCTTTCGAGCTTATGCTCTTGGCGGATTGACCTTGACCGCACCGCCATAGTTCTTGGCTAACCTTAAACTCGCCGTCGCAGAAATCCCATATTCAACTTACATCCATCAAATCATCACAGATGGCCAGTAACGATTACTACCAGCAGGGTGCTCCCCAAGGGTATGCACCACAAGGTTACCCGCCCCAACAGCCTCCTCAGGTACGTCGCAATTCAGTTAAAACGTCAACCTTTCCTAGAATTAGACATGTCGCAATCCCATTGAGACATCGAAACCCATCTGCCAAGACAACGTCTTATGCCTGCATTACACCCCACGGTCTCCAAACCGTTGGGTCAGCACGCAATATCTAGTCAAATGTCGCATTTGCCTTATATTGATGGCAACACATCCTCTACATTCTAAAACTGCATCGGAATTTAGAGGCCAGAAACTAACTCTAGCGAATTATAGGCTTACGGTCCCCTCAAGGCCAGTACTATGGCCCACCTCAGGGTCAGCCCCAAATGCAGTACCAGCAACAACCCCCTCAAGAACGGAAGCAGGGCGGTGGCGGTGGTTGTCTCCAGGGCTGTCTGGCAGCGCTGTGCTGTTGTTTCGTCTGTGAGGAGGGATGCGAGTGCTGCGCCGACTGCTGCGAATGCTGTTTCGAGATGTGTTAAGATGGCTCCCATCTAAGCCGATACGATAACGACGCCCCCTGACGAAATGAGATGGTGGATCGGCTACACTAGGAGGAGTCTGCTATGAGATGAATTGTCGAATAATATGCGAATGCAAACTGCTACCTCGACGGTACACTTCGACACCAAGAATGAATAAAATCGGTCTTTTTGCAAATTCCGGTGCAATGAGATTATCAAAGCTTTTTAGCAGATGCTTTCGTCATATTTTTTTTTTCTTTCGGTCTATGGGCAGATCCAAGTTTCGATATTAGTATCTATGATGATACTGGGGTTACTTCTGTTTTTATGACATAGGCACGGGGTATGGGCTTTCGCCTTTTCCCGAACAAGATTTTCTTCTATACCAAGGAATACCAGTCGCGCATCAGTATTGTGGCAATTCGTGAAATTCATTAAGTTTTCTTACGCCCAAACCTGGTCCGTACTAAGAATCGTAGAATCAATAACATGATGGAATAGCAAAGCAAAACGTGTAGTATCCAGCCTCTTGTTTGGAGTATGCAAAACTACGAACAAGAAATTCCTAGTTCTCAATAAATTAAAGGTGGGATATAATATAGCCTGATAGCTGAGCAGACGGTTTCATTGCGTACACATGTGAAACCAAAGACGCATTAACATATGCATTAGATTCAACCATTTGCTCTGTGTGATTTTCGCTTAGTAGTCTAACCACTCACGAAGAGAAACGGTCGTTTAATCTTTCCATACGAAACAGTCATACCCGTCTATCAGATCGGTAGACTACACTTCCTTGATATATATGTTCGTTAGTACTCACATATACGCTTGGGGTGTCTACGGCCGCAATCACGTAAATAAAGTGATGTAGTTGATTTTCAGCTAACAATATGGAGGGACGGGCAGTTTCAATAAACGTCTAATTAAAAGACATACTGTTTACAATCATCTTCACAAGCCAAAAAATCTAATATCAGGGATTATCACTCAAGAGCCTCATCAAAACAGCCCCATAGGTTCGGCCAAGCCTTGCCAGCTATCGAATCGTGAGGCGACGTCACTTTCACCAATCGGATTATTGGATTATTGGTGTACAGTGCGTCACGACATGATATTAGTATAATATATACTGTATAAATACCTAAATAAGGGTAACCCCGCGGAAATCAGGGTAGTGGGGTACCGCCACCCCCCGTCCAATGCTAGGGAGCCGATTTCGCATGACGAAAATTCGATAAACTACCATTTCAAAGCATTCTTCCAATGCGATTGTCATTACAAACCCTCTCCCAAGAACTCGCCTCTTCAGCTAGCTGACTTTATATTGCACAATCACTTAGAAAGAAGAAATATCTCAAGTCTCTTATTTATACGTCCACTCTAGAATACCTTGGGTAAATAAGTAATTCTTGGCTACAACTACTAACACCTATCTACCACTTCGACTTATACGCGCTCTCCATCGTCCGGTCGTAATCACTTGGTCGCATCCCAAGCCGACGAATACTTATACATCCACCATTTTCCTAAACCAACCAACCAACCAACGACGGAGTCATAGAAGTAAACCAGGGGACTTGTCCCCCAAACACCTCGGCTCCTCTCCCTTCCCTCTCCGACGCACACATCCACAATGTCAGCGATCCTCTCAGCCGACGACCTAAACGACTTCATCTCCCCAGGCGTAGCATGCATCAAACCCGTCGAGACCCTCCCCGCACAACCCGACCCCAGCACCCTCGAGCACGAAGTCATCCTCGACGGCCAACAGAGCGCCAGCGCAGCGGGGCCCGCCCAGATCTCGCTAACCGACTGCCTCGCCTGCTCCGGGTGCGTGACCTCCGCCGAGGCCGTCCTCGTCAGCCTGCAGAGCCACTCCGAGCTGCTGAGCGTGTTAGACGGCGCGCCGGGCCTGCGGATAACGCGGCGCGATGACGGGCTCGGGGTCGACGGCCTGGAGAACCCGGACAGCAAGCTCTTCGTAGCGAGCGTGTCGCCGCAGACGCGCGCTAGTCTGGCGGCTGTCGCGGGGCGGGGTGTGAGCGAGCGGGATGCCGGGCGGATGATATCACAACTACTAATGGGATCGGAAGGATTGCGCGTGGGCGGCAGGTGGAATAATGGGTTTACGTGGGTTGTCGACACGAACACGGCAAGGGAGGCATGTCTAGTACTAGGCGCGGAAGAGGCGCTCAGCGACAAGGGGAAAGTCTCAAAGCCCATTTTGACGTCGAGTTGTCCCGGGTGGGTGTGCTATGCTGAGAAGACGCATTCACACGTCTTACCATACATATCAAAAGTGAAGTCACCACAAGCGCTAATGGGCACATTACTGAAGACCACGTTAAGTCGAAGACTAGGAATCTCCCCTGATCGAATATGGCACTTGGCCGTAATGCCGTGTTTCGACAAGAAATTAGAGGCAAGCCGTGAGGAACTTACGGATGCTGTATGGAATGGGAATGGGCAGCCTGGCAGGGGCGTGAGGGACGTGGATTGTGTCATCACGAGCAAGGAGATCTTGATGTTGACAGAGTCAAGAAACATTGATTTCTTCGGATTATCCAAAGCCCCTGTTCCCGCCACATTGCAAACCCCCTTTCCTGACCTCAAGCTAGGGCGCTTTCTCTTTCCTCCACGGCCACGGGCTGGCCAGGATAACCCGCTGGCGGGGACCTCAGGAGGCAACCTATATTACACACTAAGATATGTCTCCGCGCGGCATCCGGGGTCAAAAATCGAGACCGTGCGCGGTCGAAATGCTGATGTTGTGGAGTATACGGTGGTCTCGGCAGCCGGTGAGCCGATATTCAAGGCTGCGAGATATTACGGCTTCCGAAATATCCAAAACTTAGTCCGGAAACTGAAGCCGCAGAAACTGTCGCGGATGCCGGGCGCAAAAGTCTCTGGGTCTCGGAGGCCGGCGGGCAAGCCGGCTGGGCTGGAATACGCCTATGTTGAAGTCATGGCATGTCCCGGAGGTTGCACCAACGGCGGCGGGCAAATCAAAGCCGATGACCCGGTGGTGATTGAGAGGAGGGGCCTGGGGGCGAAGCTTGGGCCTCAAGAACAGAAGCAATGGCTGGCGCAAGTTGATGAAGCATACTTCTCAGCAGAAGACTCCGACTCGGATCCGGAGGCCGAGGAGGTAAGCTCAGTTGTAGAAAATGGGGAAGATCAGGCACGGGAAGACATGGTCGACGGCATTTCTCCATTATACATTCGAGATACCCTAGCGCATTGGGCAAGCATAACAGGCATAGATGTCGATAGATTAGTATACACGAGTTATCGTGAGGTTGTGAGCGACGTGGGCAAGGACAAGGCGGCGGGTAGCACGGAAAGGGTCGTCCAATTAGCGGGCAAGATCGGCGGCGGCTGGTAGCATCATTAATTGTAGATGGGCATATAGAAGAACCCTATTAATCATATCAACTGTCCCTGGCGCCACGCTTGGCGAAACCGAATCCTCCTCTACCACTCCCGTCTGGACCCCGTGGCGCCCGGATGACTTGATCTTCCTCCCGCGGCGTCGAGCGTCGGTTTAATGGTGCCCCGCCGTCACTATTGTTGCTATTACCTCTCCGCTCAAGTTGGAATCCGGGCTTGGGCGAGTAGTTTGGGTCATACAGCTCCCGTCCACCACCAGACTGACTACCGGGTCGTTGGGTGTTGTTATCCCTATCCCTCTCACCTCGGCTCTCATTGTGCCGATGTCCTCCTCCTCCTCCTCTGCCACCTCTTCCTCTGCTCCGCGGGCCCCGCCCGTCGGCCGAACGAGGGGGAGTCACAGCGCCAGGAGTCGAGGTACCCGACGAAGGATTCGAGCTTCCTGCGGCTGCATTCTGAGTCCCGAAGATCTTGGCGCGCGCCTCATTGTAACGCCGCTGCTTCTCGTCACGCTCCCGCTGCTGTTTCAATAATATCTCCTGAGGGGTGAGCTGCGGGGCCTTCTTTTCGTCGTCGTCGTCATCGCCGTCGCACGCGTTGGGATCCGACACGGGCTTTCGGCTTAAAACTTTGACGGCGGGCTTGAAACCCGTGGCGAGAGGAGGGTCGGAGCGCGCGGCGAGGTAGTGGAACGTCTCGGGGGCGCTTCGCTACCAATGTGTGTTAGCCTATCTAGGGATATGAAAGGTGGTATTGGGGACGTACGCTGACTCCCAAAGCTTCTTGTTGGACTCGGCGTGCTGCGCCAGGCGCTCGGCTTTGCTCAATTGCGGTTGTGGTAGCGACTGTGAATTCGGTTCGTCTTCAATGGTAGCGGCCTTGTCTGCTTGGGACTCCCAGTCGTCATCTTCCCAGGCATCTGGGACCTTGGTCATCCTCTTAGCCATTGTAGATAGCTATATTAGAACGCGGGGCACTCGCGCGAATCCAAGGTGTATGTAATAGGTAGTTAGATGTTAGATGTTAATCTAACGATAAGCAATTATCTCTGCTCTTTACGCAATTGCATAAGGTATATATGATCGTAATCATATTAATTCCTAGAAAATATAAAGGCTGCGGCGACTGGGCGAGAGAGAGAGGGAGATTTTTCGCTTTTCGCGAAACGGAGTTATTAGAGGTGTAATAAAGTTACCCCATAAGGCCCCGTCCCCTTGCGTTCGATGCGGAACTTTGCTTTGGAGAGGCTTTAACCTGCCAAGCACATAGCTTACCTAATTTAGGGCGGTCTAGCTGGGCCTAGGTACTGCGTACGTCTTTGTGTTACAGTGCAGCGTAGCCTGAGTTACAAGAAGTAAAGCCAATCATAGCAGCAGTCGAAAAGTGGGACCGGCTATTGCCGCCCTCCTGCTCCAACTGCAACTGTACCTAAACCGTACCTCATCAGATATCAGACAACATCAAAGACGTATAGTATTACATAGCAAACACAAAACGTCGTATATTTTATACTCTTATTAATATATACAAGAAAAGACTTGCTTAGTGCTATACAGCCTACTTTATATTTCCTTCTCCTCTCTTTAGTCTATTTCAGTTGTTTACGCAATAATTTGGTCTTGAGTTGTCTATTTATATCGCAAGCTTGCTTGTTGATATATTTACATATCCAAACTCTAGTAAGTTGACTATCACTCAAGAAAACCCATAGAGTATTAACGCTAATTCGGAACTATAGTAACTGAAACATTTTGATTCCTTTAAGTAGTTACACAAACTAGAAGACACTCTGAAGCTATGCAGAGTAACACTTCCAGCTCATCTCGACCGCTCACCTCGCGTGTACCGGGTCAGCTTCACACCCCCACACACTCCTTCAGCGAGGCCGCCTTCACTCCAGACTCCTCCGAAGTCAGGGGTGGGAACTGGAACGAGAAGCGGTCTAGGGAGGAGCTAGATCTTGCGCGAGCCAGACTCGCCGACCAGAAATTCAATATCAGTTGGTTTCCGTGCCCTCGGCTTGGCTTGCCTTTCGTCTGCTAACAATTAGGGTTTATAGGAGACTATGAAGATCCTCTTCTACCTCGCCAGCATCCGCAGTCTCATTATTACCCAAAAGGTGTTACGGCAGAAACGGAGGCCCATCTGCTAAAAGTCGTTGCTGAGCTGACAGGATCCTCCAGTTGAGTCTTATGGGCCTGGGATATATATTACATACGGGCATGAAAAGCCTCTACATTGGAATATTATACTATATAGCCTTAGGAAATATATCGCCTTTCTGCCTTCCGCTCTGGTTCTATTTGCGATTTTTCTACCTAGCATTAAGCTTACTTGTAGATGAATAAACTCCTTGGAAGTATATTGAAAATCCTTGCTTATAGTTCTTCTTAAAGTTGTTGTGTAATAATTATTAGCTTGCTAGAGTACAACCATATTCTGTTATAACAGGAGACCTCTAGCTTGAGTCAGATAAGGTAGAAACAAAATATAGACTGATATGTAGACTTCTCGGCTAGGCAAATAGGCATACAGAACCTTAGCCTACAGCCGTAGGAACATCTATTTTGCTACGTATACGTATATTCCAGTTTTGTTTTGAAGCTGCTACAGTGATGGAAGCATATTGACCATTTTGTTGGATATATGAAGGCATTTCGACGCTTTCTACTGCTACGAAGTCTTAATATAAGGCGCCTACCCAATACTCCTCTCCCGTTTCCCAGTCATTTTCAGCGTAGCAAATAATACTTTTCCTCTGTTTATATTAGAGTCATACTACGACACGATCTGAAAGGAGTGCATTCAAAATGATTTACGGGTAGGCATATCCTACAATCCTCTTGCCCAAGACTTCATAATGGAATTCGGAGAATGGTGGGATATCTAACTCTACTGAATAATATCATGTTTTTCTTCTTCGTTCATTTTTTAATGGAATAGAACCCTCGAACAATATCGTCTTGTTTGTATGCTAAACGCTGCGTTATCGTATTAAATGCGAGCCAAGATAAGAGGCCTTTTACCTAAACCACTGCAAGATTCGCACTTGCTACATGCTTACGGCTTTTAGGGGAGTCAAAGTTTTAATAGCATTCAATGATCAGGTGTCCGTAGTGAATTTAGGGCAGGACAGTAAAGTACCTACCTAGGTACCTAGAGCTCTGATGTCTGCAATAGGGGAGCACCTTCCTTAAAATTTCAGTTTGGGACCGGTCATGAGGTCCGTGACTGTTTTATTCTGTAACTTGATCAGTGTTCTCTTACTGCCCTGTTCGAAGTACCTAAAGTATAAGAATTATTACAACACAACACTCGAATTTTTCTTCAAAACTTCATCCCAATTTTATCAAACAATTTTAAGAAATACAACCATAAGTACTTCTAGGAGAAAGACAATCACTACGAGGTACTTAAGGTAAGTAAAGTATTTCAACACAATCCAATTTCAAATTCACCTATTATATACACTCTTCAACCCCCTATTTTCAACCCCTTATTCTCTATTTTCGCATCACAAAAGCTTGCCACGATTATTTGAAATATCACAAGCCAAAAACCATACACTAATTACCTACGACAAGTCTACGGCCACTTATATATTCGAAACTTAAGAAACCATAAGTCCTCAACCAACTATTACAAGATGTCGCTATCTTCGGCATACACGTGGGCGAGTTCTCAGTCGGATGAGAAGTCGGCATCGTCCTATACACTCCGCGATCCCAATCGTACCTCTAGGGATCCGGAGTTCGAGAAGGACTTTCCCTCGGAAATCTACGAGGACACAAGGCCGGTTTCACCAAGGACTGACCGATGGCCTAACCACAATCCGTGGGAGTACTAGTAAGTAATATTCAAGTTTCCCCTTTTGCCTTAGACACCCTATGAACTGTCTTCAGGACGTGCTTGATGTTAGCAAGAGCTAACCTACTATCAAAGCATGGATAAGGATGGCAACGCCGTTCCATTTCCCCCGGAAGAACCGGTGGCACCTCCCGTCGTAGCGGAGCCACTGCCGCCGGTTTCCATGGGGGATTTGGACATAATCCCATACAAACATAGTTACCCTGGGGGGTCACCACAGTGCACCTACCCTAACTTCCACGAACAAGTAACAATCCGTCAGCGGCGACAGCTGAGACGACTCGCCAATACCATCAAGCAACCTATCGCCATCTTCCTTCCCAACAAGAAAAACTACTACGGTAGTCAATTAGTTATCTCCAACCTAGACCAAGAGCGCGTCCTCGCAGATCTCGAGAAGGTTCCATTAGCACCCAACGCTGAACCAGAGCAGGCAAGTCCTAGTAACGACGAATATCAGAGCGCTTTCCTTGCCGAAAAAGAACCCTACGAAGAACCACACGAGGAACCTTACACAAATTCTGACGGAAAGCTCCACGAACAACCCTCTGATACCTATCACAAACCTTTTAACACAGAATCTTATGAAGAATCCGACCAAGAACCTTTCGAGCAGCCTATCATTTCCGACAGCTGGGATATTCAAGATCAAGACGAATTCATCAACATGGATAAGAGCAAGTTCACTAGCGAGGCCTCATCGGCTAGCGGCAACGACGAGCCCCTCGATATTGATAAGTACCTGGCTTCTATCGAGGACCCGGAACAGCGTAGAAAGACCGTACTTGCCGGAATGACCGCCATGTGGCCTTCTAACCATGAAGTCAATAACGTCTGGCATCACCCATACTATCGCGGCTTTGAGGAAGATGGCGACTACGAAACCTGGTTTAGAACTACCGCACACGAGCTTGGTTGGGAGAATGACGACCCCTACTACGAGCCAGAGGACGACGAGCACTGGAGAGAGGTGTACCAACCTCAAATCGGCGATGAGGGTATTCCCGACCAGGCAGCGCTTGACTATGTCCTGCTTATGCGCGAGAGGCGCGAGAGATTGGAAGCTGCGATTAGGCGAAAGAGAGAGTTGTGGAAAGAGCAACATGGCAGCAACGACTATTTCGCGGGTACTTTCTCAAACGATACTACCACTCACGATTCCGGCCATGGCTATGCCACTTCATCTAGAAAGGTCAATAGAATCTACGATGGAAGTGGCGATGAAAGCGACGATAACGATGATGTTGAAGAACCTCCTGAACCCCCTTCCTCTTCCAGCCGCCCTACTAGAATCAAGCTAGTCTCCCATGTGAAGAAATACATCACGGACGCTGCCGCTTCCCTATCTAGTACTTCCGAGGACACCAACCCCGACGTCTCTAGCAGCCCGACTGTTACTTCTACTGCGGACACCTATCCTACGGAAGGCCAAGGCACCCCGAGCACCCCGACAAGCTCGGCACCTTCATCTAAGCGTAACCGTGGTCGTAAGCGTGGATGCGGTCGCTCTCACGGATCTGGTCGTAAGCGGAAGGTGGATGAAGATGCGGACTACGAGCCGGGTAGTGATGTGTCTGACGATAAGGAGAGCCCAAGCAACAAGCGACGCCGGATTACACGAAAATGATTGGGGATGTCCCTTCTTCTTTTTCTTCTCTTAACGGGCCAAGGATATTAGAGGGCAGATATGAAGTTACGTTTCGACTATATAACGAGATATGAGAGCTCGCCGTTTGCGAATATGGTCTTGATTCTTGCGCGCGTTGGGTTTATGAATGGTCGTCATACTAGTACGGCATTGATATCGAGAGTCAGAGGCAGATATAGAATGAGATGGTCTGAGAAATACGTCTGAGTTGAAGTACTTAGTTTGGACCAGGAGACGATAGGGTCGTTGCGATTGGTGGTTTGCGATATAGTTCTTTCGATGGTGTGGAATGGATAGGCCGTGATTGCTCATTATTAGGCGTCACTCATAGCTATATAGATGCCTACTTCTTTTCATATATTCCAATTAATATGCGTTTGACCTACCATGATCTCCTCTTTACCCTGATATTGGGTATCTCATCTACGTTCTCGTGCCATTCGGATTGCCGCTTTAGAAGGTACCTATCTAGGCTAAGTATGGTGGTATGTTACTGCACAGTCGGTGAGATACCCCTTATCATGTCATCTGCCCAGCCCTAAAGGCCATGACTAGGTACTGATGTGTAGGTAACAACAAGTTAATGTAAGTGAGAGATATGAACGTGTACAGGTCTATCGAAGTAGGGAGATACTACTCGCTTTCTATTCTCGGGATGGCATACCCCTAAATGGGATATATCGGGCCACGCGTTTGGGATTAATCAGCCTGTCCTATCTATTACGAGCAACACACCCCGGCCGATACTGTTGTTACTGAAGTGTTGAGCTCAAGCGTCCTGAGTTACCAATATATACAATACTTTCACCCCACTCGTTATGTGTACGTGCTAAGAATTCGATGGCAGCCCTGCTATATTTGTCGTGTAGTCGATTGCCACACGTGTTATCTAAGTAGTTGGAGCAATTTTATTCCTAGAGGAGGATGCTACCCTTTCATAAATCTGTGGGGTCTCGGCTCCGTGTACGTGATACATGCCACCTACCTACTTCAGCAGGTAACTTTCCAAGTTCTCGTACGTATTCGAGACGTATCTTTGGTTGATGCGGATCAGGCCCGCCTGGGGAAGGATTACGTGTTTTGACGGCATAGGAATTAGGGTTCTTGGTTCTGATACGGCGTGCATATGAATGAATAGGAGAGACGGACATATCTGAGGTAATCTTCAAGGGGAAGAAGCATAATAGGACATGGGTAGTGATCGCAAAATACCCAGCTAGATAAGCTTGTGGATGTGTTCGTGTATGGGCTGAATCGAATCCTAGAATTCTCATCTTGGTTTCATTCTAACTAGGTACCTAGCTATTATTTACATACCTAAGTATCTATCCATCTATCCATCTATCCATCTATCCATCTATCCATCTATCTATCTATCTATCTATCTATCTACGTGTGTACGATATCTGATATCGCGGTAGGGTATGTTTATTATTACATCTCCAACTCGAACCTTACCTGGGTAACAAGCTTTTGGCGGGGATGGTACTCGATACCCGATCTCCCCGTCTCTGCTCTAGAACTAGAAACGGGACTGCGCCGTCCGTTGAATTTGGAGGTGGTCGACTACCACATGGCGACAGGGGTCCCGTTTTCGTCTTCTCCCTTCTGGGTGAGCCGTCTTCCCTATTCTGCCTGATAATTTCCGAAAGGCTTAAATCGAGCGGCCTGGGTAGCATCAAGGGTTGCTTACTACTAGTATTGCTAATTCATATCGGCGCCCTTCGGGGTATGTAGGTAAGAATTGAATTTTTTTTTTCTTTCGCCCCCCGGAGTGACGGAGGATATTTGCAAATGGGGCCGCGCGGGTTTGGTGGCATTGATCCGTCGGCTCGGATTAGGATGGTGGAACCTACGGCGCGCTATGAGGTTAATGAGATAATAGATCCCGGCTCAGGGTTTTTTTTTTCCATCATGTACTATGTAAGGTATGACCCTAGGAGCATGCGAGTATCGCGTGGCCCGAGATCCTAAAAGGATGGATGGACGGGTTGAGGAGAAGGAAAATATTGATAAATTCGGATATCCGTAAATGGGGGAAGCTCAACGGCTTGGCATCCGAACTCTTGGATTTGCTAAGCTTCGACTACTTAATTTATAAGATCATTCTTGCGTTGCTTGAACACAGGCAGAGGGGGGGAGGGAAGGTCGCACGATCTGGCCAGCTTGGCTGGTTATGTGCAATACTACACAGCTACCCACGGGAGTACTGTATATTGCTACCCATCCGTAATGAAACCCCGGATATAGATAGAATGCAGCGATGGTTCAGAGAAAAGAAAAGAAAAAAAAATTAAATAAATAAAAACTAAGAAAGAAAAACTAAGTCATGACTCGCAGGTTCTCACGCCATCATCCATCGATCCCATCCCGCTCCTCCCGCATCTAGTCCCACGATTACGATCAAGTGGCTTGCGCATGCGTGACAGCTCGGCTGCATTGATCGGTACTCTACAATGTCCTTTTGAGACACGGGCATATGTGAACGCCATACGTCAAGTACATGAAATAACACTTGATATGGGGTCATGCTGGATCAGTGACGATACTTTGGGAAGCACAGCTTTTGTCTTTGCCGTCCCACGTACAGTAGTAGTAGTAGCAGGGGCGCGGGAATACGCACATGTGCTTGCTGGTAACAAGGCAGGTCATGTCATGCCTTGCCTTTTACTACTGCAGCAGCCTCTTCGGTCAGTCAGCGTCGACATGATGCATCCCCTTTTCCCAACGCACCAACAGTTGACATAATCCCTAAAACACTATCCTGCATGCTTTGGTCGCCACCTTAAAGCAGTGATATAGAAATACTGTAAAATGTCATTTGCCCATAATATAAACGCTTAATCTACAGATTAGAAGAAGATTTGGTTGATGGTCAGTCTTATCCCTAACCCAAGTTTCATTCTACGATATATTAACATGAGGAGATGATGATGAGTTGGCCATTTAAACTTCATCTCATTAGGGTCCGGTAGTGTGCTACTTGGAAACCAATAACGGTAATAGTCCTGCGGCTTACTGGCTGGATTGGCCAAGGCCATTATTAGGAAGGGGCCAATCCGCGGAAGGAGATTGACGAAAAGAGATCAAGGCCCGGAGCTGTAACATGATGCTATTCCAAGCTCGAGAAGGATGCTGCTAATAAATGATAAGCCATTTAGCTGAAGATAGCTTCAAGATTAGTGCCTTGAATTTTTAATTCAAGATCTGTTTGTTCCGTTATGGTTGGCAACGCAAGCGTCTAGGAGACACAGGGATTCATCAATGACAAACGTTGCATTCCGCATTAGGGCTGGTGGTTGACGCCGCCGCCATTTCAAAAAGGAACCACGGCCATCCTATCAGGCGGTCTCCACAACGCTGAACGGCCTAGGTATGCTTTACAAGTGGTGTATCCGTAAATACCTAGGTGTAAGTAACTTTTACGTTGTCGTAACGAAGTTGAAGGATTGCCGTATGGATACTTGTACGTGTATATCCAGGTTTATATGTATTACATGCATTATACCTACCTAGGTATGTATTATTATATGTAAGTTGATTACATCTCGTGCTTAGTTATATTACATGATGTATGTATATTACATGATTTATATAGGAATGGTCTTGACACCGCAACTTTGAGACTTCTAGAAGAACCAGCCACCCCCGAAAACGTCCAGGGCATACATAGCCATCTTTCCATCTTGGGTGTCATCTTAGGTAATATTGGAAAGCTGAATGAAGCCAATGATAGCAACAAACGGTAATAGCAGGCTCTTCTGGGCTCTTACATAGTATTATTCGATTATTCGGGTCGGGTGTCATGTCATCGAATCGTCAACATGGGAAATCCCTCCCGGATTCTACCGCCTCGCTTGTTTGCGCCTTGCGGGCGTCGCATATGTCACATCTGTCACATCTGTCGCATACTTTGTATGTAGATATCTTGCATATGAAACCTGGGAAACTTGTTTTAAGAATGCAACAGGCGTAATAAGGGTTGTCATATGAGATGTATGGCTTATATATGGGCTGTAAGATGTTTGTAGTCGTATGTAATATGGTCTCGTACGAAGATATATAGATCAACAAGGTCTTAGATCTTGCCCGCTCCGGCGAATATTCGTCGACAAGGTCTTAGTAGAGATATTCTCCACCCTCTGCCAACATTTTCTGCCTTTTCGCCGCAATTGGCCCTATCCCCTTTCTTTTTTTTTTTTTTTTCGTTAGATGGTATTTGGAATTGGGAGATATTCCCGGCTGTTCGTGTTGTATGTTTCCTGCAATTCGAAATAATTCATCATACTTTTGTAATCCTTTCTTACTTCGAATTCCCCTTCGTTGTTTTCCCGTTTCCCGCCAAAAGTCGGCATTGACAGATAATCGCATCGCGGCTAGTTTATTTAGAATTGCGACATAGATCTCGCTCGACTTAACCGGCTAGCCAGACCTAGGCACGATCGCCTTCCCCATCAGGCATTCCGCTAGGTTAGCAGGTCAGGTTAGACACACGGCCTGGCACGGTATCAAAATCACAACAGCACAGTTTTTCCCCTTCAGGGTAAAAGAAGAGCATTAAAAAAAAAAAAAAAAAACGTCAGAGAAGAGGAGAGAAAGATAAGTGAAGACTTTCATCGAGGTCAAACTAGTCACCCGAACCTCGCCGGCTTCTCCAAGAGGGTACACCGAATCACATCAGAAACTTGTGATAGTCGGCTGATTTCGGTATCGGTAGTGTCGGTAGTGTTGGTATCGATATTTTACTGGTAACTGAGCAACCTGTCTGAAGAGCTGAAATTTAAGCGACGACTATCCCTAAGGGTAGTGCATGTAAATGTACGTATATGCATTCATATTAATACATTCATACATTCATAATCATCTCAATAGAAAGAAAACAAGTACGTGGACACACACGAAAAACAACACGAATGCCGGTGTACCTAACGTTGCCACGTACAGTACAGAGTACCGTAGATCTGGTCCTTGGAACCCGGAGACCCTGACGACGAAACCGCTATCTATTCGAAAATGGTGAATTACCTCACCTCTCGTACCTTTCGCACCTATTGAATTCGTACACGAGAAAGGAACCCCGCCGTAAAGGACCCTCTTAGAAATCGATAAAGATAATAAAGACAACTTGTAAGTACCTACAAGTATCTTTTCTATTTAAATTATATGTTAGGTGTACGCGCCTTCTACCCGGCGTCTACCGTTCGCGTTATGCCGGGCACAGGCGGAGCCTAGCTTAGGAATTGGTCAGCCACTAGGCGTTCCCGGGCCTTTTTTAGCAGGCTGTCCCAATTGAATTTTTAGCTTCCAGCTCCCATTTTTGGTGATGTCCATTATCCATTATCCATTATCCATCAATATCCATTAAAAGAACCCCTTGAGTTAAACCAGCAAATCCAATGTACCTAACCATATGAGGTTACCTATTAAATGTACATATATACATATATACATACCTACCTAACTTACATACATACATACAAACGTTCTAACGAATTGCCCCGCCATCAGGCCCATCAGGTCCATCAGGCTCAAATCAGAAGCCCGCCTTTTTCAGCAGAGAGACATCAATCAATCGCAACGTCTCCTTCGCGACATCATTTTACCAGCTACCAAAACCAACTGACGCCAGAAAAAAAAAAATACTTTCCCCTCACGCAAATCAACTCTCCTCAGTCTCTTTCCCTCAAAACCCCCACGCCCGCGTCAAACCTCAAATCTCCAACCAAACGACGTTCCTCTGGTAATTGAATTTTATTTTATATTCACCATCAAATCGGCACTCGCACCTTTAAAGATCCAATACTACCGCCGCACGCATTACGCATCCGCACGTACAACTAATAACTATAACTAACTGCTGGTGTTTTAACAGCAGAGTTTAAAGGAAACCTATTTGGATAGGAACCTGACATTGACTGAGAGATCAAAAACTACAAATTTGGTCCATCATCATGTCAGGTTCGGAGGGAGGATTCGACCTGCTTCGGCGGGCAACACAGGCGATGATGTCAAAGTAAGTAAAGAAATTCGAGAAGGGGAAAAAAAGGGTTCATATGTTATGTTGCGTCTCTCCTTCTCCTCAGATCACCGGATCACCAGATCACCAAGCTCGGAACACGCCCCCCATTTCATTCATGCCCTCCTCCCCCTTCCCCTACTTTTTTCATCACCATCAATCACGTTCATCGCTCCAAAGGAATATTGAATTAGCCCTTACCCATTACCCATTAAACCCTTCAAATACCTCAATACTTCATACCCTATAGGTATATCCTATACTTCATATTTCCCGCTCGTTACAATATTCATACATACAATTTCACAATTTCCCAATATCCCGTCATCACGCCAATTACGCAAGCTGCGGCCTCTGGAACATTTGGAACCTTTGGAATCACCTACAAGGTTCTCTTTTCCGTTTAGCCAGTATTTGCCTTCGGATTACGGATCACTGCCCAAGGATATTCCCAAAGTTGGCCGTACAACAACCCCTGGTTCTAAAGTACTTAACTTTGACCGCAATGGGGCCGGGCTTGATGAATCGTCGCCGACGGCTGTAACTCGTACTACTCGTACTACTACCAAGTACTCTAGTATGGGTATTTTTCTGCTTCATCAGGTCTCATAATCCAGGCCAGCCAGCCAGCCAGCTAGCTATACGAGGTTACTCCGGATTCATCATTCACCCTTCACCCTTCACCCTTCACCATCCACCATCCGTCATCCACATCAGCTCTCAGCTTCGCAAGTGAGGATTCAGATGAAGAAGGCTTAGCCAGTTACCGTCCAAGTCGGTCATCGGCCCTCTTCCCGAGAAGGTTACCGGATGTATACAAAGTATACAACTCGACGCTTATTTTTAGATGAGACCTCCCTGGCTTATCTGCGTTGTACAGTCGTGGCTGGTCACCGATATTCGCAACGAACAGGTCCCCATATTGCTCTGGCCAGCTCCGTTCTGCGGCGAATCTGAGCGCGGGGTCTGGACGAGGCTTATAATTATTATCATATTGAGGCCTGACTCCTTACTCGCCAGTGCAATAAACCGCAAAGGAGCCCAATGTTGCTATGTCACTTATGTCACTCTCCACCCCTTCGTTCCCTGCTGGGCTGTTCCCTCTCTCTTGCATCCACCCCACCTGGCGTCGATCCATCTCCAACCGCACCCCCTTTTACCCCCACCTCAACTCCCCTTCAAGGTTACCACATGGCGAGTGTCATGGGTGGTCGCTTCGAAAGCAACATGGGGCTCGGTTCGACGAAATGGCTCGTGAAAATTTCGCTCTTTTTTACCACCTGCCCGCCCATCTTCCGCGTTGCTTGTAATCTCGCATCCATGGATATCTGGTTACGTTACGGCATCATTGGACTTCTTCACCGCTGCCGCTATTGGACGCTTCGTCCTTCGAGATGTCCTCTGCCCAAGCTTCCTCCTTAAATCTCCCTTCACTCTAATGATGTTCATATCCTGTTAAACTCTCTCGTCCCTCTAACCCCTACTTGACCCTCGCCCTTTTAGCTTGAAGAACTTGTTGATTCATTCTTCTCGAGAATTGGGGCTGATCATTATTAACATGCCAAGTAGGACATCTACCACGGAGGACGATGCGTCTGATCAGATTGGTTATGACACCCCGCGCTCTGGCATCGCTACGCCTCAGCCCGACCTTCATGATAAACGACTACCGGGTATCATGAGTTACTTTGGCCAGGTTCGTTCTACCCCTCTACCCTTTTCCCTTGGCCGCTCGTCTTCCTCCCGAACACAAGAGACTGAGTCGACCCACCCTTCATGTCCCCAGGAAGAGAAGGATGCGCGCACCGTACCTGAACAACTGCCGAGCCCTGGATCGGATTTGAGCAGCAAGGACCTCACGCCTGACATTTCGCCTCTCCTTCCACATGAGAGGATCGAACCTCTGGCAAAAGTGCAGTCCTCGCAGCAATCAGCTTCCGATATTCATCCCTACCCTACGCCTCCCTGTTCACAGACCCCGTCGGAAAGGGGGGGCAAGTTGTCTGATGCGAGTGGCGATTCCGACGCGGCCGCTAGCGGCTCATCGAATCGTTCTTCACTGAACAACAAAAGCGCCACGGATCTCTCGCAGCTGAAAGTTCGGAGGGCCACTTTGGCATCCCCTCTTACGAGTATTGTCACTACATCCAATGTTCATGCGAGTCACCTTTCTATCCCTAGCGACCGCACCTCTGAAACTACACCAAGTTCTCCCACGGATGCCCAACCCCCTGCAGGCGATGCTGGCAGTTTTTTCTCTAAGTCCGCTTCGGTTGATCGACTCAAGAAGCTAACTGATGGATCGAAAAAGAGCGGTCCCTCGACACCTACTAGAGCGCTCTCAGCTACCCATTCGACCCAGCGTGAGGAGAGATCACCCTCGAAGCATAGCGGAGATGGCTCGGATGCGGGTGGCAGGCAGACACCAATCTCTACCGCGAGTGGTGGCGCCGCAGCTCCACCGCAGAGGGGTAAGCTTACTATCAAGATTCTGGAGGCGAGGGGATTACGAAAAAGTCGCGACCCCTACGTCGTTGCCGTGTTCCAAAGGAGCGAGCTGATATCTCACGGACCGCGAACATTCGAGGACGAAGATGAGTCAGCACCTCAACCGGTGGCAATGGGCGGTATTCCCATTCAGCGCCAAGGTAGTGACCCTGGACGTGCGATGGCAATTCCCATGCGCAGTCGCCAGAGCAGTAATACCAGTATCTCAGATTATAATACCTTCCGCAATCGCCCGCGGCGATCGTTTACAAGTCCAAAGTGGGACGCAGAGGCAGTTTTGTGAGTATCGTAGATCAATCGGGTCCCTAGGGTACGCCGACTAACTTCAGTAGTGATGTTGTTGATTCAGACATGCTAGTGGATATCTCGATTTACGACCACAGCACGCAGGGGGAAGAGTTCCTCGGTCATGTTGACTTCCAAGCAGCTATTCCTGGAAAAGATGAACCTGTACGAGGCTGGTTCCCGTTAAGAGGAAATGCCGACACGACACCCGATAAGACACCCACCGGCGAGATTTTCGTCGAGGCCATCTACCAGAGAACGGAAAAGAAGCATTATGGACCGGACGATTTCCAAATTCTACGATTGATTGGGAAAGGTACATTTGGCCAAGTTTACCAAGTGCGAAAGAAGGATACCGGCCGAATTTACGCCATGAAGGTCTTATCGAAAAAGGTCATCGTTCAGAAGAAAGAGGTGGCACATACAGTTGGAGAGCGGAATATTCTGGTTCGGACAGCCATGTCAGAGTCACCATTCATCGTAGGCTTGAAGTTTTCCTTCCAGACCCAGAATGATCTCTTCCTCGTCACAGATTATATGTCTGGCGGCGAGCTTTTCTGGCATCTTCAGAAGGAGGGGCGATTTGACGAGAAGCGAGCCAAATTCTACATTGCGGAACTCATCCTCGCAATCCAGCATCTCCATAATAACGACATCGTTTACCGAGATTTAAAGCCCGAGAATATTCTACTCGATGCGAATGGACACATAGCCTTATGCGATTTTGGTTTGTCCAAAGCCAACCTAACTCAAAACGATACTACCAACACATTTTGTGGAACTACCGAGTATCTAGCCCCGGAGGTCTTGCTCGATGAAGCTGGATACACGAAGATGGTAGATTTTTGGTCCCTTGGCGTGCTCGTGTTTGAGATGTGCTGTGGATGGAGTCCCTTCTACGCCGAAGATACGCAGCAGATGTACAAGAACATTGCGTTTGGCAAAGTACGATTTCCGCGAGACACGCTTTCTCAGGAAGGCAGAAACTTTGTCAAGGGCTTGCTTAACAGGAACCCGAAACATCGACTGGGTGCCATTGATGACGCCGAAGAATTGAAGCGTCATCCGTTCTTTGCCGATGTGGACTGGGATATCTTGGCCAAGAAACTCATAACCCCGCCTTTCAAGCCTAAGTTGAAGTCTGAGACAGACGTGTCTTACTTTGACCCGGAGTTCACAAATGCTCTAAACACTAACGGATCGTTGAACGAACGTGCACAGCAGCTAGCCACAGGCTTTGCCACATCGACTCCCCTTTCTCCAACCACACAAGCGAATTTCCAAGGCTTTACGTTTGTCGACGAAAGCTCACTAGATGATCACATGAAAGGGCGATATGTTGATGAGGACATGGATGACGTAGATCGTCGAGATAACGACTGGGACGACCTTGACGACATTGACCTCCGAAAATCAAATAGGATGAGTGGGATCGTAAAAACGGGCAATAACGATGAGCCGTTTGGTGAATCCCACTTTGACATATGACACGAAAATTTCTTTTTCTTTTTCTAGCTGGACTCTTACAACACGAGGATGACCACACCCGCTCGTTCTCAGCATTTACAGCGGTTTCGTCTATTACTCTTAAAAATTCTCACCATGGCATCATGCATAGGGCGGCATTCTGCATGAGGTGGCGGTTGGCAGAGGTTACTTAGTCACTATGGAGTGGTAGGGCGTTTGGCATTTGCAAATAGTCTGGAATCATGGCACATACGTACACGAATTCGCGGGATGTTTTCGGAAATACCTATCTAAAATAACCCATTCAGGTCACGAGGGACCGGTACAGATCAGTTTGATCCTACTCCTTTGTCACTTCAGTTTGGAATTTCTGCGGGCTTGGATGCCGGCTATAGGGTTGATAAGGATGCGTTTGCGATGGTTTGAACTACTCGGCGCTTATGCCAAGTATTCTCATTACGATCTCGAACAAAAAGGAATTGGTAGTTTTTGCTTGGTTGCTCGGTATGACAGGTGGCTACTAGTATGCTAACAATGCTTTCGCCGAAGCGAGCGAGCGATGTGATGTGGGCGTTTGATTTAAGCTGAGCTTTCTTGCGGCCATCTCTTGGCTCGCTTGAGTTCTTGCTGCTTGCTGCCCCGTGTGGGCTCTAATGATGAGCTCGAGGCATGTAAGCAGGGCTGACATGCAGATAACGCACACGAGTACATAGTGTACTAATTTGAAAGGCTTCCTCCCAATAAGGAGAGATCAAAAGTCAAATAAAACTACTTAGGTTGCTTATAATACTTAATGCAAATTGCGACGTGAATTCCCCATTATCATTGGTTAACGCCAAGTACCACACGTCTGGATATACGTAGCAATGCTGAGAGAGAATGCTTTATTTCGCCGGACCCTACCCAAGCCGTTACATTGGGACACGTCTAAGATTATAAACCGTGTAACTTTGTGTAGGACGAGTCTGACAAACATCCATCGAATCCCCATGCTCCCCCCTTTTTATTTTTCCTTATGCAGTCATGATTCCGTCCACCCTCTCCCTGACAAGAAGATATTGACTTGATTCTGCACGATTACATTAAAGACGCGCTTTTAGTAAAGTACAAGCGTACGAACCAGCGGTGTTTAAGCCAAGGTCAAGTCAAGCTCTGTGTTATGTTACACATCACTATATGTACCAGGAAGGGAAGCGCCTCCAGGGGAAACACAACGCGGGATGGTACGACTTTTTTTTTTTTTTTTTTTTGGTCTTCTCGCAAGGGAGGAGGGGAGGGGAGGGGAGGGCAAGGTAGGGTAGGGTAGTATATAAGACGATTATGATGTCTGCGCAATACCGATCCCTCGGCGGTGACAGCTATGCGAGGAGGGTTTGGCAGAAGCTGTCATTATGAAGTAAGGGGATGGGATTTTCATCTCGTGTTGTGAGCTTGGGATCCGGGTAGGCGGAAGAGCGGAAAGGGGGAGCCGCACGGGATATGTCGAATAGGAGACGAGGGTATATATCCACGGACAAGGCGCTAGAGAATGTTTCACGCACCACACGACTTACCTACCTACCCATAGGTCCCCGGAGAATTCGGGATGCCGTCCGGTGTCCTGTCGATAGAGCCGGATACCGCTGGATGGGTTCCATGGTACCTGTTATGGGGTCGGTGACGACCGGCGAGTTTTCTGTGTGTTGTACGTTTGCTTTATTTTTCCGGGGAGAGGCATTTCTTGCTCGACTCTGTTTTGTTCTCTTCCTTTTTGCCTCCCTCCTCCGCTGCGGAAGCAGCTAGAGGATTTGCGCTGCATGCTGGGGAACGAACGTCCATCCCTAAGGGCGGTTCCGTCCCAACTCAGCCCGGCGATCAGAGGTGATCCCGGGTTGGCGGTGTTACGTGCTGGATGATCGACGATGTGCAGATATCATGTGAATGTCCTCATATAAGAGAATCCGACGTTACTGTCACTGTCCCATCTACTTGGTTGGGGCGCTTGGCCGATGTGACGACATAGGGTACCAGCCGAGAAAAGAGTTGCTCTACAAATATATCTCATGAGATATGACGAATCGATAGATCAACCGATTTCTGCTTGGTCTTGTTCTAGCTAGACCGGATAAGTAAGTCGATACATCAGATACGTCCGTAGCCGTAGTCTATAAGCAAGGATCTACCGGTCAAGTGCGCTATCCGCCCGGCCGTCAACCGGCGGGATATCCTGGGGGCGGACGGAGCATAGTCCGGAGACTAAGTAGACGGGCGTGTCTCTAAAATACGGCAATATGTGATAGATCGATACGGGACTTCGATACTATAACACCGACATAGGAGGACACTTATGAGATTACCAAGGTAGTCTTGGATAACTACCTAAGTAGTGAGGACTAAGCGTAGAACATGGGAGATTGCGTTTATGTGATGAAGTGTTTTTCGAAATCGTCTCTGTCGACCCTCAAGAGCCTCACTATATGTCAACTATAACGCCTGTAGAACAGCAAACTAAGAGTCTGGTTTTAGTAGGGGCATATAAACACGACATAATTTAGAGCAGGTGGAGATGACAGGAGTCTACTCATCTAACAGATCGAGACGGACATAAAACCTACACAGCGGACATGACAATCTGAACGTATACGACTCTACTGAGGAGAGAATAATAAGTGTAAGCTCTTCGTTGATGAAGGATCTATTTGTGATTTGGCACCAGCGATCCTAGGAATAAATGTACATGGGACGTTAGGGATTTCTCCTCTCCACCACCTCTTAGACGACTGGCATAACACCGGGGCTATGTGTATATGCTGTGCCTCGTTCTCGCTCTCTCATGCTTGGATAACCTTTTCCTCCTCGGCTCAGCCTCTCCTCTCTAATACGTTAGGTGAATTAAGTCTCTCGGTACGATATCTAATGATGAGCAGCAGCGCCCTCCTCTTCTTCCTCGTCGACTAACCAGTCTTCGACGACGGCGGGTGTCGACGAGTTGGCAGAAGCGCCCTCGTTACCTTCAACCTCAACAGCCATGCTCTCGTACTCCTTCAGGCTGCTGGCTAGGTCTGTCTCCTCGGGGGACTTGGGGGTCTTGGGTAGTGCAAAGGTTTGGACCTGGCCAACAGAGTCGGAGTCCTTGACAGGCGGGGCCTTGTAGGCCTTGAGCTCCTTGAGGTAGAGCTCCTGTACGAAGTCGGCTGTGGGTTCATGTCAGTATATGCTCTTTTTTTTTTTTGTCTAATATAGATACGTAGAAGATTCGAGAATTGGTAGATGGTGTGTATGTCGAGCTGCGATGGGGAAGATTTGTATGTATGAGATAGCCTTTAGCTTTCTTTATGAGTCTCTCAGATGTTGCGATTATTTTCTTGATTGGCAAGAGAGTGCAAGCTGCTCGACCAGATAATATCTCATCTTGCCATACGTCTCCAATATTTCCTTTTCCGGTTCCGGCCGCATCCTAGCAGCATAGCGCACCTCTCCAATTGTTCTCTAGAATCCACTTGGTATACGATAAATGAAGGTTCGAGTCTTACCTCGTCGCGAAACAGTAGGTGCGATGAAGCCTCTGACGGCGTTTACCCTCGCCACGCGGGTGATAGCCGAAGCGGCCGACCGAGCAGTCTGAGCGTTAAAAAAAAAATATCAAGTTAGTGGAAATAGCTCCTCAATGACGACACCTTTCTGAGAACTAAAAGAGTTGAAAAAAAAAAAGAAAAGAAATATGTGTAGAATGGAGACTTACCGAAGCTCTTAGTTGTACGAGCATGATGTCCGTCTGTTATGTGGATTGCTCAATTGACGATATGTGAGTGGTGGTATGATGGTGGTGTAGAAACGGGAAGACGGGGAATCGTGGAGAGTTGCGATTGAGGTTTTTCCTTCGCCGCTGCATTTCTTCGTCCTTCAATTCTTAGCGCCGAAGTGGCTGAAGGTGGAGTATCAGAGCTTCCGATTGGTCAATCACGTGATGCACTTTATCGACCTTGGTACCCTGATAGGTACCCTGATACCTTGATATCCTGATACCCCACCATGACTTAACCGCTGACATAACAACTTTACAACTTTACAATAGTTAATTAACTAATTAATTAATTAATTAGTTTTTTAACAGTGGTTATAATTTTTCTTTTATTTAATAATTCGCTATCTTTATTTTAAATATTAAGAAATTCGCATCTTAATTATTTATATGTAAAAATATAGCAAAGTACCATTTAGATCATATTAAATAACATAAAATCATATCAATCCACTGCTCTCCATCATCCAATCATAAAATAAGTCAACAACTACAGATTAGTTGCTAATTAGTTGCTAATAGTTATCGCTATTATACCATATCCTAACTCTCATACTTCCGCCATCCCTTATTAGAGCGCTAGAAATAAAATACTCAAGCATATAAACAATTCTCAACAACCCCTTCCCAGCCCATCTTAGAGACTAGTCATCAATTCTTCTGCTGATAGCCTCCGCGACGGCGGCGTCGCCACTCACCCCATACAGATACAAATGTGTACGCGATGACCGCGACAACAGCAAAGACGATGTACACTATTATAAATTTCGTAGGCGAGTTTGCAAGTTTCAGACCTAGCCCACCGTTTACGATGCCCACTACCATTAAGGCGCGGCCGTACCACATGTGGGCGTGGGACACGATACCGCGGGACTGATGTCTTCTGTAGTGTCTATGGTGAAGCCAGCCCAGGACAGGTTGGAGCCCCATAAGGCTGACTACAACCGTGCCGAGGAGTGTATGGGTTGAGTGGAAATCCTGGTAGGAGCGTTAGTTATGGTAAACTTCGGTTTGTTCGAGTAGGTTAGCTATATAGGATGTGTAACGGGCCACACTTACAAGATCAATTCGCTGCAATGCGACAAGCCCCAGGCCGAAGCCAGCCCACATGAGGACGAAAGCGAAGCCCTGACACGAGGCGTGCAACACCCACTTGCCGAGTAGGGGCATGAGCGCCGAACCCGCCGGGTACAACAGAATCATGACGACGCCCATTATCGCGCCGTGGCTCGTGATCAGGATCTGCGGGTCGGCGTATCCGCGGCCGGCGCCGCGGTTATTGTTGTCGAACTGCCTTGCATTCAAGAATGGGTTCTCGTCGTCTGTTACGGTAGCCTCCGTTAGGTCGAATGCCCACGAATCGTGCCCGTCGTGGTACCGGATCTGGGCATCTGGGTCTGCGCTGTTCACAGCGTCACCCAGCTTCCACGCCGCGATCCAAGGTGTCCCCTGGGCGTCGAAGTTCATGTTGCCCCCGGGCCATGTGCCGCAGTTACCGCATCGGAGATTGGCTACCATCGTCTGCCCATTGTTCAAGAGGCCGCTGCCCTCGAGGAGCTCCAGCTGTATAATTGAGTTGTAGCGTGGCACTAGATGGGATACTCGTTAGAATTGACTCTATTAGGGGGCAACAACGTCTTGAGAGCATTATATTCTAGCTAGCTAGATCAACATGCTCCAGCTAATTCACGGGACGGCCCGGAAAGGGGTACAAGAAAGAGAAAACGTAACGCCCGGTTTTACTTACTGGTATGCCCAGTTCCACTACGTGCTGATACCGTCACATTGCCGTTGCCATCTTGATACATGATATAGATGCTCGAATCTTTCATGACCTCTCCTGTGCCGAAGGCCACCCATGAGTACGATATCGGCGCCCGTAGCTGTAGATATATATTGCCGCCGTCTCTGGCAGCAGATACCTCTGGCACTGCGACTTGGTAGCATACTTGGCTAATTGGGCAGTATTGAACCGGTTCGGAAGATGCGATGGCGGCGCATACGGCCGTATCTAGGTAAAGAAACATGTCAGTGGCTACATCGTTTCCTATATGTTCGTCGTCAACTTACACAACGCCGAGACGATAAGCCATATTCTCGCCATCCCGAAAACCATACTCTATGTACAGTAGTGGTAATTGGTATATACCTATTCTTTAATTTAGTCTCGCTCTAAATTCATTCGTCCCAGGGATAGAGGTATAGATACACGGATTTCACTCTTACCTCCAGGGTTTGTGTCGATTTACTTCTAAGTTTTGGTATTGAACGATATGTCCAGCGACGCCCGTCCTCCCGTCCTCCCTTTTAAATGCCCTCGGACATGCAAAATGATGTAATCTGCTTGTGCGCTGACTATGCGGCCCTCGGCGTCGATTCGTTATCGTATTTTAACGTTCGAAGGCGTGCTTTGCTGAAGTTAAATTTCGCCGGGTCCTCGAGACTACCTAAGATATATGTATGTACTCCTAATACGAATAGAAGAGGAAGAAGTAGAAGATTTGAGGCGAGTGTTCCGAGAGAAATATATGTGTGTATATACCCAATATGCTACAGGGATGAGGATAGATATAGGTAGGTAGTTAGTTCTTGAGTTTCTTGATATATGCAAATCATGTCCAGGAAGGAAGATGCTAGGTAAGGGAGATGCAAATCATGGTATTGCTTTCCATGTACATCAACGCCGTACACGGATCTTGGACCTACCTTCCAAGCTCACCTAGCTAACCTTACTGTATCATGGATACGTATATGTCTGCACATCACCCTTGGCGGCTTCAAAGTTGGTATAGTCGTGATTCAGACGCCGTGAGACTTCTTGACGTTTTCTGTATCATCTTGGGCTATAAGTCCAAAGCCTCCATGTTTACGTATGCGATCCCAGAGCTTTCATAATCTTGTTTCGTCCTAAACGGAAACGGTAGAGGCTATGCACGCATCCATGCTAGGCCTGACGACCCATTATATCACTTTGTTTTATCTCATATATAGGTTAACTAGATAATAGGTTTGGCCCTTACCCAAAGATGTTGTTTATTCGGAGGATACTGTTGTCTTTGACGATAGTCTCCTCACTTATCCCCGGGATCTAGCAAACCCGATGCTTGGTGACTTGGTTGGAAGGCGGTGCAACTTGGCGTTGATGCGATGCTATACGTAGCTTCCGTTTAAGTAAAGTAGAGTTTCCGGCATATGGGAGACTGGATGTAACCCAACACTACCGTTATTAGAATCGCGGCCGTGATGATTCGTCAACCATCTCGGATAACGTCGAATCATGCGGAGAGGTGGGGGAGGAGTTTTCAGGGGTACCCAGCTCTGGGGAACGTAAGCAGCTTGATTTACATTCGATTTATACTTGGCTTTATATCTGGCTTGGAAACTTACTATCACTTTTAGTTTCAGTAGTTCTTAGTTCCAGTAGTGATGCGCACAGCCTTTTTAGTATCGTGCTCAACCGCGGTGTCGAAAGGGGATGATGCATCTGTAGATCTTGTTCTTGCTCTGAGGGGGAAGGCTGACTACTTCCTTAATAATTACCATTGATAAATGATCTCTCCGTCATTTGGCTATAGTCACCAACCCCTTTGCAGTCATCTATATGTAGAAATTTATCTTGTGCTGTATAATCATGTATAACGACGTGCTAACATTCGAACAGGGAAACATGCTCGATTAAATGGCCGGCGCATGTGCATCATTAAACTCTAATTTACATTCGA
Organism: Entonaema liquescens; assembly: GCA_902805475.1. Lineage (NCBI taxonomy): Eukaryota > Fungi > Ascomycota > Sordariomycetes > Xylariales > Xylariaceae > Entonaema > Entonaema liquescens. Next base: position 2,845,553 of record CADCSX010000006.1, read on the forward strand.
CGGTGCTCAGCCCAAACGATGGTTGATCTGGATGATGCGAGATATTACTCTATATGACTACGTACAAGAGGAAAATAGTTCCTTCATGTTAACAAGAAATCTATGCGGTCTGGACCTAAGAAGCTAATAACAAAACTCTATCTGCCAGGGACGTCCCAAGCAGAGTTACTAGTGGTCCTCCCGTCTACAGATCCTATCCATGGACGCGGTATTGTACGGGTCAGATCTCGTTTGTTTAAGTAGGGCAAACTAGTGGCCTGTTCATGCTCAACTAGATGTCTTACACCCTATTTGCTTACTTTCTACACGATGTGAACTTACAACGATATATATGGCTTAACAGATGTACCGTCTAACTAACATTCATTGACGAGACAGAGAGAGCGTGGTGCTATTAACACGGGCGGGCGAATATATTATATTATCATACTGGCCGTATATAAGGGCATACTCTGCAAATTAACCTCAATTATACTTGAGAGGTTTGTTTATTTTAGGAACCGTAGCTGCATCAGATATACTTGAAGGCTCGTAGAGTTATCATATTCTAATTTTTATCTGTCTTCTGCAATACTCACCCTCACCTAGACCATGGTAATAAAGAATATTAATTGCTATGATCATGGGTATTGTATATGTAAACCGAGTTGTTCAAAATTCGATATGTGCTTAAAAGATACTAAGTTGGATTAACTCGCTGCATATTATAGCGGTGTGATATTCGGGGCTATGCGCTGGCGTGTCTCTCGAATCAGTTCAACGCTTCCGGTAACTCACTAGCCTAGAGTAGATGGCGTTAGTACTATGTAAACAGTAAACTATCGGTATGATGTTGATAGCTCGTAACATCTTCGCCCTGTGGCAGTGTCTTCGTCAGTTGTAATATCACGTAGACCCTGTCACGCATGGTAAGCAGGCAAGGATCAATTACAGTTCGTCTAACTTGAGGCCTCCTGAACGCCATTCCCAATTCGAATTCAACGACCACTTCTTTCTAGAACTGTGATGCTAAGCCCGCTTTCAAAATTCAAATCTTCTGCTCACCGGCTAGTTATACCGCTAATAAACTGGCTCTAAAATCGCAATCTGTTTCATAACGCCCCCTGTTCTGTCCACGCTTGATGCTATGAGCCTTGCTGATAATGTCTATGCTTCGTTGAACATGTACCCATGATTGTCCAGCAGGCTGCTAGAAGCTACATAGCTGAATCCGCCGAAAGGATCTTCCTTCAAGCTATCCTTTGATGGCAAGTCATCCCAAGGAGACTTGGCCAATATAGGGCTTAGGGGTAACTCAGTGAACTCGGGAGCAAAATTCTCTGCGAGTTCAGGGTCCGTGATCATTGGCTGAATCGGTGGCTCTATCTCCCTAGCCGCAAGCTTCTTCCAATCGATCTTTCGGAAGAATCTATGTTTCTTGATGGTCTGGAGGTCTTTGGGCATGTTCGAGCCGAGACGCTTTGTAGGATCCTTCTTTAGAAACCTAGTTAATAGGTCCTTGGCGTCGGGCCCTAGGAAGTAAGGCAAGACAAGTTTCTGCTTGACGATGTTGTTCTGGATCTTGGCATGGTTACCGCCGCGGAAGGGTGGATTACCCGTCATAAGGTCGTAACCCAACGCTCCAAACGACCACCAATCAACGGCCTTGCCGTACTTCTGGCCCAAGACGATCTCAGGAGCCATATACTCCACCGTTCCAAGTATGGACTTGCAACCATCGTCTTCGTCTACTGAGACCTTGGATAGCCCGAAGTCTGTTAGCAGGAGATGACCCTGTGCGTCTAGGAGGCAGTTCTCTGGCTTCAAATCTCTATACACCACACCGAGCGTATCGTGAAGATGGGATAGAGCCAGGACCATCTCTGCCATGTAAAAGGCAGCAACCGGCTCAGGGAACATCTTCTCAGTGTTGAGATGAGTAAATAGTTCTCCGCCCTGTCCATATTCGAGGATGAGATATAGTCTCTCTTGGTCCTGGAATGCGTAGAATAGCTTGACAACGAAGGGATGTCTGTTAACGGACTCGAGTATTTGCCTTTCTGTCTTTGTTTGCTCGATAAGCTTCTTGTGCACAACAACGGAAGCCTTCTTGAACTGCTTCTGCGCGTAAAGCCGACCTGTGGTACGCTGTTTAACTAGTAGGACGGTCCCGTACGTGCCCTTTCCAAGACAGCGTAGTGTTTCGAAGTCGTCGGCCTGTATCTTCCGGGGAACTAGCCCGCCTTCAATCGCACCATATTTCTTCTCTTGTACGCTCTCGCTTACAAAGTCATGCTCTAACTGGACTTCATAACTGGTAGATCCGCCCTCTGAAATTTCGTCGTCACTACGGCCCATTTGGCTGGTGGCTCCGCTCATGCAGCGGCGGCGACTGTTGCTTCGAGTTCGGGCCATAGAGCTGGAACGAGAACCACCAAGACTGAGAGGTTCCAGCTGCATGCGCAGCTTAGCGATACCGCTAATCGCAGGTGAGTTGTGACCGCGAAGTACGGGGCTGCAGTTGGCGCTGATAACATCGTCGAGGCGAGGGGTGCGACCACGTCGCGCAGACAGAGGCGGCGTCTTGTAGTGGTCCTCGTCATCGTTGTCGGACATTATTGGGGTATGCGCGAAGCCACGAACGGTGGTAAGCGCTGGTGCCGCCGGCGGTAACATCCTGGAATATTTATTTCTTGAAAGTATCTAAATAGTTGCTTTAATTAAATAATGGTAAAAAATAGAGTCGTCCGTCGATGTGACTCTCTCAACCCGCCCCGATTCAAGGTAGGCGGGAGCCACGTCGTCGCTCGGCGTCAGCGCGTGCTTCGCAAAGGTAATCGGGATGCGCAGGCTGAAGGGTCGGAGTGAGCATCTGGTTGCGGACTAAAGACGAAGAGAAACTGTCGGAATCGTTTTGCTGATGCATTGGCAGTCGAATAGTTAATTGCGCGAAGGCGTCTTGAATCTGTTTGGTGTCAAAAATGGGTTCACCGGACGGTGGTGGTGGTTGAAAAGTTGAAGATTGAAAAGGGAGGAAGTAGAAAGCCGGACATGGCAGGTGTTAATAAGGCCACCCACTGAAAACATAAATTGTACGATTTCTTCGCCTACAAGTTTTTTTTTACGGGCGGGGTGTAGCGAGCGGACCTCAAATTTTCACAAGCCAACCAAATCTTTTCTATTTTCAGCTGTGCAGATTGGAAAGCCCCGTGCCAAGGGTGGTCAAGGGGTAATCGGGTTAGGCGGACACCAGACCCCCCAGTACCTCCAATGCGTCCTAGCACGTTCCTTCAGGCTGTTCAGGTGCCCCAACGTTAATCCACCGCAGGTACCACCATAGCGCCATGCCAGCATGCTGCCATACCACTGCTAATCCATGTCCCGTGTTCCCGCGATTAGCCGCTACAAGCTGACCATCAGGCACAACGCATTAACTACAACCATAGAATTTATATATATTCTCTCCTAGTCACACATATTGGTCAAATACTTACCTGGTTATGGAGACTCGTACTCAATATTACTGTTAGGTAATAGAAGGAGGGTTAGAATTACGAAAGGTCATCTTAGCCGAGCTATAAGTAATAGTACCTGAATATCATATTAGGTTCAACTAATAATTTCTAATCCCAACTCCATCTACTCTTACCATTTTTTATTGTATTACAATATGAGAGTCTCCGCATATTCGAGCTTGGGGTATTGTGTATTGTATACTTGCTTCTCTTTGAGACATTGGCTCTTCCTGGGAACCTACAGGGAAATATAGGTAGCATTACTTGAAACGTACGAAGTACCTAAGTATTAATACTTGCGCTGCCCTTGGTGCACTAAATGAGCAACAATACAATGTCAGACAAAACAAAGAGTTCCAGTCCGGGTCCAGCGATCTAGAGACGATATTGACGTTCTCAGCATAAAGAGTAAATAACTAACCACCTAGTTCGAGACCTAATTTTAATATGTAAATCACTAGAACTTGAAGTAGTCAGTTAATAGCCCGAATTGGATTAACTCAGAGAAAATGGTACGTACATGTGTACCAATAGAATGCAGTTGAAATTCGAAAGGGAAACTGCTGTTTGTCTTGACCTTTCAAGTTGCATTAGGTGCAACCTAGTTGTACCAGTTAACTACATGCATACGCTAGACTGAAAGCTTTAGAGCTAAAATCTTAGAGCTTTGACCACTATAAGCGTGTTTCTCCACTTTTATGTTCACCTTCAACGCGGCTTCGAAGAACTTGTAAAAAGCTAGTTACCTACTATCAATCTCCAGTACAAGTACCCAGATATATTTTATCGCAACTCGCTTGCTTTTGTTTTCAAGGCGCGAGCCAACTCAGAAGCATACAGTCGACTCACTAACTCACCACGCTCGAGAATCAGAAGGCTTTTGGCTGCTAGTATCTATTGCCCATCATGATGCACCCGGCGCGACAGGCGTATGTGGAGGAAGCGGAAGAGGTAAGTTTACATACCCCGAGCGTTTTCTATGCCGCTTAGCTAACGTACTTCTTCGTCAGGATCGTGGTATGACTCTGGATGAGATCCCCGTAGATCGTGACTATGATATTCCCTCTGCAGCTGCCGGCATTGCGCCGGAAAAAGCATCAGCTATATTGTCCCAATTTGAGCGGAAGAGGAGAGCGGCAACAATGGCAGTACCTACAGATGATGGCCGAGTACGTGCAAAACTACGTGAACTTGGAGAACCTATCACACTTTTCGGCGAAGGCCCGGCGGATCGACGAGACAGATTAAGAGAACTTTTAGCTCTACAATCGGAACAAGCGCCGACGGAATCACCAGATATTGCGATGGAGGATGCGCCGGAAGAGGATCAAGAAGACCAGGAAGAGGAGTTCTACACCACTGGAAGTGATGAGTTATTACGGGCGCGGCAAGATATTGCCCGCTTCTCACTACCACGGGCGAAACAAAGACTGCTATTTCAAAAGCAGGAAGCGTCCATACCTCTACGAACCCACGTCAAATTCCGCAAAGAGATCAAGGAGCGCTTACAGGCGTTCGAATTACAAGGCAGCCAGACCGCAGGAGACAGGAATGTCAGCATGACGAGAATATCACCTAATGGCGAGCTTGTTGCTGCCGGGAATTGGGGAGGCTCCATCAAGCTGATTGGAATACCGTCGTTGGAGGAGAAGATGACGCTGCGAGGGCATACTAACAGAGTTAGTGGCATCTCGTGGTTTCCCGGCGCTACCCTTCCCGAAAATAATGTTTCGCCCGAAACGGTTAATTTGGCCTCGGGAGGAGCTGAGGGTCAAGTAAACCTTTGGTCTTTAAACAAGGATACGCCGCTCTCGACGCTAGAAGGGCACGGTCAACGAGTATGTCGAGTTGAGTTCCATCCCTCAGGGCGGTATCTTGCTTCGGCATCAGAAGACACTACGTGGCGATTATGGGATGTGGAATCGACAACGGAGTTGTTACTACAAGAAGGCCACTCACGCGGCGTCTTCGCTATCAGCTTTAATTCTGACGGATCACTACTGGCTAGTGCTGGTTTGGATAGCATTGGAAGAATTTGGGACTTGAGGTCTGGAAGGACTGTCATGATTCTGGATGGGCACGGGGACGGACATATTAAACCTATCCACGGCATTGATTGGGGTTCAGATGGTTATCGAGTGTTAACCGGGTCAGCAGACGGCTGGATTAAATGCTGGGATGTAAGGAAGGTCCAGAGGACCGGCGGTATTGGAGCCCATACCAGTGCAGTCTCGGATCTTAGATGGTACAAGGGATTAGATGATCCTATCCTGGGAACTCCTCCAGGCCTTGACGAGAAGGGAAACCAGCTCCCTAAAAAGTCAAGCACGTTCTTTGTATCCAGCGGGTTTGACCGTAAGGTTAATGTCTTTTCCGCTGACGACTGGACCCTCATACAAACCTTAGAAGGACATACCGGACCGGTTGCTAGTGTAGATATCAGCAGAGATGCAAGATGGATTGTCAGCGGCGGGCACGACAGAACAGTTAAGTTATGGGGCCGGAATGATGGCGAGGGAATTTAGCAAACTGGATTATGATGATGGTTGAAGAAGCATGGTAAATAAAAGCAAGCTCGGAAGATACCCAATAGAAATACTCGTATTGTGTCGAGAGGAAATACTTGAAGTCGTGAATACTTACAGGTAAACATAAGATGTGCTATTATTCAAGAGCAATATAGCATAGCATCTTTTAGATAGTGTGCATAATATCATATTACTGTATTAGGTATCAAGTACACGTTACATGCTACCCGGTGGTTGAATAACGTAATTAACGTTCAAGTTAAACTTGCACTTATAGAGGGTGTTTTATTGCATAAGTTTGGAAATATTTATAAAAAGTAAGCATAAGTATTAACAATGCGTTTGTAAAATATTAATTAATTTATTTTTATTTAAATTTAATTTATAAATTGCTTTATAATATTTTTAAAAATATTTAATAAATTTTAATAATTTTATTTAAAATTATTTAAAATTAAAAAATATTTTTAAAATAATTTTTAAATATTTTTTAAATCGTTTATTTTTTTTATAACGTTAAATTTTTTATAATTATAACGTTAAAACTTTTATAATTATAACGTTAAAATTTTTATAATTACAACGTATTTAATAATAAAAATATAATATATTTAATAATTATTTAAAATTACGTTTTTAATAAAAATATTTTTTATAATTATAATATATTTAATAATAATTAAATAAATAATAATAATAACGTTAAAAATAATTTTAATTTTTTAATAAAATAAGCGTAAATTAATAAATATAAAATATAAACGTAAAAAAGTTTTTAAATATTAAGGTTAGCGCTAATTTATTTAAATTATAATGGGAATCGCCTTATAAACAAGATAAGATTCCGCATACTTATATGTTAAGGTGGTATAAGCCATAAGCAAAGCATAACTTATCGAACAAAACACCCCCATAGGTTCAGTGACGAATCCGATAGAGAAGCAAGGGCGATCTCAGAGGGAAAGTGATAGCAACCATTCAGATTACCATCTCCATCTTTCCATCCTACCATCCTACCATGTTACCATCCAACTAATTTCTTTGTATTATTTTTTCTTTACTTCTACAAAACTCATAATCTCAACATTATCGGAAACTACAAAAAAGAAATTACAGAAGAGATGATCCAGCTAATTAACGCCACTTAAAAAAAAAAAAAAAGGGTTCCTTTAGGCGACTTACCTAACTAAGGCTTGGAACCGCCGCAGGAGCTTACAATTGCTTCGCTCACCACCCCACAAAGCCACGGGCCACAACGAAATGGCGAGCATCGATAGATATCGACCTCCTCAACGGGAAACATACCAATTTCCACCTGCACCTTCTAGCAAAAGTAGTCTCAACAGTTCTTCTAAGTCGCCATCTCGAAGACGTGACATACCTCCCCCAGCCCCTTCACCACCTACGAACTCATCGCGTACATCACCTCCGAGACCACAGTCGCGACGAAGCGCGCAATCACCTACCCGCTCAGTGACCCGAACACCTCTCGCCATGCCGAATCAATGGTATTTTACTCAGGACGAGGTCCTTAGCAGCCCTAGCATCCTAGATGGATTGTCGCCACAAGAGGAGAGATTAAGGCGAGCAAAGGGCGTCAACTTCATATACCAAGCTGGCATACTACTCGAACTTCCTCAGACTACCCTTTACGTCGCAGGCGTTTTTTTTCATCGATTCTTCATGAGGCGTAGTATGGTCGAAGAGAAGCACGGAATACACCACTACGTAAGTTTACCAATAACCCGATCCAAACCGCCCGACAAGAACATGACTGACCGTGTCGGTTACAGAACATTGCTGCGACTGCGCTCTTCTTAGCGAACAAGACGGAAGAGAACTGCCGCAAGACCAAAGATATTATTATTGCGGTTGCGAAAGTTGCACAAAAGAACGTTAAACTTGTCGTGGATGAACAATCCAAAGAATACTGGAGATGGCGTGATAGTATCCTCATGTTTGAGGAAGTCATGCTCGAGAACCTAACCTTCGACCTTATGATCGAAAGCCCGCATTTTAAGTTGTACGACTTCCTTGGCCAGCTGCAATCAATTCACAACAAGAATCTGCGACATGCGGCATGGGCTTTCTTGAACGACTCGTGCCTAACTACTTTGCCGCTTCTCATGGACGCACGCGACATCGCTATCGCCGCAATCTTCTTCTCCAGCTGCTTCACCGGGGAGCGAATAGAAGACGTGAATGGTGAGGCATGGTGGAAGGCGCTGAATGGCAACGAGGACAATTGTGCAAAGGCAATACTTGTTCTCAAAGACTTCTACGTTGAGAACCCCTTGCGCAAACAGGAGAATCCGTACTCGCAGTCTCCTGTCTTTATTCTCGATAGTACTCGAAGAAGAGGCGAAGACATCGATATACGTTCAGCCAATGGCACCCCTAGAACAGATAGTGCTACCCAGAGTCCCAAGGGTAAAGTTGGCAGCGTTGACGAAGCGGCAGCAGAAAGAGAAGTCGACACGGCTGCTGCCGAGTCTGCCTCCCAGGCCGCTCCAGGTGATTCAGACGCTGTATTGAAGGAAGCAGCAAATAATCCTGGCCTGCACCCAGGAACTAATGGCACTAAGAGGAAAGAAGTTGAATCTCTCGCACCGGAAAGCCGGGAAACGAAACGACAACGTCTTAGCTCGGATGATGACGAGGGTGAGGTGTACGAATAGAAAGCTGCATCATCCCAGGACGATGAGTCGGAGGGGAATGAAGACGGAAAGGAATGGCCCGGGCCGGGCCCCGATCGCTTAGTATTAAGTGAATCCGACTCGGGATATGCAGCATCGGAAGATGAGTAACGTTCAAAGCGCTTTATACGTTTCCGAGTATCATGGAGCCTAGCCATTTTCCAAGTCACTATAGTACGGAACAGGCCTACTTATTCTGATTCGGATTTATACGCTTTGGATAGCCGGCGTGACTTCGGTCTCTACTACCAAACCTGTAATATGATTCACGCAACGATTCGAGTTTATAGGAGGCATGATCATGGGATCTGCCGGACTAAGGAGGCAAAAGGCAATACGTTCGGAAATGCCTATTTTGATTTTTTTTCTTGTTTCTTGTTTCCCATACGAGCCCTAAGGCTGCATGCGGCGTTCTTGGCTCAAGGGCAACAACGGAGTTGATATCGGCACATTCTGACTTCTCTCGAGGCGAGGGGTGGCGCGGTGCCAGTTTTTTTTTTCCTTTTAGGTCAGGTCTGTGATACCTCTGTTACATTACGTTCTACGGTTCATGTGTTGTACAGTAGAATGGACGCATAGGTGCATTGCATTATGAAGGGGCTTGTAGCAGAGGTATCTATCTCCTTAAGGGGAAAAGGGGGTTCTATGTGATACCGGACTTTTTGATAGGCATCAAGCTAAGGAATGCATAAGTCATAATTGTCATCCGTCTTCTGTTTGCATACTTGCATTGATCGATGCTGTGTCTATCATGAGCTGGATAATTATTACAGAGTACATACCTAATGTCTATGGTATAGGGGTATCGATTCCGTCCAAAAAGTGTACAAACATTGTATCCCATCTAGCTATCCGTCTTATACCGTCCTATAATCAAGCAAAACGCACGACGCCATCCTTCCCTCCACGCTGACTCCTGATCTCGTCCATGTAGTCAATGACATCAATCCAATTGCCTATCTCATTGAGACGTATGCGTTCCTTTTTTGTTAGCAAAGCAGCATTGCGGTCGGGGCCGAAGCCCGGGCCGCACATCTCGTTCAGGTGATGTACCGCTAGTTTCAGGGGCAGCGGTGCCCGCGCCACATTATTCATAAACACATCGACGGCCTCCCAGGGACAGGTCTCGTACCCGGCGAACAGAGCCGGGTTTGCGAGCAACGCGCGCGCGGACATGAGGCCTGATAAATTGGGTATGTGGAGTTTCGGCTTAGAAGAGCTGTTGGGGCCGGTATTAGGGGATGGTTCGCTAGATGTGGTGGTGAATGTGGGTTGGTGGCCTAGGAGGTGTGATGTATATGGAAGTGTAGATAAAGTGAAGACGTCGCCCGATACGAGAATCGGCAGTTTCTTGCCGAACATGGACGTGAGCACCTCGAGTGCCTCGACGTTAATAGGGATACTGCTGGGCGTGTTGCGCGTGCGCGGGTGGATAGTAAGCCAGTCGATATTCCGGTGGTGTTCGTCGCCTAAGACGGTGGTGATGAAGTCTACCGTCTGCCGTAAGTCTTTATGCACTCGAATCTTGACGCTGATGCTTCGGCCTACGCGACTATCACCATCAGAATTAGCGCCGGCGAAACTATCTACATCCCACCCGTCGCGCGCCAGCCGCTCCCGCGTCGCGACGACCATATCCCGCACTAGCTCGCGGCGGCCCATCAGCGCGGCACCCAGGGTCTCGGCGCAGGCCCAGCTCTGGGGGCACCCGCAGTTGAGGTCGACGCCGTTGACGAAGGGGGCGGCGAGGGAGGCGGCGCGCGACAGCTCGACGGGGTCGTTGGCGCCGAACTGGGCTATCGTCGGGACCTCTTGCGGCGCGCTGGTCGAGACGGTCAGGTCGCTGTGGCGCGCGACGCGGCTGCGGTTGAACTCCTTGGCTAGGATCATGGGCGTCCAGCAGAGGTCGGTGCCGAAGTGGTGCGCCGTCTGGCGGAAGGCGAGCTTGCTGTAGCGCACCATGGGCGCGCAGGCGTAGAGGAGGCGTTTCTGGGATCGGGCTAAGTCGAAGAGCTTGAGGGGGCTGGAGAGGGGTGTTAGATAGGTTGTGTGGAGTATAGTAGAGGAATAATTGGTGTTATGAGGCCTACTGGATCTTGGGTTGTAGGAGCTGAGCTCTATTCTCTTCTGAATCCATCATCTTTGTCACCTGTGTGCGTGATGAGATATGAAGTGGAACATATTGCGACAGGTATATTTTACGTATATCCCGGTGGCGATACACTTATGGTTTGTGTATATGGAATGGTATATATCGAAGTCTGAAGCTACATCATGGCCAGATACCTTGAAATCTGAACTCGTATGACGCCAATTATATTTATTTTTCACCGTTAATATCTGAAGCTAAAGAAGTGTAGAAGCTAATAAAAGAGATCTTTGATCTTTGGTGGGGTGGTGGGGTGGTGGGTTGGAGAGATGGAGGGGTAGAAAGCTAGAAATATGTAACTAAACCCTTGCTAACCCTTGTAATTAATTATGTATTGCAGTTTTGGCCCCGCTATTATCAATAAATTCTATTTCTTGGAGGGGTTTTCCATACGCGACTTATAAGTCAATTCCTAATTATTCCAATTCCCTACACCTTTCCTTACAATGGCAGCAAAGAAGCCTGTTATTGGGTTATTAGGAGGTGGTCAGCTTGGGCGTATGCTCTGTGAAGCGGCCGGACCCTTAGGAATACCCATTGCTGTCCTCGACGCTGAAGATTGTCCGGCAAAACAGGCTAACCAGAACAGCCTACATGTGACTGGATCTTTCAAAGATCCGGAGAAGATCAAGCTTCTCGCTTCTCGTGTTGACTTCCTCACGGTTGAGATCGAACATGTGGAAACGGAGGTGCTGGAAGAGATAGCAACGAAAGGTGTAGAAGTACCATCACCTGATGGGAAGGGTACGATCTTAAAGAAGGTCCCTGTCCATCCGTCATGGAAGACAATACGTCTAATCCAAGACAAGTACCAACAAAAGGAATACTTCGCCAAAAATGGCATTCCTGTTACTGAGCAGATGGCTATAGAATCTGGCGAGAGCAGAGCCGAATCACTAGATGAAGCAGCTTGGAAATACGGTTTTCCATTCATGCTGAAAGGAAGTAAAGGCTCATATGATGGTCGTGGAAATTTCAAGGTCAGCGGTCCAGAGGACTTGAAAAGTGCTGTAGAGCAGATGGGAGACCAACCATTATATGCGGAAAAGTGGGTGCCTTTCGAAATGGAACTCTCAGTCATGGTTTTACGGACGGAGGATGACGACGGCAACTTAAAGCACGTTTGCCCTTACCCAGTCGTCGAGACCATACACGAAGACAGCATATGTACCAAGGTGTTCTACCCGCCGCGAAGCATACCGGAAGATGTTAAGAAGCGAGCGCAAAAAGTAGCAAGCGATGTTATAGCCAGTCTTTGGGGACGAGGAGTCTTCGCTGTAGAGATGTTCTTGCTTGCTGACGGCCATATCCTGGTCAACGAAGTTGCTCCTCGCCCACACAACTCCGGTCACTTCACTAGTATGTATTACCTATTGATTGGTCACCCCTATTTCCTCCCTTTAGATACGATCATGAGCTAGGGTCTCTTTGAAGAGCTCATCAACCTCACCTTCCTCTGGAGCTTTTTTGCGTAGCCAATATTTACTAACCAGAACCCTATAGTTGAGGCCGTACCTCAATTGTCACAATATAAGGCCCAACTATACTCCATACTGGACCTTATCCCACGAAAAGGCGCAAACCTCAATGCGCGAGTACCTTCCGCAATTATGCTTAACATTCTTGGTGGCGCCCAACCGACTTCTCACAATAGATTCATGGAGCTTGCGGAGAATACACATGATGAATATACAGACGTATACGTACATCTCTACGGCAAGGAATCCAAGCCGGGACGGAAAATCGGCCATATAACTGCTACAGGGTTCTCCTCCGTCGAACGTTTAGCTGAGACCATAACACCACTTATTAATGTTATGGATGAGATTCAAGCGGAACGCATTGGTTCGAAAAGCACTATACAGAAGCAAAGGGGACAAGCGAAACCCGTACCTCTAGTTGCTGTGACTATGGGGTCTGATTCGGATTTGACCACGGTTGCAGCCGGTCTAAAGGTTTTGGACGAGTTCAATGTACCCTACGAAGTCCGTATAACATCGGCGCATCGGACACCACATCATATGATGAAGTTCGCAGCGGAGATATCAAGGTCCGGCTGTAAGGTTATCATTGCAGCAGCAGGTTAGTATCTAGGGTCTTTCTCGTGTCTATTTTAAATCCACTCTCCGCGCGTGAATTTGCCTTAGTGGGCAAACATCGATGAGTATAACCCACATATCCACCCTCAGTCGTCCACCGAAACAACCGAGTGAGGTTTTTGCTGACGTAGGCAAATAGGGGGTGCTGCACACTTACCAGGTATGCTCGCATCTGAAGTGCATATTCCCGTGATAGGCATTCCCGTGAAGGCATCGGTGCTAGATGGAGTCGATAGTTTGCACAGCATCGTGCAAATGCCAAGGGGTATCCCCTGCGCTACGGTCGGAATCGGGAACTCAACCAACGCCGCGCTGCTCGCGATCCGGATTTTAGGTGGCGCGTATCCCGAATATGCGGAGCGGATGATACGCTACCAAGAGAAGATGAAGAACGAGGTTTTAGCTAAGGACGAGCGGATCCAGTCTCTGGGCTGGCAACAATATCTGCAAGGGATGCAGAAAAAATGAGCCGCAGGTTTCCTCTGATGGTATGGTCCAGTGTAGATGTGGATCCCGTAAATCCGTTGACATAAAATCCGTCAATAATCGGATTCGCGGAAGATATCGTCGAGTATCACTGCCTCATAATGTTGGCACGCCGGTTTCATGTGATTACTACTTTAGGCAGGCTATACCATACAGTTGAGACTCAATTACTTATTGGGCCTTAAAACTCGGTACCGAACTTATAATGTTCTCAACTAACTAGGTTAACGAAGAACAAACCACAGTGTTATAGAGGATTATACTCCACATTCGATCATCGTACGATATGGAATACTTGGGCAACAAGTAGTAATATTTTGTGTAATACCACATAACAGGATACGTGATTATAAAGGCTTAAGTAAATTATAGCGAATAACGATACGGCCAAACAGTAGCAGTAGGGAATCCATGGATTTTCGGGCTCCATTAGGAATAGCTTCAAATCTATAATTAGGTCCTGGCATCCTTAACGCCGAACGGGTTAATAGTTGTATTCACCATAATAGCTGGGCTAGATTAGACATAAATCATTGTATCTATATACCTAGATACCTTCTAACTAGAGAGATGAAAGGTCAATAGGAGTTTTGTAGAATAAGTGTTGAATAATATTGAAGTGATTAGGTAGGATGTAATGATGAATAATCTGGCTCTATTAATACTGCAAGGAACATCGTAGCAGTACTATGTAGTCTGTAGAATAACTGTATGTCATCGGGGTGCATTATCTTCGGTACGCTCCAGGTGCCTAACTTGGCAAGGCTATGGAACTTTTGGTTTCAGTTTCTACAAACACGCGTTGGTTTTTCAGCTCTCGTTTCTAAGTAAGGGGCTAGAATCATCGGGGTTTTACGAATGGAGGTACTGGAAAGCCGAGATGCTAACCCCGTCCCGCAAAAACCGTACTGTTGACGTAGTATCGTGCTACTACTGCTACCATATTGTTACTGACAGTATCTATTCAATGTCTACCTTACCTATTAGATATGATATAAAAGGCACCATCGCCGCAACGGCTCAGGGAGATTCAAAACCCATCAAGTTACCAAATCATTACAGTTGACTTACAAGCCCTTGCTAGACTTATCAACACCCCCCCTTAGAGGAAAACAGACAACAGCCAATATGCCTACTCTTGTTGGAAAGGAAATCGGACCCATTGGGTTTGGCCTGATGGGCCTGACATGGAGGGCGGAGCCTATCTCGGACGAGAAAGCCTTCGAAGCAATGAAAGCTGCACTCAACAACGGAATGAACTTCTGGAACGGCGGCGAGTTCTACGGGCCTCCTGAGCGCAACTCTCTCGTGTTGTTGGAGCGCTACTTCGCGAAGTACCCCGAGGACGCCGATAAGGTCGTGCTCAGCATCAAGGGCGGCGTAAACATCGGTTCTGGCGGGCATGAACCCGATGGTTCACCCGAAAACACTCGTCGATCCCTCGACGACTCTATCGCCCAGCTCAAGGGCCGCAAGAAGATTGACATCTTTGAGTTTGGACGTCGTGACCCGAGAGTACCTCTGAGCGTGACTTTTGGAATTATCGAGAAGGAGTGTAAGTCTTTGAACCCCCTTCCCCTTTATCAATCAAGAATTCCTCAAGAGCGAACTGACATTTCATAGACGTCCAAACGGGCAAGATTGGAGGCATCTCACTCTCCGAGGTCAGGGCCGAGACGATCCACGAGGCCGTGAAGATAACGAAGATTGTGGGTGTCGAGGTTGAACTCTCGCTGTAAGTGTATACTACCAATATATTCCTAGTATAGATAGCCAGCTAACAGTTCCGGGAAGATTCACCAGGGACGTCCTCGACAATGGCGTAGCCGCCGCATGCGCGCAGTACGACATCCCGTTGATCGCGTACTCGCCCATCGGCCGAGGTTTCTTGGCCGGCCAGTACAAGACGCTGGACGACGTGAAGCCCGAGCTACGGGACTGGCCGTGGTTCCAGCCGGGCAACTTCGAGACCAACCTACAGCTCGCATCGCAGGTCGAGGAGCTGGCTAAGAAGAAGGGCGTGACTCCGGCGCAGCTTGCTATCAACTGGATCATAAAGCTGTCGTCCTGGCGCAAGGGCGCTCCCAAGAGCATCATCCCGATCCCCGGTGCCACGACGGCGGCCCGTGTCAACGAGAACTCCGTCGTGGTGGATATCTCGGACGAGGAGATGGCCCAGATCGATACCACCCTCGCCAAGTTCAAGCCTTCTGGCAGGAGGTACCCTGACATCGTCCCTGTTGAGACATAAGCTCGGAAGGATAGAGAGAAAGTAGATTTAGGACCTTGATGGTATTGTTGTATATGTTAGATTTTGTTATTATAACGCGAAATGTCACACTGCCCCGTCACATATTGTATCCATTAAGCAGCGTTTATACATAGAGATATATGCTATAATGGCAACTGTACATCCGATGAGTTGAAAAGGCGATATTAGCCGTGTTCTAGAGTATATCTAACCTTTACACCCCCATGTATCAATGAGGGCAGAACGAACCCTACAATGTAACGGTTTGATTTCCTTAGTGGCTACAGCGTTCTCTTTTGATGAGAAACCTGTTGTTCGGCTTATTTTATTTACTCACGTAGATATTGTATCATCTTAGAGTTCCTGGATGGTCTGTTTTATCAAGATAGGGGGCCGGCCATACCACCTAAAGCTTAATCGCTACTTGAGTTGACTAGGGCACCTCACGCTATATACATACATATCCAGTTGCTTGACTTCAAATAGCTTAATATCCTTAGAAATCTAGTATGATGGTCAGTATACCGAATTTACAATGCTAAAAGCTCATATGTTGATAAACACCACTATCAGGGCAAGAAGGTGTCCACAGTTTGGCAAGCCTGGAGAGGCTGCCATTGAGCATTGCAGAATTCTTGGTATTGGTCATCACCTAGTGGGCTCGAGAGAATGTGAAGGCGGATGACTTTGGACAATGTACTTACATATCAGGACGAATAGTTGGCGGGTATCCTGGGTGAGTTAGGTTAAGATATTCGCTAATGATGAATTATAGATAATACTCTTCATCTTATCCTCATTCATAGCTATTCTTCGTTGCCCCAACTAATACCGAATATAATAAGTGGTACGTATCGAATAGATCGTGGAGGAGAAACCACAAAAATTAGGATAATATCTTGAACTTGAAGAGGATGTGGGAAATTGCCGTGAAAATTCCAACGATTAGTTTTAAAATGGAGCTTATGGATTGGTTCCACAGGCCAATGAGCGAGCTTGGAAATTTATTATATAAGTCCTCTTTTAGAGTGATATGCGCCCACCTCGTTGTGACCATATATGGGATAGCGTGTACTTGCATCTCCACTTGTGAAACGTGAAACGGTGGAAATATCAAGTCGCGATCCGCGAAAAGGCAAAACTTCACCGGTACGATATTATTAGCGCGTCCAAGCGGACCGTCCCAATGCGTCGGGAGTTCCGCTGGCTTCCATTCTAAGCTTCTTTTCTTATGCTTGCATATCCCAAGGTCCCCATCGATAAACATAAACATCAATGCGAGATGGGTACTGTCAATCTAATAGATTGATCGCCATGGAATTGAATCTCGATAATTAGTTTTGTGAGCCTTGTTGTTGTTGTTGTTGTTGTTGTTGTCGTCGGGCATCTTTTTTCTATCTGTACTATGTCAGGCACCTAAAAGTCTGGTGATTCTTTAACCTCTTATCACGGTATCATCTGCAATCCCCTCTCACTTCATACCTACCTAGGTAAAATACATACATGTATACGGTAACTGTACGTGCTAAATTACCTGCATACGCATTTAAAGATGGGCCTTGCCGTCTCTGCTGCATGTCGCGTTGAAACGTGACCAGGGGTCAGCAGTAACCTCTTCGCCCTATTGCACGTCTGTTTCCTACCCCCTATTCACACAATCACAGTATCGCAGCATTTCTGCAAATTTTGAGAATCCTAGCTTACTGCATGCATGAATACGGAAGCTCGTTCCTTGGACCGACGAGCATGAATAAACCTGGTTTGTTCATTTTGCTATGCATCCAGCTTTTACCGAGCACAATTTAGTGTATCCCCGCCATATTTTTGGAATCGTATCGTAACAAGTCTTATAAGTTTTAGGCAGTTGTGGGTGTTTAATTTTCTCCATTCAAAATACTTTCCGGCTTTCGTTACACTACAAAGAAGCTTAGCGTCGAAAAAGCGTCGAAAAAGCGTCGAAAAAACGTCGAAAGGTACTAAGCTCGAGTCTAGCAGTTTAACAAACCAAAGCCGGCAGGTGTAACGCCGGCTTACACTAACAAAATTTAGGGTCTGGATGATCCAAGAACCAAAAGGAGGCTTCGTCATTTCAACTATGCTCCACCTTGTCAAACGGCCAATTAACCGACTAGGAGCACCCCAGAGCTAGCAGGTCAGGTACGGGCAGCACCTAAGAGTCCAATTAAAGCAGTTGCGCCAATACGTGAAGTACAATTCGATACAATAATACATGTAAAGTACCTACTACCAGGTTGAACCCAACAGCCTCACGTTCCTTGCCCGCCTTCGATTTACAATTGTCTCCAAAGAACACTCGACGAGAACGCCGGTGCGATACGATTCGACCAGGGAACCTAATATTGGAATTGATTGACAGCGACATCGATATCGACATCGATATCGACACCGACACCACCATCGGCGTACACATCAAACCCGAGGGCGAAGAACAGACCAATTTAATTCTTCTGGATATTGAGTTTGGAAGGATATTGATTAGTTATTGGCTTTCTTTTTCTCTCGATCTTTCCATCATGACAATTATTGGAAATCGTCGAGTCTTTGCTTTTGAATAGATCGAAATTCGTACTAATAAATTCTTCGAATCTCTCCTGGTGGTATTCCATATCCTCCTGGTTACCTACAACATCTACACGACATCCTCAACGGTCCGGCCGACTTTCAACTTCAGGTTAAGGTTTTACGGTTTCAGTTACTCACCCGAATAAACCTTACTCCGAATTGGTTTACATGTGATCCAATCCCTGTCGCAACCGAAGATCGCTCTGCTTTCCACTGTTTGCTCTTGAGTCCCACGAAGTTACGAGTCTACACAAGCTCTTCGGGGCACTCTGGATACACTGGTACCAACCTAATTGTTACGTTCGCATCTGCCTGGGGAAGGCAGTGCGGCTAATTGCAGTCTGTGGGCTGTCTTAATTTGTCACCTGCTTCTGCTTGACTTTCGGTGTTCGTCACCTCGCGGGGTTTCGCGAATAGGTACCCTACGTCGGTGCCCTGCGCGACAACCTCCACGACATCCAAGACTTTAACTTGCCGCCATCATGTCGCCCACACGAACAGTTACTACTCCGCCGGCCCAGGCCCACGCCTCAGGGTCAGGTTCCGGCTCCATGTCCTATCCGCCTCAACCAGCGTCGCCTACACTAACCAATCCAGATATGATCTTACCAGATTATGAGGATAGTTATTCTTCTCCAGATAGATCGCAATCCCCCTTAACTATGTGGAAAAATACACAAGTTGCCAATATGAGCTTTGATCTCACTCCCCAAGCCTTCACGGGGCCCGTGACTCCGACCACCCCCATTATATACGGAAACGGGACGATGCTTTCAGATATTGGTGAGGTTACGGAGGTCGAGAGTACCTGTCCTCCGAATAGGGGACGGGCCGGATCTACACGCAGTGACGATTCGATACAACCGACATCCATGATGCACTATGAGACGCTCAAGAAGAAGGATTCGAAGCTTTCTCGCGATAGGCGGGATTCAATGGACTCGACAAGTACGATTACCACCCACGAGCAAGCTGCAATGTTTGCCGACTTTGATGACTCCGTTAGTGTCGACGATAGCAATTTCCAAGGCGACGATGAGGAAAGCGTTGCCGATTCTTACATTGACGATGCATCTGTTCAAGGACATATCTTGCCAAATAGTGAGGTACGGGCTAGGATTGGTGAGGAGCGGTACTCGACTGTGTTGAGTCGAAGAGCGGAGCAAATTTTAGCTAATGCTAAACGGCGATTAACGGTGAGAATCCTCAATGTGTAGCTTGTCTTAATGCCTATCTAATGCATAACAGACTATGGAAGGAAATTTAAGCCGGGCGCGAACAACTCTCTACTCTCCTACCTTATCTACTGATTCAGGCTCTACACCTTCACCCACGATGTCTCGACCCACAACTGCAATCCACCGCGATCATGATAACAGTCATCGCAAGAGCAACCATAGCCACACGAGAATATCTAGCGAGAACAATATTCCTACCCTCCCGCTTGATGTGGTTAAACCGGGTGTAAATGTACCGAGATCTTCGAGTGCTCTAGGTGCGGCGGGTGGATATCGACCACCTCTCCATAGTCCTCGTAGCGCCGATTACATTAACGAGGGTGCCAAACCATCTTTTTATGGCAAGGAGCCTATCCTCGAGCCGCTAAGCGAGGATGATGCCTCGCAAGGGGTGGATTCGTCAAGACCGAGTTTTGAGGGGTCAAGATTAGATACTTTCCTGAGCCCGTCTTTTGCGTCTTATACGGACAAGGGATTGAGACGGTCTGTATCGACGGCACAGATGCGAGATCTTAAGGACCAAATGAAAGACCTCAAAGGAAGACTGTCTACCCTAAGAGACCAGGCCAAGGCGGATAGTTTAAAGCGTCGAAGTATCCAAAGCCTGCGAACTCCTAGTCCTTTTACACATGCTCGGGTCGATCAATGGTATGCTGACACGGCGCAATACGATGATGACAGTTCTGTTCATAGTGATTATCAGTCGCCACAATCAAACGATGATGTCTCCAGTATTGACGTTGGCGAGAGTCATTTGGCAACGAAACACATAGTATCCGGGACTGATGAGGAGCATATTCAGGTTGGGTTTTTGGCGGAGAGTGCTCTAATAAAACCAAAGGATATTGAAGACGGCTCTCAGTTCCCTGAGAATGAGGGCCCACTAATCACCAACCAGGTAGAGGATGACTTTGATATGAGAACAGAGGACGGCTACGACGATGATAGTGATGGGCCAGGAAAGGAAGAGCAGCATCAGGGACAAGTGGGAATAGGAGAAGAGGAACGGGACCCGATCGATGACAGTGCAAGCGAGAGTGGCGCATCTTCATATTACGACTCTGTCCAAAACCAGGTTTCCCATGAAGATCGTGAAGATGCTTTCGATTATGAGCACTTCTTCCTGCACAGTGCGATGGGTAGTATGAGCCGAAGTCGGATGAGGAGCAAGGGCAGCCGTGAGAGCTTCAGCTCCGAAGACTCAGTAGAGACAACTCGAGGGCCGGTTGCATCTACCACCATAGCATCCACTTCCAGCAAGATTGGAAGACGTTCTCGCAGGGGCAGTACCGGCTCGATCTCATCCGTGGACTCCTTTGCGACAGCTACAGAGGGCCGTAGTACACGAGCAGAGACTGACCTTGTGGAAATATACCGCGAGCACGGTGTTATAGTACCGAAACGTGCTCGAACACATACGCCAGATACGTCGAGACGACCTGGCTTTTCTACAGAGACGAGTGATTCTAGTTCCGATAAAAGTCGGTTCAGACAGTCTGACATCCGACGACCTCAGAGCAGCGCGGCAGCATTCATGCA
Source organism: Entonaema liquescens (assembly GCA_902805475.1). Classification (NCBI taxonomy): domain Eukaryota; kingdom Fungi; phylum Ascomycota; class Sordariomycetes; order Xylariales; family Xylariaceae; genus Entonaema; species Entonaema liquescens. Next base: position 2,866,616 of record CADCSX010000006.1, read on the forward strand.
TCGTCCTTCTGTGTCATCTTTAGATTCAAACAAGACGCATAGGAGCTTTCCTTTGGTAAATAAGCCGAAGGTTAATGGTGGTATGCTAACGCCACGGGAATCGCCCGACCGGGAGTTGAAGCAAATCTCAGAAGTACTTCTAAATGAGAGTGCATCCAGCAGCCAGAGTGGAGATAGTAGGGCAACTCCGATTGAGATGTTACAAAAAGACGACCGAATACTTGTTGAGCGCCTGGTTGCTAGTCTTGGTCGATGTGTTCTCGGTTTGGCCGAATCCAGTCGTGGCACGGCTGACTATCGGGCATACCGAAGAAAAATAGAAGTGGCGAGACGGGCTTTAGAGAGCTTGGATGGATCCGCGTAATACTTAATGCACATCTAATCAGGCGTTTGCGAATTATACCATTTGATAGGGCGCGTCGTGTTCATCGAGCTCGGCTACGAAAGCACTTTTCTTCTTCCCCTTTTTTTTCAGGACATAATGTTTTACTACTTCTATGCCGTTTATTATCAAGAAGTTTACCTATCATATGGGTTACGATTATGAGGAAAAGAAGAACCCCTTTTCTATACTAAAGTACTTTGTTTGATCCATATAGTCCATGGATTAATTCTCAGGAGAGTCTATCGGGATAGTCACGGTAGCGATGGCTTTTACATTGCATAATTCTTCGATACCCTTGGTTGATGCATGGCCTCTCAACTTGCATTTGTTATTAAATTTTTATAGTTCGTATATACTCAAACTTTGAATGGAAGCGGCATGATTGTGCTGTTCATTTTAAAATGTCGTTTAGCATGGCTTTTCAATTTTCCAAGTTGAATTTCTATTTCATAGCCAACTGAAAATGCCTTCGAACCGAGTATTATTTATTTCTGCAGTAGCGTTAGTGTAAGAGTAAGAGTGAATAACATCAGTAGGTTGAAGGTTAAGAAAGAAATGCTGTTGAAATACTGCAGGCGTACAAACAATCTCAATAATCGCAGTAGGTGCATTAAGCAGTTTAAGGTAGTCCATATCGTAGAGTAGGTGGCGCCTTCTACTGCTATAATGCTTTATATTGCATATACTGGGGGCTTGCGGCTGCCTTTTCAGTTTCACATCCCCTGTTCCTTCTTAGTAATAAATCTTACCTCTACCTACCTAGGTATCAAGACTGTGGCTTCCTTCTTAGACAATAATTTATCCATCATAATTTATTTTGTATGTATTTCCATATAGCATCAACGTGATCTTCCACCATAGTATGGGTTGAGCATTTATTCAGTTATTGATTCCATCGCCAAGGCTGCCTCACTCATGGACGGAATCTGCCTTCACTAACACAGCTCTAACACCACCGGCAACTTCCCGCCATGGCAGACATTCCGGGGCTTAACAAATACATCCCGGTTGGGTGTCTTAATTTATCCCAAGATGATACTGACCTTCTACCACTTGAATTCAGGGGAAATCTCGAGCCACGCTCATGGAAATTCTTCTCTCGGCGTCTTGATGCTATCCCCGAATCTGCCTGTCTTCCAGACCAAGCACAAGAGGCACTCCTTAGATTACCCTTATTGCAACCATTTATAGCATCATGGCAAAGTCGATGGATTCAGATGTCTTTTGGGCTCGTGTCCAATCTAAGTAGCAGTAGTTGCATTAGAGTTTACGTCCTCCCCCAGGACGTTGACAGAAGTAATACCGATTTGAGGAACGAGCTCCTAAGAGCGATATCGCTTCTCATATCTCAGCTCGATTTTTCATCGGAATTATGGAATGGAGAAGAAGATATTCACGGGGAGCCAGCACCTCCGAGCGAAGGTCTACCCGATGGCGAGCTCACGTCCCTCTTAACCATGTTCAACAGTGTTCCTTCTCCCGATCCGCTCCCCGAGTTAGAGCCCAACCCTGACACCCGCGACGGGATGCAATGTCTACTAGAGAGTCAGGTTCCTGGCCTCACGACGAAGCTTTATCCTTATCAAGGTAGATCTGCAGCACTCATGCTTCAACGCGAAGAAAATCCTGGAAGGACTATCGATCCCCGATTCCGGTCAATGCTTGATCAAAAAGGGCACCCTTGGTACTTTGACAATGTCTCGGGCATCGTTCTGAGAGAACCTAGGTATTATGATGGTGTGCGCGGTGGAATTCTTGCTGAAGAAAGTAAGTAAACACCAGAATGCCTCGGTGACCCTCTGCCTCTTAATTTCAGCAACATCGCATACCTACTCTGCCTTGTTAGCTGTGGTCGCTTGACCGAACCCCAATAACCTATCAATCAACGATTACTTTCCGTAAATGGAAATCACTAACTATCACCGTAGTGGGTACTGGCAAGACCCTCATCTGTCTGGCCCTCATTCTGTGTACAAAAAGTGAACCGACAAAAGCTCCAGAGCCTTTTGTTGCTGAAGTGCCTCCCAGATTGAAAAGCGCAAGCCTGCTTGATATGGCTGCAGCCACAGCAAATAAACATTCTGTAGCATGGAAACCCTTTTTTGAGGCATCCGCTGCTCAATTTGGTTACGAGTACCAGAACTGCATAGATGCCTTGACCCGGCCAGAAAACCGCGCGCTATATAAGATACATAACACCCTAGTCGAACCAAGGAGAAGTAACAGGACCGCGCCACGTACTATGCCCCCTAAAGAGGTCTATCTAAGTCATGCTACGCTTGTTATTGTCCCCAACAACCTTGTTAAACAATGGCAAAATGAGATCAAAAAGCATACAGCCGGCTTAAACACTCTCATACTTGTAGAGAAGCAAATCATCCCACCTCTCACCGCACTACTACATTACGACGTGATTCTCTTTTCCGAGAGTCGCTTCGAGTGGATCCAGAGGGAACGGTCAAATAAAGAAGGTCCGACTTCAGATATTTATTGCCCGCTCGATTATATTCGATTCAAGCGATGTATTATCGACGAAGGCCACAAGTTGGGGAATAAGACTCGAAGCTGGAAGAGTGATGTTATGAGAGTTCTCGACCGTCTTGAGATTGCCGCCCGATGGGTCGTCACAGGAACCCCGTCGAGAGGTCTCTACGGTGTCGAACAGCAGTCCTCCGAGACGAAGGGCGTGAATGGCAACGAGGGCACAAAAGTGAGGATGCAGTCCACCTTGCTACAAGAACGGGAAGATCTGCAGAGAATTGGTAATCTTGCAGCAAAATATCTCAAAGTTCGCCCGTGGTCGAACACGAAGGATGAAGTTGGAGATACTGTAGCGGATTGGAACACATACGTAATGCATCGAGAACAGCATGCCAAGGGCCATAGCCGCAAAGATTGTCTAAGAACAGCGCTGAACTCTTTGATAATTCGCCACCAGCTTTCGGATATTAGCACACTACTTCCCCCGGTTGAAGAAAAGATTGTGCTACTCGATGGCTCGTTCCAAGATAAGCTATCTCTAAATCTGTTTTCGATGATGATCATATTCAACTCGGTGCAGTCGCAGCGAACAGATATGGATTACTTCTTCCACGAGAGGCAGCGTAAGAGTCTCGCCCAACTCGTTAGGAACTTAAGGCAGGCCTGCTTCTTTGGCGGCGTTTTTTACTCAGTTGAAGATATAGCGAAAGCATTGGAGACTGCAGAGGGCTTCCTTGAGAAGAAGGACATTCCCATCAGCGGCGAGGACGAAGATCTATTGAGACAAGCCATCGACTTCGGTAAAATTGCTGTGAATAACCGGCTGAAGGATGTGAGCAATAAATTTCACGCCATGCCATTGTATGTCGACAACTTTCCTGGCGGCAACGGGAAGAACTGGTCACTTGACGATTTGGAGGCAGATGGCCAGCCAGTTTGCACTGATGCTGGGATGGTGCATGCACTACAGAGGTTCTTAAATCCCTGTATTGACGCCCCAACATCTCTGCAGCTTATGATAGAAAGCGGTCGTCTTGACCAACAAGGTGCAGCCGAGCGTTCTCAGGCCTTGATGACAGCAATGGATGCGTCCGGTTACGTTACAACAGAACCAAGTCAGGCTTCAGCATTGGCGGGAAACACTGCCCTCGGAGGTGACTATCACACGATACCAAAATCAGGTACGTTAGGAAAGACGGAGCAGCCGCTTATCGAGGAAGTACAAGGCATCGGAGCAGGAGCAGCAGGTCATGTTAAGGTCGCTGAGCCTTTGGCAAAGACCAGAATTATTTCGACTGTTTCGGCTAAACTCTCCTACCTCATCGATGCCATCGTCAAGTATCAGGATGAGGAGCAAATTATTGTGTTCTATGACAACGAAAATATTGCATATTACCTGGCCGGCATGCTGGAGATTGTAAGAAGTCGCTTCCAAGTCCACCTATTGGTATATCTACTTACCGAAGTTATAGTTACAAATTCAGCATTTAATATACGCAAGGGCCGGCCTTAGTGCGGACAGGAGAGCACAATATGTTGCTACATTTACACACAACCCGAAGTTTCGGGTTCTCCTAATGGACATAAGCCAAGCAGCATTTGGTCTTGATATGCGCTCCGCGTCACGAATTTACTTCATAAGTCCAGTATTGAATCCCCAGGTCGAGGCACAAGCTATTGGGAGAGCGAGACGGATCAGCCAACAGAAGCCGGTGTCTGTTGAGACCCTCGTTTTGCGAAATAGTATTGAGGAAGTTATCGTGAATCGTCGCAAGCAAATGACACACGCTGAACATAGTAAGGTGAAATCAATATTGGATGATAGACTGATATATCGATGGATCTTGAATGCAAAGATAGTACCTTTGCCTAACGAAGAAGATGGCGTTGCCCAAACGGCGATGTTAGAGACTCCTCAGTATGTCTTCGGCAGAGGGTTCGGCCGCGAACTTCACCCAGATGAGGGATTGATCACGGGTAGCCCGGACGCTAAGCCAAGGGCAGGCGTACCAACCGACAGAGCCGCCCCTATTCCGTTTAGGATGGGTAAAGGCCTGAAGCGAACCCACGATATATTGTCAACGACTGATGAGCCGTCAAGTAAAAGCAACGATACCGGGATTGAACGCCCGCAAAAACGAAGCGCTAGAGTAACTTTCGCGGTTTAGAATGGATCAATATGACGACATATCTCAAATTATCGAAGCATTTGGTCTGAAACTCCCATCTCAACGCTACCTACACCAATCTGAAAAGGGATATACCATAAGAGGATTGTACGGTATTTATTCATTCACATATAAATTAGGTTCTGAGGATATCAGAGAGGTCATCATACCCTGAATTTTCGGAACCATAGGTGCATCGTTAGTATTATCACTATAGGGTTTGCTTGAGTTGTTTTTAATTCGGTATGCTCGCTAATGATATTAAGAGGCGACTCTGCCTCCAGAGTGGTTGGAATTTACCCCCTTCAAGTAATCGCCCTTACTATAGGTAGGTAGTTTATCAATAAGAAGACTGATTACAATTAAATTAAATGGCAGTCCATAGGGTCCTAATCGTAGATGTAAGAATCGGGTTTTACTTTTCGAGTAACCAGCGGCCTACAACTTGTTCCACAAGCTTCGTGCCGGGTCTAAAGGGGTTGGGTAAATCGAATATACTGGATTTAATGATAGGTGGCTGGAACGGTGAATATTTGTCTTGTAATAGGTACCTCTTGACCGTATTTGTTCTCTTATAAGCGTATAGTAGGTCGGTTTGGGATGGCAAGCGCCGCCAATATGTATAGGGGTATTACCTACCTACCTAGGTAGGTACCACATGTAGGTACCTATCACATAGGATTATTCAGCCAGTGAATGTATATTTAGGTAGATGCCTGGACTGTCTGGGATTCTTCTCTACGTCTCACCTATCATGCAGACTGCGTATTCACATACATTTTATTTGCGAATCAGCAAATTGTACTGATGCTCGATCCTTGATGTTAGCAAGTTTTATCCAAAATGGATATTGCATCTAGCGTCATTACTATTATTCAGCTGTCTACGAAGGTGGTGAATTACCTCCGCGATGTCAAGGATGGTGGAAAGGAGAGATTTTGATTCGAATGATTTAGAAGACTACAATACTTGGTCTGGATCTATTAAGCTCTTGTTTGAGCATGGTGTCAGGGGTCTCACTTGAGACACTCTTAGAACAAAGAAGCTGTTTTGTATGTATAGCTCTGACTTCAGAGCTACCTTAGTTAGAGTTCCTTGCGGAACAACGAAGTTGTGTCCTCACCTTCTGGTTTGCCTCGTGACACATGGTGGTACCCTCGACCAGGTAAAAATGGTGTTAGAGGAACTGACTGCTAAGATCGTACTGCCTCGAGGGACACTTAAAACTGTTGGGAAGGGGTTGGAGTGGCCCTTTGATAAGTCGGAAGCAATGCGGTTACTCGGCCGCTTACGAGCATCCAAGGGAATTATCAACGCTGCTCTCGCAAAGGCTGGGTTAAAAGTTGGTCTCGAAACTCGGGCTAGCATCCAAAATCTAGAGCATGCACTCAAGATGGCCAAGCTAGAGACGGCTCTAAAACGGATTTCAGCTCTAGACTTCAGGACGTCGTAGAAAGAACGCTATAAACAATACCTTCCTGGTACCGGTATTTGGTTTCTCAATAATCCTCAAGTACGAGGATGGGTAGAATGCAGGACCACTGCAATCTGGTGCCACAGTTTACCGGGTGTAGGTAAACCCGTGTTGGCTTCTATCGTTTTTGAGCAACTCCGAGAGCAATATCTGGGAAAGAATATCGCTATTTTGATTGCTTATTGTTCTTTCGATGACGAGAACACGCACTCGACGGAAAATATAATGTCAAGTTTTATCCGACAAATCGTGGAAAAGAGGGGGGAGATGTCGGAGGCTATCGAGTAGGTGTATCCTGAACACTTTGAGGATCACACGCGATCCCGTCCAAAATTAGATAACTTGATCAACCTACTGTCCACGGAGATTGAAAAGTTCTACAATACCTTCATCATTATAGACGGCCTTGATGAAATACCGAATAACAAGCACCAAACAGAACTTCTTCAGACAATGGAGTCTCTCGAACCCCTCCCACAATTGATGGTCACGTCTCGTCCAATATCGTCCATCTCTACTTGGTTTAAAGGAGGTGCAAGTAAAAACAAATATCGGATTACCGAATGGTCACGCGAAGATGACCAGTCGAAGTACCATTGCGATGAATGCCGTGGCTGCGATAGATCCGAGCAAATAAACGTGCGTTCTGGCTCTGCCTGTGAACGCGACGTTGTCAAGGCCAACCAGGATACGCTGCCAATTCGAGATAACCATAGTTGGAGGACAGGGGCAGCGTATCTTTGCGAACACTGTAGCCGTAACGTGTGTGTGTGGATTGCTACGAGAAATTCGATATATGTTTCGGTTGCTCTAACGAAAAGAAAGCCTGCTTCAAGTGGGCATGGCCGGGATTTGATACCATTTCCGCCCATCCCAAAGATATTGATACCTTTATTACCTGGAAAATTCGAAACAGCCCGACATTGACAGCGCTCATTGAAATTGTACGAGGGGAGGTAAATGATCTGACGGCCACTATTGCAGTTCGCGTACGAGAAGAGGCCTATGGAATGTAAGTAATGTCCAAATATCAAGTAAAGAAGTGAGTCTTAACGATGTACGTGGCAGATTCTTGCTCGCAAAATTCCATATGAATGTATTGGAAGAGCAAACAACTGCGAGGGAAATTATCACTGCTCTTGAAAGACTACCTTCCAACATTAAGGGCATATACGACAACGTATTCAAACGCATCGGACGTCACCAGTGGGTTGAGAAACTAGAGAGGCTCATCATGATAGTTGCCACCGCCAAGAAATTATTGCCAACGGAAGCCCTCGCACATGCTATTGCTATAAATCCCGGAGATAGTGACAGATCCTCGCGACCTCTCTAGCATTCGATATCTAACATCTATGTGTGGAGGGCTGGTCGAGATTGACCACGCAGGTTTCGTCAGGCCTGCACATGAAACTGTAGGCTTCTATGTCGCGCAAAACAGTCTAGGGACATGGAGTGACGGCCATGGAATTATGGCCGATATTTGTCTTATATACCTCCAGTTTCAAGTCTTCGTATCCGGCGCATGTACAGGACCCGATCATAAGGAAGTACTCGACAAACGTCGGTGTGAATACCCGTTTCTAACTTATGCTGCAACCACCTGGGGCTACCACGCACGCGAAACAAAGGGTCCCCAAACGGCCCAATTGGTTAACGACTTCTTAAACAAGCCTGCTCATATATCAGTAGCGGCACAGATGATGCGGATAGATGACATGGAAACATCATCTGGGTGGGACGCTGAATTTGGCGTTCATGGTCTACATATTGCTTCATATTTCGGCCTCAAAAACCCTGTATCTGATTTCTTATCTACGGGTATAAATGCTGATATCGAGGACTGTCTGCAAAATACTCCGCTCATGTATGCAGCAGAAAAAGGACATGCTGATATTGTGCGTGAATTACTACACGCGGGCGCGAATCCTGGCTATATCTGTAGAAGAAATCGCACGGTACTTCACAGAGCATGCGCTAACGATACCAGTCAACATATCGATATCATTAAACAGATCGTTTCGTCCGACAAGGACGTGTCCATCAATGCCTTTGATGAATACCACGGGAACATGACCGCTCTGATGTACGCAGTGCTCATTAACTGCGAAGAATCAGTGAAGGTTTTACTCACACGCAAAGACATTGATGTTGACCTACATATACCCAGCAAATCTGGTCATAATGCATTACTTGAGTACGGGGCTCGTACAGATATAAGGGACAGCAGGGGACGAACACCACTTTCCAAGGCTCATGACCTTCAACGCAATGGACTCTTTTCTATATTCAAGGAATTTGAAAAGAAAGAACTCGGGGTGGCGGAGGAGGGCGGGGACTACTTAACCAATCCTCAAAATCCCGCGAAGGTTGAGACCCTAAGCGCTGAATACAAGCTTCCGATCCATTCAGTGGTGCGGAGTTACTCTCGAGAAGAGCTTGATAAATACCTAGAAAATCTTGGCCCTCAAGTTAAGGATAGTATTGACAGCATCGATGGCACGCACTGTAGGACATCTCTACATTTTGCAGTAGAGTCTAACAGATTGGATAACGTGCGCCTTCTCCTCGAGAGAGGGGCTGACACCGGGCTTAAAGATCGTTGGGGATTCACGCCGCTACACATTACAGCCGGCACCGGACAGTCTGAAGCCATAGAAATCCTGCTCCGAAGCGGGTGTAAAGTTAATGAAGAAGATCTCGTGGGAAGAACACCTTTGGCCTTTGCTATGGCCAAAGAGAATTGTGCCTTCTTGCTTCTCCGACATAAAGCAGCTTTTCAAAATGCCGAAAAGGGCCAGCTACTACGATTACTTGAGTATGCCATTGATCGTAATGAAGTTGATATTGTCAAAATTCTTATTGAGGGAGGGGTCCCTTTCTGGACTAGGGATCGAAGTCTCTTGACTCCTTACCAGCGTGCAAAGCGAGCAGGACACTAAGAGATCGCCCAGTATACCTATCTATGATAAGGCTGTGGCTGGCAAGAGCTGCAGAGCTTCAAATGAGTCGGCAGATACGATTCAGGGCCAACTAGAGGCGACCGATGCTCAAGATACAAGCATCGCTAACTCCAACATAGTGAATGCCGAATCAATAGGAGAACCAGCAGGCGCTTTGAAGCTGAAAGAATCATCCATGAGGGGTTCCCACGCCGCTGTGCCCGGAGAACAACCAGCACTCCTGCTATGGATGTCTGGGCTTATGACTAGGGAATATGTTCTTGTGGTCATGATTATAATACTGATATCTCTGTTGCTTTGCAAATGAAGATAAACACAGGAGACAGCCGCAATGGTAACCCCCTTACCAGATGGGTCCATACTGTTATAAGTGCTAATCTGATCTAATAAATCAAGATCGTTCTTTGCATCTATAATTCGGACGATTCAAATAGCTGTGTCACTCTTTTATCTACTAGTATATTTCATGCCTTCTTATCACGACTCTGTTTGAACGATGCTAACTCTTATCGCAGGTTGTGTTATTATTCAAAACACCATTGCTTATGATACCCCTATCCTTAAGGCACCCTTGTATTTCCACGAAGTTTATGCTTGGGGGTTTATCTTGTCGCGCTTGTCACTTCATCATGGCTCGACATCTCGGATACTTGACGAGTATTGAGAGTACCAGAATTCCAGCTAGATGTGGTAAGGGTTCCTGGCTCGTCTCCAGCGAGCTCGGACTTTTGAGTCGACATAGCATCGAGTTCGGGTTTATACCCGTACCAAGCGGAGTCTTGCTGATGTAGCTCGGGGCTGGCGGAAGTTACAGTGTTGATGGTGCACTGCTCATCGTGAATTTCCTGCGAGACGGGTTGCTGGTCTTGCTGTGGTGGTTTGTTTTCGGGCTCCGTACCAATCGCTGATGCCGTTGTCGCTGCTGCGGCTGCTGCTGCGAGCTTCTTGCGCCTAAAAACAAAGGCGAGGAATATAAGCGTCGCTAAAAAGGGGACGCCTATGCCAACAGTCACGCCGACGATTATTTTGGTATTTGATGATTGCTCCTGTGGGACACTCGAGGCAGGCGGAGAAGATGTTGGTGACGAGGATGCCTCAGTGGCCGAGGTTGGATCTTGACGGCTAGTGGAGGTAAGTGTAGGGATTGCTGTAGGGTTGAAACTGATGGTGCTTCCGCTGGTGGGAAGGTGTGCGATCTCATCGAGACTGGATTTTCCGTTTGGGTTACGAATCAATGCCTTGGAGGCGTTACACGCACAGTCCGGTTCCTTCTGTATTTCAATCCACTTGGGGTGCTTGGAACAGCCCGACCATATATCAACATTGTCGCCTTCGCATCGGGCTATTGCAACATACTGCTGATCGGGGTAGTCGTACTTGTTTGTACATTTGGCGGACGTAAATGTCGAGTCTGTACACCCAGCGACATACGTAACGACAGCTATGATAGAAGTTAGTTTCATTTTATCAGCACAATAATAATCTACATTGTATAGTGAATATAACTGACTATCGGTGTTGAAGCAGGCGGTGCTCGACAGGCAAAAATCTCCAGCGTAGCAACAGGACTGAGGGCCGAGAAGCTCGGAATTCCCACAGGGAAGATATTTAGAGTCAGCGACTTGACCCTTCCCGAAGAAACATGTGCCCTTGGATATATAGAGATCAGTTCCATTCATGGTTCTGACTTATTCACACATAGGAATCTCGTAATATGCTGGAGACATAATCCACGAATTACTAAAGGAAGAGCGGAGGGAGCACCTTCAACGTATTATAATAGTGACTGCTGGTACCTGGGACACATAGTACCTAGGCGTATCTTACCTCTAGCCGACTGTCCTCCGTGATATGCTGCTTATTGCTAGAATCGATATACCCATGCATACTAAACCCTCTCAAGATCTCACTGCAGGTCGTTCGATAATAGTGTGTGCCACGGCGTTTGGAGGCTTCCGTGATTATAAGTACTCGCTGTCGTACATTGGAGGCGGAGATCCGACTAGGAAAATCTAAAACACGTATACCTATGTCTAAGGCCTGCTTTAGGGCATTGTCAAACTAGAAATGGATATATTATAGTTCTAAGAATGTTGTATAACTATCCTTGGGCTTTTTCGTCCCCCCAACTGCATATTTGGGGTCTGCTCGAGGTCTATTCGAATCATGCAAGGCTCCCTATATAAGGCTATAGAGTTGATATACAACAAGCTTACAGTATGACGTATATATACCCCAAGCTTTTATGCCACTCGCAGGTTGGCGTTTTACAGGGTATAGGCGCTTAGCCAACCAATGCCCAAACAAAATACCCGAAGTCTTGAATATATTTAATACATACCTTTGCATCACCCTGAACGGTATGACAGTATACGACGTGCATTTTCTTTGTCCTCTCTTGGCATAAGACCTCCGTGGTGATGGGATTCAGGTCTCTAGAGAAAACACTTGGCGTTGGTTTGAATTATGTTTCCAGCCGACATTACCTATCTTTCTCTAACTTAACAATCATCCATTTTCGTTGGCTCGCATGCTCCAATTTTACAAGAAAGGTAGTGTTAAGGTGAGTGTTAGTCTATAGGTACCTTGATGTTACTATTCCAATATTGGCTTAGAATTCACAAAGTTTTGTTCCTACCTATTCATAGCTGTCTCGGATTATACGTCAACTTGTTCCTGTTAGGGCTCGTCTGCACCATCCGGAGTGCGGACCAAGTGAACTCCAAAGCTAAGCTCCCTATTATGGTAGAGCACCTCAAGGCCTGTGACCATTATGATTAACCTGGTGCGAGTCTGGTGTCTTGGTAAGGCCCGTCGACTCGACGGTGTGGTAGGTACGATATTCCTATTCCAATTCCAATTCCACAACGTAATATTGCAGCAACGTCGCACAACAGACCAATCAGAAAGCCTAGGATAATGAGAGGAAGAGCGGTCCTATCCGCAGCGTGTATGACCATGTCTCAGACAATGCTGCCTATTCAAGCATCAGATCGCCGGGATGTCTTGGCAACCCCCCCTTTTCACGAGGCTCTTGTGGTAGCAACCCTAAAAGATGACGACGTATCTCTCGTCCGAATTCTTATTGAATACATAGGTACCTATATATCTGCCGAACATAAAAACCTCACGTGCTCTAATTGCGGCTCTGTTAGGATTCTAGGTAGGACATCTAGAATACAGGGTGCTTCTAGTATATATCACATAACCATGCGCTCTCGTAGTTAGGATATAGTTTAGATAAATAAACCCATAGAATTATCGTTAAACTAATAGCCAAACCGATTCGGTGATGCATGATGTCGTTCTATGTAGCACACGGTTCCGAAAGAAACGTTCATTCTACTACCCCCATAGTTAGGTGTATACTTTTCAATCTCCTTGTTAGGTTGGAGGTCATGCCATGTGTCGATTCAACCTAGCCAAGTAAGGGGCTACAGGGGAACAACCGCCGAATTTAATATCTATTTGGTAACTGATACTAGGATATTGTTACGGGATTGGCTTCCTACAACTGATCTGCGACTTACCTAATCAAAACTTTTACATACTTATAGCTTGGCTGCTTGGCCTCACATCTTGTGAAGACTTCCCCTCTTTATTTCAAAATTGTCGAGTTTTCGTTCCCAGCTCGTTACACAGCAGTAGCTGAAATGATTACGGCGCCGTACGGGGGAGTTTACACATCGAATAGAGGGCAACGGACGAAATGCATGACCCCTTTTGGAGCTCACGCGAGCATACGAATATCAAATTCGCTTCGGATATGTAAGGTGAGCGGCAGCAAATTGACTGTATGGTACCTAGTTCGGTAACTAGGTCGTGTTCATGCTGTTGGAAATAGTCAAATAAGGTAAGGATTAATCTCATATGAGCCATAGGCAACCAAGTGGTCAAGTTGTTTCAGCACCAGGTTTTTTTCGGAACCACTACAAGCTGGTTGGTTCATGATAGACATATCTGCCCTGTGATGATAATAAACGAAAAACATGCATTGGCTTATCTGAGCAGGAAACTGCTACGAAAGACAAACATTCTCTGAGGGCATTTTGAATTTTCTCGTTCATTTCTCTTCTGATATGCTTCCCTTTTCTATTTCCCTACAGAATATTACTAAGATACCTTCTATTCCTTGTGCCTCTTATTTTCTGCCAAACCTCTTTAAGTATCTTTCTTTCGCCATGTTAGCCATTACTCTTAGCTGTTATATCAACTGCTAGTGAGATGGGCTGAAATCTCCTTACTACATTTGAACGCACAGTATAATAACTACTATAATAATTTCTCTATGAAATGTTGGAGGCACATTTCTAATTTTATATTGAGAATTTTCTATTTATCAAGATTCTACGTTCAAAGCACTTTGCTAGAAGTCTCTTGATACTCCTCTTATGACCAATCAATCGTATACTCTATAATATATTTTTGAGCTCGTCAGTCTGGATAAATGCATATTCATGGGTTGCATCTGAAATGTCATGGATGCCATTAGTTAGCAGGACGAGTAGACTTTGAAGAAGTGCTATACTACTCCTCACGAAGTCGAGACTTAGGTAGGCGCTGTATAGGTATTTATTATCTTATATTATCGTCACAGTGGACTGGAGCTATCTTTCAATACCATCTAATTAACCCCTGAACCCTTCTAATAACCCTTTTTTCCCATCCCCTTTTTGGTAACAAGAACTCATACAGACAACTTATACATCATAGAGGTAAGCGTAGCTGTGTCCTGAGGAACTCGGTCAAGCCCCTCTCGATAGAAGCGGATAGGGCTGCGAAAATGATCATATTGGTAGACGATGGTGGGGGGCAGTATTGGACGTCTGGTAGGATCTCTAACTCCTCGATACCCCTGACGCGGGCGAGCTCACCAACCCATTCTAAGCTTTCGTGCTTGAGGTCGAAGAGAAGCTTCAAATCTGCAGCAGTAAATTCTTTCGGGCCTTCCCACGTCGCACTGGGACGGCCGCCCTGTACGACCAACCGCAGCTTTCTAACGGACCCGTTATTTTCTAGGAACCGGCATACGCTTTGCCACTCGCCCCGGTCGTTGTCGTAAGGTGGTATGGGCCCCCTCTTATACAAGGATATTTCGCGGATAAGCCCGCGGCTCTGGGGCCTTAGGTCCGAAAGAAAGGGTTCGACCGCTTCAATAGCGTTCCCGAAGTCAAATGTATGTCTGCCATAAACCAAATATGATGTTTCTTCGTATATCGTCTTGTTAACCCTCATAACAGATGCGCAGAAGTCGATATTCTCCGTTTCGAGCCGGTAGGTCGTTTCGTAACAGCGGCGATGAAATGTTCGCTCCAAGGTATAATATCTCTTTCGCCGTCTGTCTTCTCTCTTAGGTAGCTTTCCGGCGCCTGCGTTCCTAATTTGCAATTGCTTATGTCCGCCGTCGTCAAAGAGGTATTCGAATATAATCAACCGCACCTCCGCCGGAACGCGCATCAACGGTGAGACCTCCATTGTTTCTAGCCTTCGAACTTCCCCAGTCGTTCGTTAAGAATTAAGATTTGTTAATACACGATCTATTCTGATGATTTGATTTAACCCGGTGGCGGAATATCTATATATACAAGGCATTGCAGAACAGCGACATATACGTAAAAAAGGAAAGCAAAGTTAATAATAGCATCGACAACGATAATGTCACAAGCTGACCTCTTATCAAGCATCGAATGACCAGCCGGGTTCTCAATTTCCCGGGGCCAACAAGGTCCTCCGTATCGCCGTAGACGTCAGCTATTGAACCAATCGCTCTTCCATTCCCGAGCTTAGGAAACACTAACCTGGAAAGGAGGATCCCCTGGGGTCTGATAAAGACTGCTTGTTCTGGATCCTCTCTTGCTCGCATGCAGTCGGCGATAATACAACTACATCCACAATTTTGGCACGGTTCTCTTTTTGATCATACCACGATCATATGTAGACCGCCTCAAGACCCCACATTAACATTTTGTTTTCGTCAAGTTGGCATATGAAGCCTCGATAAAGAAAGAAAATGCCATGATACGCCATAATATAATGCGGGTTAGTTAGTTAGGAGTTAAGAAGCATGGGGCATAGTCAAGGAGTATCAAAGTCCCCCATGACTTTAGATAAACCAGAGTGTGTTCTATCTAACTCCTCAAATAACAATAGGTAGTGTATGTAAACTATCAAGCAGGGCTGAAGGAGAGCTCTCGTCAATGCAACAGGTACCTAATCAGAACGCTAGTTAAACATTATCTTTGCATTATACTGCTTCTCCTGAGTTTCCACTCTTTCATATGCCAGGGAGAAGACGTGATCCCCTACCTACGTAGCGAACACTCCACCAAGCTATATATTGCGAAATCAACGCCATGACAACACTAGCGGTTTTGAATGTTCACTCCTCAACCTTGGTTACGAAGCAGTAGCTTAGTTTAATAAATTTTATTTATGCTAAGGAAACCACAGGTACCTAAGCTAGAGAAACCTAAATCTATAACAGCGAAAGTATACCTATGGTTATGAGAAGTTGAAAGAGCATGTCGTTTACTTATAATCGAAGAGCTTCCTAGATATGTATAACTTGGATTGATTTCCTGATAACAACGAGTTGCAATGAGTTATTAGAATCCGCCAACAACAATTCCTGAGAAGATAGGTAATAATAGAGTGGGAAGTTCAGTAGTTTAAGACTGGAATGTGTGAGTAGCAACAACCGCTTTGAGAAGGTTATGAGGCCGAGCTTACGCAGTTGCTTAAGTCTTACGGGATAATAAATAGAAGTAAATGCAACGCTAGAGGAGAAAGTCTAAGACGAGTTATATGGAGGAGAAAAGAGAGAAAGTAAGGGTCTACATACGTCTCTGCCACTCTACGACTGTGTTATTGCCTTGAGAAGTAATGAAGTGTTGAAGAAACTAAGGTATATTAATTCTCATCAATGCTCCAAATATTGTTGTTATTTTATAAATGTTTCGGGTACATTAGCACAACCTCGAGGAGGTTATGTAGACTTAGAAATATCTGCTAAACATCATTAGTAGTTCCGCTACTTGAAACCCGGTTTTAAGGAACGTGTCCTAGTGTAGTCGTATATTATCAATCTCTCTACGTTGCTTTACTTCTTCATCGTACTTAACCACGTCTTTACATCGTTGTTCAATTATCGATAGCTGCTTCACGTTATGATGACAGTACCTATTAGCTAGAAACATGTCAAACGGGTCAGAGGGCTTCTAAAGCGAATATAAATGACATTCGGCTACTATATATGCTCCCAATATATTCCGAATATTATAGAGTTTTAGCTTTTGAACTATATTGAATATATAGACTCAGCTACCCTGGAAGCGTAATGCATACATCTAGTTGTATAACCGTGCGAGTCTTGGACAGAAACTAACGATATGCTTAAGTATTTTTGAAGTCCTACTAGACTAGAAGTAGCCAATGGATACTTTCTGGTAACCTACCATATGCTTGCATGAAACCAGCTCGTAGCTCGTTGAAAGGGGATACATAAGCGCTTCGTTTGGGACCGTAGGATATCTCTCTACCAACCTACGTGAAGTACACTAAGCTCTCAATAAATGCGCCTTGCATTGTAGTGGTTGAAGATGCGCAGCTCCGATGTGCCAAGTATGAAGTGAGAAGTGCCAGGAACAGTGTCAACGCATATTGGCAGACATGACAACGAGATAAACCATCAAGTATCTTGCAACCTTCTATTCGTATGACTCAATGGTAACTTGCCTAAACAGTTAGGAATATTTCTCTATACTTGCACTTTGGTTGAGCCTGTCAAAGCCCTTATATTTCTTTGGCATATAAACCCTACTATTTACCAAGAATATAATTGGTAAATACTAGATCTGGCATATATCCCATGACCCGACCGGCGGTGCGAGATATATTACTATCGCACGCCTGCAGGAGCAAAACCCCAACCGGCTGCTCGCAGCAACTCTAACCTAACTTAAGTACCTGCGATCAATCGTGGCGTTGAACCCCAAGTTCCCAGCCCTAGAGATACCTCTTAAGAAATATTAACTGTGTACATGACGAGCACGGATACCTGACAAGGGCGTGTCACACCTCGGAGCTTCTAAGGCAACGGCCAATCTATGTAATATTGGGCTTCTCGTCGTCGGAATGCCTTTAAAATATGTGTCAAGCAAAGATATTCTTTCATAGGATATCCCCGCTGAAAAGGGTTGATATAGAAGCTTGGAAAGATGAGCTTGATTTAGATATATTAAAGTTATTTGCTAGTGAAATCGACACTTTTGACGCTATTCTGGGAGAGTAAGATTTACCTATGTCCTGTGGCGTGCACGTCCAATAAACTAACATCTTTTTAGGGGGTGTACCATACAGATGAGTGTTCTGTAAGGATGAAATGACGAGCGGGAAGAAGGGATTTCAGGGATTAATGGTAAACTATCCGGAATTATATGTACGAACCCGTCTGTCCTGGTTGTTCAGAGACCGCCTGGACGCCTTAATGACGGCTGTGTTGCGTTTGGTACATGTAGAGATAGTACATGGAAAGATAGCGACAACCCCGCCAAAGGTCTCCGGGTTTGCAATGGCATAGCAACCGTTTGCAATTAGAGCAGAATATTTACTAGGAGACGAGGAAATTGATCTCTTTTTTTTTTTTTCTCTTCTTCGTCTAACAACAAATACAAATCAGTCAATCGAAGCTATTGCTTGAATCGTAAACGCTGCAGATTCTCTTGGTCTCGGATCGTTCTATGTAGTCCCTCTTCTATTGGGTCTCGCATTACTATGTAAGTCAGATAATCGATATTCTCTACGATGAAGGAATTCAAACTGCTAATTCGTACCCTCTAGGGCTCCTACTACTAGAAGTGGTAAAGCAATTGCGGCGCAGGATGACAATGCTGTCGACCTGGCGGCATCGTCTAAGGAGCCACCAGTGGCATCGAAACCGTCTCAGTCGCTACCCGCTACAAGTACCTTGGAAGAGAATGGTGACACTCCCGAGTCTTCCAGGGCCTCGAGTCCCTCCATAGAAGATTCGCCGAGTCCCTCCGTCCGAAAGACGGAAGTGACGTCGAAACTCCCAGAGCAGTCTTCTGTGTCCAAAGGCAAAGAACGTGTTCGCTCGGATCCACCAGCGATGGAGCCGACCAGCGTTGGTGTGAAAGCAGCTGGTCCATCTGGAACAACGGTAGCGAAAGCAAGTAGTAGCAAGACTATTGTACAGCCGTCTTCAGCCCCGAAGCGTGCTAGGACCGTGGATGCAAGCGATGAAAAAGATGATGACGGCGGATCGCCTCGGAAGCGTCGCATGGAAGCAGCCAAGATTACCATTAAGAAAGAGCCTGTCGAAGACGACGACAAGCTAGGAACTCTAGCTAAGAAAGACCCTATCAAGAAGGAATTTATCAAGGAAGAACCAGTCAAGCAAGAACCTATCAAGGAAGAACCTGTCAAGGACGAGGACGAGGACTCCGATGTAGATTCCCATTCGGAATTCGTGCCGCAATACTGGTCAGGATACGAACCGGGATACGAGGACGATCACTACTACATGTCGCCGGATGCCCAACGACACTACGATCTGGGTATGAGTCTGTCCCCGGTTCCATTTGAGCAATACGAACCCTTCCACCACCCGTATTTCCCGAAGCGCGCCGTTCTCCGCTGCCGCACCCACGGCACCCGTATGGGCTTCGAAACCAAGATGTCCAGGAGCCTCCACAACCCGAACCGATACTACTACGTATGTCTACGTGTAAGTGACTCTACCATCTTCTCAGACCAGCTAAGCCTGCCCCTTTATCTCCTCTGCTTTTCCTATTCCTCTAGAGGAGTTGGGAGTGTAGCCTCGACGTCAAGACTAACTCTTGTGATCACAGTGCGAAGACTTTATTTGTTGGGCCGATGATGAAGGGATATTTGATCGTAATCCATTGTGTCGTTGCCGTCATTTATCACGCGAAGATATGGCGGGTCCCGGTTCTCACGTCCCTAGAAAGCTTTTCCACAAATGCGCCACGGGTGCCTGTAGCTTCACCAATTGGACGGCCAACCAGCTAACCAAAAAGCAAGTCAACCGGTATTACGGGCGACAAGTTTACCCGGAAGCGGAGTGACGTCTTTCTCTTGTAGTGTTTTATCTTGGGCGTTGGACGTGTCCGGTGTTTTCGTTGGGGTCAAACTTCTGAACCGTGTTTATACCCCTGATGACGGCTTCCAGGGTCATGTACTAGTTAGACGGAGTTGTAAAAGTTGATCTGTGAATAGTTCTTATTTTTCCACGACCATGGACTCATCTTTGTTAACGAAATCCTCGGGTCTTGTTCCCAGCCGAGCCTCGAGTTATGTGATGTGATACCCTGAAGTAATCTAAGTAAGATGTATAAGGCTGAACCACCTATAGGTACAATACAATGGTGACCCCCCCTTCCAAATTTCCCGTTAACGCCGAACAATGCATCCATGACTTATAAGAAGCTCCTAAAAACACGAGCGTTCCAAGCCTCTTATTCTAACAACGCTCTGGCAGCATCCGTGATGATACGCGCGGTTTTGTCGATAATCTTCTGGACTAGCGGCCAATCTTCCGCGTCGACAGCATCCCGGATGGCCGGGAAGTACGCCTCGTCATACCCGGACCACAACTGCGGACCGAAGATAACATGCTTGAATTGGGTTCGATTTGGGATCTGCGACAACCTGTTAATATAAAGCCAAAATTAATATAAGATAAGGGTTCCAACTCACCCCGCCACCAACTTCCAAGTCTAATAGTCCGGTCTCGAAGTTTGCCATACGGGTATTGTACTCGCCTCTCCGTTGACCTAGGCCTACTGGCTCCCACCCATTTGACGATACAACACTTTGTTTCCAGTCCGCTTCCCACTTCTCGAATTCGGAAACAGCCTTTTCAACCTCCTGGACCGCATTCTTGATGGGTTCTAGATTGAAGTGTTTGTTGACACCTTTGCCTTCGGCCCATTGCCATAGATCGCCTAAATATCGGCCGAGGGCGAGCGCGTAATTGCCCATATCAAAGGGTAAGATCGGTTTGTCGGCTAGTTCTAGAATAAGAAGCCCAAGAACTTGGCTAAGAAGGTTGTGGTATATGAAGCCTTGGTCTCCAACACGATCCATCCAAGCAAAGTTATCGTACGAAGAATGGTAAGGATGGGCAGCTCCACCAAATCGAATGTCGATAGAGCTTGTACCCGCCATATCCTGGAATGCCACGTAGTCACTGCCAGCACCAAGGCCTTCGAGATCCCCATTACGTTCGTCCCAGAGTGTGCGGAGTGTAGCATTTAGAATGGGGTCGAAGACTCTGTCAATCACTTTATAGACGACTTTGCGGAACATCGGGGATGCGGCAACATGGAATTCCTGCCCCGAAATGGCGGTATCGAGATTGATATATGCGAAGGCATCTTTTTGAAGAATCTCGAGATTCTGTTCAACAAATTCCGTACTGCCAATCAAGTTGTACTCTTCGGCATCCCAACTCATAAACTCAATCGTACGAAGCGGCCGCCAGCCCCTAGCCAGAAGATCGCCAAATATACGCGCCACCTCCAGCATCACAGCCGTACCCGAATTTGGATCGGTTGCACCGAGAGCCCAGGCATCGCGGTGATTGCCGATAATGATGGATTTTTCATTCTGCTCGACGCCAACGATTTTACCATAGACATTCCAAATCTCCTGTCGTTCCTCTTCGTCTTGTTCATTCTTCAGCCGTACAATTGGGGACGAAGAATTCCCTGTCCACCACTCGACTTCCGGTATACCGCCTCGCCAGTCATCCGGGCACTTTTCGCCGAAACCTTGGATATGCTTTATAAGCACTTGGGCATCACGCCAGGCGAGGGGAAGACTCGGAATACCGACGAGACCTGCCGTTTGCTCCTTCGTCATTCGTGGTTGGCCCTTCTTACTTCCCCAGCCAGGTGTGAGTACGTCTCCTACTACCCAGCTCATTAAACTGACCGATCCTCGTTGAACACCATCAATGGGCATATATCGTCCAAGAGGGGCTGGCTCTCCTTTTACGAAGCCGTCATCCGCCGGGTCACTATATATGATGCATCCAGCAAACCCGGCCATCTCGGCGGCCTTAACCTTTAAAGCCCGATCGCCCTGCGTACCATAATAGCGAACGAGCGCAATTGCGCCCTTGGTATCAATACCCTTATCAGAAAGCCTCTTGAAATCCTCTCTCGACCCGTAGTTGGCGTATATTAGTGGTCCCTTCACGTCGCCTGCTTTGGAATGGCCATGAAACACAAGCGTCTGGCGGCCTGCCGTCCTTTCGCCGACTTCATCCTCTTCAAGGGCGGCTTTCCATTTAGCCTCCTTTCCATTCTCGGACATAATCTCGACAGCTCTACCGCCGGGCTTCGCATAATTCAGGTATACATAGTAGTCGTCTACCGTAACGTCCTCGAGGCCGAATTTCATGAAATCATTCCGCACGTCCATCGCAAGCGCGTAATCACCTTCTGTCCCGGCAATATGCGGGTAGCCCGTGAAGTGCTTCAACCTATTCCTCAACAAGTCCGAGTTGACTTCGCCCTGCACGTATTGGCGCACAGCTTCCGGGTCGAACATGTGGCCGCCGATACGCCTCGTCATGTTTGTAAAGAGGTCGCTCACGAATAAGAGATACAGGAAACCTAGGACGAGGAAAATCGCAAGCAACCTACCGATCAGGAGTATAGCAGCAGCGCTGTTAAAACTCGGCCACCTAAATCTTGTCCTCGTCTCGCTAGGTTCCGCATCCGCGTTATTTGCGGCATCGCTCTGCCGAGGTAATCGGACGGTAAATCTAGGAAGTCGCCATCGCCACTTCCATTGTGGCAATGAAGATGCTATCCGTTTCCTCCACGATGAAGAAGATGATCTTGAACTCGAATCGTTTAAGGGGTCCTCGATTTCCAGCTCCTGCATTTCGCGCCGAACCTGCGCGTCCTCTCCATCGTCGCTTTCGTCGTCATCGCGGCTCCATTGCGATCCTTCGTCGTCCGATTCTACGTACGGAGGCCGGTATCCCTGGGGCGCACGCCTCGAATCGGTCTGCCTAGTACGCGATGAAAGTAGGGACTGCGCTTCGGTTTCGTGTTCGGGTCTTGAGTCTATGGGCGAAGAAGGCGGGGGCCAGTCCGGGCGAGAGGATCCAGGAATGCCGCTCGTCGCTTCATCGTAGGTGGGTATAGGTGGTGGTGGTATATACTGAGACTTTTCGGAGGGCATTTTGGTGGTACAACGTCATTAATGTATCGCAAGTAATAAGACTTAAAAGGTCGGGTTTCTAAAATAGGATATGCCTGGTGAGTACGCGTAGACGTATGATTGCTTGTCGCAGTGATTAAACGAGTGGGTTAAAGTCGAGTGACGATAAAGGAGCGAAATTGATTGGCGTAGGAATCTGAAATCAAGGAAAAAAGTCAAGCATAGGACGAAGGACCACCGCGGCGGTCATTGGAGGGAGAAAACTAGAAGAAATGATTTATTAAGAGATTATCAAACAACATGAGGCGAAAGATAAAGTCAGTAAGGATTCCGGTGTCTCAACGGTGTTCTAAATTCAAAGGTCCTCTCTCTTTCCCCAGGGCTACCAGATTTAGTGTTACCAGTTGCGGAGCACGCGGGCAGCGCTGTGAATCCATCCGGTTAGTCATCACCTGAGCACTGCCACAATCAGGGGCAGGTGCAAGTGCAAGTGCAAGTACAAGTACCTAACACTGCATTACGTATGTACATGTAAGGGGCGACCTAAACATACCTACCTCTAAAAAAAAAAAAAAAAAAGATAAAACAATGCTATCAGCTCGATTAATAGGCCATTACTTATCGTTCACTATATTGGTTTATAGGTAAGACGAAATATTTATAAATTACCTAAATATAAATCATCAACGTTACAAGAGTCAAGCAAAATAGCAAAATAGCAAAATCTCAACAATTCGTGTGTAAAGCGTCGGACCCTCGGCACAGGTAATTAATTAACTCTTAAATGCACGCCTAGACTCCTCTGAGAAGCCCAACGAATCCCTTCAAACCGTCAGAAATATACATATGTACACGGTTATCTCTAACAAACAGGACGGCGGCGACGCTCTCTTTTCCCTGAAAACCCCCCTTTGGTACAATTTTCCCACTACGCATGTCGTAGTGAGCTATCTTGGTGGCACTATGCAATTACTTGAATACGAACCCAGAGTCTTCCCCCGACCGTATTCCTATATCTCAGGTATCATCATTTCTGTGGGTATAGAACCACTCCCTCGTACTGTCTCGATGCGATATTGTCTAACGTGTGCTTGAAATGCCGTCTGCTGTTCTCGACGTTGGCTGAATCCTGCTGGTTCGTGTTCAAGTTCGAGTGAATCAACTCGATGAGTCCATTAATATATTTAGTAGTAACCTATAGGATATGTGGTTAGTTTCATTCAAGTAGTAAGATGAGCTGCTTACCGATTCGTTCTGTTGGTCAAAGTAGTATACGTAGCGATCCAAGATCTCAATAAATAACTCGATTGATGTCGCTTGTTCCATACAGGAGTCTGCAACACGTAAAGCCCGTTGCAAGCATTCCAATACTCGTTTTCCATCTCGGTAGAGCTATGAAAGTTAGCCTGGTCTTCCGATTTGACGACAGATATGGAAGAAACGAAAATTGAAAACTTACACCTTCGTCCGACTCCTCAACAGCGGTGATTGGTGTCGCCCACCATAGGTGGCTCGCCAGATATACCGCTCTGCATTGATCCGGTTTGCGCAGTAGCTTACTTCCATGAAGCGCGCACTTCGTAATAAGGGTATCGTAGTTCTCCTTGCCGAAGTTCCTGGTCTGGTGTAGTGCATTGGCAATAATGCAAACTGCTTGGAATTGGGCTTTTGAGTCCGAAATCGCCTCTTCGTAGACCGTGAAAGCCTGTGCGAAAAACTCGTACGCAACCTCTTCAAAACTCGTCATGTCGGCAGATTGACCACAGGCGCAGAATAAACGCAGAGACAGCTCAGCAGCACCAGGGCCATTAACTCTCGTATAGATACCAGAGATAGCAGAGTGCATGAACTTATATAAGGCGCTTAACTGCGTTTCCCAATTGTCTTCATAGTGTTCCCTAGCCTTGAACCGACGTGCCAGCTTCATACCGGCTGTAATTAGGGGAGGAGTTGTCGTGCGGATCCTCTCATTCCCTTCAGCGAACGCCTTACGGACCATCTGAAGAAGACGGAATTGCGTATCGTTATTTTCACCGTTGAGCAGGTGAACAATCCGTGCCAGCCAACCCTGTTCTTCCATCGTTTCATCCGTCTCCAAGGCTCGTCGCTGCGGGCCGCCGGGGTATCCAGCAGGAGGTTGCGAGCCCTCTTTGATTAATACTTTAAGGATCTCGAGAACATTCTCAAGCTGTGCTTCCGTAGATATCTCGGTTTGGTTGCGCAGCAAGGTCCTTGCAACCTCACCCGCAACGGCCCTCCTCGTCGGGTAGGTTTGGGACTGGAATAGAGGTACATATGTGGGAAGCGACAAGGCTGTAAATATGGAGATGTACCTCTTGAGAGGAGCCTGTAGTAGCGCGAGTAGGCTTTGCTGTGCTGGCGCAGAGTGGAGGTCGGCGCTATTAGCATGCTCTTTGACTTTCCGATTCGCATAGTCAAGAATCTGGTCTACGTAGTCCAGTCGACTGGGGTATATATTTAAGGAAAGGTTGGTGAGGGAGACCAGTAACGCAATTGTATCCTGGATAGGGAGGTGCTGCGCATTGACAAGATTGTTCACCTGTTCAAAGAAAACCTCATACAGCTTAACATTAGGAGGAATTCCACGCTGTTTCTTGGGAGTTGGAGGAGAATCGTCCTGCTCTTTATCAATAGCAGTCGTCTCAGTGTCCGCAACCGATGGTGTAGGCTCTGGTTCTGCCGGCGCATCAGCCTCGGTAGATTCTGCGGGTTCGCCATCAACATGCTCTCCATTCGTATCGTTAGGCACTTCATCCGGTGTAGGTTTTGCCTCCTGTTGTTCTTTCCCTAGCCGGATCTTTTCTAGGAGATTTGACAGAGCTTCCTCTTCCAGCTTCGCCCTGTCTTCGACAACCCCTTCCTGCGATTCCCGTTCAGCGTAAGCAGATAACCTATCCATCAAGCCAATTACGATAGCCTTGACGTTGACGTGGGGGTTTAGTCGCGACACTGCACCCAGGAACTGGTCTAGGGTATGTAAGTGGAATTCGTCTGGGAAGACCTGGGTGATTATCTCCAAAAGATACTCTTGGGCCAAAACATCGCGGCATTGTACCACCTGCTCCAGTAGCGGGGCCAGTATACCGTTCTTGTAAGCTTCGAGATCCACCAATTGGCTCAGCCGTACAATGTTGCTTCCAACAAGAAGCTGCAGCTCCTTGCGCTCCTTAGTCCTCTGCTCCCGTTCCCGCGAATGACCTTGATGCTGCAATCGTACCCAGAGCTTATTCATTTCGACGAAGTTCGTCAAGATGAAGTTGATGGAGTCCTGGAGGTTGCCTTCAGGGCCGTCGCCGTCGCCGGCAGGCAGGTAGTCTCTAGCTTGGCCAGATAAGTAATAGCGAAGGAAAAGACCACGTATGGGGTGTTGGACGCCGCGGCTCATATCCATCATATCTTTCATTAACTCTTTGACCGGCGCTTCGGGTATGGACATATATGCGGTACCGACGGTAATCATGAGATACAAACGCGGAATGATGTTACCAGCATATTGGACGAGCTCGTAGAGGTCGGCGAGGTGATTATGAGGATGGTTCTCGCGAAGATGTACTGAAAGATAGCGCAATGCATCGAAGACGGCCATATATAGCTCGTAGTATTGCTTAGGACCTAGACTACTTGTCCGTAGTTCGGCGACCAAGGTAGAGCTTCATTATCGAGTTAGCTAGCTGCTAGAGCGGATAGAATCCAGGCAAGTAAACAATTGCCGTAACAATTGAATGATGATCAGTCATACCAGCATTTAAGAGCATCCATGAGTTTGCCCGGAGTATCGAGACATTTGCGCATCAGTGCGGTCTGCTGGCGCACAGCAACCAAGGCATCTTCCAGCAATCTCGCCTGGTCCTCAGGCGGAACGGGTGTGGTGGACATTTTGGGACGTTATGTCGATAATAATGGGCGAGTCTGCAAAGGAAAGGAATACCGTAAAAGCTCAATAATATCTCGCGCAAGTCATTGGGTCGCCGTTCGTTACGATGTCCAGGTGCAGGAAGAGCCTGCAGCAAGCAAGGGGTCCTTTAAGAAATCGGGATGCCTGGCGCAGTTGACGTTAGCGGGACAGATACAGAAATACAGTACCCATCCAGCCCATTCAGCTTACTGGAGCTACATCGTAATCTCCATAGAAGCAATTCCGTCAGCCACATGCCGGACAGCCACAGGGGTACCTCAATTTCTAGCTCTTATCCGCTCCAACCGCACGTGCCACCTTATCGATGCACTAAACCCTTATGTTCACTAGGTTAAATTATGACATCAAGAGCAACAGCATTATTTTAAAGAATTTCAACTCAATATTACCTATATACATAGACTCAATTATTCCAGTATATTTAAGTTATATTAGATTCAACCTATTAGGTATAATTTAGGGCTTATCAATTTGCACACGGTATGTACAACATGGCGCTACTATTCCAGTCACGTTGGTGCAGCCTATTAAACTTCCCAGTATCCACAACACTATAAAAACGCATGTGAAAGTCTCTCGATAGAAACCACATAAGTACATAATACAACAGATTACTAGTACAAAAATACAAATATAATAATTCAATTACTATGACGATAATAACTTCAACAACTTTAGACTATAGGTACCTTATAATACCATACTTCCTAAATCGAGTGACAATCGACGAGGTGCGTTTATTTGAGCATCATATCTTTAAGATTACACTTGCAATACTATTATAACACCCTACAAAATCCCGTTTATTTTGAATTAAGGCAACCCTTGAGGTAGTTGTCCGTAAAGTCATTCCCTGTATTATTATTCTTAGAAAACTTCGAATAGTCAACCGGTACCTAAGTATTTAACTCCTAAATAAATATCGAGTTGATTTGCCTTTAGATATTATTAATAAATCAAGTTACGCAATACTCCTATAGCCAATGCAAAAACCCATTCTATAAACCCACCACAATCTATCCCTTACACATTAGACCAGTAAATAAAACTACCACGTAGGAAGTTTCTCCAGAACAGGCAACTTATAACGACCAGTCATCGCCATCGACGCCGCCAGCCCAAGACCACAGACACCTACCAGGCTTAGGAAAGGGGCCACAACATTCCCTTGGTTTCTCTTAGCCAACGCCCGGGTGGCGGCGTTAGGCATAGGATGAGACCAAGCAACCCTGCCCTTGAGCGACTCCTCGCCGTCCACAAAATCAAGCACCAGGCCGTCGCGTATGCACCTCTTGAAGGCCAAATTCAGCATCAAGGAGTCCATCCATTTCGGGAAGTACGGCATCACCCAAGAGTCGAGGAACCAGAGTAGATTCGTCCGCTGTGTCTGTTTTCGTATCTCGTAGCCCGAGAGGTTGCAGCCGTGATGAGCGCCCGCGAGACGTCCGTCCTGATACCTCTTAAACGCGGCGGACAACATCTTGGTGCTCGGCCCGTTACCACTAGCCTCTCCGCTTGCTTCGTCACGGTACGGTTTCACGACGCTATGTAAGATGTTGGTGAGAGCAAGAACATCTTGCATGCCGTTCATGTATCCTTGGCCGGGATTCGGTGTGAATTTGTGCGCGGCGTCGCCGACGAGTACGATGCGCTCCCAGAACCAACGCTTCAGGACGCCTTCCTCGAGGTTGGTCATGCCTGCGTGGATACGCGCCGCCATTACGTCTTTGACCTTCAGCTTTGTACCAACGGCCACATCTCCCCACCGCTCGCCTACTGCCACAACATCTTCCTCGGTGTACCTCGTAGGTTCCCTAGTGGGGACCGGGAGGCGCTCGTAAATAAAGATCCAGCCCCGTTTTTGACCAAGCACATATTGCACTTTAGTGAAAGTTAGTGACAGTTTCTTGGGGTGAAAGATTGTAAAAATATAACAGTCTTTCGAGAGCGTGATATTCTCAAACAACTCGATCGATAAGATCCCGATTCTTGGGATAGCGATTTAGTATAAGGAAAAGGGGAAGACATACCAGCATGGTCAGCACAGTTTGAGCTTCCGCCCAAACCTGGTGGGCCGTCGTGTTTATCGCCCTGTAAGGGAAACGAGGCCCACAACATCCTATACTCAGCTACGAACGGCTTCTCCTCGTCGATCTTGATTTTAGGTGAAGCCTTCAAGGCCAGTTTACGCATATGTTTTCGGACAGCACTGTGAACACCGTCGGCTCCGACGACGATGGAAGCGTCGTATCGTGTTCCGTCTGCACAACGGACCGTTACGCCCCAGTCGTCGGATGTGACTTCGGTCACTTTCTTATTAGTCAAGACACGGGCTTGATCGGATTCACTCAGGCCCTCGTAAATTGCCTGGATCAGTTCGGCTCGGTTGAAGACGGCGCTGGAACAACCAAAACTTTACAAGCACCTATTAATACCATCCAGCTAAATTAGAAGGGGGAAGTGACGCTAAACTTACTCGTTTGTAAATTCATCCATAACGGACAACTTGTTATACAGTCGACCGTCCTCGGTACATGTATGTGCTTCGGTGAGTTCTACGCTGATCTCGCGGAGACGCTCGTAGAGTCCAAGTTGTTTGAAGGCACGCATTCCGTGAGGACCGATAACCAGACTGGCACCGGCTTCCTCGAGGACAGTGGGCCTACGTTCGAGGACGACGAATTCGATTCCGGCTTTTGAGAGTGTGTGAGCCATGGTTAGGCCCACAGGGCCACCACCGACCACAACGACTCTAAACTTTCTACCAGCCATTGTAGATCAATACGTTTGTTGTTAGTTCGTTCTTGGGAAATAGTAGTTTGACGGAGCTTTTATAATGTTAGATAGTAGATAGTAAATGTAGTAACTTGTTGTCTGTGAATACAAAGTAGCAGTTATGATAGTCTGGGCATGACGCTTTTATATAAATATTTTCCGCCCTTTTGAGTTTATACTGAGCCTCTCTTGACGTATTGCTTGCCCCATGGGTTCCGTAGAATCGTTCCGTAGAATCATTCCGTGAGACCCATCTGGTACGACACTGCCGTGACCCATTAGTTACGGCAAAGACAACCGGCATGGGAGGCCAGAGCTTGTCTAGGTTTGCCTTTCGACTCATACCAGCATTCTCATTTGACGATAAGGCATTTTCTGTCGCAAAACCCACCCATGTATCGTTCTTCAAATACCGAATTTTACAACCCTATAGTCTCGTCATGGTACAGTCTCGTCATGGTACAGTCTCGTCATGGTACAGCCCCGTCGTAACACAGCATCACAGCATTAACTACCGGATAGCATGTTCCTATTTGGGACTCTTGAGCATGATTCTTTCTGTATAGTATCAAACGTCGTCACCGAGCGGGATTCCGCTGGTCAATTCCGAAGGGGTTGACGATCGAAAATCCGCGGAAATCGCGAATAGCCTCTCTAACCTGCATCGGCAATTAAACATCCGCGATCAATTGTTGCGACCCCCCTGTCTGCTTCAGCCTAGAGTAGAAGAAATCACGCAAAGTACGCTCTAGAACAAGAGTTAAAGAATCTGATATGTCGTTCTGTCCTCATAGTTGGCTCGTATCCTCGGAGCGTCCCCTGTTTGGCCATGTTCCGAGTTGGCTTGAACGATGAGGAGTCTTTAGAGAGAGGGTTACAGGCTTCAGCTAAGTTACGATTGGTCGGGGAACCACTTTGTAGGAAGTAGAATGTCCCTTCAAATACTACCGATCTATGGTGCAACGACAAAAAGGGTCTATCAGGTCCGTGTTGTACCAGGCGAGTAGGCATTCACACGTTCCACAAGTATCTCCCTACAATGAATACAGGGTAATTAGATTAATGCTAAGTTACAACATTGCTCCGAATCAAGAATCAGACTCGGGCTGCGGATTATCATATTTTACGCCACGCTATTACCATTTCTGAATTTGATATTTATGACTGGCATTCTATTAGGTTAGTAGATGTAAGGCTTTTCATATGGAAGAACTACTACTTATAAGGTCAGAGTAAATTGTTCCGTTAGCTAATAGTACCGCCGCCTTAGCATGGGTACATGTTATAAAAAGTTCACCCGACAAAACACTCGGGTTGATTCTGTCTCCCGCGAGTCCGTGTCCAATCCGGTGCGTTCCGAAGATCTTGACGCAAAGACCACTGGGTCTCGGAGATTACGTAAAGGTCCGCGTATAAGTCGTCCGCCGAGAACATCGTTGATTCGTTGTGCCTCCTAAATATACGAACCTGCAGGAACAGATCGACTATGGCACCTCCCGCTGCCGTTAGCTTCTAGAATATTAGAGGTGGATTCGTATTTATTTCTTTATAGATATTTCACAGAGTAAACACACTCGTTACGCACATCTATTTTATCCTTACATTAGCGGCTCCCATACATCATGCAAGATAGGCACCACACCACGGCACTGCCGGTCTGCCAAGGCCTCGGTACCGAACTTCCCATTACGTCCTAGTCTCTCCTGCTCTTCGCTGCCGCATTAACTCCTCATACATCTCCATCTGGGCCGCACTCTCATCCCCCAAGCGATCAAAATGTTCGAAGAGTCGTTCAGACTTGAGTTTCTCGTTGACTTCCTGGCGGTTCCAGGCGTTGACGCGGTCGCCCGCTAGGCCGGCGGGATCAGCATTACTGCACTGAGTTTCGAACCACTCCATTTTGTCACGCTGCTCGGCGTTGGGCTGCGCGGCGCGATACGCATCCTTAAGTTCCTGCCAGCCCCTCGTACCGCCCGCGTCTTCGGCGACGTAATGGCCGGCGCCGTCTACGCACACGAAGTCCCGCGTAGCATCTGCGCGCCCCAGGACCGTCATCTCGTGCTCCCAGTTGTCGCCGAAGTCGTATGTGTAGACGAGCTTGAGGCCGCTATACTTGGGGTCGTCGAAGAGGCGGCGTAGCTTGTACGAGTCTGATTTCTTCTCCACGGTATTCTCGTGCCGCCTTGCGGCCTCGTGCATCCGGTCGACCCCGGCGAAGGCTGTCTGCTCGACCGGGTCGACAACGCGAAGTAGGTATTCCTGCGGGAAGGATGCGTCGGGTCGTTGCCCCATATTGGACAACATCATCACGCGCTGGTACGCGCCAAACGGGTCATCCGGCACCCTATAGTCCGGGTTTCGCACGGCGAAGTCAAAGGAGTGGGTAGTTGCCCAGCCGAATGCCAGTTGTAGGGCCATGTGTAAATGATAAAAGACAGCGTCGGCAGGACATGAGAGTGTGCGGAAGACAGGCGGATCTGTGATATGCTCGGGTGCCAGCTGGAATTTCACAATGTAGTTCTGGTGATGGCACCTCTTCTTGTGTGTCGGCCATGAGGCGGCCTGGCAGTCTTTAGAACAGTAAGCCACTTTCTTACACCGTCCACATTGCTGCAAAGTGGCCGAGCTGGAGGTCTTGTCGCACTTGGAGTTGCCACATTTCTGTGCTGCTTCTGCGGAAGCCATGATGCTAATCGACTTTTAGAGTATTACTCGTCAGTTTAATGGTTATAGTTCTATTGCTTAAGTGTTGATGGGACAGCTACGAATTCGCTACGCAGGCTAACGTTTTAGTATATATACCTATCTAGTTATAAAGACCTTATAAAGACCTTATAACTAAAGTTATCTATGTTTATCTTCAAACAGCGGTGTTTGTCAAATTTTGCTTGTTTGCTAAAGCCAATTGGTTATTCACAAGCCCACCGCTATTTATGTGTCAGAGCGTCTACTGGGTCTACTGGGTCTACTTGGTACATATGCTAGTTTCAAGTTGACCGTCCTGCCGTCATCCGTTCGATGGCTATCGAAATAGCGCTAATACCTTCAGCTAGTTTCAACTCTAGGAGAGACAACTAAGCTCGAGCCAATCAGGATAATCCATGTTGCTGGTTATAGAAATCCCAGCACATAAAATATCATTGGCTATTCCACCTCTTTATCATCTATCGTTTATCATTTATCCCTTTCTTATGAAGCTTCACACAAGCTCCGAGTATGCTATTATGGACAGACTAAACTACATAAACGAGCGATTCGTTTTATTATACTACGTAATCTACTACATTATTAATAGCGGGTTTGTTAACCAGTGAAGCCAGGCTCCCTCCCTACACCCACGTCCATGTTTCTCGTTAACGATATTACTTGGCCGTCTACATATGAGTATCGGACACCGCCTCTATGCAATTACTTCCAATATTATTGCAGGCAGAGTTGTCCACAGGAAATTACTGGCCCAAAAGCTCTTGGGCTATTTGGATCCTTTCTTCTTCCGTCAACTCGTGATCTTTGACCTTCTCCGCCTTGGCTGCGTCGAATCGCCAAAGACCTCCTGTCTTATCCGCATCTCCATTCGTGCTTAACCCTACATTAGGACCTAGTGCTTCGAGAGTCGCATCAGGCTCAGTGGCAGCCGTAAAGTATCTCCGCTCCCACTCCCGGCCCTCCGATTGCTCCTTTTTCCGCATGGCCCGCTGCGCCTGCTCGATCTTGCTCTTCTCCTTACCAACATAGTCCATATCTCCTTTAGCAATGCCTGTTGCGACATTAGCCCATGCACGTCGAGACTCTAGCGGATGCTGCTTCTCGAGAGGTGCAATCGTGAGCTCCGTCGTAGGGCTATCAGTAGGATCCCAGCTTCCAATAAGTGTCTTGGATGAGTTATTCTTCACTGGGCCAGAATGAATCTCGAATGCTTTCGTCCATTGGCCAGAGCAATTATATAGCACCTCCTTTTCCTTGCCTGTTGGATATAGAGTAGCCGTAAATGAGTTCTTCTTGCCACTTATCCAACCCTTACCGCTATAGTCTATTTTAGCCGTGAATCCCGTCGACGAAGTGATGTAAGACGCGCTGTCAAGCTCAATAAAGGGAGCGCCAAAAATCAAGCCCTCGACGTGAAGGGATGGTAGCGTGATCAAGTAGGTATCTTGCTCCCCGGGCTTTGAGGGGTCTGGAACCGACAATACTGCATGCCCTATCTGCTTGATGTTGATCGTCTTCGAGAAACTAGCCTTCTGCGCATTATATCCTTGCAGATGTACACCCGAGGGTTTATTGATGATACTATACGCTGTCGCTGGCGGGTGATGACTAAGTTATAGGGTTAGACCTGTTATTTCTAGGCATCATCCAGCTCGGCTTCACCAGACTTACTTTACTTGTTCACTAATCAACTCGGTTGTGCCTGCGTCGTCTTCCCATTTTCCCAAGAAGATTTCGCCCAAAAAGGGGTTGAGGGGCTTCTTCTCGTTGCCATATTGCTCGCTGCGACTCGCATATTGCTGCTTAAGGGTAGTCAAGAACCACTTGAGCACTAGTAAGGCCCTCTTTGCGGGATCCGGCTCCTTCGCTGGTGCTGCGAAGACGCTAGGATGTTCAGCCCAGTACGAACTGAACTCGGTGAGACTCGTAGAGGAGAGGATGAAGGGCGGAGCTGTAAGTGAGGAGAGATCGCCGTTGAAAGATGCGATAGACTGATCGCGAGGTGGTCAGCTCGGAGTAGAAGAGAAAGAGGAATGCCAAGCTCTGTCAACTAACCTTGAGAAACGCAGCCCAACTAGAGCCAGCGGCCTGGGCGTTTGGTGCAACTTCTGACATCGCTGTGACGTTTTTAAGACGTCGCCTACGTACGAGTTCAAGGATGCCACGTGGTTCGGATGATATACTGCGCGGTTAGGCGGACCCTCCGTATTTCCAAAATCTGATGAAACTGTTGTCGAGTGCGCAAAAGAAGATGGCGTGTCGACGGGGCAATAAATTCTGGCGGGGAGACAGAGTTCCACAGGCGATCCGAAGCTAAAAAAGGGGCGGAAAGTTGGACTATTATATGTAGTAATAATATTTGAGGTGTCTAATAAGGCGTCTTGTTTCCGGAAGATGCGGTAATAGCTGGTATGAGAATCCAAAAACGGATTGTTTCCTTTTAGCGGCGCAAAGGTAGAGCTGGTAGTGTAGATGAGTAATGTGACAATTCGAAGAGAAGGGGTATCATTCTAAGATTTGACGTCAAAAAAACTAAAGAGGAAAAGAAAAGATCGTTGAAGGTAAAGGTTCCCCACACGTCATCGACCCTGCCATCGACTGGCTCGTACCTTGACAACACCCCTGCTTGAATCCGCGGATTGGTAGGATCTGGCATCGACTTAAATCGCGTGCCCAACTTTGAAGGCTATTGCCGTGCTACACCACATGAGCATGTACTGGTACGTACCTATGTACAGGTAATGCGCCGGCACCATGTATAGGTACCTACATATATGGTTTGAATTAGTTATATAAAATCAAAGAACGACGCATCGATATATTTCTAACTACTTTCATTAGGCATATCCTCTCTAGGTATTTTTCTGGGAAGAGATATATATATGGTCATACTTTGTAAAACTTTATGTTCCATGTGTCTATGCAAGTAGGTAACTTTGTTGTTGTTGGGACCGTCACCCTAAAGGATAATGAAGGTACTTATAAGTACTTCCCCCTTTCCTCGACCTGTGTCGAACCTCAGTCTGGTGTTGGCCGGTACATAGGTACATGTAGTATTTTACGCGTACATATTTCACTAGCGTCGCAGCGTCGCATTACCCTACATTAGGTACATAATAATACATCTCGATATATTCAACTGGTCAACATGTTCTCGCCATTGGCCCCGGTATGCGGTCACTTTCATCGAAACATACAGGAATATACAATTGGAATCCGATTAGGATTAAAATGCTTCATTATAAATTACATTCCATCCCGGGTATCATTCCAAGTCACGTGCCCCCTTCCCTCTGCAAAGTCTATATATAACGCCGCCCGTCCAAACAGTCCGTCTCTCCTGAATGAGACAGCTTGTCTATGTTATACCGACCCGTGCATATATAGAATATAATACCAGAGATTTAGAAAGATAAAAAGGCCCTATGCTGGACCGTGACATGAGTCCTCTAGCTTCTGGGCTAACTGACCATTTATACCCGAAAACCGACCCTCGACAACATCTCCGAGGATGGCCCATCGCGCGGTGTGACATTTGTGGCCTGCTGGATCGAACGTCCAAGCCAGGCATTCGATCGACTGATTACAGATTTCGACACAAGCATCGACTTCGGTAATCTTGTCTGTCGTCGTGCTGTACTCGTCTAATCGTCCAACATAGTCCACATTAGAGCGAATAGGTTCGGCAATGAACGAAGCAAAATTCGGAGCGCCATAGATCTTCCCCAGCTGTCTCCAAAACACAGGCTCTGTCATGTTCTTGAATGTATCTCCTACATGTTGCATGGCATTGTCGTTTCCAAGACCGTGGAAAGACACTAAGGGTAGGCAGAATCTGTCGATCCACATCCGCGTCATCCAAGGGGGCTCGCCATTAAATAGGCGTCGGTATGTCTCGTCAAGATAGATCCCGATCTTCATGAAAGTTGTAGAAAGTAGCTTGTCGCCCCAGATCGCAGTAGTCGACTCCTGATGGCTCTCGGCAACGACCTCGGGGTGTTTATCGAACAGCAAGCTCAGAGAAGCGCCGGACATAACTACAGATGATCCACCATGTGGGAAACGGCCCTTGTAGTCGCCGACAGGGTTTCCAATGAACTGCGGTTTGGAGTAGTCCAAGTGTCCTAGCAGTAAAGATAGGGATGATTTGATGATATAAGTGTCGTCGTCCAGCATCACATACCACTTTTTCTTCGGCATAGTGTGCCAGATATATTCAAGGCTGGGTATAAACTAAGTCGCACGTTAGTAAGTGATAATTTGTCATATAATTAAGGTCAGTCAAACCTTCATCGCATCCAGTTCCCACCCCATATCCTTGCCTAATGTATCGGCTAACATCCACTCTTCGCCGTCAACAGCATCGGCGAGGGTGGTGTATTTCATCACGCGCTCTTGCTGTTCTTGACCACTTAGAGAACCTCGTTCTAAGTTCCATCCAATGATATCAATGACCGGCACTTCTTTCCCGCTGGCCATTGTAAAATTCCTCTGATCCGGGAACAGCGGAAAGTCCTGAACGACGATGGTATCTGCATTTAAGGCCTCGTTACTTAACGCTTTCAGCGCTGCTGGCACCCGCTTTTTTGTTCCAAATCCTGTCTTGATTACTATGCCGATATCATTATTAGGGTCGATAGGATAGGGTTGCGGCTTGTACAACCAGGAATCGCTTGGGAGGGCAGTCTGGTAGTGATCTTGCATGACATTGTGCTGAAATCGGAAGAAGGATCTTAGTCGACTATCATACGGCGTTAAATTATAGAGAATAAATAAGAACGCCAGGATACCCAGGCCGATCTTCTGCGGGCGAGACATGCGTGTGATGCAAGAGCGGATCGATCTTCGTTCGACGATTCCCATCATGAGGGTCGGTGTTGGTTACTTGTTATCGATTACGTCCGTGCGACCGAAGCCAGCAGCCAAATAATGCTGGCTGATAAGACTGAGAACATGCGTATAAAAAGAGCGAAAGTGGGAAACGATTGTAGATGTTCTCGTAGACAGCTCAATGTTAGAAAGAAGTAGGAGAAGTTAAGAAAAGGGGATTACAGGTCTCCAATGCTGACCTCGATACGAGAAAAAAGAAAAATGAGAACTGAGAACTTTTTTAGAAACTCGAATGATGAAAGGTTAAAGAGGTACTGAGCTCTCAATATGCGGGGATTAGGAGGTTTAGTGACGTCCGGGTTAAACTAATTCTAGGATTGATCTGGTTCAGACTGGAAATGATAGACGCTATTGCGGAACGAAGTGCTAAATTTGGCCAACCAGGCGGTAATTAACGCGACCGCGTCCCACTAAAGAGCACTAAGAAAACCTGGTATTGTACAACAGCCGGGTCCGTCGCATGTATTGTACCACATAGGTAGTAGGTACCTACTCGTCAGGATTCCAAACATCCGACCTTTTGCCGGGGCTTCGCCCCTAAGGTCAGGGACTTTTAAAAGGTAACGACTTTTAAAAGGTAAATTTTAGTACAAATTTTTACTAGTGCTGACCATACAAATTTAAGTATTTCAATCAAAATGAATAGTGCTATTTACATGCAAAGATCTAATGCTTTAGCTTTATATTATGTAATAAAACGTTGATCTAATGCGATTATCGTCACTTTTGCTGTCGCTTTTTTTACACTTAAATAATACTCACCAATTTTTAATAAAAATAAATAAAATATATTATAAATAATTAAGAGGTCAATAATTATTATAATATCAAAGCCGATGCGATTAAAAGTGGTTACGTTATATAAAAATTGAAAAGGTTGAAATATTAAGATTGTACGTATTAATAATATTTAAAATTCGGGTAGTACTTAACATTAGGTGTGCATCCCACCTAAATTTAAGTAGCCACAGAAATTACCTTTTAAAAGTTCGTTACCTTTTAAAAGTCCCTGACCTTAGGGCGAAGCCCCGGGAAAGGTCGGATGTTTAGAATCCTGACGAGTATATATGTAGAACGACCTGTTAGGGGAAGATTACGCGTTCTTAAAAGCCACCAGGAGTACAAACTGAACCTTAACTTTACCCCTGCCAATATGCTAGTAACTCGCTTATGAATTTATCGGATATTATCTCAGCAGCTTCTCAAAATCCCCACTCTCAACTTCTGGTCAAATACGTATCTTACGTATCTTTGTTTGTATGCCGCGGCGCGCGTCCGTTGTGCGACACGGGGTGCTCCGGTGCGCTTCGGTGCGCTTCGCACGCCGGACCGCTCGTTATTCAGCGCGGCCGGACAAGCGG
The DNA here is from genome assembly GCA_902805475.1 of Entonaema liquescens. Lineage (NCBI taxonomy): Eukaryota > Fungi > Ascomycota > Sordariomycetes > Xylariales > Xylariaceae > Entonaema > Entonaema liquescens. The sequence continues at coordinate 2,904,974 of CADCSX010000006.1, forward strand.
CGCCACGCAGAGTAGCTCCCTATATCAAAAATTTGAGAATGAGTTCGGGTTACGGAGACACCGGAAGGACGAGGACCAAATAGTACTACAAATTCCAATAGCTATAGTAATATACAACGGAATTTCTTTGCTATAGACCTACCACATAATCCCGGTACTAGGAAGACGGATGCATGGTTGTCTCTAGATCGCTATTTCTCTATAACGGCGTAGAATCTTTTTAGCTCGTTAAAACAAGGGGGTTTTCCTTCGCCCCACTAAACTTGGCGACGTCCAGGGCTTATAAATAGTCAAACCTGATCATCTTATTATGCCCAGAGGCCTAACCTCCAGGTACTCTCTTCATTATCTATCTCCAACTAACCGTCTGCTAGTTCGAAGACAACATGTTACAGTCTCCGGAGCCTTTGGGCTTCCACATCACATCCCTCATCATGAAGGGTGTTGGATACTCAGCCCTAGCTGGCCTACTATTCTTCTTTTTCCGCCTGTATCAAGTTCGAATGATGTTCCGACGAGTTCAAAAAGAACATGGGATTGTGAGTAGTTTCTGTAGTCAAAGCCAGAGGTTCTCAAGAAGTCGACCTGAATTGCTACCGGAATCAAACACCACGAAAAAATTATATACTTGCCAGGTCTACACGTACCTTCATATAATGCTAATCATTCATAGGCGATTATGCCCCATTCGTTTCTGTTTGGTCATATTGTGACGCTCGCAAAGTTAACTATGAAGTAGTATGTATAGGACCTAGATTTTCATTTCATAAGGCCACGGCAACTAAAACCTCGATAGTAAAATACCACGAGACAGCCATGGTCATTGGATGTTTCGATATATCAAGCAAGAGTATCCCGAAATCGCGCGCCAGGGTATTGCTTACTTAGACGCATGGCCATTCAATTATCCCATGTTTGCGGTCTATAATCCCAGTATGATGGCACAGTTCACCCAAGAAAACAGTCTCCCTAAATTTTGGGCCATGCCCCAAGTTGAATTCAAGGGATTCTCTGGAGGTCAAGACCTAGTAAACCTGGACGGTCCAGAATGGAAGAAGGCTCGAAGCATGTTTAATCCTGGATTCTCGGCCAAGAATCTCTTATCACTCGTTCCTGCTATGATAGAAGAAGTCTTGGTCTTTCGAGAACGACTCGGGCAAGTTGCCGCTTCCGGGGAAGTTATAAAACTAGAAGACTATACGACGAAGATAACTGTTGACATAGTTGGCCGTGCTGTACTGTAAGTTAAAACGATGTGGTTCCGTTTTCCAACGTCCAATGCTTAGCGTAAAATAGGGGAACACGTCTAGAAACACAGTCTAAGCCAAATCGCTTGATGGACACGATGAAATCTCAGATAGGCCTGATCTATTTTGAGCTTGACCTCGCCAGGCAGCTGAACCCGCTTCTTCCTTTGAAACATTGGATATACAACCGCATAATCAGCAACACACTAACCCCCTATATTCTCGACACAGCTCAGAATTACGAGAAAATCGAAGGACCTAAAACTATCGTCGCCCTTGCCCTAAAGGAGTACATCAATGAAGTACAGGATTACACCGCAAGGGGAAATATCCCATCCGAGTTCGTTGAACGGATCGTCAAGCATATCAAGATCTTCATGTTCGCCGGGCACGACACTACTTCTACGGTTCTTGCGTATATATACTACCTGCTTAGCAAACATCCCGATAAAGCAGCTACACTGCGCGCCGAACACGACGAAGTATTTGGCACTGACCCAACTGCTGCTGCTGGCTTGATCGGGGCAGATCCTACATTACTGAATAAGTTGCCGTACACAATGGCTGTTCTCAGGGAAGCACTCCGTCTATTCCCTCCCGTAGGCGGTAGCGTCCGTCAATCACAGCCGGGACACTTTCTTACGCATCCCGAAACTGGGGCCCGTTTTCCGACATACGGATTCATGATGCATTCCTCTGCAGCAACGGTATTACGTGACCCAGAATACTGGCCCGACCCCGACTCCTTCATTCCGGAACGATTCATGACGCGCGACGAGAACGATCCCTTACACCCAGTCAAAAACACATGGCGACCGTTTGAGATGGGACCTCGGAATTGCATCGGTCAGGAGTTGGTTTTTGTAGAGGTGCGTCTCATCCTTGCACTGACGGTACGCGAGTTCGATGTCGAAGAGGCCTATCCGACGGATGCAGAGACGTGGATGGGCGTCAAAGCGTACCAGGTCACTAATCCCGAAATTACTTCCACGGCTCATCCTAAGGATGGCCTTCCTGTGAAGGTCAAGGCTAGGAAATAAGGCAATGAAGCCAGTACATACTCTGTATTGTACAAATGAATACCTTTATCCCGTGTATGATCTCAAATCTTGTACATACAGCATATCCACAAGGTCTCGCTCCGATTACATATTCACGGAAATTAGAATACTATATCATAGACAGATTGTTACAATGCCATCGTACTTAATATATAATTTAAAGTACTTCAATTATTATAATTCTTATCGTGAAGCCCTACAAGAGGCCAACTAGATACGACCCTAACCACAAGCTGAGTTGTGGTTATCTAAATCTCCAGGCATCTCAGATGTTATCCAACAAATGCATCGCCCAACCTATACTCATGAAGAGCGTGGTTCATTTCCTATGCCGTGAAAATATTCCGCATAAAAACATTGAGCTGATAATCCAGGGGCGGCACGTAAAGCTGTTCATACCACTGTAGTAATTCCACCACATTGTCAAATACCTCTATCCCATACTGGCCTCGATCGGCCCCATATCTCCACCCCCACTCCTTGCCATCTTCTTCCTGTCGACAGTAGACGATAAAACACGTTGTCTCAGGTCCCATACCACACTCCCACCCGGCTTTAGTCTCCCACTCCTCCAAGCGAAGCTGCTCAGCCACATCACCATCAGAACCAAACACACTAGCAGCAGCCTCGCCCTCGCTATCCCCAAGCCCGTCCCAGAAACGTACCTGCTGCCCCTCCTCTCGATACTGCGGCCATCCGTGCCCCTCCAGACTGTCGACTTGGCCCATGACCACCTCGAAGTCGGCAGGGAACCTGAGCTCGGGGTCTATCTCCCGCAGCCCCGCCTCTATGCCGTTCTTATAGCTTTGGCGGAGCAGCGCGCGACGCTCGGCATTAGAGCCTACGAATACGCCGTCGAGGCCGAAAGCTCGGACCAGGGCATCCCACTTCGTCATAACATCGGAAGGAACATTGATCTGAAGAGACGGATCTAGATTCTCCGGTCGTGAGATGTAGAGTAGGCGGTGGAAGAACCGCTGGCTCGCTTTGGAGATACCCTCGGGGCTCACTGATGCGCTTTCTGCTGCGAGGGCCGCTGCCTCGACGTGTTGTATGAAGCGCTGGAAGACAGCATGATTACGCTGCGTCACGCTGGCACGATAATGCGCGAGAGCCGCGAGGACCTCGTCTTCGGAAGGTTGCATTTCTCCAGTTATATCCTTCGCTCCAATAGTAACTGTCTCTACTGTCGATATGTTTTCTTTACTTCAGGTGGCCTTATCCGTAGTCGGCCACAAGAATTTTAGCAAATCTCGAATAATTAACTTGAAGACTATGCGAAGAGAAGATAGTTGTAATGGAGAGAGCTTTCGACGTTAAATACCAGAATTAAACTTGAGATCGCCCAGGACCCCCGTAGTATAAGTATCACGCTATTTGATCGCCGGGCATGGGTGTGAAATGACTCCATTTATACGCCCAATGAGTTAAGAGAATTGAACTCGCTACCACTTCTTCCACCTAGACTTCACAATCAATTATGATCTCGTCTAGGCAACCATATCACTGCCTAAACAAACCAGCTAATAAAGAGTAGCAATTGGAACACGCGCTATTATTCATCAGGCATACCATTCAACGAAGACAATCTGTGCTATATCGCTAATGTATTAACGATTTTTATTTCTGCCATTCTCCAGGGACTTAGAAATAATACGAATAGTAGTTTTAAGATGGAGGGTCGACTGAATTTGTAACCGGAACCAAAGAAGCGCCCCGATCTTAGATATCAAACACTGCTCAATTTAGCGCTATGAATAAAAGGAAAGCCTTATGATACTTGCGTGCTAATATTTTGATCGCTGTGACAGTCCAAGAGGGCAAGACATGAAAACACTAGGTTGATATTGCAAGTTCTGGTATGTCTGGCCATTCACACTACTGGCCCAATAAGTAGCATCGAAAATATAGTCCATTAGCTACAAAGTCAATTTCAAGCACCCATACTGTTGCCATCTGAGGGCTTCAGTTATCCCGTAACTCTTAAAATAGCATTCGGCTGTTCCGTTCCAGCAATTCGTCCGAACGTCTCACAGTGAACTTTCATCTCATAGCCCGATTCCACCGTGCTATGATCGCTTGAAAGATTTTCCTTGTCTGTAGTCTTCACCACAGGCCTGTCACTGGTGGACACGGGACTACCCTTGGTTTTTATCTCGGCTTCTGCCTTCGGCTTCGGCTTGGCCTTGGCTCTAGCTCTAGCCTTAGCTCTAGCTTTAGCCTTAGACTTGGCCTTAGCTTTCGACTTGGCTTTTGATTTGCGCCGATCGTCTTCTTTTTCCATTCGTTCCCCCTCCTCTTTCTCAGCTATGTTCATAGTCTCTATTGCCTTGTCAATTACCGGGCGTAGATTCTCATCGACCTCTGTTTTTATTTCCGAGAGTCGACGCTTCCAAAAACACCATCGCTCAATGCTACAGCCGCTTGTACCGGGATACAATGGCCCACAACGATACGGGCGACCTGTATTTGGACCTTCTGGGTAGTCTGAATACTCATGGAGGAGAGAGTCTATGAGGAGGCGACGGGAACTCCGCAAGATCCACTCGAGCGCAACTCGGACTCTGGTATTGGGTGTCGGTAAGTTGTCCTCAGGGGATAGAGGCGACTCAAGGCCTTCTTGAAGTCCCCAGATCGGATATTTTCCCCATCCTTTCCGGCCAGCATAAATTCTCGCGATGAATGAGTTCAGATTTAACCATTCTGATTCCGTAAACTCGGACTCGCATTCATCGTCCTCTCCATGTCCAGTTCTCGGGGCTATTAGTCAGGTTAGATATAACTTTAAATGAAGTAAAAGGCTTAAAAATACTTACATAGGTTCCAACTCTCTCTCACCGCTATAGGGAAGTCTGAGAGGTTTTTCCACATTTGATGTTCGGGCTAAATCTAGTTAATCAACTGTTATAAGCATGAATTTAGACCAGCCATACCTTCCCATCCCTTGCAAACTCGTCTAACAAGGCCGTAGTTCTGACGAGGACATCTTGCTCGAGAGTACAAGGTTGAACTTGGCTCGCTATGTCAACGAGGGCTTCCCAGAATGTCCACGCAAAGGCATCTAGCTCTAGCCCTAGCTTATCCATAGACGGAAACTCGGATACTTTAGCAATAAAGTGCTCCGCTCTATGATTTAGGGTAGTTTTACGACGTGGTAATTCTACCGCAGACTTGAGAAGATCAAAGATATGAGAACCAATCTTTCCTAGTCGTTCGTTCGGCTGTTTTGGATGGTGAGAATCGGATTGGTCTGTTGCCGCCATGTTGGTGATGGATATCAATAAATAAAAGAATCAATCGAAAGAAAAAAAGAAAAAAAGATGGTCGGTTTCTCGAGGAGATAGCTCGCGAAGAATGCAGTCCTTTTGTAGTAAGTTGGATGATAATGTTATCTTAGTGATTGTCTTATTGAATGTAGATGGAGTGGGGTCGGAACCTTTATTGTGGGGCGAATGCAGGAGCGACCCTGCGAATAGGACGGAGAGCAGGTTGAATTAGCAAACAATTCGGGAAAGTACGCTAGGAAGGTACGCTAAGGAAGGTGCCTTAAGTGTTACCTTAGGTAGGTACATGCAATGCTAATGTTACCTACCTGCACGTGTGCATGCGTACCTGCATTGCCTACCAAGATACAGATCTAAAATACCTACGTAATGACACACCTGTCAATGTAAAAATAGAGTTCTTCCTGTGACCTTATCTATATTTTGGTATGCTAAAAATGTCAAGCTTCAGCAACGACACCTGAGTCACAACAGTTTGAGGAACCTTCAGTGGGATGCTATCTACATAATACGGGATTGTCTGCACCTTCTCCCCCTTTTAGTATTAGATCACAGTGTTCACCAAGTACAGTAGCAGTTGCAGTTGCATAATCCCGTACAGTACAAACATTGTAACCTAACTTCATCCACGAACATCAAGATGCGCCTTCCCTTATTTAAGGTTGCCATGGAAAAAAAAATAAGACCCGTATCATAGAACTTCTTTAGCAAAACGTACCTGCCTAGGGAAATTTTAGATATACTAACGATATGTATTTAATTATAAACTTCCACTTCTCAAAGATCGCAATCATTTCGCATTAAGCGTGGTTCGCACTTTCAGCCTTCCAAGCACAATTCGAAGTCACCATTAGCACCTTTCACAAGTCAAGTTTTGACTTTAGGTATGTTAGATCCCCCATGCTTCCATAACTTAAGCCGGCGGGTAAAAGTGGAACAGATCTGCCTTTGCGAAGACCCTTGTCCAAGCTAATGCATATTGTTTCTATCTTTAGCCCAGGGCCCTGTTCGCCGACCATGGGTGACACAAGCAACAACAAAGACGAAAATGAAACTCGAGAAAAGAAACGCCCACCTCCCATCAATACCGCGATTGCGGCTCAGTCATGGGATGAAGATGAAGATGAAGATGAATATGCCGAGCCACCTCTTACTGGAGATTCGGTAGTAAGTTTTAATACTCTAGTTAGTTATAACTAATCCGAACCAAGAATTATAAATATGGAGACATTCCTAACTCCCACTTTCTAGTATTCATGTACCAAGCTAGATAGTGATCACCCACATCGCTATTTAAGTGCAAAGAAGTACGCCGCCAGGCCCAGGAGGCTCCGCGTCGGAAAATCTTTGACCATACAATTGGCAGACCCACGAAGTACCCTCAACGCTTCGAGAATACGGAGGAATTTCGGGGTCTACAGAGCCGAAGCCCGAGGAAAGAATACCCCTTGGTTCCAGGAACAGGCAACTGGGACCAGTTGTGCAAGGATAGATCAGGGCCGTCGAGAGTCATTTACAATCCTAGGCCAAGCACACGTCGCGACTTTGACGTGCTCTACCACTCTAGCAGGGATCCTCGAGACTGTCGGCATGACTTTGAGACAGCAAACTATAGGTCGGCTAAACCGTCAAGCAAGCCCGCTCCCAACTCTTCGGCCGGAGAGGATCCAGCCGGGGATGATTCAGCTGAGGAGGATTCAACAGCCGCTTCTCCTGTATTTCCACCCTTTAATAATATTTCTCATTTGAGTTGAATCCAAGCTAACAAGACATTAGCAAGCAAGCAGTTAAAACCTTCAGCATTGACGTTGGCATTCTTATGGATGAAAGAACCCCCGTGGCTTACCCGAGACCATCAATCCTTAGCGGTGCCATAAATCCTGGTCATCGGATGCGCAAGCTGAAAACGCAATAACCTTAAGGAAGGTGTTCTTGGAGGTAGATATAGCATTGATGGAGAGGCTATTTTACGAATAGGGTGGCTTTTCAACTAACGAGATTGGCTTGGAAGGTATCAGAGAGGTTTATATGTACATATGGACATCTTAGGATAGTCTCTCCTGTCATACGTTTAGAGGAGCCCAGCAGAGAAATTGACACCCGACGTAAAGTCCACTAGTAGTTGCACAGTCTGATCCTTATTTGGCAACCACCTTTTGATTATAAACGAACTAATTTCAGCCCTGCTTTTAGCCTCATAGCATGGTAATAGACAGCATTGCTATAGTCGACTATGTATATAAATTAGGGTAAGTGAATAACTTTTTCACTCTTCCTTTATTCTTCTTGCTGAATAGGTAGCGAGGTAGTTACTAAACCCGACAATACCAAGCTAGCTACCTAGGTATGTCATATCAGTGTGAGAATATCATCCCTTTGAATATATATGGCCTATCCGTTACTGCCTCTAATATACTATCAGGCAAATCAAATTGTCAACTCAGTACTACAGAGTTTCTAACTAGATCTTTGGACTAGGTATTTAGAGGAACCAGAAGAACTAGAACGAACTAGAATGAAACCTTACGTGATACGATGGGTATGTTATTGTGCAATTGAATACTTGTACAACCTAAGACTTTAAGCTCAATATTTTTGACGGCTTGTAATTATATCCAACCAGGTAAACTGATCAGCATATACCAGAGTCGAGAAAGCAAGACATTACCCTAACTATACCAACTACACATTCTAGGATAACTATGAGATGGCTTACCTTTGGCTTGTTTTCTAACCTTCGCCTTTACTCCCTCCGCCCACTAATTCTAAGCCTAACGCTCTGACATACATTTCCTGTGGTGTACGTATATAATCACTCAGGTCATTGTGATGCCCTGAGCTTTATAGATACAAGGTAAACGCAGGCGTAGAGTCACCATAATATTCGTCAAGAATGGTGGCGATTTTTTGTTCGGAATTGAATGAACACGGCATACACAAGCGTGTAGGAAGCGTCAGGGAAAATATTCCGAGAATCAAAACTTGGGCACCGTGTGAATGACTAGACTAGGTAGCTTCGTTTAAAGGAAATAAAATTTAGAAATGATAGAATCAACTTAACCAACAAGGATTATAAGCAGATTCTCCATATGCCTATCGCTGAGGATATAAATTTCGTATTATCGGCCTTCCGAGTGTATATACCTAATAGTAAGGAATAGCTACATAGTATATCCTAAGCCTTTATGATAGTGGGTGCCAATTTGAAGAGCCCCATCGGACCGGGGTATATCAAGGGTGCTTTAGTTGCCACGCCGGTTTGCTTACTTAAAGCGTGTAAGTTTACTGCTTAAGCGGTTGTGAGCCGATAACATTCTACCTAATGCGATAGTCGTGTGATCAGTCTTCGTTTCAAAACCGATTATAGGGTTATTTACGTTAGGTAAATTGACTGGAGCATGCCGAGCACTTATTGTATTGGTATAGTCTGAGGTTTAAATCCTAATAATTAACCAGATTTTCAGGAAACTTTAAGGGGCCGGTAAATGATGGACAACTGATTATTGAGGCCTTAGGATTACCACAGAGAAAATATACGGCAACTATATTCACTTGACTTTGATTCGGAGCTAAAGATGCTCCATTAGGACTATTCTATGCCAGGTCAAGTACTAGAGTACGGAGAAGGTGTTGTAATTTCTCTCAAATCTTGTTCATTGGAGCATATTTATACGACTCCTACACCCCACTAATTCCATAGGGCTGCACGCATGGACTCGCCTAACCAGCTAGCTGCCGACGAATTCGGCAATGGAGTAGCTGAACACGGCCCTCTGATACGTCAGCAGTACGGGCCCTGAACTAGCTGAGCAGCCCTAGTCCCCAGGCTTAAACTAATAGAGATAAATGAATGCCGATCTTGATCTCCTGAATGGGCATACGATAAGAATATCCATCTATGGGCTTGAGCGCTGTGATTCAATATAGGGACATAACGATATTATGCATACCGCTCATCTAGCAACTCGTCTTTTTTGAATGCATAATGATACTTAGATGAGAAGGCGGGTACCGAACTATTGGGTTGAGGCTACTCATTGAAGATACCCTGGAATATGTCCCGTTTTCAGTATCGCGTCGAGCGTGGTACGGGTTTACCCATGATAGAGAACATCTTATGATTTCGAGAATGCCAATGGAGAATACTATAAAGCCCATCTAACATTCCCTTCACTTGGCGATTCTCTTTTTCACCTCACCCGCAATCCCATTCGCTCCTTTCACCACTCGGACCAGCCTCTCGTTAAGATACCAGTCACTCGTTCGGCATTAATCCAGTACCTACATAATACATAATTACCTACTCACCGAAACCTCAACGAGCCAAAATGAAGTTCACCACCAGCATCTCTCTCATCGCTGCCCTTTGCGGCTTCACAGCAGCAGCTCCCTCGCCTGCGCCCGCGTCTGTCTTGCTCCCCCGGGAGGACTGCCCCAACGGCGGCAACTGGAACCACTGCGAGCTCGGCGGCCTGTACGTCGTGTGTGTCAACGGCCACGCTACCAAGTACACCTGCAGCGGAGGCTGCCAGGCCATCTGCCCCGTAGGCCAGCCTTGCACGCCTCGATGCGATAATGGCCGCTTGGCCTAAAGGAATTGTGTAAAGATGAATACATAGTGGGAATAGGAGGTAGAATAGGGACCGACCGGGGAGGAGGGATATATCCAAGTTTAATTCAGTCAAGCCATAGTTGAATATAACCCTCCACCACCAAAAATTACATTTCCTTAGTTGGAAATATGTTTCACCAGTGAATTGTGTGAATGTTGAGCAGTCATCACTTGATCTGTATAGATACAAAATAAACGTGGGAACACCATAGTTGTAATAAAACAACAATTGTTTTATTTCTTTTTGGTTAACTATTTATCTATACTATAACTCCTTTTTTTTTGTGTGGTTTCATAATTTTCCATTTTCTTTCTTGTTTCTTTATCCTCTGAGCCTCTCAACTGCGTGGCTGTTCCTCCTTTGTCGTCAGGGCGATAATTAAAATAAGAGAAACGTCGTCGAATTCATCTGTGTGCGATGGAATGGGCGATATATAACGTAGTGGAAGCACAGATTTAGATATCTCCGTACCTCAGTAGGAAAAAAGGGGAGGGGATGTTGTCGCGCCCAGGCCACCTTATCGTGGAAGTCGACCTACATCTCATAAGTTTAGTATTTCGACACCTAACTACAATGAGTTTCAAACTTACCCTTATTCTCTGAGGTACGGAAGAGTGGCTCTGGACTAGGCTTCGCGGCTTCGCGCCAGTTGTTCCCTCCACCAAATGGTGTAGCCCATGTCCGCTTCGCTTATATCCCATAGGTCGATTAGACATAATATGATAGCGGTGATGAGCTGATCGTCAAGCTCCAGAATATCCGCATCATGACCCTCCCAAAATTGTAGCTGATCCATTAATGTTTCAGCTCGATGGGCATCGCACTCGCATGTGGTAGGGTCATGTTCAGTGGCTTCGTACACGGGCAATCCAATAGCATTGAAGTATGCTATGCAACCCCATCTGAGGCGTTCCTGTCTTCTGATATTCGTGAGGTCCGGCATTTTGCTGATTCTGCTTTCTAGCTTCAAAATGCGAGTGGAAGGGCAAGTGGTTGATAGAGAGTGCTTAGGGGAGATCTTGTAAATTTCACGAATTTCTCGTCAGCAAGTTAACCAGTCAATGTCAGTTGCACGTTGGTATTTCAGTGAAGAATTTCATGGAATCATAGGCACCTTATATAGAAAATATAATGAGGAATTGAAGGTAACTATCACGAAACGTGTCGGCTGTCGTTAATGCGAGCAAAAAGAGAGGTGACTGAACAATATGAACATTACACAACATATCCTTTCTGCAATGACCTTATGGTTCCAAATTGTATTAGAGATGTTTTCAACATTACTATTCTTTAACAAGGTCTTATCGAGTATTCCTCACGACCATTCTGTTGTAATAACTTCTTTATATGAGACATTACGAACAATATAGAACAACCTAAGAAATAATAAAGATACACATACATCCCCACCCCCAAGGATCTCGCTCAATTTCTGAATACCGGATTGAATAAAACCGTGGAACTCGAAAAATGAACTCGTATCAATCTATCATTGAAATATCACAAGTCAATCTCGTCGTGACCAAAAAAAAAAGTTGGACGAGCAGGGAGTCGAACCCTGGACTTCTCGCAAATCTGGTGCGCTATGCAAAGCGAGCACTCTACCACTGAGTTACACGCCCGTTGAAAACTTAGTTCGGGAAACCCTAACTGGTTATTAGATAATTGCGTTACGCCAACTTATATAGTAAACGCCAAGATAGGCTAGTTACGTAACCCATTGAACAATTGAGATGCAGACAAACATGTAGTTTTTTCAAAGGCAACGTTGTAGTTTAGTTAGTTATTTTGTTTTATTTCTTTGTTTGGATTTAGTTGCCAATAGGCATGTACTATCATTACCTACATAGGTATACTTGGCTTTTCGGCACCCGAGGGCTGCGATATAGTACTGCGAAGTAAGTACGTCCACTAATTCTACTAACAGACCTGGCAATAGTAAAAGGTAGTGAGTCAGGCCGGTGGGACTTGGGAATTTAAGGTTGGCCTATCAAGCCATTACTGATTTGTCACTGCTGCACTCCTACTGGCCGCCCTGTACGGGTGGGGCTTCGGCGCCGAAGTAGCGTGGCAGAGCGCCGTTACGTTACTGAAAAATACCGGAGGCTATCCGGGGTCCTTTTTCTTCATTTCTATGTCCGTATCGAACGACATCCTTGCCCGGATATAACGTGTTTTATACCTCTGAGCCTCGAAAGAATTGATTATAGTGCGGCACAGAGTCTCCAACTATTTTCTCGCTACGTTACTCATGTGGGGTATATTTAGGTGATATTAGGTCTTATCTAAAGTATATATTTCTAAAGTATAGGTGGTAGCTATATATCTTCTGCTTGCTGACTTGAATTTCTAGTGTTAGGTAAACCAACTTAACTCTGTTTTTATACTACTTATACCTCAATACTTTACCATGGCTCCGTATAGTACCCAAGATGTAACGCCGTCGGACTTCAACGATAGTGCTTTAGCCAATGGAGTACGGCCACCCACGCCTCCACCCATGTCCGCAAGTCCACCCCGGGTTCTGGTTATCGGAGCAGGGTCGCGAGGCCACATATACAGTCGCTGCATCACCGAATCTAGCAACGGCATCGTAGTCGCCATCTGCGAGCCACATGAGTATAAGCGTGAAGAGTTCGTGCAGCTCTATATCAAGCGCGATGGCGAGGAGCTACCTGAGGGCTCAAGCTTCAACGACTGGCGTGATTTCATCGAGTGGGAGGTGCGTCGTCGTGAGCGTGAAGCCGCTGGTGAAGCTGTTCCCGAGGGTGTCGATGCCGTTTTCGTGTGTGTTCGCGATGAGATGCATCACGATGTTGTCGTGGCCCTTGCCCCGTTGGACTTGCATATCATGTGCGAGAAACCGCTCGCCGGAAATTTAGACGAGTGCGTTGCAATGTACCAGGCCTTAGCCCCTTCACGATCTCGCAAAGTATTCTCTGTCGGTCACGTACTGCGATACTCGCCGCACAACATGTTACTTCGTAAGCTACTGCTTGAGGACCACGCCGTCGGTGACACCTTAAGCATCGTACATACCGAGCCTGTCGGATACTGGCATTTCGCCCACTCCTACGTCCGCGGCAACTGGCGCAAAGAGTCCACCACAGCACCATCTCTACTAGCCAAGAGTTGCCACGATATGGATGTCCTGCTGTGGTTGATGTGCTCGCCAGCACGTCCCGGATCCGACGAACCCCCACACATCCCCACCGAAATCACATCTATGGGGTCCCTGCAATTCTTCCGAAAAAGCCGGAAGCCCAAAGCCGCAGGCGACGCGACAAACTGTCTAAGCTGCCCCGTCGAGTCCGAGTGCATATACTCGAGCAAGCGGATATACGAAAGCCCACGGCACTACGGCCTCGAAACCGGTAACAAATCCTGGCCCATCAACATCGTACTCCCCGACATCGAGAGCTTCGGCGGCGACATCGAGCGCGCACGGCCCGCGCTCCGGCAGCGCCTAGCCGAGGACTACGACGAGTCGACGCCGCAGGAGCAAATCGACGCGAAGAACTGGTTCGGGCGGTGCGTATTCGAGTCCGACAACGACGTCTGCGACGAGCAAGTCGTGAACATAAAATGGGACGACGACCCACTGCCCTCCACAACCGCCTCAGCCAACGACTCCGTCGGCAACAGAGGCGCCAAGCAAGCGACGTTCCACATGATCGCGCAGACGAAGAAGCAATGCGAGCGCTTCACGAATATCTACGGGACGACGGGCGAGATCTACGCCGACTCGTACACGATTACGGTCGAGGACTACAAGACGGGCCGGACGCAGACGTACACGCCCAAGCTCGAGAGCGGAGGCCACGGCGGCGGCGACCACGGCATCACCCGCCAGTTCATCCTCGCCGTCGACCGCGTCAAGAACCACGGCTGGGAGGCCCCGCGCGCCCAGGCTGAGTTCATCGGCTGCAGCTTGGAGGAGATCATCCGCAGCCACGCCATCGTGTTCGCCGCCGAGGATTCGCGGAGGGGGCGCAAGTTTGTTGACTTTAAGAGCTGGTGTGCCGAAAAGGACATCGCTGCTATAGCGGCGTCTTAGACGTATTCTTTTGGTAGTCTTAAAACGGTCTTATGGGTTTCTTTTTAAAGCAACTCTGCTTGTCCCGGCGGTTTTTGCTTTGCCTTGTGTCGGTATCCAATAAGTCGGTTATTATGTTGCGACGAACCTGATATATTATGAAAATTACGTATCGTTATGAATGAATACAACAGCAAGCTTGATTCGCTACCTATTTCATATACGTGGTATATTGACCTGCTATAATACATGTTCGTCCTAGTATTGTCGGACGAACCGAGGCGCAAGGCCTCGAACAAATTCGATAGGATTAAGTCCCCTTTCATAATGGGGAGAAGCACGCTCGCTAAATCCATACAACATCAAGTCTTCATTGTGAGGTTGGCGTGTTAGGCATCTCTACTCCACGACCTCGCTGTAGCGATTCTAGGTAGTCCTGCAAGCTCTTCTCCCTTCGGCGTCTCATTGCGAGTTCCTGAACTGTATCGCCGGCTTCGCGATGCCAGGATTCTAGTAGCTGCATATTCTCAAATATCTGCGATTCATTAAAGCCACGCCCAGCCTCGGCGGTGTCAATAGCTCTTTCTAAAGCATATCGAGCCAGTGCGTGTCGCGGATGGTCTTTTGCTGCGGAACCATCGACGCCGCACCGGCTTCTATGAAACTGAGCAATAACGCGCCACGATACCCAATTCGTCCAATCGTATCGATCTGATATATCTAGCCGAAGTGCAACGCCAGCTAGTTTTACTGAACGTTCATCGAGCGGCCCTTTCTGCCAGAGATACGCAGCCGGCTCGATGAGCGTCATAAGGTCCGGCGAGTGGGACCTACCGTGAGAATCAAATATCGCCGACGCCGAAGCTACTGCTTTCTGGAGCGATGGTAGGTTAGTCCTTGCCGAGTTGTAGAGAATTAAGTCCCCGAGCAGAAAGAAACTAAGGGACGGTGCGATAGTCTGCGAGAAATCATTTGTCTCAAGCAGCATGTCCAATATACTCTCCATACAGCTGAAGATGAAATTCACCCCAGTCTCCAGCGTATTGTTACGGAAGACCTCGTGAATCGCGGTAAACAGCCGACAGAAGGTACTTGACGGTCCTAATACGGCCTCTGCATACCCTGCTAAATATCTCCACAATTCCTTCGCAAGTCCATAATCAGGGGTTATCACGCTGGCTATTAGTAAATCGAAAAGTCCAAGGGCAGAGGGGTTCTTGATGAGTAGGTGCAATGAGCTGAAAGCACGCTGGCCAAGCAGGGCACCGAGGGGGGTATGGTTCCTTGAAAAGAACCAACAAGCCCTACTGAAGTCCCTAGTAGCCTCACATAATTCGCCATCGAAGTAAAGGTTGAAGTCTTTCTCAAAGGATGCAGGGGACTCTAACGAGTCACGCCAGCTAAACGTCAGGTCCTTAAAGCATGAAACGAGGACTTCTTGGGCATGAAGATGAGACGGTAAGGTCATATGCTGAGGTTCAACCGGTGGAGGTGTAAGTGCTCGTAGGTATTGGGGCAAGTCAGCATCGGCGACGGGTGTTACAAGTTCAAGACTTGAAATGCCTTTTCGCTTCATATATGTTTCAATGTCAACCGACCTTCCGTGACGACGGAAAGC
Organism: Entonaema liquescens; assembly: GCA_902805475.1. NCBI lineage: Eukaryota > Fungi > Ascomycota > Sordariomycetes > Xylariales > Xylariaceae > Entonaema > Entonaema liquescens. The sequence continues at coordinate 2,920,833 of CADCSX010000006.1, forward strand.
AGTAGGTTTGCCCACAGCGCCGCGTTCGCGCTGTAATCTCAGCATCATTGCCACGTCCTTCTTCTTGTTATTCTTAACGAATCCCCATTGTGCGAATTTAGCCTACGTATGGTTAACTTTGCTCCCCACAGTACGATCCGGTGCGTTCTTTCATATTACCTTATACATACGAGGACTATGAAAGTATTAGCATATAACTCTTTCGCGTGAGCAATTCTCGAGTACTTGTACTAACGTGGCTTTAAACCCCTTAGCTTGCATTATATCCATTAATTCATTTAACGATTTGTTTTCTTCGATATAAAGTTCATGTATCTCCTCTTTGTATAATTCCCATATCTCCGGTTGGAGGTGGTGGCGCGTTGGAGCTTTGCTGTGCTGTGCCGGTTGCACCGGGCGAACTGCAAGTACCAAAGAGCTTGGCGAATAGCTTCCATCCTCGATTGCATATTCACTCTCGTGCTTCGCCGTAGCCAAGCTTTTATATGGTAATAATGAACCTGAATTGCGCCGGCTGGTAGTTATACCCGGTTGATCCACTCCGATGGTGTACGGCTCCGAAGGGGTCAGAGAAGAGCCGATCGTTCCGTCGTACTGAGCTAAACTAGAACCGGAATCCGGGCTTTCAATCTTCACGCTATAACTTGGAGAGGAACTATCGATAGAGACGCCATCGTGGTCGGCGCTTTCTAGAGTTTGGCGCGGTTCATCTGGCTTCGCCGCGGGTTTTAGGTCCGACCCCGCTGATTGGTAATGAGAAGCTGGCCTTATGTGATACATCAACGCGTAAGGTACTTGGACAATCGACAGCACTTGGTAAAAGCTACATGTCCCACACCACGTTTCCGGGGCTTAAACTGACCCAGGGAACTTAGAGAGTAGAAGAGCGATAATGCCAGAGGGAAAATGTTAAACCAGTAAATGAGGAAATTGATGGAGGCTTCGTGGGGGATTTAAGACGCAGTCCAGATGGCCGAGCAAGGTAAACGCTTGGCAAAGCACGTTAACTGATCCCGTTCTAGCGTTGTCGTAAGATACCCTACCAATCCATCATCATTAAATATGGATAGAAGTAGTATGAAGAAGATAAGAGCCAGTTATTTGTTGAAATCCGGTTGTATCGAGTGGCTGAGTGATTATCTTAGACACGGCTAGTTACTGCAAGGGATAGCGCAAGCAAAAGACAACAGCCTGAAGGGGTCTGGAAGGATGCCCGGACTAAACTAGCGCTGCCCTGTCGGTACTTGTGCCACGCGCGTATTTCTCCAATATAAACCCGGCGAGGGCGGTAATTAACAAGTGGCTTGGGGGCTAAGATGCGATGGATACTGCTCACCCACGTGCCTCGCAACCCGACAAGTATCGTGATACCAGAATAGTGCAGCTGAAACATCTGAGTTGACCAATGTGACGCAATTATCCAAGGCTGAACAGTTCCCTGGATCCTGCATAACGCACGATACGACAGGTTTGTAGGCACGACATCGAGGTACTTTCAGCCGCATCCAAACTTGATCGTCGATCTCTAGCCAGTTCGTCACCTTATGCAACCACTATGATGTTACAACGATGAATAAAGGGGATCCATGTTCCTAATAAGGCAGGCAAATCCCACATGGTATCCCGGCTGTGGGTTTCTGGATATGTACGTAGTAAGGACATGTTACATCCTTTAATAAATGTTGAAGCCGCAAGAATGAGAGCTTCGTGTTAGTCGCGTTAGTTATTTTAGCTGTTACTAATATATTAGGTACATCCTCAATGTATCTACCACAAACGGTCTGTACCTATAGAGGGTTACACCACCTGCTTAAGTAAGGGGGCTAACTAATGAGCTACTGTAGCTAGGTAATTTATTACTAGGACTGCAGGACGGCCGAAGGGATAAGTGCTAAAGTTAGTAGAGTTACATACCCCCGCCCTAACCGTTGCTGATAAGGCTGACTGCCATGTGCGCGCGGCATCCAACCCACCCCTCCCCTTTACACAACATCTACTCAAGTGGAGGCACATCAAAAGATGCCTCGGTAACTATCAGGTACACATTGATTGCGTCTACCAACATTATCTCCACATACACGAATTGTCTATCTAAGCTTTATAGGGGCCCATTGGACATTGGAATTAACCTCGTAGAAAGATTAGGATCCTCAAATTGGCGGTCGAACGGCCACATAGGACGACTAATACGTTTATGTCCTAATCGTTCTAGATCTTGGTCAACACCACCAGGCGTAAGACCAAGCATCCAATCGTTAGCCATATCATATAATTCCGGCTCTAAGTACCCTATCTTGACGATGACGATATCTGCGGAGCGTGGTGCCAGGTTTAATTCCGTAAAGTCACTTTCATGGTGGTACGGTTTACGCAGTTTAGTAAGGATCGCGAAGACGCTCCCGACCTGCAGCACGACCTCAATTTCTGCGTGGTTATCGCCGTGTTTTATCGAATGCACCCGCCCTGTCATAGTAATAGGACCAGCATGAATGTTGTCTACTTCAGCCCCAGCTGTTACCGTCACAGTTGCACCGATGCCTGCTTCGACTGCTTTTTGGACTGCTTGGGGGCCCGGTACACTAGCATAGATGACCTTTGGACCTGATTCAGACTTGAATTCTGGACGCGCGAGAAGCTGCGTTAGTCCCCAGGTCACATCTCCGGAACCCCCTGCTGTAGGGTTGTCACCTGAGTCCGAGATGAAATACGGTCGTTTAGCCGATGCCAATGCCGTGTCTAGGCATTCCGTAAACGACCCCGTAGGCGCCACGAAGGTAAAATCCTTATGCGAGTCCCAAAATAAACGTGCTAGTCGCTCAGCACCTTTCGTCGTTGCCTCCTTATCCCAACCAGTAACTACAACCGCGGCGCGGTTTCTGGGCTCATCGGCCCAAGCGTAGCCAACCCATATGGCCGCATCTAATACGCCCTCAGTAACTTCAACCTCAGGCACGGCGGCATATATATGCGTAGCCGGTTCATCCCTTGTGGAAGTCTGTTCTCCAGGGAGTAGAATTGGAATCGGCACCCAAGCCTTGAACGGACGCACATTTTCTTCGCCACCCACCCGCCGCCGAATTAGCTCGAGTAAGTTCCTACAAGCTCGCTCTTTCGTTTCCGCAACATCTACGTGAGGCGCCGTCCGATAGCAGGTAATCAAATCAGTCTGATGCACCAGCTCCCGCGAAACGTTGCCGTGCAGGTCCATCGACGCCGACACCAAGACATCAGGACCAATGACAGTACGGCAGCGTTTTAATAGTTCGTATTCTGCATCGTCGAGTCCCTCGACGCACATTGCACCATGAATATCGAACCAGAACCCATCAGGTTTCACTGCTGCCACTATCTCAGCAAGACGACTAAGTATCTCCGAGCAGAGCGTCTCAAAGGCGTCTCTAGTCACCATACCACCCGGTAAAGCGTGCCCAATTAGTGCTCCGCGCCATTCAACAGCATCGCCTAGCGGCGTACCAGCTTGGATAAATGGGTATTTATCTATGATCTCCGTGCCACGCCGGGGATGGAATGCTGGCGCGAGGGTTCTCGACGGGGTGAAAGTCGATGTCTCGCAGGCTAAACCGGCGATAGCGACAACCGGGCGACGAGCCATTATTATATTCTTCGTAGTGATACTTGATCAACCTAAGGTCTAGAGAAAGACTATAAGACTGCTAATCTCTTGATAGGATATTATCCCCGCTTCCCCGCATAAGGTAGTTCTTACATCGCAAGATGCTACGTATACGTGTACCTAGTATATAAACTAGACCTAATAGAGGCCAATGGGAGATCGCATTGAAGCAATGTTATCGCATAGTAGGACTAGTTTACTTATACCATAGAAATATCCTTATAGACTTTCGTTCTTATGCCATTGTTATACTATTACTGACTAGATAATTTTATATGAATTGTACACCTATACCCTGCTCACTGGGAGGGAATCAAAGCCATTTTTATTTATATAATCCCAAGCCCTAAGTCTTTTGAGTATTCGCCCATTGCTATGAGCGGCGTGTGCGTGTGCGTGTTCTTTACCTTGAGAGATCGTATAGCTATCCGTAAGCAGCGACTATAGTTTGACTTATCTAATAACTAAGCCTATGGTTAGGCTAAAGCGTTATGTATACGGATATAGTAGCCTTGATTATTCTCTTATCTACCCAGAGGATACATTAAATCTACGCAACATGAGATGAGCTATGGGGATAACGAATACCTTTGGTAGGTAACTCGAGCATCAGTTAGATACACTTATCATAACACAAATAATTCTAGGGAACTATAAACTTCGCGAGAAAACTCGTCCAAATTACCAAATGTGTATATATTTGCGAGGTTTAGGTAATAAAATATCATATCAATGCTATTTCTATTTCAGTATGACGAGAACACTCAACATAACATATTTCTTCTTTAGTCAGGTAGTAGAAAGTATTTTCTATACTCTGTAGTTATGCAGCTTTAATATCAAGAAAGTCTACCTGTTGGAAAGGATTGTCAGATTGAGATTAAACTCGCTAGGATGTACGGCTTGGCTGTGATGAAAAGTCAATACTACTCGAACACAATTATCATTTAGCATCTTGGTGTTAGGCATTCGGTACGTGCCTCATTGGAGTTTTTTTTACTCCTGTGCCGCTCAGGAATTAGTGTCAAAGCGTCTGGGAGGTCTCGGAACCCCAGATCTCAGCACTTAAAAGGCTTAATTCATATAAAATCATTGGCACAATACTGACGGTTTGGTCACTGAGTCGTTCTTAGGCGTCGCATTATCTATAAACATACTTGAGATCTGTTTTGCTGTAATAACTCTGTAATAATTGCTCTACAACCCAATTCTCAACTAATAGTAGTGTATTGAGTCGGACTCGGGATCATCTTCGCCTTTTACCTTTCGGAGAATTTATATAGGGGCTCCAATGTAACACCCCTGACCTATATCAAGACGATCTATTAAGCCAAGCTTCAAAATATCGTGAACTAGAACATGAGATCCAGGCTATCAAACATGCTCAACTCTCCTTTAACTACTGCAATATCTAGTACAAAGTTTGCAAATATAGATTCTATAGCACTTGAGATGCTCGTAACTCGTTTTTGCCAGTTCACGATCATCTTTCCATTATATGGAACGCAACGGTACTTCGTATAGCCTTGTGGGGCGCGCATCGACGCAGCTCTCCGGCGCAGCCCAGGGTATAGACAGCCAACATAAACACGATACCTATTCCCCAGCGGTAAAATGCCCCCATCCAGCAGGGTGGTGGGGACATGACTAGCTGTATCAGTCGCTGATAAATAATGCTCTGAGACGAGATGGTACGGCGCCGTCTCCTAATGGTACCTACTCTCCCAACCCATCCCATTGACGTACCGCGTAGCCCGTGCTGCGCGTAGGGGGTTAGCGAAGAATTCGGCACGGTGGACGATCTCGGGGAATCTCTGTCTTCACAATTTCTCCTTCACACCCACACAGTTAGAGAGATTGTTGTCTAATCTACGAAGACGATGACTACTACTCCAACTCAAACCGTCGGTCTCACGGCGGCGACCTCGCTCGGACCGCTAACTACGACATTCTCGCCGCCCTCTTCGTGCTTCCCACCTAACCCATATACAGACACAGAAGACGGTACGCGAATCTATAAGGTAGGCACTGTGAGTGCCGACGACGATTGTCTGCCTCCAGATTGGGTCGTCAACGGTTATTACTCGCCGGGAGTATGTCCACGTGGATACACGGCGGTTTGCGAAGCGCCAGGTGATAATATTGCGACGACGATTTGTTGTCCTTACTACCAGTACGTTGAGCGGCAGTCTGAACTTCAGTCTTGGAACAAAACTAATTGAACTCGTATAGTCTCCAGTACTTTCAATGTTATCCGGGAGTCAAGTTCGGCAAATATGGCTGCGGATACTACACAACTTTTGACGGGTCCGAGTTTGCAAGCGTCTTAGCACCTAGTATTCAAATTGTAAACGCGGTGGGCGACACAGATAGTTCTGCGGGATCCTCTTCGGGATCGAGACGTACTGGATCGATAACATCCAGTGAAGCACGAACGACCGGTTCAACCAACACAGTCAACCCGAGCTCCACAACGAACACAGCCGACCCATCAAGAATCCCCGACGCAGGACCGACTCCCTCGGACGTTTCCGCAGCAGATTCATCTACACAAGACGAGTCGGACTCGTCAAATTCACGGGTTCGGGTACTGGGCGGTGGAGCTATTGCGGGGATGGTGGTGGGCGTTGTCGCCGCCTTGTTACTCGGAGCTGCGGGCACCTTTTTCTACATGCGGCGAATCGCGAAGAAGAATAATGGCTCGCCACCGCCGTCTTCGTCTCCGTCACCGCCTGCTGTACCGCCCCAGAATCCCGATACCTCAGTCATATCCGAGCTTCATGATAAGTCCAGACCGCTGGAGATGCCGGAAGCAAACGCGCTTTATGAGCTCCAACAACCTCATAGTCAATCGGAGATGCCTACGTGGAGCGAGCAGAACCCGCATGGGCCCAACAAACCAATGGCGTGGGAACTACCAGCATAAACTTATACGACTCGATTTCGATGTAAAGAGGTATAAAAGCCCTGTGTGGAGTAGTGGAGTTTAATCGTCGTGAAGAGGTTCCGGTCCATTGAATTCAGAGCGAGGCGTATATTTTAGGCCGGTGTACATAACCATTTGATCATACCTCAAAAAGCTCCTTCGAGAGCAGATTCTTCTATTAGAACTTAGTTAGCTTGACAATCAAGAAGCATTTACTAAGTCAATTTGCATGCTCGTATCGAACGACCAATCGCTGTGTGATGGCTACGGTGAAATAATGAATCAAAGCAAGCTGAATTCAAGAATAAACCTAGCTTGGCTCAAGACGTTCTATCAGGGCTGTACCTCGGTTAGTTGGCAGTCTAGTAGTATTGGGGGTTTGGATCGTAGTAAGCTCCAAAACCGAGGTCCCTTTTAGTTTAGGTTAGTAGAAATGTTTATGTAGCATCCAAAATTCAGCTCATATCGTTTCCGTAGTCGAACTCCACTGGAGCTTCAGAGACGTCAGTATCGGGTCTTTATAGCGGCACCAGTACGGGGTCGCCAAGCCTAGGAAGACCAGCTGGTTTGGACTATGTCCATCTTAACGCATCGTAGTTTTCGTTTCACACGAGCGGCCCAACGGCACAGAAACCAAGGAACATCTGTAATCTTAAGCACTATCTACATTCCTACCCAGACTTCGTGTATAGTTGAGAACTTCAATGTCGTAGTTTTGACAGTTCATCTCGTATTCAAACTAACGACACAATAGGGGTCGGCATGGTCCTGCCATGTTGAATAGAAACGCTTATTCCTTGACTAAAAGGCTTGATTTAAAGTCATGATATCTTTAAGAGACGTGTGACAGGGACAAACCTTACTGCTTCTTTTCGTATCTGGAGGCCACTGCAAGGGAATACTGGGAGAGCCCTTGATGAAAGTAGGTGCGGAGATGCGGAAACTTTGAGTATAACGTTTCGGTCTAATCAGAGCCCCCTTTATGTTTACATGACGGCTACCGTGGCTTATCACATGTAGGACGATAAAGTGTTGCGTGTTTCTTTCGGCAATATGATGATGCGGCAGTCAATTTTACGTTATCTTGGAACGGCTATTGACCTTTCATCTCTCATGGGTTAAAAGCCTTAAGTATCCCTTGGAATAATATCTTTCTTCAATCTAGAGATATCAAGGAACTTGAACATAAATAGAATATTATACAACTCAAGTCATATATAAACACAAGTTAGTCACTATGGACAAGGTCAAGAAGGCAAAGGACGCAGTTACTGGCCAGACGTATGTCATTTGTCTTAACAAAACTTCTTGACACAGAGTAACTCACCACCGTCACAGTGCTGCCAACCAAACTGCCCAACAGCCAGGCGGTAAAAATGCTACCAAGGATACTATGGTCGATTCCAGTATGTCCCCTCCTCTCCTCCCTGAACCTGGTATTGTGTCGGCAACTGAAGACAGACCCCTAGTGGTGGATCGAGAGGCACAAAAGAAGGGTGTTCCAGCTGGAGCTGACCCGATGATCAACAACGTTGTCAATGACGAAGTAAACAAGTTTTGAGGATGGGCCTCTAAATAGTACGATACGGGGTATACATTACTGGTGCTAAAATATAGTACCCAGTTATATAGTAATGTCGCTTTCTATTAACCACCTATTGGCTTTTCATGATGTCGCCATGGTAGTTGTCCTTGTACTTATATTCTTTCTATTATGCTATCTATGATTATCAAGAATTTGTATAGCTACTCAGTAACATCATATATCATAAATATACTTTCATTCAGCATCATACATGCCATTCTTGACACATAGTTATATCCTCGACACGTAGCTATATCATCCTTGATATCTCGTGACCAAACCACCAATCACTATACTACAATCCCAACCATATTCATGTCCATCACCTCATCTTTTCACTAGGTTACTAGCTTAAACCTCATTGCTAGGATACTCCACCGTCGTACTAGGCAAGAACTCCTCCTTAATGCTCCTCAAGCTCACAAACCTGCTAATAATGTTAATGCTCCCCGCCTTATCGTTCGTCCCGCTAGCCCTCGCGCCTCCAAACGGCTGCTGACCCACCACCGCTCCCGTGCTCTTGCAGTTGACGTAGAAATTGCCCGCGGCATTGCGCAGCGCGTCCTCCGCCGCGCGAACCGCATGCCTATCGGACGCGAACACGGACCCCGTGAGGCCGTACTCGCTCGTGCGATCCACGAGCTCGCACACGTCGGCGAACGCCTTGTCCGCGTCGCCCGTCGTGTCGTCGTACACATACACGGTGAGTATGGGGCCGAAGAGCTCCGTCGACAGCAGCTTGTGGGCCGGGTTGGAGGTCTGGTAGACGGTGGGGTGGATGAAGTAGCCCTTGGAGCCGTCGTACTTGCCGCCGGCCAGGAGCTGCAGCTCGGGGTCGTTCTTGGCGTCGTCGATCACGCCGCTCAGCTTCTTGAAGCTAGGCTCGTGAATCACAGGGCCGATGAAGGTCTCGGGGTTCCACGGCGCGCCGACCTTGAGCGCGCTGGTTTCCTTGACGAGCTTCTCCTTGAATTCGGGCCAGATCGACTTGGCCACGTACACGCGGCTTGTGGCGCTGCACTTCTGGCCGGAGTACTCGAAGGCGCCGCGGACGGTGTGGACTACAGCGTTTTGAATATCGGCGGACGAGTGGACCAGGTGGAAGTTCTTGCCGCCGGTCTCACCTACGATGCGCGGGTAGCCTACGTACCGAGACTCGGCGATACCCTGTCCAATTTGGCCGTATAGCTTGCGGAACACGGCCGTGCTGCCGGTGTAGTGCAATGCGGCGAACTGCTTGTGCGCAAGTACCGTCTTAGTCACTTCTTCGGGGTTTCCAGGTACAAACTGGATGACGTTCTCAGGTAGACCTGCTTCGAGCAAGATCTTATGTACTAGATGACCCGCTGCAACCGCAGAGTCGGATGGCTTCCAGATCACTACGTTACCCAAAAGCGCAGGAGTTCCAGCTAAATTACCTCCAATGGCAGTGAAGTTAAAAGGGCTGACGGCGTAGACGAAACCTTCCAGCGGACGGTATTCAGTACGGTTCCACAGACCAGCGGAGTGGTGGGCAGGCTGCTGTGCGTATAATTCTTCTGCGTATTGAACATTGAAGCGCAAGAAGTCGCATAGCTCCGCTGCGGCGTCGATCTCGGCCTGCCAAGCATTCTTGCCCTGGCCGAGGATCGTAGTGGCCATGATCTCGTATCGGTATTTAGTAGATATGAGATCAGCTGCCTTGAGGAAGACAGCAGCCCTGTCGGCGAAGGGGAGCGACTCCCATGCTGGCTTTGCTGCTAAGGCCGCCTCGATGGCTTTGTTGACATCCGAGGGGCTGGCTAAAGAATAATTGGCTATCGGGGCATTGTGGTCGGAAGGGTTGTTCTGTGTAGACTTTTGTGATGTTTTGACCTGCTAGGGGATTAATCATAGCACAAACGGGTAAATTGGTATGTATTATAGGTTAGATACATACCTCTTTGCCCCCTATTACGAGAGGAATTTCTATTGTGCCCTTCTTTTGTTGAGTCTCGATTGTGGCAAGGAGTCCTGCTCTTTGCGCGGAGCCCTTTGTATATATGTGCTACGCCTCCTGTTAATTATCGGCTCGATATATTCTGAGATTGGCAAGCATATATAATAAACGTACGTTAGGCTCATTTGTGACCTTGGGTATCTTGAAAGCAGCTAACGAAGTCGTCCTAGCGCTTGTCGTACTTAAGGCTCTTAAATTTCTGGGGGTCCGAAGTGTTGGTAAACATCTGGAGCAAACTCTCGAGGATAAAGTTGAACTCTGCATCGCTCTCGCAAGGCCAAAGCCTCTAGGTGCAGATGCCATGTTGACTGCACGAAAGAAGAGAAAACAATTATCACCTGGTTCGGGTGTACGAGCAATCGATAGATGGCGAGCTACGGTAGAGCCGCAATAAGAAGGAGGGGGGTATCTTGGTATGTTACTATAGTTCAAATGGATTTCTATCACTGAATATTGCGTGCAACGTAGCTACTTATCAAATACCAAAAAAAAGTCAACAAGCGAAGCTTCATCGGCGCTTCAACTCCGATGATTATGATGTATGAGCTCGCTTTGTTACGGCATAAACGAACGACTTTGCGGGGCAAAGAAGCGCGAGGTTCCAATTGAAAGGAACCACCAATGGGAACCTTCGTATTTTCTGCGGACGAGCCGAATTCGGCATGAGCGTCTTGAGCCGCCCTACTATCCCTAGTTCGACTTATATTGGCGGCAGTCCGAATCGACCACTCCATAAAACTAAAGGCTAATATCCGGTCCAGAACGGCTAGATTCGTATCTCGGCTTCGAATCCCGCTAGTCTTGTCAATTCCTAATAGCTTTTACTATTAATTTGCGAAAGGTGGAGTAATCTCGACATATAGACTCGGTTCAAATTTCTCTGAAAGCATAACGAACGTTGCGAATGGGCCTCTTTGCACACTATTCTAACAAACTGCCAACAACGATATCAGCAGTGGAATATGAAGTACATGACTATGAAAGGGAATTCGAAAACTAATGCGTTATAGTAGTCCTCTCCCTGGGGTATTTATCCTTCGTTCACTGAATCTAGATGTGCTTTTATTCCTAATCCGTCTTTTGAAATGATCCGGCAAAGCGTATATAATAGATCGCATAAAGCATGCACTTCTATCTCGGCAGCGACCTGTGCTCTGCATGCGAAACCCGGTTGGGGATCAACTGCGGGATGAACCTCACATGGGGGTGTATTAATCGTATCTTAGCTGGGCTTGCCTTTAGTGACCAGCTTCAGGCGCAGAGACGGGCAACGAAGGGGCGGTGCTTGGAGCGAAAGAGCTCGCGGCCCCGGCAGTGTCTGGCCGACTCCGATGATGGCGAAGATGATGCGAGTGCGCGTTGGTACCAAACTTTCCAGCTTCATAGTTAAGAGCTGGAATTGTCAGACCATAAGGCTCAGTCTTCCCCTCCTTATCATGCTGGTCGATCTCCACACGAATGCAGACATCGAGACCACCGTCATTATCTTTTCCATGGGTTTCAAAATTCGCTGCCTTGTGCTTGGTTCCCGCGCCAAATTCGCCTTTAGATAGGAACGAGTGCCCATCCTTGCCATCGAACTGATTTTCTGGTGGATTGGCCTCCTCCGGCTCTGCGTGGCCATTAGCAGTCGTACCCCTATTGTTCGGCGAGTTCTCCGTGAGCACAGCATAGTTTCGGCTAGGCATTGTGACATTGTTCGATGACCGCGTCTTACTAGAATTCCCAGGATCCTTGTCGAAGAGGGCCATGAGCGTCTCATCCGTGTCCGCATCAAGGTGATGAATTTTATTGCGGCTTGCTAGAAGATTGGCAATTGCTGCCGGTGGGGGTTTATTAACAATCGCAGAAGATATCACGTTGACTATGTACCGATGATCGGCCTCCACGGGAATGTGCAGGTTCGGGTTCGAGTAGAATCGCCCGAGAGCTGCTAGATGGACGTCACCTCCAAGAATGGTGAGACGAACCGAGAACTCTGCGCAGACAGTTTGGAGTCGCTTTATTAGATTGTTACGCTCTCTCTTGTGAGTCCTGGCGGTATAATGGTCGTCTAAATCATCCAGAAGATCTACACTTCCATCAAAGTGATTGAATACGCCGCCACCTATGATAACCATGAATAACCAGAATCGCTACAGAAGCCAAGGTATTACTTACCAAATCCGAACCTTCGGTTCAAGAATTTAACGGGCGCGATGAGGGGGCTGCTGAAGACGTTCTCCAACCAAGTGAGTCGCTAGCACTGTTAGCTAAGTGTCATAGTTTAAGGAGCACAAACGCCTTACCGGGTAAGCAATCGGAATACCTAACAACAGGATTAAGTGCCTAAACGGTTTACCAGCTGCAGCTGCGGCTCCTAGTTCATCCTTCACGCGGCCGAAGATAAGGTCGTACGTCTCAGGATAGTTAACCTGGTGTCGCGTACGCTCAATACGTGCGTCAATACCCATGAATGCAATTCTGGCACCCAGCTTTGAAAACATGTTCATCGAGTGTTGGGCGACATATGGTCCAGGGCTGCTACCGATGATATAAGACGGGTCGAATGATTGCTCTCTCACATATGTATCCACGAGTTGCACCGGATCGTGTTGGTCTAACCCGTGTTCCGTAGTGGCGGGTACATCCGATGTATACGTCGAGACAGGCGGCGCTAGGTGGTGCTGGAAAAGCATATAATATTTATGAGCTGTTCCACCAATGCCCCGGAATACATCACACTTCATGAATTCATTGACATAAGAACCGAAGCCGTCGATAATATCATGGTCGTCCCATATGTTTACCTGCGGTATTTGTCCGTTGGCAGTGGCGAATGGTTCTGTTGAATACCACCGAATGTAATTATTGAGGTAATAATCATCGCAAGCCGCCCGCAGACTTTCTGGGAACGGGAAATCACGTCGCTTCTTGGGGTTCCCTATATCGGTCCATTCACGAAGGGGTCCGCTTACTCGGATACCATCATTGTAGATTTGGTCGCCACCTCCTAGCATTACGTGGAAAGGAACTTTGGCATGACTTCTCACCACATCATTCCATAGTGCCGGACCGCTCCAGGCATCTTCGTCCGTGCCTACGCTAAAGCCGTTACACGAATGGAACATAATACGCATCGATTCGTCGAGAGCGGGAACGAAGAAGTAGTTCGTCTTTTGCTGGGTAGCGCTTTTGTAACGAACGTCGGAAATCGAATACGCCCATTTCGTCTCGGTATCAGCAATCTCGCAAACAATAGGAAATTGCCAAAACGTGTTCCTGGGGTCAGAGTAGAGGCAGATACCAGCAACATCGGTACCATGCCGAGCAGCACCGGAACGGTTTACTTTTGGCACATCGGCGCCATTGGTACCTGGTTCCGCGTGGAGTAGACCGGCTTGTCCGGTAGCTATATCGACGCGGCTGAGATTTAGGATAGGTTGAAAGCTCTGGGTCTTGCCACCGCCCTTGACGACGATTAGAACACTCCCATGCCATGCTCTGTCTTCCATACGTCGGTAATTCAGTAGTGGACCACACACTACTTCTTTTCCGTCGTCAACAATTCCTCCGTCATGTGCGCCGTCACTGTTACTAACAACAATCGGTTTGTAATTCCCAGCACCGGATCCATCGCCTTCGACGCGCGCGGAGTTTAGAAAGTTGGATAGGTCTTTTGTGTCTGCGCTAGACTGATGAGGGTCTCGTGCAATAGCAGCGCGAGCAAAGGAGGAAGACTCTTGGTGTCTCCATTTATTGGCCGAGGCATACGGGTTGCGCGGATCCTCTTCGATATGGTCGATGTTCTCGTGCGCGGCCATGGTGTTTTATAACGAGTCGACAGTCGTTCGAAGCCGGAATTATTATAGATATAACACCTAAACCTAGAAATGTAAGGTCGGATAACGAATTTACTAGTCGGTATAACTGACGGCGCTGACGAGAGGGTATCAATCTTGAAAGCTGTCGACGCAAGACGCAGGGAAACAGTGGAACGCGACGCGACGAGTTGCTTTATTTAGCCAATGTCTACAAAGGGTTGCGCCCTGATCCGATTGAAAAATATGTAGACAAATTCAAATTTCGGTTGGATGCAGAGCACGAAAGAGGCGTCGATAAGGATTCAAAAAGTTCGACGGATCAAGGTATCACCTAATAAATCGACAAGACAAGGGACTCAGATGTATGCCAAGAAACCGAGTAAGTTACTCGAACATGAGTCGAACCAAAGGAACAGAAAAAACAACAATTGCAATTCAATTCAGCCGATATACGGTAATTAATAATTACATTCAAGTTCAGCTCCCAGGGGAGAGAAACGAAACAAAAATTGGCGAAATGAGGAAAAGAGAGGGCACGGGAATTTTTTTAGGTGAAATTGTGAGACAAACGGTGCCGATTCCGAACAATGAAAATCATAACAAGTATAAAAATCTCACGATCAGCAGTTTCCGTTGTCAGCAGTGATGATCCTTCCCAACCAGTTAGCTACCTAGGTACCTACAGTACCAGCTAAAGAGCTAGGCTGGCAACAGCATGCAGGCCCGCACCTAGTGTTCCATTGGAGCAAAAGTGGAGCACGGGAATGATGCTACCTTAATGGTGAATGGTCACTGGTTCCAGGGCTCGCTCCAGGCAAGCCCATCCCAATCTAGGGCATGGGGGCAGACAGGACAGGCCAATATTACGCCTGATGTTTAATGTTGGTACAGCTTGTTTAGCGTATTAGTGCTGTCTACACAAGTTCGACGTAGCACCCCTGCTGCGCATTGATTAAGGAAACGGGCAGTAATTAGGGATAGCGTACCAAACTTTGAATACCAATAAGAAGTTATTCCGACCTTTGCTAATTCTGGAAAAGGAAAAGAATAATGAAATTTTATGAAATATTATAAGATACATTAAAATACGTGGGAAACACGCTTATTCGGAAGTATTTCGGTTAAATCCCGAATCTTGCCCGTTTCCTTAATCAATGCGCAGCACCCCCTTGGGGGTGCTACGTCGAACTTGTGTAGACAGCACTAATACACGCGGATCCAACACTGACTTCGATAAGGCTCTCTAGATCTGTACAGGTGTAAGTTAAGGTGCTTTGAGTTTGAAAACCATGGAAGTTATGTACTATTATTACCTCTAGGTATTTTACCTATAGGTAGTAACCTACCTATATAGCAAAGCACTATCTACATAGTTTAACTTAAGTACCTAGTTATGTACTAGTCTAAAAGAATATGTGCACAGTACCTAATACATCAAATCAAATACGGATCAATACGTTATTGTTATTATTGGTCGTTCTATTTCGATACCATCCTATGGGATATGTACCACAGATAGGCGCTACTACGGGGATGTATTGCAGACCGCTAAAATAGTGTGTCAATGGATATCGGCAAGGGAGGCCTCGCGCGCGACGTAGCCTCGTCAGTTTGAAATCTTGCTTTGGCTTGACGGCGAAGCAGAATGATCTTGCAACTTACTCTCGCCTTTGGGTCTAGTTATTTCCAATGCTATACGTATATTGATGCGTGTCAATATTCAACACATCCCGTTGGTGGCAGATGATACAAAAAAAAAAAAAAAAAAAAAAGGTATGAAAGTAATATGTCTTACACGTTTTCACTTCGAGGCTACTCGTTGGTTTAAACACACGCATCTGCTGCACATAAGTTATTCCCCTAATTAGAACTACTACCCTAAGAGATGACGTACGTCCCATGTGGGTAGGATGGCTGGATGGATACTCCACAAGGGGTCATATTGGGTTATTGAAAATTACCACCTGATAGTTATCTTGAAACAAACTTCTTTATAATGCAGACTCTATCATATCAGTATTATACTAATTTTACATGGCCATAACCTTTCAACATCGAGACCTGTAAATATATACAGAGAGAATGGAGATTAGGTACCCTCAAAGTAGATAATCGGGGCTTTTGGTTATCGTTTACCGCCCAGCAGCCGTTTGGGGCGTCTTCTCAGGGTCCTTCTCCTTTACGTGAACAACCTTCTCCAATGCACCCATAGTCTTCAGCCTTTCGGCCCTAACCCTCGCTTTCTCATCCATGTGTTTCTTGACAAGGTCCGCCCCGGCCACGCCCGCCAAGATACCTCCCAAGTGCGATGGTATGTCGATGGTATGAGCTCTCTTCGAGAATAGGGGGAGTATGTGGAGGCCCAATATCAGGCCGATAAAGGCTAAGCCCTGCGGGCCAGACACTGGGTCAGGGGGATACCCAAATAGTTTAAACTCGTCGTACTTGTGCAGCCAGAAGAACGCGGCGACGATTCCGTAAACCGCTCCTGAGGCTCCAAGCGTCGTGTACACTAAACCATCAGTAAGAACCAAACGTGCCAGACTGCTCATGAACCCTAAAGCTCCAGAAGCAAAATACAGGGCGAGAAAATTCCCTCTCCCAACCTCGTCGTGGAGCCGAGTGCCAAAGAACCAAAGAGCTACCATGTTGAGAGCGACGTGGCTGAAATTCTGATGAGAAAAGATCGCTCCGACTAGCTGAAAAGGCCGGGGCGTCGCGGGAACTACTATGAAGTATCGATTTAACAGCCCCCATAGCGGCGGTAATCTCCAGCAAACCCAAATTGTCAAGTTAATCCCGACGAGAGCAAGACAAGTTGCAGCTGCGGGGGGGATATCCGGCCATACTCTTTCAGATCGCTTGGGGGGCGTATATACAATAGCATACGCGGCGCATCCTGCAAAAACTAGGAGGGTCATAATAGCTTGGGGTAGCAAACGTTCCCAAGCCTTCATTTCGGGAGGTGCCTCGAGGTCCGACGTTGCGCGTGCTACCCATTTCTTCATGACAGGGCTCAATTCTTTCGGCTTTTGTTGCTGGGTCTGAAGAGTACCAATATTGCCTAGGGCCTCCTGTTCCTCGCGCTTCTTTCGCTCTTCCTCTAACCTCTTCTCTTCTGCTTCGCGCTTCGCAATATTATGTGCACGGATTCGATCGAGCGGACTTTCTCCGTAGGGTGAGTCGGATTTACGTAGCTTAGGAAGTCGTCCGGTTGGAGTTAGAGTTTCATTGGCTGCGGTATCAGAAGGAAGACTTTGCGGTTTGGTTTCTCCAGATTGCTGTTCGCCACTCTCGTCTCCTTGCTCTAAATATTTGAGCTCGTCTTCGGCTCGTAGACCAGCATTGATCACCTCATCCACGGGGATATTAGCACGCAAGTATCCCAATGCTTTCCTTTGATCCGCAGCGCTAAATCGAGCAGTGTTTACACGGAGATTTGGGTCATCGAGAGTTCCTGCTACTCGGCGACCATGTAGAATCCGTAGAAGCTTGTTTGCCAGTGGAGCTGGGAGGTGTCCCCCACCAAATATCTGGTTGACCTCTCTCTGGTTGAGATCTTCCTTTCGGAATGGTAAGCCTTGGCTATCTTCGTAATCATCGGGTAGTTTCATGTAATGCGTAATCGCGCGGAACCTCGACAGCATTCGAACAGGTATTCGAGGTGAAAGGCTATTTGAACGGAAGTCTGTTGGTATTCTCGAAGGGGTCATAGCCCCTAGGCTGTTATATCGACAGCATGATGCTATAGGATGGTGCTTCGCCGAAAACGAACGAGCCGCACAAGAAACCAGCGAGTTCCCGAAGTTGCCAGTGATGGCCCGCAAGCCAAGCCGAAAACTTGACGGGGGAGAGAGTGAGGGGAGAATAGGCATGGTACAATGATCATACCATCATGCCGCTATGTCTTCTATAATCTTGTGAGATCCATAAGACTTATATAGGTGAGGGAGGTCTAGGTCCAGAGCATGTTGCCGACTAGGTTCAACACTTTTATCGCATCCGATTTTCAATGGACCCATTTCACATTTGCACCAGCTGCATGGTTGGTTGTGTCACGCTAACATGATTGGCTCAAGGACAGCCCCGCGCTAACTTCAACTCAATTCGGCGGGGCTCTCAGTAGATAATTACGTACATCAACTTCTCTACCTTTAGGTGTGTAACTGTAGCTCTTGCAAGTTCACAGTCCTACATGGACACATGAGTTATATTCAATGTTGTTAGGTATGCACATTATTACTATGTACATTGATTCTGTTTAGGCAAACTAAATGTCACTGGTTTGCATAAAAGCAAAAGAGATCCTATCCTCAACTCATTATACATCACTTACTCAAATAACTTGTTTAGGTCAGAGCTCACTAATCTCTAATTGCTCCTCGAAAGCCGCAACAGGAGAAGCATCAAAATTCCGGATTAAATCGTAATAGAACCTAACAAGTTCCAGATGCGAATACATGTCGACCCTTTCATCGACTGTATGAGCATTGGCATTGTGACCCTGACGAGTTGGCGTCCACCGATATATGTGGTTGGTCAAGTCTTAGGTATTAAACATTAGCAACTATTTTCAGTTATCCAGACAAATCCGAAGCTTTACTTACTTAGATAGTGGCGGGTGTCCGTGTTACCCGTCATAAGTTCACCCACAGGAATCACCTTGCCCCCTTCGAATGCAAAGCTATGTTGGATAGTTCCCGAGAAGACATCCCAGACCGGCCCTGAAGTAGGCGAGATCGGAGCAACCAGAGTAGGTTGAGAAGAAGTGAGTACGAGTGTACCGTTGTATTCCACCTCGTACGTCGGGTTCACATCTAGTTCAATGTCCGGATTGTGCTCCTCTCCTTTGAAGGCGCTGACTTTTAAACCAAACTTTTCCACGATCGGCTTGATCTGTTCCAAGATATTGGCCTTCACTGCTGAAATGGAATCCTGAGGCGCGATGCGGTGGTTGACACCGATTTTGATATACTCTGGCATAGCATTGATCTTTACCCCTCCGAGGAAATAGTCGACAGCTTGAGAGGTCTGGATGCGATACTGAGTCGGCCGATCAATCGTTGCTAGTTCTTCAGACAATGTTTCTAAATCTCCTTTGCTAATTAGCTTAGTGATATTCGGTGACGCATCCGGGGAATATTTCGCCTGGCAAACGAGGTGGTTGTAGATGGGCGAGCCCTCGATAAGTTTGGGCTTCCACGGATTAGATTCCAGATGGTTGATAAACTCGGCCATTATACCGATACCAGTGTGTGGGAACGGCGTTGATGAGTGCCCTCCATTTACGTAAAGTTCCAACCAGATATCAACGTGACCTTTTTCCATGACGGCAGGAAGAGCATCTATGGTGTGTGGTTAGCCTAGAAGCGAAAGGGAATGGGTTTTGATTATGCTCACATAAAGTATCATTTCCAAGAAGCTGTAATCCCATTCCTCCTTCATCGAGGATAAGTGCCAGGGAATTTGGGCCATACCGCTTTTCCAGGAAAGGCCCAATATGGCCAGCCCCTCTACGACCCGAGCACTCCTCGTCAAACCCAAGCGCGAGTATTATAGTTCGCCTAGGTATCCAGCGGGGATTCGACAGCAGGGTTTCTAGGGCAGAAAAGAGGCCAGTCAAACTGTTCTTGTCGTCGGATGCGCCTCGCCCCCATAGCCATTGCCCATCAAAGTGAGCCGAAAATGGTGGGTATTTCCAAGTTGAGTCGTCGGCAACAGGCACCACATCTTGGTGAGCAGCTAGCAGGAGTGGCTTAAGGGCAGGCTCTGTTCCTTTAATCGTATATACCAAACCAAACGTATTCACTGTCTCACGAGCCGCCCGAAGGTGGCTATGTATTGCCGTCAGTTCGAAAGACTAACAGAATACCATGACTTGCTTAACAGTACTAGCAGACAATTATGTTATAAATACTCACATATTAGGATACAACGCAGCTAAAGCCCTATGCAAATCATAGAACACCTCCCATCTAGAATCTTCCCCAGGCTCCCCATTATCGTCGTAAGAGATTGAAGGTATCTTCACGATGGTACTATGTCTCTTGACTTGAAGTAGTAGTGCCTCATCATCGGAGAAGATATCACGAGCAGCTGGTAGTCCATCTTTCGAAGGGTCTACCGCTGGAGGAATATCACATTTGAAAGAGGCTGGAGAAGCATCGTCAAGAATCTGTTGAGGCCCATCGTGGTAAATTAATCGAGATACAGTAACCCTCGCTAGGGTACCGGCTACAAGAGCCAACTTGGACACGATCATGGCAATACTAACAATACTAACAATAATGCAAATCGGGTCGACGTCAAGTAACAGTTGGTTATATAATTATATAAATGCTACGACCAAGATTCCGGACAATTGGAAACGGAAACAGTCGATAAATATAAAAGGTTAACCTCACCCAGTTCTAACAGCTACTCCAATTCCCAATTCCCGAATTGCGATGATGGGAGCTCCGTCTTGTGGGGAGCATCAACTCTGAATGGCCAATTCGAGCGGATACGACTCTTAAGAAAGATAAGAAGGTTAACACTATACGTAATAAGAGGTCGGGTAGGATGCCGAAATACAGGGCTCTTATCACACCATCCAGATTTCCCTGGACAGCCCAAAGTTATACTACCTTAGGTAGGTAGGTTAAGGTGGAGAGAGTTGCGATAACATTCGCGATGATAATCTTATGTAACTACCTCTAAAGTACTATGTACTTCTCGATTTAAGATCGATGCCCCGCGAGCCCCGCGCTCCCCATAATATGTGGCCCAAGCTCCTATTCAAAGTCCCGCTAAAAAGCTTCCCAAATATCTTATCGATAACTCTTTGTCATACGCGTAGGGTACTTTTGTACAGCTTCCCTCCAGGCAGCTTCAGCATTGCGACAGCTTTAAACCACCTATACATATGTCAAACTGAGAGATCTGAATTTACCATTCTCTCAACGGCCAACACAACCAAATAATAGGTAACCAGATTCTATTTCCAGACTATGTCTTCCGAAACACAACCTATAAATCCGGCTCGCTTTGCCGAAGCGCTGAAGGACTTATCCGCTGAGAGTCTTGCCCTTAAAGTCTTAGAGCTGCGCAACTCGATAGCTCATCTAGACTATTCCAATGCTGAGCTTAAGCCCTATGCCGAAGGACGAGCACCTACCCTGGATCAGCAGGGTGACACTGCGCAACCGGACCAAGACTGTATCGACGCCATCGCAGAGAACGAGGGTGTCATTGCGCGCATGCAAGAGCGCATCGAGTTGATACGCACCGAGGTTGAGAATCGCGGGCTTAGTTGGCGCGAGCTCCAAGGGAAGCCCGATGAGGAGGATGCTACTCATGTCGCAGCCAATGGTACAAACGCAGAGACGAGCAACTTGACAAACGGAGTGAATGGTCATGGAACAACAGGAGAGACGCAACACCCTGCTTGGCAAGATGGCACGTTCCAAACGGGAACGTTAAGCCAACTTGGAGACGAAGAACGGGAGCTCTTACGGCAGCTCCAAAGCCGAATGCCACCCGAGGACGACGAAGACCCCGAAGGCGGCATGCATCTATAAGCATGTCCCTTGATATACCTATCTATCATGTTAAGAAAACACAGAGGCAACCTATATCATCATTGGTTTCAGAGCAAGAGTTGACGGTGCCAGTGGCTGTTTAAAATGGGAGAAAATGCGCGTATCCTTTTATACAAGGAAACTAGCTGTCCCTCATATATCAGAAAGGAGTGAACCGGGGGAGGAGGGGGTCTCGAAAATGATCTACTCCGAACCCACAAGACGAATACCTCCACGTAAGGGTTATATCCGTAGTGAGTGTTACGGGTACACAATCATGCTGTTGGCTACCGTACGGGCGTTGAGGATTTCTTGAGATGCCTCCAAGTCGGTGGACCACGAGACCAAAACCGTATACGAGACGAGAATTTAGAAGCGAAGATGAAAAGCCATTACTGGGATAGCCAGTAAAGCACGTCTATGCGGCCCTTGGAGGTCCGTCGGATTACTTGGCCTGATATGAAAGGAGGATGTATGCCAATGAGTTCATCAGAACGTTTTTGGTCTGGGAACGAACTCAATATACGTGTACAACATAGTCGTTGCTATTGCCTTTCATCATTCCTCTTAGTGTTCCTTCCGCCTATATTGCTCACTTAAATGAATGATAACCGCCATGAAGGGACTGCCTCGTCAAGAGATAACAATAGAGTAGTGTAAAGCAGAGTAACTTTCCTCTAGAAACTACCAACCCGGCCCTAGACATGACTACCAACGTTTTTTAGCATTCCTACCATTAGACAGTATACAGTAGGATATCATCCCTGTGTCAACTCGGGAGCTACACAATGATCGCCCTTACACCTTTACTATCAGGACTAGTCTGGGGTATAACTATGTCATGGTGATATCGAATATCTTCCTCGGTAGTCTCAAACAGGCGCATATGCGGCATAACCCGCAATACCAATGCGACAAGGCCGAGATGCAGCTCGCACAGCGCCAGACTACGCATCAAAATATCACGTTAGTGACGGTACACCAGACAAGTATCAAAAGGTTAGAATTCTCACATACTTCATGCCAAAGCACATCCTACTGCCCTTCCCAAAAAAGATATTGTGCTGCTCGCGCTCCCTCCTCCGCTCTACATTGTCGTCAAGCCACCGCTCGGGTATGAACTCGTACGAGTTCGGGAACAGAATCTCGTCGTGATTCGATATGGCCGCCGACATGCCGATGGAGTAGCCCCGGGGGATGATATACGCCAGCGGCACGCTCTTCTTGCTTCCCTTCGGCTTCCACTCCCCCTGGTATACCAGGTCTTCCTCGGTCGCCGCGCGGGCGCTGCGCGAGGACCCGCCGTACGAGAGCCGCAAGCCTTCCCAAATGACCGCGCTGAGGTACGGCAATTTCTCTAGCGCCGTCCAAGAAGGTAGACTCTGCGGATCGGGTACGGCCTCGCGCAGCTCGTCCGTTAGCTTGTTTAGGATTTCGGGCTGCGTCAAGAGGTAGTAGGTAATGACGGTAAGAGTCCAGCTTGCTGTCCCGGTGCCGCCGCCCATCACCGCGGCGGCTTCGCTTGTGAGCCGGGGGATGGTTTTTTCTTGCTCCGGGAGGTCGGACTTGAGTAACTCCGCAAAGATGGTTGGGCGATCGCGCTTATTACCGTTATCCAGGTCGCTCTTGATGTTCTTGATTATGTTAGGTATGATGGTCTGGATCTGTTAGTTCTTGCTTGCAAGTTGTTTGATATCTTCACTACACACATTTAGTGTCTGAATCATTAGGGCAGTGTCTAGAGGTAAGTAGTTCGAGAACCTGCATTTGCCCGGTGGTTAGGGTACAGTATAGTGCTTATACGACGGAACTTACCATGTGCTGGCCGCTGCGATGTGGTTAAGGGAGGGAAAGAAGCGGAACAAATGAACGGTGCTCAGGATCGAAATTTGCGACCGGAGGTAGTTAGGCTCCCACGATTCTTGGGCGAGATACCCCAAGCTCTCGCCGAAACAATAGTCTGAGATGGCATCCGCGGTAAAGCAACTATACGCCACTATAACGAGAGTTAATAATTACTTCCTCTGGTGCGAAACCCGGGAGCCCAGGCATATCTTGGGATCCGTCACTCCTTAACCGGAATGGTGACCATGCTAACTACTAAAGAGGAAAGGGGAAGGGGGAGGGCGTAGGAAAGAGAATCATGTATGCTACGTACTCGAAAGGTCGAAGGGCTTGCCTGTACCCGCTTGTGCCAGGATCTTATCACAGAGACGCTGGGCCAGTTGCCGGACCAGTGGCTCCATCCGCGTCATTTGGGCTCTGGAGAAGAACTTTGCTATCGGGGCACGACGCATGCGGTGTAGATCGTGGTTGGACGTTGAGAAAGAAGAGGCTTCCATCCTGGGCTTTTATGAGTATGAAACCCCTAACAAGCGGTGCGAGTCTTACGCTGAGCCGTTCACCTGGTGTTGCGACTTGTCACGCTTCCTACCGCCTACTGCATAGATCTCATCCGTGAACCGGAAGTCGTTGCAGTGAACCTCGTCGGGGTTGATACGGACCAGAGGGCCTTGGTCATGTCAGTCGGTAATATACAAGCGTTTATTACCCCTTAAAGGAGTGTGGATCGGAATATCAGTACCGTAAATTTCATGCATTCTTTTTATTTCGTGCGTATATCGCCCAAAATGTATGACGTCGTGATAGAATTCGGGAAGATATGTTGCAGCTGCCAGTCTTGGGCCAGGAATACGGCTTAGGGGGTGGAAAGGGGAGATATTCCACAGAGCACGCATTACCTGGTAAGCTACCCAACTGACAAGGAGACCGAGCACATAGTAGGTTGCCATGACCTTAGGCTCGTTCTCTTGGAATGGTAGCATCGAGAGGAGGGCATCCCAGGGCGCCATAGTGTAAAACTTGAATATAGTACTGGTATATTATGCTAGTTAATCGACAACGTATACTGCAGCTGGAAGTCTTCGATCAAGTTGACTTTCTTGAGAGAAACACTCCTCTTTTTATAATACCTATCTACTCAGGTACCTACCCTCAGCCATCGATTCCACAATATTCGTTTCGGAACGCAGTAATCGCGTTCTTATGAGAAGCTAGTGTTTTATTCGCCGTATAATCACCTCACATTCAAGCATATGAGATGTACTATATGCAGCCAACCCCGCAGCTGTAAGACCAAGACGGCTGGAAAAGCAAATAATGATGCAGAATTCGGGTTGCTCCTGTGATATTCCACCTACTAGGCAGTGCTCGACCTCATGTTAACGGGCCTATCAATCCATACATTGCGATCTTATCGATCATGTCTAGGATTTGGATATATGACCTCAATATGATTCGAACGGAAAAAGGGAGGGTTACTCTCGTCAGCCATGCCTGCAACCCTACGATTCCTCGTCTGTAGGTTGAGGCTTTCTTGCGTAACAACATTGCTTTTGCGCCGTTGTAGTATGTGATGTGTCAATCTATAGATATGCCCGGAATCAGAACAATGTTACCTACCTTAGGAGAGTACCTATGCATCGTTCTGATGAGATACGACTATTCCTACTATTCCTACTAACAGGATTGATATTTCCCAATGTGCTCATCGCTGATGTATAAAGATCCCTATAGCTTATCTAAACAAGTATGAATGCTTTTTTCTATAGGAGCTTAGAAGTAGGTCATACTAGTTGCTCCTCCATGGTAAATCCTACCAAGCACCTCCGTATTCGTGTAATTATTTATCTTGGCACCTATGAGTAATTGGTTACATACCTATAGATACCCTAACACAATGAATACGGATGTAGGTACCTGGTCAGCTTTATATGCACCTCCAAGTGTGCGAGTGAACTCATAAACTCATAAGCTCATAAACTCATAAGCTCATAAACTGAGCGCATGTGAGGATTTGTATGGTTATCGATAGATGGCTGAATGTCGGATAAAGATAAGTTCTGCTGCAGTATGTCAAGGAATCCAAATATCAGTCATCCAGAGAACTTTCTTTAAAGTAATTCAATTCGGGATATTTAATTTAATGACCCTTTTACATAGATAGAGACAGGAAAGTAGATGGTTGTATGAACAGGGACTGGCTTTGTTTAAAAAGTCCAAGACCCGTATAGAAAGTAGTACTGTGCCACTCGACGCTGTTAGGCTAGTCACGCTTATATAGCGTCATACCGGTCCAAATCTACAACCAATGGTCTTAGACTGCGAGATTCTAAAAAGCACCTTGGCGCAGTGGAAGCGCGCCGGGCTCATAACCCGGAGGTCCTCCGATCGAAACGGAGAGGTGCTATCTCGTTTACTTTTTGCATTTTTCTCCCTAATCTACATGCTCTCATAAAGTCACTTCCTTTAGTGCGTAGGTGCCCAGGTACCTTCTATTTATTTGTCCTACGCACTCACCTCTCATAATTTTTATTCAACCTCTTTCCGGTTTGTAGCTTTATTTTATTCTTTTTTTCAGTAGTAGGAATTGAAATTTTTTCTTCAAATTTCACGCATCCATCTAATACGAGTTAACCTAAGCTCTTTGATAAGTGGCGTCATGTGGCTGTGCTAAGGCAAAAACACGACGCGAAAGTGATAAAAACTACCTTAGGTACCTTATCATTCCTTCCGATCATTGTCTCGATTCTGACAGGTTCTTCTCCTCAGTACTACTCTGAAATTGCTTTGGTTTATTAAAAACATGTGTGGCATCCATGGTGTAGTCTCTACGGCCACCATACCAGGCATTTCCCAAGAGCTGAAGAACCTCTTGTCGAATCGTGGACCCGACCACTTCGGCCAAGTCCATCGCGAACTTCTATTTGAAAATGGGGATTCGGTAATCCATCTCAATCTTACTTCTACCGTATTGGCATTACGAGGAGACCATGTTGCAAAGCAGCCGTTGGAATCGCCTGTTACCGGGTCTGTTTTGTGCTGGAATGGAGAGGCTTGGAGGATCGACGGCCAGTCCATCAGTAGCAAAAATGATGGCGAGCTTATCTTGGCCAAGCTTGACGCCGCTGACACATCTTCGGCTGGGGCCCGAGAGTCGCATATTCTAAACGTCATGCGTAGCATCGATGGTCCATTTGCCTTCCTATTTTATGATACCCAGGATAAGCGTCTTTACTTCGGTCGAGATCGTCTTGGCCGACGATCACTTCTTTCTAACCAAGGCGAAGATGATAGCTCGATTTCTTTCTCAAGTATCGCAGATGTGCCTACTACCGGTTGGAAAGAGGTCAATGCAGATGGGTTTTACTCTTTGAACCTCGCTACACGTCTTGCTACACCTGATGGATTGAAACTTGATACTCACCTGACTAGATATGACTGGGTCGCATCAGGGGGGGATAACATGGTAAGTGTTGATTCAGGGCCTCAAATTACACGTGCGATCTTTGCTATAAAAATTTCATGACAGGTTTCAAGCGTTGGTAACTTCAACATGACACTGCCACCACCCGAGCACAAACTGGACTTCAGCTCCTTCTCAGTCGACCTTCTTAAACACTGGCTATGCGAATCCCTCAAGCTACGGGTATTGGATATTCCAGAGCCACCAAACCCAGTACCCGAAACCGACGTTCGCGTCGCGGTTCTTTTCTCTGGCGGCCTCGACAGTACTACCCTTGCGAGGCTTGCTCATGATTTAGTTCCTCCAGACCAGGGGATAGATCTAATCAACGTTGCTTTCGAGAACCCGCGCCAAGTCTCCGTCGATAAGACACTGCCTCGCTTAGATGCCAAGGACATTTATGAGGCATGCCCAGACAGGAAGACGGGTCGCAAAGCATTCGCCGAACTGAAAGCCGCCTGCCCTACGAGGTACTGGCGCTTCATTGCGGTGCGTTCTAGGAGCCACTTGGCCTAAGCTAGATACCGAGCTGACCTACCCGATAGGTCAATGTGTCGTTTGAGGAAGCAATGAGCCACAAGGCAAGAGTAGTTTCTCTTATGTATCCACACAACACCGAGATGGACCTATCCATCGCTCTCGCGCTCTATTTCTCTGCGCGAGGCATAGGTTACGCCTATACAGATACGTGGGAATGGCAGCCAGATCCGCCTATCGTAACTTCGCCCGCTAGAGTCCTGCTGTCCGGTCTCGGCGCAGATGAACTGTTCGGTGGCTATTCGCGGCACGAGATAGCGTTCAAAGCTGGAGGATATCCTCGCCTTCTTGACGAACTGAAGCTGGACATTGGTCGTATTGGGCAGAGAAATCTAGGCCGCGACGACCGAGCCATGGCCCACTGGGGTAAGGAGATCCGCCATCCATTCCTGGATGAGGAGCTTGTCAGGTTTGCTATCAATACCCCAGTATGGGAGAAATGTGATTTCCAGAACCCGTTTCATCCAGCAGTTATCGACCCGGCTAAGCGAGTATTGAGGCTTATGGCTGATAAGCTTGGCTTATCTGTAATTGCGAGGGAAAAGAAGAGAGCGGTACGATAGAACCCCACGAGCTGATGTTCGAATAGTTATACTAACAATGTAACAGATCCAATTCGGCTCAAGGACAGCAAATATCGAAAGCCGCACCGGAAAGCGTCGGGGCACCGCAGCAATCACCGAAATCGTCTAGTATTGCCGGCTATGGAGGTGAGAAGCAAAGTAGAGTTAGATGCTCTGGTGATGATGATATTATCAGATACTTCCGAGTTGGTCCCTAGTTCAAATCCCGTCATGTGTGTTTCTGTACTCGCAGTAACCCTTGAGGATTTTGAATATTTATTAGTTTATCACCAGCAATGACGTCTTAAAGGCATGTCTGAGCCAGGGTTTTTTTCTCTCTACTTTGATATCTCACTAAGCAATCGGATCTCAGGCAGGAGTGCCCGAGATACGAACACATGTGGTTCGCTGTGTAGTTAATTCATACTAGATAGCGTTTATTCTATCCAGCATCGGGGTTTCGAAACTAAGATACTCTTTGCTTATGTTTCTATGGTGTTAATAGCAAGGTATCTACTTGTGACGATTAAGCCGGATGAATATGTTGGTCAATTTATGTGCTCTTCTAGAGTATTATTACCGGTGAGTTAATTAGGACACAAGCACTAGGTAGTTTTGGTAATTTAAGCTCTGGAACAATGAAATCTCGTTCACACTCAGAACCGGCGATCTTCTGTTGGCCGATTCATTCTCGGATTGGCTAGGTACTTGAGGAGGCACCCCTCTCAGGTTGAATAGAAGCACAAGAACACCTAACTTACGAAAGCATATAAGCATCAATTAGTATCTAAGTGTTAGAGAACCATCTATTCATATCTCCTAGGAGTAAGGCAGTCCATTTCCCTTTCATAAGCCTCGTCGCATTTTGTAGATAATCAGATATTAGCCGTTGATAGCACTCACCCCGGGAATACCACCTGAAGCCCCCTTTAACTAGACCACTATATTATTTGAAAAGCAAAGGATTCGAGTCCAGATCAAAGAGCAGACGAATATAGTAACAAAAACGAACCGTAAAGATGCCTTGAGTAGTTGTGAGGGGTCCGAGCACAACTACCACTAGGTCTGAGGGTTCTACATTCGGACCCGAAGCAGATATCGCAAACGGACTTGAGAGATGTCGTAGCAGATATACTCATTGTAGATAAGATATGCATTGGGAACGTTAGTAGGTCCGGGTTTCACGTTAGTATCGGGCTATGGGGAAAGGCGAGTTAGCATCAATATACATAGAGCGTGAGACTCAAGTTAGGCTCACCATTTTCACTCCCTTTAATGATGGATGAATGCATTCGGCATCCTTCCATTGGCTCGGGCCCGTTTCTCCCTGGCCCCAGGTTGATAGCATACCCTTTGATTTTGCATCTTCTGCAGCAGTATGCGAGGCGTTGGTAAGCGTTAGCATTGGATTACCAAGCTCTGCTTCGCAAAGAAGGAGTAGCGCATGCCCATTGCTGTTATATGCACAGCAGTAGTTGGCAGACTACACGAGAGGTTAATACTGATTCTCACAAATTAGAATAAATCGCTCACCTTGCTAGACATATCCGCTAAGTAGATTCCTTTTCCGAACACTACCGTACGTTAGCATCATTCTTACGACCCAGGAAATCATTATGGGCGGTTCGGCGTGCCCTATATGGTAGATAGGGGGAAATATGAGAACATACTGTAAATACGTTAGCTTAATTAACATGGATATTGAGATAGCAACCCGAATTTAAGGGATAAGATCTCGATGCGGTGATACATACCTGTAACCTGTAACTGGAGCCTCGGGGGGCGCAATACGTAATCCTTGTGAGAGAATACCGCCGAAATTGGTACAGCGAGAGCCATGCCATAAGAGTCGTCTGTCTTGCTGTGTCTTATGCGTGGTGTCTAGGCGATCTTTTTCACCTCCACGCTCAATCCTGAAAATTTGCGATACCTGGTAATTGGCAACGTGAGTTGATCCTCGTGTATCCATTAAGTAGTCCACCAACTGCGTGAACTCTGAGCTGTCAGACTCAAGCGGGGTCATCTCATCCAGTCCCAAGCTCCGGAATTGTTGGTCGAGCTTGTTAATCTCATCTTTCTGCTCATTCTTCATAAGCAGCGACGCTTCTTTCATATCCGATAAGCTCTCGAGAAGTTCTATTTCTCTTTTGAGTAGTGTCGAATCTCGAATAATGGGAGGTTTATTCCTCCCGAACGCGTGCGGGATCAAAGTGAAGTACAAGTTTGAAAGTTGCTCTGTTGCTGCCATGTAATTGGTCCCGTACTGAGAAGTTGCTAAGGACGGATCGTTTAGGAGGCCTGAGAGGTCTTTCAAGGCTTGAAACCCTCTAGTGATAGTATTTTTGCTGAGTTTGCCTAGAGGCAGCTTCACAGCATCATAATTAAGGTCGCGCATAGTCGCTGCAAAGTACTGGTTGTTGAAAATGAGCTGCATCAATTCTTGAACCGGCTTAGCAAGTTTTGACTCAGGTTCCTCGACCTCTTCATCTTTAATGGCAACATGCTTCGTATCTTTCGCATCATCTTCATCTTCTGAGTCTGGCTCGTACTAAAGGACCTTGAGTCAGTGATTGCTTTTACAGAACAAGTTTTCCAGAGAACTATGTTAAGGATCAATAGGGTGGGGATTTTCTGGATTCTTAGTTCTTCCCAAATATATACAATAAATTGCATTGAAAATTACTTACGCTTTTCTCGATGAATGCGTATTTTCCGGGTTTCGGAGGCTCTCCGCGGTCGGCCCATGGGCGACCAGTCTTCGACTTAAACTTACTGTTGAATTCAGAGAGCGCGTTGCCAAGTGTTCCATCACCGACGGGTTTTGATTGCCCATGCTCACCGACACGGCCCCAACGAGTCCAGCATATGAAATGATCCTTGACAGACCGGAGCAACTAGGAATACCATCAGTATATTGCTCAATCTAATCAAACATGTAAAATGCATATCACACCTGAAGACGGTAGAATTTGTTGTTGTTGGCTGTCGAGTTGGTCTGATTGAGAGAGGCGTCAAAAATGACACCGTCATCGTCAATATAGACTTCATATGCATGATACTGGCTGTCAGCGCCTTCGTCGAGGGGAATTCTGGCATCTCGGGATTTAGCGATTTGACCATCAGCAACTTTAGCTTCTTTTGTTTCTTTTTCTTTCTCTTCTTCTTCTTCTTGGCTCTCTGCTTTGGCCTTCGAAGTCTTGGGCTTCTTTTTAGCTTGAGGTTTCATCTCCTCCTGGTCGTTTTCCTCTTCATCGGCTGCGGGTTTCTGTGCCGCTGACCGTTTTCTGGTACCACGAGTCTGTATAGGTAGAGGCTGGGACTGAGATTGGGGTTGGGGTTGTGATTGTGGCTGAGAGGAACCAATACCATATGAGCTCTCAGCCATACGAGCTGTCTGGATAAGGGAGTCCTCGAGCCATTGAAAGGTGACAATGGGCACATCAAGAGACTGGGCAGCCTTAACCTTGATTGAAGGTTTGTTGTAGTCTGCTTCGGTAGTAACAAGGTGTGTGGTACTTGCCGTAACAGACTTGGCCAGAGATGCACCGAGAGCATTGATATATTCTCGCTCAATGGAAGCTTGGGTGCGTCTAGGTATTGTACCACTAATTGCTATGCTGCAGCCTTCCAATGGTGGTGGTGGTGGCGGTTTGGCTGCCGCGGCCTTCCTTCTGGGTGGCATTGTATTAGAATATGAATAAATAGGGGTACACTTGTGTTTTCGATTAGGAAACACGCGATGCGATGAATGAGCTCAATGAAGTGAGTAATATTGAATTGACTAGGTAAAAATGAGAGGCGTAAGGTTTTGAGGATAGTGAAAGGATCTGTGAGAAGAATGAAAAGAAAGTTGGGAGCAATTAAGGTTGAATAAATATTGACATGAGCTCGCGCTCTGTGGCACTTTCTCTCTAGGCAACCGACGCCGAGCCAGGAAAGAAGGATGCTATGTAATTGATACCAATGTAGCGCGTGTTAACGTGACTTTCCCAGGCAGCAGCGGCGTTGGTTCCTGACTTTTTCGCTTCCATGCCTAAATTGCGGAGCTTGGAGCTGAAGATCGAGCGCGCTTTACTTTTGGCATTAGAGATAACGGGTAACTATTTCCTACCTAATTACCTACCTAGTGTCGCCTTTGTAAATATCAGATATTCTTTCTTCTAGAGTGTGGATTTCTTCTCATAAGATGACCTATATGGCGTTGTTCTTGACATGCATACATTTCAATTATGTATTAGGTGGTATGTCATTTTTATTTTTTATTGCAGTTCAACGAATCGTTGTTCTACATAGTGTAAGGGGTACAACTCTTTATGTATCAATGGGTGCAATAAGTTCGGTTAGTTGCATGTCAAAAACGCAGACAAGGAATTGGGTCCAACATTGTCATATTCCAGGTGGTTGGTTGATTGATTACATGTAGTCGATGTTGGCAAGCTATGTACATCAATACAAACCTACCTAGGTAAATCACCCTGCGGTACGTTTTCAAGATGAGCCCCTATTTGCGTACGAACTTGAACTGATTTACATAGTGAGTAAATTCTCATACGTTGGGCGAGATTGAAAAACTTATAATAATTTGATAACGAATCGTGTCTTAGGTAGGTACTTACTAATAAATCTGCACTTATTCAATTCAATAATAGTTATGCCCAAACGTCATTGTTACTTGATATATTGGCTATAAAAACTTAAGTTTGATGAAAGAAATAGTTCAATGTTTTTAACTTTTTACTTGCTATGGGATCTCATGAGCTGACCTGTATATAGGCATCTCGTTACGTAATATAGTTCACTTAAAAGACAGCGCTCTTTTTTCGTTCAAGGCTAAGCTCGATCTTGGCGGGCAATGATCTTTAGAAGGAAGTTGTGGTTAGCAAATCAGCAAATTTACCGTCTATACGGAGGAACGTAACCCCCTGGGGAACCGATACCGGGTCCCGGGGTGAGAGGCGAGGGTCCTGTAGCGTGTCGGTTTTCCTAAACTGGGGAATTTCTATAATGGTAACCGCTATTGATTGGTCGGGTAAGAGAGCCATGCTATGATCCCCAGGTTATGGTATGGCTCGTTTCGGAAAAGCCGTCCCGAGATGTCTGTCTATTTTTTTTACGGAATCTGCAGTACTCGAGGTATTACATCTTACCCGCACGCGATGGCGGAACACCTGCAGACGTATATGAGCATGGCCCGGCCCCGGCGTCGTTCCACTGACTTATTCCGTGGGATTTCGGCCGGACTATTGCGACGACTGTTATTACCGCCGTGAAAGATGACGAAAGATCTAGAAATCGGACAGAGCCCTGTAACGGATGCCGATAATACTGAAGAAGAGAAACGGGAGGATTTCGATATTGCCGAGATGGAAGACACTACACCGTCACGCCAGGCTGTAGATAGCGGCCCCGAGGAAGATGACGGCACAACTAAATCGGACTTGTCGTTTTCTAAGGCGAGGTGTATTGCTTTAGTCGCAACAGTCACCGGAGCGAGCTTCCTGAATGTAGGTGGCATCACCATTGATGATAATGATGCATCCCAGCTAATTAGGATCAGACTCTCTCAATCCAGTCGGTTGTCATTATTCTACCCACAATCGGTGAGGATTTAAGTATTCCTGAAAGCAGACTACAATGGATCGTGTCCTCTTATGCGCTCACGTTCGGCTGCTTCTTGCTTCTGTGGGGTCGCATAGCAGATATTTACGGTAAACGCTCCATCTTCATCTTGGGGAGTGCTTTCGTAGCCGTAACAATGATTATCAACCCATTTATACCCAACGAAATCGGATTCAATATATTTCGGGGGTTACAAGGACTTGTAAGTACTATCGTGGAATCTTCAGTCATACTGTATGGCTTATGAATATTAGGGCGCTGCTGCCAATGTTCCAACAGCTATTGGGATTTTGGGCGTGACTTTTCCGCCTGGTAAAGCGAAGAACTATGCTTTTAGCGCATACGGTATGTTCTAATTCTCGCCTAGAAATTGTTGCTGCTTATAGCTAATACTTCTTTAAGCCGCTGGCGCGCCACTTGGTAGTGTTTTTGGTAATTTAATCAGTGGCTTCATCGCTGCGTTTGCTAACTGGCGATGGGTGTTTGGAGCCACTGGTGGACTCGCAATCGCTGTCACACTTGCGGGTATACTATTCATACCCCCGCCGCCGCAACATCTAACAGCCGGGAAAAGCAGCTTCTCATCGCTAAAATCTGTAGATTGGATAGGCGGTGCACTCGTTACTGTTTCGATCTTGGCACTGCTGTTTGCCTTGACCGAAGGCAACATCGTTGGCTGGAATACTATCTGGATCTACATGCTGATTGTTATTTCTGTATTGCTTCTTGGCATCTTCATCGCGTGGCAGTGGTACCAGGAAAAGCACATGACAAGCAAGCCGCTCATGAAGGTGTCCATGTTCAAGAGCGCTCGATTTAGCGCTGCTATGGTGATTATGGCTCTATTTTTCGCAGCCTTCAACGATCTCATCGTCTCCGCCACCTTCATCTTCCAAGACTACCAGGCACTCGGCCCATTACAGACGACCTATCGATTTATCCCCACCGGCGCCTCTGGGGTCATCACTGCGTTCGCCGTGAGCCACCTAATTTCACGCATACCTACTTGGATGTTACTTCTTTTGGTAATATCAGCGTGTCGATTTCATGCCTATTATTCTCAATACCTATTCCACCTGACACGTCGTATTTTGCATACGGTTTCCCGGCCTTCATCCTGTCAGTAATCGGTGCCGATATTACTTGGCCGACCTTGACCCTATTCACCTCAAAATCTCTACCCCAGGACGACCAGGCGTTAGGAGGTGCGCTTATCAATTCTATGGGACAAATCGGAAGATCTATTGGGTTGGCCATCACCACGGCCATTCAAACTGCCGTTATGGCGAGAGACAGGGAGTTCCAGTAGAGGCTGCAGGCAAGATCCTGCCATGGGAACCCGCATCCTTAGCTGGGTTAAGGGCTGGTATATGGTTCAACTTCGCACTCGCGCTATGCTGCGCAATTGTCGTCACTGTGTATTTCCGCGGCACTGGTATCGTTGGTAAGATTGAGAAGAAGCCGCAACAATCAGTGAGTATGCTCCGCCAAGAAGGCACAGTAGAACAGGATACTACTCACAAATAGATTCCGTATATTATCAGCATCTTCAAGTCAAATGCCTATATCACTCACTATCTTAATTATGAGCGTGTTCGATCTATCTTAGTTAAATTCATAGCATAAGTTAGGTACCTTATGTCTCTGGCGTGCGTTGTTTGGTTCCTGTTCCACGGCATTTTCATGGTGACACCTGGGTACACCTTCATATAATTCGGGTAACGACATGGCAAAAATGCAAACTATGAGACAAATTACATTTGCAATACTCTAACCTTGTAATAAGAATCTACCTATAAGATATACAAAGATTTTACAACGCGCATTTAGCTACATAGGAATCCCATATATGCGCGATTATTGTTCCTTCTCCGCTGGCCATAGTAGCCAAGACACGACGACAAGCAACTTCAAAGCCGCTGCAATCCAGAGCACACCAGCAGTGCCAACCGCGCTCCTAGACAGTAGCCCGCCAATTACAGCGCCGATGAGAAGCAGAACGGGTGCACCAACCCTACGATTGCGCTCGGGGTTATGCGGCGCGAGTAGCGCAGCATCGGAGAAAAGGTCGCAGTATATGCTAGTCAGGACGACACTAGTGAGCGCATTATACTTGAGCGCGCGACTAGCGACTGCCTGGCCGCAGCTTTGAAAAGCAATCAAAGCGATCGGAGCTAGCACCGGCCAGTCGATAGCCTCTTTCTTCGACTCGCTGTCGGACTGGGGTCCGAAAGTAAGGATCGCCGCTGCGGCGGCCACAAAGAGCATTTGGATGATGAAAGAGCCGCAGAGCACCCAACGCCGCTTGGGCGACGGCGATAGCATCCGATGGAAGGAGCTGAAGAAGACGGACCCGATGCAGAAGCAACCGAGCGAGGTCCCCGACTTGATCCATCGCGTGGACTCATGCGGTGCGGCAATGCCGAGGCCGAAGTATACCGTGTTTCCTAGGTAGATACTCTTTTAGCAAAACTCGATGATAGTATATATGAGACTAAGCGACTAACCTGTCTGCATCGACACGAACGAGCCCCAGGTGGATATCGATGCGCTGTCGAGCATGCCAGTAATGATATAGCAGGCGAGCAATACCAAGTCAGCCCAGTCGCGACGGACGTCCGTTGTCATACTCTTCCGCCATCTCCCTGATTTAGGCGTCTCATGACTGCTATCGAGTAGAGGCTGCTGCTCTACATCGTTATGGGTATTTGTTCTTGAGTTGGTGGGCAATATGCCATACCCATTAGATGCCATGAGGTGTTAGTGTAAGTGTCGAGCCGTAGGTTTAGAGTTTAGAGATGAGATGAGATGAGATGGGATGATCTCTCTTCAAAACCTGGGGGGGGGGTCTATAAAATAAATAGTGAGGAGATTAATGAGATTAGATTAGACGAGTATTTGAGGCGTTCGCAATCTCCTAGAGATAAATGAAGAGTTGCCCTCATTCCCGTGGCCGTGCATCGGGCGGTGTTCAAATGACGCGCGTTTGGCTATTTGGGCAGGTCGGCCTAAACGTCATAGAAAGCTTCAAGAGATTCCTCTCATTTTTTACACTTACTACTCTTTTGCCAACTTTTGCCAAGGTTGATATTCGACGGCTCAACGACTCAACGGCTCGACGGCTCGACGGTCACGAGGTGAAGGCAAGAGTGAAGAATGACGCGGCTGTGAATCCCAGATAGGCAGGAATTTATAGAGCAACGCTAAATGTCCGGTGTGGTTTCACTGCCTCCCCAAATATGTAACTGCAGCAGTCACCCGTGATAAATTACCCCTAGATCTTTAAGTCGTGTAAGCGCGGAGATGCACATTGTACTGTAAGGTTATCAATTTCGTCGGCAATTTCAAGGGTACGGGTACGGGTACGGGATGACAACAAGAGCACCTTTTTTGACGTAATGATGTTCGTTCATGTTTAGCTCACTTATTACATAGGTATTTAGAGGTATACTCCATTGATATCGGCCTACGGCACCTAAAGTCTCCACCCTTTTTACCTTAATTCGACCTAACACGGGTACTTAGCGCGTAGGTACTGTGGACATAGCACGGGTGAAAGACCTTAGGGGCCTGTCGTGCCCTGAATCTAATCCCCCCTCTTCCCCCCCCGAATGCAGGCACAATCACACCCGTTACCCAGCGCTTGTCTTACAAAGGCCTTGCAAGGCGGGTTCTAGAGCTGAGATGGAATATGCTGGACTATATTCGGCATTTGCTCGGTGTTGATCCTTTTTTTTTATTTGCGATCGGATAGTGGATTACCAGGTAGGTAAGGTAGCTAGGAAGATAACTTGGATGATACCTTGAAGCTTGAATGGCTACGAAGCTCTCCTATGCGATTGCTTAACTATGACGCCCATCCCATTTACTTCCACTTATATCTTGTTTTTTCCTTTATTCTATTCTTCTAAATAGTATATTCATGTCTAATCTCAGCCGAGGTTCAAATTGCCTATTTGTTGATTTATAGATCTTAGCTTCGTTCACTAATTGAGCAACGACTTATAAGTCAGCCACTTTCTCAAAATGCAGTCCCGGAACTATCACGGCCTTCCCGCATGGAAGCTATTAGTCGCGGGCCTCGCATTGAGCAATTCCGGACTTGCTATCCCCGTAGACGATAGCCCTCGCCAATACCTCTTAGCCGGTCTTGATCTACCGCCGAAATATAGCAAAAAGACAAAGTCGCCTTATAATCCCGACTATAGGGATCCATATGACCGTGCCGTCGATGCCGTAGGCGAGAAGTTAGATCCACTCCCCTATCGCAATGGACTAGGAGCGTCTGTCCTTGGTCCTTGGAACAGAGAGAGGTCTCGTCAGTCTCCAGATCTAGTGCGACCGCCCAGTACCGACCATGGAAATATTCAAAATCTGCGCTGGAGCTTCGCCGATTCCCATGTGCGCATCGAGGTATGGATAAGGTTCCAATATAGCTTTCCCCGCCTTAGACCTAACCAATCTATACCTAGGAAGGGGGATGGACCCGGCAGACTACCGTCCGCGAATTAGGTGCCAGTGTCGAACTAGCTGCTGTGAATATGCGCCTTGACAAGGGTGTAATTCGTGAGTTGCACTGGCACAAAGAAGCCGAGTGGGCATTTGTTCTAGATGGCCAAGTTCGCGTTACGGCTATCGACTACGAAGGCGGCAACTTTATAGACGACCTCAAGAGAGGCGACTTATGGTATTTCCCAAGCGGCGTACCTCATTCTCTTCAAGGGCTCGGCGACAACGGCACCGAATTCCTCCTGATCTTCGACGACGGAAACTTCTCTGAAGAGTCTACCTTCCTCATATCTGATTGGTTAGGTACATATTATACTTCCCTTCCAGCATAAGGTCTTGAAGCTAATCTATTATAAGCGCATACTCCTAAGTCGGTGGTCTCCAAGAATTTCAACCTGGCACCCGAAGTGTTCAAGCATCTCCCCGAAGGAGAGAAATACATTTTCCAGGGCCGGGAGCCAGGTTCAATCGACGATGAGAAGCCCACAGGCAAAGGTGTGAAGAAGTCCAAATACAACTTTGTTCACAGGATGCTCGACCAGGAACCCCATAAAACGAGCGGCGGCGATGTCCGAATTACAGACTCAAAGAACTTTGAAATTTCAAAAACCGTGGCAGCAGCCCACGTAACTATCGAGCCTGGTGCCATACGCGAGATGCACTGGCACCCGAATGCCGATGAATGGAGTTTCTTCATTAAAGGTCGAGCGCGCGTCACTGTCTTTGCCGCCGAAGGAACGGCTCGAACCTTCGATTACGTACAGGGCGACGTCGGCATCGTACCAGCAAACAACGGCCATTTTGTCGAGAATATTGGTGACGAGCCCGTTGAGATGCTGGAAGTCTTCCGTGCAGATGAATTTAGAGATTTCTCCCTCTTCCAGTGGTTGGGTGAGACACCCAAGAAGATGGTCGTTGATCACTTGTTCAAGGATGATCCAGAGAATGGCGAGATCTTCTGGAACAAGATTAAGGGCGCAGAAAAGGATGAAGTTACACTTCCTGATCCTGATAGCGAGATGGAATCGGGAGAGCGAGAGTTGTAAATTTGTCATCAATGCCTCATGGTTTGTTATACTAACTAGTTTTGTTCTATGGATGCTTCTTGGTAGTATTCAATTTGGATATTCTACAATTTCATGAAATGGGAATTCATATACTAAATATACCACAACCTCTTGTACTACGTTATATGTATACATCTAACCCTTCTCTTACTTAGAGAGCCTATATAGATCTGTGTTGTGCAACATGAACTTCCAGGCTTAAAACAAAAGACATCAATAATTAGCGATGGTAAATGTATTAGGATAAGATCCAAGGATTTGCAAGACATGACGAGATATATAATTTATTTATTTAATATATATCCCATGAAACTTTGTCGATTCACAATATCAATAAAAATTAGGAATAATTTTCAACTCAAGACACTGTAGAGACCTCAAGCTCTTCCAAATTCCTACCATGTTCACATTCCTCGCGCTAGATTACAGCGTGAATACTAATAATTGATATTTCTTTAACGTTGCTACCTACTTGTTAACATGCACCTGCCAGAAATAGTATAGATAACTCAAGATTCAGGGGCATACCTTTTGGGAGACAGATACCCCTGGTCCACTTGCAAAGCTATTCGGCTTATTATGCGAGACCCTTACTAAGTTCACTACCTTAGACTACGAAGAAGCTCATTTGCAAATATTGATAGGGAGCATGGGGTACAGAACTGCCAAGGACGGTCGCCGACCACAACATATATCACAACCGACGCTTCGAATAAAGTAATAAAGTCACCTTGACACAACGTCTGTATAACCTCATTTGCATCATTTTCCAATCGCCTTCCTACCTGGGACCATGCTCGGCAGGTCGGCTTCCGCCTGCTTAAAATTCGGACAATTTACGGCATTGAGCATGAAATCGCTGGAATCATGATTCTGATATTGAGGCTACGCGTCCACCGTGAAAACAAGGTTCGTGTTATATTGACTGTGTAGATGCCTTCCTGTAACGTTAGACTAGTGAAATGTCGTGAACCACCGAGAAATGTCCAGCTGACCATGCCACTAGCTCCGAGATGAGAGAGATCTGAGAGCCTCCTTGTCGCATGGATCGAGACTAAGGATGCGGAGACACGGCTAGACGGCCTGCTAGCCCGCTGTGGGGAGTATGGGGGCTTATGGAGGCTTATGGACTCTGTCAAAGTCTTTTGCCTAAGGATATATCTCGAATTAAGTTTTCATCAAGGTAAGATCCTCGAAACTAACTATATTCAATAATCTTAAAAACTTTCTGCACATAAATATTATATAATATAATATTTGCTTGTAGGATCTGAAGGGGACTCGTAGCACAGCATAAGAAAGGATTCATGCGCCCATACGTTTTTGCATGTTCAGTCTACCTATATTGTAAGTGTAAGTACCTATAGCCTTTAAAGATAAAACAGCCCCGTCATCATCATGAGAGAATGATCATGTCAAACTCTGTTTCCTGAAGAGATGAGGCAGCTTCTATGTACTACTAAACGTGCTGCCTCCTCAGCGATAGGCTTACATACTACTTACCTAGCCGAGAGAAAGACATCCAATCGCAACATTGTCCCAGTATAGACTCATGAAACAAGCTATCTTTGAGTTATCACTTTACGTATCTTTCCAATAATTTACATATAACAGACCCCGCGAGGGTAGTATTGAAATTGGGAATAACCCCCGAGGAGCGCTTACGAATTCCGGATTACGGCACCAACAGTAGTAGTACGAACCGTTCAATCAAATCCCGTTCCGTTATATCCCCCGTGTCACGGCAGCAATACCGGCTTATACCATCTACCAGATAGGAAAGTAACTGTGCCGTCTAGTAGGGGCGGGTATGTAGGTAAGGGTAGCTGTGTCGCAATTGGTACTCACCAACCTATCAGGTTCCTTACCGCTCATACCCCCGAACTAGGATCGTCGATATTTCACCTTCGCACAAGGTCTGCTGCTATTTTAAAATTTTGAGAACAGTTATCACTTCACAGGAAGTCAGAGAAAAGAGAATTAGTCGAACTGTATAAGTGTGATGGAATTGATAGAGGTTAGTTAGTCCTATAACTTGGCATTAGCAGCAGGCCGCATACCCAAGGTCTTGTCCATGCAATGCGACCGTTACACGCAAAGCTTGGTACGTGTCAAGCTTTCCATTACCCTTGTAGGTTAACCGAGAGGGGAAACTTCAGAACCCGTGGCGCTGTTCAAGGTGCTTGGCCGCATCGTCGAACCAAAACTTCCGGCAGTAGAAATAATACCCCGGCTATACGGCAGCGTATTAGGTGACCCGTTTGTTTCCTATGCACGCACGCCACACGGATTCCAAGACTCTTGGTCTCTTGGTCTTCTAGGCAGTATGCTTAGCTACAACGCAATCGCATTGCGAAAGCGTGACTACAAGCATGTTAATCCTTGGCCTACTATCGCGACCGCGATCCAAGGACTCGGAATGGCTTTTGAAACTTATAATATGCCAAGAGATCTAATCAAGACTATAGACTTTATAAACTTATGCCTTATACTCGCGTAAAGTTGCCCGAGATGTGCATATTACAATCTGTAGACCTGATATATCTAAGATATCATATCTAGTTACCACGACAGAACCGCAACCAGGTGCAGAAAAGACCATTGGCACAGTAACTACCTAGGTACCTGGTAGATAGAATAGAATCACCCCCTGGATTTGCTATTTCTAGAGATCCTCACAGGGAAGTGTTGAATGAAGCTCATGGTGTGTGAAGTCCCATCGAATATAAATCCATTCATCGACTATAATTCTAGTATAATCACAATGTAGGTGCGTGACGGCGAAGCTAACCGCTGAACAATCACCATCTCTTGGCACTGATTGGCTCGCCGAACGAACCAGACTAGGTAGATCACGAATCTTCTGTTTCTATTTTAGAAGATATCCCGTCCCATATACGTGCTCCAGCGTCCCACATACAGCCATCTACCCCGCGTCTCTATATCACTTCCTGGACGGCACTGTCACCCACAGCTATGATCGACTGCTAACAATGGCATACAGTTGCATTTAGCCACGAAATGGCGCCTAATCCCGTCTCTCAGATTCGCCTGTGCGAGTCGTTGCATAGCAGTGAAAGACGGGAGACGGTTTTCACTTCCCCTGAAGCCCGGATCGCACCCTGGGTCCCCTCGTATGGTCCCTGAAGCATGACCTATGCTGTGTTTCCTCACACTGCTGTTTACATGAGCAGGAAAAGGAGGGCGATATTCAAAGAGAGTCTCTATGATACCGACAGAGTGGCGAGAATGTGCCGAAGGGGGGTGTGATCGCTACGGAAGTGATAGGTTCTTTGAGTTGAGGAGGTTGTTGTCTCCATGGTTGAGTATCTTCATGGAACCTTCTGTTTACGGAAGTCTCACCCTGTGAAGTGTATTGATTGGAGAAGTAATGTATACTTAAGGGACTACTTCTATAGAGATTTGAGTTTAAAGTCTATATTAATATCTATGGTGAGGTCAGCCGCATTAATCTGAAGGCATAATCCATCAGTTTCAGTCTTTCTAATTATCTTTAATCATGGAAAGACAAGCCACAGCTGTCAAGAACGCCGTTAAGGAGGAGTTCCGAACGGATGTTACCCTCAACCGAGTAGCGAAGTTTGCCCGCACTGCCCCTAAGCACTTACCTTCGGCTTCTAAACAGTATCTCGCCGATAAGCTTCCTATTCTCCAG
The DNA here is from genome assembly GCA_902805475.1 of Entonaema liquescens. Taxonomy (NCBI): domain Eukaryota; kingdom Fungi; phylum Ascomycota; class Sordariomycetes; order Xylariales; family Xylariaceae; genus Entonaema; species Entonaema liquescens. The sequence goes on from CADCSX010000006.1 coordinate 2,963,594, forward strand.
TGGCTGCCACGATATTCCCCGTCATGGCTCCTCCAAGACTTCATGGCTGGACTCACGATCGGCGTCCTGCTCATTCCTCAAGGCTTAGCATACGCTAAGATTGCAACAATTCCGATCGAGAATGGACTCTACTCCTGTTGGGTACCTGCTGCCGTGATGGTGTTTATGGGCACATCGAAGGGTGAGAGGTTCTCCAACTTGTAACCACACACAGAAATATAGAGAAAGGACACTAACATACAAGCGCAGATTTGTCATCGGGACCAACCTCGATATTGGGCCTACTTACCGCAGAAATCATCCGCGATTTGCAAAACGAGTACTCCCGCGCCGATATCTCATCGGCCGTCGCCATGATGGTAGGCATATGGTCTCTCCTTATAGGTTTGCTCGGACTCGGTTTCCTTCTCGACTACGTCTCGATCCCTGTTTTAACTGGATTCATCTCGGCGACGGCCTTCGTCATCGGCATGGGCCAAGTCGGCTCCCTAGTCGGACTTAGCAATGTACCAGATGGTGCCTTCAACCAACTCGCCAACATCCTAAGACGTCTCCCACACTGGGACGGGCCGACTTGTGGAATTGGTTTTGGGACAGTAGTTGTCTTGCTGGCCCTCGAAAAGATAGGTAAGAAATGGGGAAATAGGCACTTTGTTATTAGATATATATCGAGCAGCAGGGCGATCATTGTGATGGTGATCTTCACCCTAATCTCATACCTCGTCAACAAAGATCGTGACGACTATCTCTGGAGTATTAGCGAAGTCGACACCCACGGGATTCAGCATCCGAAAGCCCCAGATGCCGGTCTACTCGCAAAGGTCGCAGCTCGTTCCATTGCCCCTCTAGTCGCATGTACCCTCGAACATCAAGCTGTTGGAAAGGCATTCGCCCGCCGGAACCATTATGCTATCGACCAGACCCAGGAGTTCAACTACCTCGGCGTCACTAACATCGTCAACTCGTTCTTTGGCGCAATGCCTGTCGGTGGAGCTATATCAAGAACAGCCGTGAACTCGGAGTGTCACGTCAGAAGCCCCCTGAACGGTGTCGTTACCGCGGGCTTCATCATCCTTACACTTTACGTGTTCTCACCGGCTCTGTACTGGTTACCCAAGTCAACCTTGGCTGCTATCATCGTAAGTCCGCCCCTTAATAACCCGAAATCCTATTAGGTATAGTCATTGCTGACTTGGGTAATAGATCATGGCCGTCATACACCTCTTCGGACCAGTCTCCCTAATCTGGCGCTACTGGCGCGTCTCCCTGGCCGACTTCATCGCGTGCATGGTCGCCTTTTGGGTGACCATCTTCGTGTCGGCGGAAATCGGCATCGGCGCCGCCGCGGGGTGGAGCGTAGCCTGGACGCTCCTCCGCTCGGCCTTCGTCACGCCCTCGATCCACGCGAGCCAGACGGCCGACAAGTCGGGCACGTTGCAGCCGCTGACGCGCGTGCCGACGCAGATACCGCAGAACGGCGAGACGGAGAACATCGGGGGGCCGGTGATCCCCGACGACACGGTGGTCGTCAAGTTCGCCGACGCGCTGTTCTTCCCCAACGCGAACCGCAACAAGATCGCCGCCCTCGAGGCCATCCAGCTCGTGTACCCGTCGGTGCAGAACCCGCAGTACAGCGCGGACGCGGAGCGCCTGTGGAGCGTGGCCGCGTCGCAGCGGCTCGAGCGGCTGCGCGCGGCCCGCGGCATCGTCATGCGCCAGATGCCGTTGGCCGTGGTGATCTGGGACTTCACCATGGTGCCGTTTATAGATTCGACAGGCATAACTGCGCTAGCGGAGCTCAAAGATGATATTCGCCGCCAGCTCGGGTTCGGCGTGCAGGTGCGGATGATAGGCTTGACGGAGGGGGTGCGTCGCCGCTTCAGGCGCGCCGGCTGGAAACTCGCGGACGCGGATGATTTGCTGGATGGCGATGCGGATGTCGTGTATCCTTCCCTGGAGAGGGCGATTTGGGATGAGCGGGACCGGGATAGCTTAAAGGGGATTACGGCGGAGAAAGTTTGAGTTTGATGGGGGCAGGATATGCGATGTTTTTGCGTTTTAGCTTACAGTCACTGTTATATGAGTTTTGTGTGTATAGGAGTGACAATTTAGGGGCTGGATATTGATCGCTTATGAAATGAAGCTGTTCTTCGGGGTTTATTTAATCGAAGTTCAATTTCTTCCCCAAAACGATAGAAGAATCCTCTAAGGAGTGTAATTTGGTTTAAATGTGTCTAATCCGTTTATATTTCTACTAGGTTAATCTGTTTTTGCCCCTGGTTAATATATCACACACCCAGATAGGCCATGGAACATTTAATATGACACCTAGTTGAAATACTAAATGATAAGGCATACTCAGGATACTTCTCTCTAAAATGCGGAAGGATTATCGTCCTAATGCTTTTTTTTTTTTTTTTTTTTTTTCATTGTACATAAAGCTCTTTGCTTTGACCCAAGACGATTCGTTGGTATAAGTCTATGTGAACAACTCAAGGGCGAAAACTTATGCCTTCCCCCAGGTGTTGGGTTAAATGAGGGAAAAGTCAATCTTTTTACGACCCTTTGATATAGTGAGCTTCTATAGATTTTTTTTTTTTAAAAAAAGCCACTAATATAAGAACTATTCGGTATTTGTTGAAGAAAATAAGAAATAGCTTAAACGCGCATCCCCTATTGTGTAAGTCGGTAACATTGGGGAGCCAAGGCGATCCCTAAACGTATTATAGTATAGGATACTCTTGAAAGTAAGATTCAAAGTAAAGAGGAAATTGTAATATTTTGAGTTATGTAAAATCGAACCGTGTAACTTTTTTGTAGCAGACCTTGGACATACAATTCTAAGGATGAGATCTAATAGTTTATGAGATATTGGGGTATCAGCTTGTCCTTTATAATTATTTTAACCATCTACAAATGCCTCACTCTTGGCCTTCTGCGTACTCTCATCGGTGGACCCATCCTTATTAGTTGAAGGGCGGTTTGCAATCAAGCGCTGAGCTGGGGTTAGAATATTTCAAAATACTTAGCTTGGGCCGTAGATTACTTACCACAAGATTCCTGAGAAGCACTGCAATTGTAACCTTTCCGACCGAAGGTACGTATATAGACGCCTTTTCTTTGATAGCTGGACCATCGAAATTTCGGAATGAAGAGAAGTTGATGCAGACGGTTCCATCGCGAATGAGCTCCGTCGGCACCTTGAATTTTTCTGCAGGGACACCGCCGATTATGACATCGCTGATGGGTATGCACTGCTCCAAGGTCCAACCCTCTTTGTCTTGGACTTGGTGTCGTGGCTGCTTGATACCCTGACCACGAGTGAAGACCTGGACTCCTGTTATATCAACAGAGTACACAGTGGCGCCATCATTGGCAAGCAGAGCAGCCAATGGCCGACCATTGACTTCTGAGCGGTTGATGACTGTAATAGTTCTCCCGAAAAGTCGGTTTCCATAGGGTAGAATGGAATTGTAGATCTGAAGATACTCTAAAATCTTAACTACGGCCAGGGGGGTACAAGGCAGAATAGATTTCTTTAGATTGTGGGGAGGATCCAGGAACCTGACATTGTGATACATGTTGTAGATATGTTTATGGCAGAGACCCTCAACATCTTTAGAGAGCGAGACGGTCTCCTGCACGTAGCGGTCGTGAGCTGGATTTCCAGGGAAGATGGGATAGTAGACAATGATTCCATCTACCCTGCTGTCCTCGTTGGCATTCATTATCTCTTCTTCTAGTTTATCCTTGTCTACTTGACGTAGGTCGAAGGTAAAGCCGCTAAATATCAGTAAGCATTATGCCCCCAGTGTAAGTGAGCAGAAAGCCCACTGCATCGAGAGCATGCGATATCTTACTTCTCTTCACAAGTCTTCTTTGACCACTCAGCATACTTAACAGCTGCCGGATCATCGTTGGCAAGGAAGGCGACTAGGGTAGGTTGGCCTTCATTATCTTTCTGAATAGACTTCAGTGTATCTTTAACCTCAGCAAGGAGACCTTTAGCGATGGTCTCCGCTAATATGACCTTACAGGTCTTTGGTACATCTTGCGCAGACATTGTTTGGTAGGAATTAGACTGGACTAAAATCAGCTTGATAAATTCTCTAAGATGTCAAGAAATTCCTTAAGGATAGTATAACGAATGGGATGTAATCTATATATAATACAGGGGCGCGTGAATTTCGACATACCTGCCCCACTACAAGTGCTTGTACATGTAATGCCCTGCGATTTGAATGGAGGAAGCGTCGCGGCTTGTGCAGCTTAAGCAGCTTGTGTAGCGTGTGTAACTTAACGTAAGCAAAGTAATACGAAGAAATTTTAAGCTTATGGTGAAAGAGGCCTTGTGACAGAGGGGCTGTCAGTAAAAATGGGAAGCCGCAAATCGGACGACTAATTATATACTTAAAAGAAGGGGATGGGGAATGAGCGACTAAATGTAGATTAACAGATCTCATCACCAAACATCCGGTAGTCGCTATCGACTGAGAAGCCAAGTTTTTTTTTTTTTTTTTTTTTTTGGTCCTTTCGCTGAAACCCCCACCACGCTAGCGGATGTGACTCGTGTGAAAAGTCCCTGAAAAAATTGATTGCCCTCTTACTTCTTATGGGAATTGGCCCTAAATCGGCAACTAGGTACCCAAGCAATCTAGCCGGATCATCGTGTAGCCGCGGGGCATTTCGTCATTCAGATTATATGTAGGTACAACCTCAGTATTATTATGTACATAGGTATTTTAAGGTGTTAACAAAGTACTGAGTTACTTACTTTGATATTCTACCTAACTCCTAAGACAGCGCATAATCAATATTCACCGCATTTTATAATAGGTCATTCATTCCAGGGGTAACTGCCAAAGAAGAAGTGCACCAACAGACGTCTGTTCGACAAAGTCGAATAACGTTGTCTTGTTCCACCGCAAAAAATGGCGGCCGTCAAGTTTGACGATCTCGCTCTGCAGTATGTTCTCACAGATGAGAACGATCAGGAACAAGCAATAGCGGAGAAAGCGGCCATAGGTAAGTTTTCCTATAACATGACTGAAAAATAAGAAATGACTTGCCAACACCATCTCCAAAGGAATCCAAGAGTCTACCAACAGTAGAATATCCGTCGGCCAGTGGGTCGCTTCTATAAATCGTTGGATTCAACCAGGCGATGATCCGAGTGATGATAACTTCATTGCCCGAGCAAAGGCACTAGACTTCCTAGCTAGCACCCTCGGGGTCCTCAAGAAGCAAGATGTACCACTGAAAGCTGACCAAGTTAAGCTCTTGGTAACTTTCTTCGGCTCCCTCTTTTCGAGTGATCATCGAGCTGGTGTTACAGCTTCTGCAAAAGCGTTGAAACATCTTGTTAGCATGAAGTCATTCCAACCTACTCTAGGAGATGATATAATTACCAACGTCTGTAAATTGGGTGATGATTTCAAATTACAAACGCCAGCGACGCGCCTAGAGCTCTATGAATTATTCCTTGAGCTCCTCAAAGATCCTGCCGTGGTCAATGATCTTGAATATCGCCACGGAAATACGTGCGGATTTATAACCAGTCTCCTAGACCTGTGCAGGAACGAAAGGGATCCGCTGAATTTAATGAAGTGGTTTGAGACTCTGAAAGTATTTCTACAGAACTTCTCACCCTCAGAAGATATTACGTTAGAGGTCTTCAAAACCTTCTCAGCTTATTTCCCCATTTCTCTGCGCTCGTCAGCTGCGCCGTCGGGTATTACTGCTGATGACCTGAAGGGCGCCGTCCGGTCATGCTTTGCCGCCCATTACCGCCTGGCCAACCATGCGATACCATATCTTATTAACAAGCTTGATCAGGGGGACGCGGTGACTGTTGCTGTAAAAGTCGACATCCTGCAGACGCTTGATGCATGCTTAGTACAATATGAGCATCCCAAGCAGAGTGTTGTTCCGTTTGTCGATCAGGTATGGAGCTCGCTTAAATACGAGGTTCGAAACGGCGAGATCGCGGATACCATTAAAGCAACTCTAAAGGTCATACGATCCCTCACCACACGGCTTGATGAGGATGAGCTTCGGTCGTTCTTGTCAAGCGCCTGGAGGGACCTTGTTGAAGATTTATCTAGTCCAACCTACACGGCTCAGGCTGGTAGACTTTTGGTCGCAATTTCTGGAGCTGGCTTCCAGTCTTTTTCGAGCATCACTCCCCAAGCCATATCCCACATCAAATCCACGCTTAAACACACCCAATCTACGTCGCATAAACAAGAGCTAGTGGCATTAATTAACTCGGTTCTCACCATACGATCGCACGTGGTTGATACACTGAAGGATGACTCTAGTACCGATGGGAATCTGGGCCTACTAAATGACGAATTATTCGGCGACTCGCTCTTTTCTGAAGTCTACGCACCTCTATGGGAAGAAGCTTCGAGTGTTCAGGTAACAGAGCAAGTGGGTATCTTTAAGAAGATCTTAGAAGGGCTTGCTGTTCTTGTAGGACAGCGATCCAGTGATACTGGTCCTTCCCGCCAGCTATGTTCTCCTCCCACTTGCGAGACGATTTTTAATTGGCTTGCAAACCCGTCTATTATATATCCGCTGGAAGGCAAACAATTCAATGAAACTAATAGCGAGGTAAATCAAGACATTCGCGATGCCGCTGTCGCAGCGCTGAAGGAAGCTGTACCTCTATACCCCCCTGCATTTCAACTTCTTCTACAACAATACCTATCATCACTCAAGGTAGCGTACCAGCAACAGCTCGCTCTCCACGAGCTTCCATTGGAGATTAAACTAGTTGCTAGTACTCTATGTGAAGTTGGTGGCTCAAGTTTACTTGGGAACTCGTCATTATTATCAAACTCTTTCTCCTTAATCAATACCTTACTTGAGGGCTTATCATGGGCGCTGTCAGTGCAGGCACCAATAAGATATTGGACTGCTCTCACCTGTTCCATTCACTTTACTATCATAGAGTTTATGAATTCAACTTCAAAGCAGACACTCAAGCCCTCACAACCAAATCTTCACAGCATTACCAAAGAATGGTACATTCAATTTACCAAAAACATCGAAACTGCTGGGGCTCCTCGGCTCGACCTAAACAAGCCTGGGAGTCCTGAATTGACAACCAAGGCACTCGAGGGACCAGAGATAGAGGGAATAGATATCCACAAGCAACTGCTGGCATATTCTCTCTTCGTTGTGGAGCAACTATACCGTCGTTTCACCACCATCCAGTACCAGAGAGACGAGAGCAATAGTAAAGCACCCCAAATAGGACTCAGCAATGATTTCAAGGGACGACATGATCCTAATATCGAACAAGATATATGTCTTCATCAGCTTGGTCTTCTAGCTACGTCTGTTGTTCGGGCCTTAGATGAGGATGAGCAGAAGGCTCTAGATTTGAGCAAGGATGCATTTATTCTCTTCCATCGCATTGATTCCATCAATGCTGATACCCCAAGACATTTACACCTGGGGACTATTGGAATGAGTCCCTTGGACGAATTCCGTACGGCACCTTTATCGATGGGTATACTTCAAGGCCTTCATCCTGGTGTGATGAATATCGAGGTGGGAAAAGGAGTATTCGATTTATACTAATAATGACTAACTGGTTTAATAGTATCATACCAATGCGATGAAGAGTATTTGCACTGTTCTGACTAGCGTCCCGTCACCATGCTCAGATACGACAAGGGCCGCATTAGATATTACTCTTACGATATTAACCAATAAGCTCCGATTGGAAGACGAACACCATAGTAAAGAAAAACTAGAAATTCAGCAAAGCTTGATCGACGCCTTAACAACTATTCAGGGTCAGGATTCGGAATCCGGTGTTCGAGTCTTCCGTAGCATTCTCCATTTCTTAGCCGGCGATGTAGCACGGTTCAGGAGCACCCCTGATACGCATAATGCATTACTGAAGACGGTGTGTGATAAAGCGCCCGCAGAACCTACAATCGGCCGCCAGTTAGCCAGGAACTTTGAAGTGCTCGTCAGCCCCAAGGAGTGCTTAGAGAAAGAAAACCACGCCATTCGAAAGAGACTAAGCGGCGAATGGCTGTACTTTAAAGCCGTCCAGCCTTATTTGAAGGACTGCTTCCCTAACTCGGGCGTGGACGAGACTGTTACTGTTAATCGTGCTGTAATGGTGTTCGCGATCTTGAAGCACCTAAAGTACGAGCAGTACGCTAGCGACATCGAGCAGATAGTACGTATCGGTATCCGGTCCCTATCTACTTTTAATACCGGAGTAGAAATGGAGTCCTGTCTCAATGTCCTTCTACAAGTACTCGAGAAGGCGCCGAACACGCTCAAAGAGCACCTTGCTGGTCTCATCTCAGGGATGATCATGGTTTACGAGACGGCTAGAAAGGGTACCAAAACTCCAGGGCCCAAGGACGATACTACGGATATCCAAACACAAGGAAAGGAACGAGTCTTGTGCCGGAAATTCGCGCTAGAATTCTTCCAGGAATTACCGAACTCGTACGAATCTCAGTATCTTGTGCCTTACCGCCAACACCTGCTCCGCCCTCTATCAGCAGCTTGCGGAGACTCGGTTAGAGAGATTCGCAGAACAGCATTGGGGGCAAGGAAGGCCTGGGAAGCGCTTGCTTAGAGATCTGCTGCTGAGCATTTGTTGGACTATCCACTAAAATAGTATAGCACTCTACCTGCTACATTTAGATAGAGACTGTCCCCTCTAGGTGGTAACTACCTACCTAACTAATAACATGGGAAGCACCCAAAATATATGCGATGATTATTGAAGGCTACATCCAGGCTTGTTTCAGTAGTTAAGCAGTGTTCACATCAGAGTGGACTGGCAGATAAATCTGCTACAAGTGGCACGAAGGTATTCATAGACAAAGTAGCAGAAGAAATGGTTTTATATTTCGACGCATGAAGCTATTCGTTTATTTACTAACTAGTGTGCTATCAGACTACGCCTTTCTGCGCTTCGACTTTTTGCTGGTTGACGCGGCCTCGGCACCAGTAGACGCAGACTGAGAAGCCGCAATAGCATCTAGAACATCCGCATCGGCGCTTAGGAAATCTGGCACTGGTGCGGTAGCTTGGACTCGCTTGGGATCTGCCTTCGCGATTAATGGCACGGCCGTGGCGAAGATGGTCTGGAAGGGTCGTGCAATGAAGTGGCCTTGCACGTCGAACCACTCCGTAAACGACCGGGCGAGCTCAATGGTTTCCGGCGTGCCGTTATTAGGCGTGACGGTGATCTGGACGTTGTATATTGGGACGTTCTTCTTAGTTGAGGTCGAGATTGAGATCTATATTTTTTTTCTTGGTTAGTCGACGCTCTATCACCACTTCGAGGTAATGTAGAGCATACCTTTGACCCGTCCGGCGCAACGCCCTGGTATATAGTCCCCTTCTCCACAAAGCTGATCCAGAACGTCAAGATACCGTTCAGCAGGGCGTAGACGGCGACCGCAGCGGCCGTGTAGTACTTGGTAGCCTCAAAGCCGAGCTTATAGTCCCAGGCGAAGCAAGCGGCAGCGATAGCAAAGGCACCGTACCCAAGAGCGAGCCGCGTGTCGATTAGCCGGTGGTCCTGCTTGAACTTGAGCGAGTTCAGGTAGTTGGGAATCGCATCGTCGGACGTGTTCTTCAGGTCTGCGTGTAAGTGTTAGCTACCTAGGCTGGATTTGTTAAAATAAGAGGACAGCAATGGCACAATACCCGCGAGGTTGTGAACGGCGATTCGTTCCTGAGAGGCCATTGTCAAGCTCAATCCTCTATCCTAGTGCTCGGAGAGAAGCTTGTAAAATATATTTGCACTCGGATCGTTGGCTAGTAGTGAATACCTAGATATCTAAGATATCGAGTGAAGGAGACGATAGGTGGCCTTCTTAGTTGAATGTCTGTCTTAGTCGAGTGTCAGCTTGGAGAGGTACAAGATACTTTGTAGTGTACCAAGGTACCGAATACTGGTATCTTGCATAAGTGGTTTTTGGATGTGGGGCGCTTTAAAGTTCGGCCCTGTACCGAGCTAGTACAACGTCAATGGAACTCTACATCTTAGTTTAATATGTCCATATTGCATAATATCTATCATAATCAATGCCGACTTGAGCTTCAACCACCATCCAGTGTGCAACGGTTTTAACAGGAACCTACTGGTAGATCTCAGCAATAAGCTCTTCATCATGGCTCAATTACAGCCACAGACGATCTATAGGGATCCCCAGCTTCTGTGGGTTAGCCTTAGCTGGAATGATACGAAGCTCTACTGACTTTAGTCCATAGCTACTGGATCCTGCTCCCGATTACTGCTGTGATGGTAGGCTTATATATCTTACCTTTCCAATGGGACTGTATACTAATATATGGGTAGATCCTAACGGGTGTCCTGCGATACTACGCTACCGTCCTCATGCAAACCCCTCCCAAGAAGCTCGATCAAAAGGCTATGAAAGAGCAGCGATCGCTATTACACGGCGTCGCTGTACGTAGCAACTTCCACGTGTTATCCGAACCATCTTTCCGCGCACGGAGAGACTATCTTACCAATGCCTATGAATCCGGTGCTTTCCTGAAAGACCCCGAACGCCGTGGCCAGCCGCCTCCGAATCCGATGACCGATCCGGGGGCTATGGACGGTATGATGGGTATGATGAAGAATAACATGGCCATGATGATTCCCAATACCTTAATCATGAGCTGGATCAACGCATTCTTCAGTGGATTTGTTATCATCAAGTTGCCTTTTCCTCTTACTATCAAGTTCAAGAGTATGTTGCAGGCCGGCGTTGCGACTAAGGAGATGGACCCGAGATGGATGTCAAGTATCAGTTGGTACTTCTTGTGTTACTTTGGTTTGCAATTTGTGTTCAACTTTTGCTCGGAAATGAAAACGGTAAGTCCTTTAAGGAGCATAATAGGGTTAACGCAGCGTAACTGACTATATAATAGCTGCAAACCAGATGGCCCAGCAGATGTCAGGAATGGGACCTCAAAACGCGCAAATGTTTGGACCTGGTGTTGATCCTGATAAGCAGTTCAAGACAGAGGCTGAGAACCTTGCCGTGGTCGAGCATTACTCGGTCTTGGACGGGGTAGAAGATCGATTGCTCAAGGGTATCAAGTCTAAATAAAAGGATTGAGCAGCTAATCAGCTCGACCTATGCAGATAGCGAATCCCAACCGAACGCCATTATGTGTAGTTGTATACAGTTAGTTAGTCAGAATTACCATGAGATCATTCCCACCACAGACAGACCCCAAGACCCTCTTTCATCATAGTCCCCTTTATACGGTAAGGGGATAGCTTCTTCGCCTTGTCAACTGCTTCTTGCTCGGCGCTTTCGGGCGTCTGATCGTGCCATTCCTCTTCAATCACCTGGAGGCGGACCATCTCGTTCTTGTCGTACCACATCGGATCGCCCTCGGGATCATAGATCCACGTCCACGCCTTTTCATTATGATTGCTAGAGGGCGGTGAGTCACATGTAAAAGCATGCAATCGGATGGTACCTACTATTGCGTGTTTTCAGGCAACTCCTTATACTCCACAAATATGTCTTCGAAAAAATCCGTGCGGACTGGTGTTGATCAGTGGTTATTGTCTCGTGAGTTGCAAGAAGTTTGATGGATGATGGAGAACATACTGTGGATTCCGTCTTGAGAAGCATCACTAATCCTCCCAAAAATAGTCTCGCCCTTGAAGGGTCTGAAGACGACCATTCGAAATTCGACTGTTATATATAAAACTCAGTATTCCTATTACGATATGTTTCTTCGTGGTGAGATAAGAAGAAAATATAATAGTTATACCATTAACATTAACCATTCCACTCCCATGTCCGATAAGACCTTCGGAAGCCCATAGTAGATCGTACATGCAGATGCAGAGACCGATCTTCTGGATTACCCGGTTCGAGTACTTTGCATTGATACTATCTTCAATCGCGATATGGCTGGGTTTCTCAAAATTGTCCGGCCTGATCTGCACCAGATCGGCAATCTTTGTCTGGAGGTTTGTTAATTCTCAAAATTCAAATTCCGTGTGAATTAACTGACCAGAATAAACATCTTTCTTCTTCTTCGACTGTAGTTGTAGTTGCGATAAACATCACATCATACGCTCGATGATAGTAGGTACGGTGCATCATTTTTCTGTTCAGCTAGAATTGATGTAAGTCGTACAGTAGCAGTGGCGGATTTTATACTGTATACCACTTAGAACGGTGCACGGATGTACTTCATGCTTTGTTGGCGGGCTGAATACCAACGTCAAAAAGATTGCAAGTACAATACTACCTAGCGACCCACCTTCACACCTACATAACATTACTAGGTAAAGAGCAGATTATATCTTTAAAAAGAAATTCCAAGTTATCTCTGTGCCTATATCTATATGAAACCAAGTTTTTCTAAGACCGAATGTTTATTATACCCTTTGGGAATCCTTTGTGAAAGAATTGGTCTGTTAGGTTAGGTACTTATTTTGGTAAGTACATGTAGCATTCTGGCGGGCTACATAGGTACGTAAAGGTAGGTACCTAGGTGCGGCTGAAGCGTATTATCGATATTCCTACTCCGACTATGATGAGTCAGGTCAATTGATAGGCCTGCGCTAGCGTCGCGCTAAAAAGTTTATCGCGTTTACATAAAAATCTTGCAGGGGTCCAGCTGTGCTGGCTTTCAAAAATAGAACCCACACAACATAAACCTTTCATCATATACAACTCGGAAATCCTCGAACTAACCTTCATCTAAGAACAATACCTCTCTAGATATCTTGATTCCCTCCGCACTTCCAAGTCGTGACCTTTTCCAACTAAAATCAATTCTCTTCACACTTTGTGTGTTTTTCCTTTTTAATTCTAGTACGTCAAACTCACCGGTCTTGAAGTCACCAGGCGGTGTGATTTTACCCCTTGCCCATATAGTGGGCAGTTAGCTTCTGGTATGTTCAACTTGTTTAACTTGCTCCGTCCATCCGGCGATCTTTGTGGTATAATTTCTAACGTCAGATCCTCCAGCTATCTCTCAGACTAACATTTACTTGTTTCTCTTTCTGAAAATTATACAACTTCAAAATGAGCAGCTATCCCTACGCACCCCCTCCGCCGGCTCCTTCAGCAGCTTCGCCGACCCCGTATCCCCCGTATGGTCAAGGACCTGGGTATTCTCACACACCCCGCGGTGGTCATGCTGGAGCAGCGAGTAGCAGCAGAGGTCATGGTCATCACCAAGGACCTGGTCGTACCGAGTACGGCTCGCCTTACTATCAACAAGATTACTCGGCCCCTAGCGGTGGGCCGTACAATCCTCCTCAACCGACTAGTTACTGGCAGGGAACTCCACCCGCGAGCCACGGCCACCCTAACGGCTCGTCTCTTCCGCCAAGTTATCCTCCTAATTACGCTCCTCAGGCTTTTCACCCTCAGCCTAGCCAGTCCTACCAACAGCCGTATCCCAACCAGTCCTCTCGTCCTCCATATGGTGCTCCCTACGGTCAAGGGCCTAATGAGTATGCTCAACAACCTCTTCAGCCGTGGGGCGATCAAGCTCAATCATTTTCTCACTATTCTAGTCGCGGCGGACGAGGCGGTTATCCGAGTGACCGTAGTGGTCCTCTACGCAGTCCATACCCTCCTACACATCACCAACCAGCTCCCCTCCAGCAGCCGTCGTACGGCTATCCCCCTGCCCCTGCCCCGTCATATCCCGGCCCACCACAGTCTCATTATGGATCTAATAATAGAGGACATGGTCGTGGTGGTCACGCTCACTCAAACAGAGGAGCTCATACTATAAACAATGACCGTGGCGAGAAGTTTCGCCCTCGTGACCAGAAACCGCACCAGCCGTTTAACAATTATCAGAAGTCTGATCCTGCCGGCGCTAAGAAGAAGAAGCGCAAGACCAATACGCTGGGACTAACCCCTGGAGATGAGGATTCAGACGAAGGTGTGGACGAGGAGAAGCGTCTGGAAGAGCTGCTCGGCACAGACGCCCCAGGGTAAGTTCGCATCTCGCGTCTATATGCTCTATAGTTTAAGCTAACTTAACAGTTACAGTATACCTGACGGCGATTTGGCGAAGTGGATAGCGGAGCGCAAGGCGAATTATCCGACTAAGGCTCGCGTGGCGCAAAAGAAAGAGGCGGGAGTGCTCTCGGCCCCAGCAGCTAACGCTAACGACGGCAAGGAGACGGTTGCCGCCCAGGTTGATCCGGTTGAAAAGGAGGCAGATCGTCTACGTAGGAGGTTGGCGAAGCTTGACAGGCAGATCGAGAAGCGTAAGCGTGCTCCTAACGACGAGGGCGATGAGATGCGCTTGGAGTCTTCGGATGATGAGTCCTCGGACGAGCAGCCTGAAGCTTTGCCGACGGACAGGTCAGCTAGCGGATATTTGCCTCCTCCCCCGATCACGCGAGCTGACCCCTCGAACCACTGCAAGTACTACTCTACGGGAGGCATTTGCGGTAAGAAGGGCAAGTGCCGCTTTGTACACGACCCGGCTGTTCGTGAAGCTGCTCTTCAGGAGAGAACCAGGAACGGAGGTCGTATGACACTCAAACAGCGGCTCCTCCTAAATGATAAGGATCAAGACGACATGGAAGTGATCAAGACGATTGTGGATATGCGCTCTAGCGGACGCTTACACGATCCCCATACCTCTACCGATCAGCAGGACAAGGAGAAGGCTGCCGTCGCTGCTGTTTCTTCGCTTCCCACCACCGGTGGGGAGGCTAACCTACCTCCCAATCCCTCCGCGTACCTGAAGAACGCGGACAGGAGCCACCCGTACCGCAAACCTAAGAAGCATAATGATTGGCCCTCCCCCGCCCAACACCAGGCGTGGAATATTCCCGGCTACGGAGGTGCTGGCATGCCACCTAAGTAGTTGCCACAGTTATGATCTGGATGGGCGTGGCCTTTCCACCAATCCGGTCCCAGTTTTGCAGTGCACAGATTACAATGTCCCTCATCAATGTGATGAGTTTGAACGATAGAAGCGTTGCCATGTGGCACGCAACAGGCCATACACGCCTTTCGGATTAGTTATCCACCAGAGATTAGGGAAAGCTGAGTTTCTAATAATGGTTCGACACATTCTTCGTTGCCAATCCTAGGACGTCATGGTTTTCACACGTCACTTTCAACGTACTCGTCATTCGTTTTTTCCCCGTCCGCAACCTGCCAAGTAGTAGCAAATGGTTATGTTAGCGTTACTCCGGTTTATTGTTACTTCCGTGCTCTACATTCTTTTTTTTTTCGACACGAAGGGGGACCAGCAAAGAGATTGTCATTTACTTTAATACGTGGAGCGAGTTTTTCGCCGTTGCTCTAAATTGCCCTCCCATCTCGACATTTTCCAGTTTATTAGTGACCGAGTTTCCCGAGATGTTCCCATACATTATACACTTCCACCCGATTATCTGCCGTCATGGTTACCGTGGTATTTGGGAAAGACGTCTGGCGCGGGCACCGTTAAAAGGGCTTGCAAGGACAAGCCTAGTTAGGGAAAGGACCGTGGGTTGAGTTGCTGGCGTATATGGATAGATTACTAGGTTCATGGCGTCTGGATCTATGGGCTGGCTAGTGGCGTGTTTACTTGATAGTTTATTATTTCGCTTTCACGACGTTGTATTTGCATGTTGTTTCCGAATGATAGCTGTGACTTGAGATGTAGTGCTGTGTATCTGAATCCATGACGAGAGCTTAGGAATTGTAGAGTAGGATTGGATCCTTTAGCCAGGCCGGGACATTAAAGACAATGATACGGTGCATAAGGTTTGGGCGATGCATAATATCTTTTGAATATCTCAACTTTTTTATCTCGCCTATCTGCTCCGGATGTTGGCGCCGGCTTACTACCATGTCCATTAAACGCCTGACGCCATTTGAATGCATGGTAACAGTTACGTATTCCTCCTTTTTCGTGAGAGCGCATGGATTTCCGCATCCAAAAAAAAAGTCCACCCCCAAGACTTATGTTGTGGTGGTAGCTATTCGGGGCCATTTACTCTACCCCATAGTTCCATTCCCATTTCCGTTGGCTGGATTTTATACCAATTAGGTATTGGGGCTTTCCTCTTTCTAACGAGTGTAGTGTTCTCGTTACCGTCTTCCGCCTGCTTTCCCAGTCCTCTTTGGCACCCTTTCCTACATCCTCGACAAGAAACAAACGTACAAATTGCATAGGTACGCAGTGATAACTAATACGCTTACACCAGTAGAACCGCGTTGACGCATCCGTCGTTCTCGCAGTTGTTCGTGATCTGGGCGTAGCGAGCCCAGGCGACCTTGCCGCCGGCGGTGACGAGCCCGAGCTCGGACACGTTGACCTCGATGATGGTGCCCTTGCTGAGGACGCCGAGCTGCGTGTACAGCGGCTGCTGGGGGTTCTTCTTGACGCTGACGATGGGGAGCTGCAGCGTTACGCCGAGCTCGGGGTGCGTCACGTTGGCTTTCTTGTATCTGCGGAGAGGGTGGTTAGTATAGATAGATAGATACTAGAAGGAAGATGGAACATACCGTAGACCCATAGGCCGTATAAAACGCTCGTACTTGACAGGCCGCCTCGTGAAGTCGGGGCCGACGAAGGTAGGCTTGGTGACCATGCGCTTCCAGCTCTTCTGGTGGGTCTTCTTGCCGGTGCTGACGACCTTGAACATCTCCTCCTCGCTGATGCCGCGGACCTTGGGGAGGGGCACGGCGAACTTGGCGGCCTTCTCGGCGCGCTTGTTCTTGACGGCGGTGCTGAGGGCCTTCGCCTGGGTCGGGTTGGAGCGGTCGAGCAGGTAGTTGGGCAGCGGGGTCTTGGGGTCGTTCTCGGAGGCCGACTTGACGTTGCGCTCCTCGTGCGCCTTGATCTGCTTCCGCATCTGGATCTTCTCCTTGTGCCGCTTCGCCTGGTGCAGCTTCGCTCTCAACCCACGCAGGTTCTGCGCGTCCTTCGACGCCTTGTGCCCTTCTCGCGCTTCCCGCTTCCGCATGCGCTCCTCGTGGTCTAGACGCCGACCGTGGGTCTTGCGGAACCGCTCCATGTACTCATTTTGAGGCTGTCGTGGGTTGGGTTGTTAGTTACGGATAGTCCTTTTTATTCTATAAGAGAGAACAGTAAAGATTCTTACCATGATGAATAGATTTGCCCTCGAGAGGGACTTGCGAATGAACTAGAAAAGGTCCTCTTAAGATCAATTCTATTCCGCAGTACCAGGTCAACGAGTTAATTGTTAACTTGGGATGATTGGATTTGTATGAAGGTGTCGGTAACCAGTGATAAAAAAGTTACAGACAATTGTTGTTATCGATCAGGGACCCGCAACTATCAAAATTTCCAGAGCTCCAGCCACATCGATTAGATTAGACACATAGACCTTGTACCCAAGTACAACCCGGAGGAAAAATCAGTGTTCTCCACTTTAACTTTTTGACCCTCCGTCGACTTCAAAATATCACAATTCGGAGCTCGTCGACACTTTTCCCTGGCCGAGTCGAACCACGTCGGAGACAGCTACCAACCGGTCCAATTTCAGACCGGCCAAATACCCGTCTATAATAGGGGAGTCAGGGGATTCAAATCATAGCAAAATGAGCCGGTCACTACTTCGCTCCGTCCTGGAGCTACGCACACCTATAACACGCCTCCCACCAACCTTCCTCCTCCCGATCCAAGCTCGGAGTCTCGCAACAACAGCAGCAAGACGCAACGTCGACCCGACGATCCCTCCGAGCGCAACACCCACACAGACCACCGTACCCCCCATAGCACCCTCCTCGCCATCCCCCTCGCAGTCCCAAACCCACGCCCCCGCCGGCACTACCTCCGCCTCGGTAGCCGAGCTCTTCCCGCTGCTGCGCGCGCAGCCCGCGCACTACATCACGGTACTCATCCACGGGCGGCCCTACCTCGTGACGCAGGGCGACCGGATCCGCCTGCCGTTCTTCATGCACGACGTGCTGCCGGGGACGTGCTGCGGCTGGACCGCGCGTCGACGCTGGGTTCGAGGGACTACACGCTCGTCGGGACCCCGCACGTCGACCCGGCGCTGTTCGAGTGCCGCGCCACCGTCATCGGCGTCGAGACCGAGCCCCTCCGCGTCAAGGTCAAGACCAAGCGCCGCAATCGCCGCTCCCGCCGCGTCGCGAGTAAGCACCGGTTTACCGTGCTGAGGATCAGCGAGCTGAAGCTGCTTGGGCCGTCTTAGGGGTATGGTGTGGTGTGATGGGAAGGGGGGTTTTTTTGGCGGGTAGGAACTAACTCTCTTACTTTGGGGGCGGAAATAGAGGAGCAAGGATTGATTATCCGCTCTGCTATCGAAATGACTGTATTTCTCGTAGGAGAATAGAACCGTGGAAAGAATACCATGGGTCGAAACTAGTCGGTGGTGGGTATCACATCATGTATGTAACACTTATGAGAATGGGCTTGCCAAATATCTAGCAAGCTCTGTGTATAAAACATGAATTCGAGCATAAGCAACAGCAACAGCAGCATACTCTCAAGGTCTACCTATACATATGGAAAACCAGAATTATGCTTACGCCAACAATATGCTCTATCGTTGTCAAGCATTACCAACGCACCACAGGTAGTACCTCACAAGCATTTAACAAGTCAAGAGTAGAAACATGAAAATGTGATCATCGAGAGGTCTGTTTATCATTAAAAAAAAGTTTCACCCAAAGCATAACAATAACCACAAACGTATCGCTAAAACACAACCACAGCTCACCCGACAAGCCGTGTCTAACGATAAAGCATCATCCCATGCCTATCCTGAACTCCGTGGCTAACAAGACATGAGCATGAGCAGAAACGTTAGGGATATCTCTCTCCCACAGGGCCATATAGCTCTCCCCCTGCGGGTTTTCGAATAGTAAAAAAAACAAAAACGGAGTTTAAACAATGGAATTATAGTTTGCCCCCCCCCAAAACACAATTATCCATCCACACGAGCCCATATACAAATAGGCTACTGTCTCCCCTCCTATTTAACCGTAATTTTTAAGGTCCTCAGTCATAAGTCATGTTTTATTTTTAGCTTCCAACCCCGTCCTGTCACCTGGACCCTTCCGGAGAACTTCTCGAAGCCACCTCTCTACCGACGGCTTTAGCAACGCTGCCCCAGTAAGCCTGGGGCCAAACGCTTAATGCTTCGGATTCAGTCGGCATTCTCTCGCGGCAACGGGTAACGACGCTTTGAATAATTCGTCCTAGTAACTCCTCGGTGATGGGTAGCGTCCCTGCGGGCGCTTCAACAGGGTACAGGAACGGGTCGCTCCTGGATAGCAATTCTTCACATGTGGGGCGAAGGTGCTGATCACGGCTGAGACAGCGCTTCATAGTTCGTAGGAGGCTAGGGGGGACAGGTGCTCCGCCAACGCCCTTGTCTCGGAATTCGATATCATACTGCCAGTTGATAATGGCGTGGCATCGTGCCATCTGGTTGGGAATATGGCCGAATGGTGGCGTGCCATATACCATCTGGAACAGTATGCAGCCCAAGCTCCAGATATCACTGGGCTTGCCGAGTTTCATAAGTTTGGGGCGCGGCGTATTACCAATGGAGGTAATGCGGTGGCCGGAGGAGTCGGTAGCGTTAGAGTCAAGAAGACTCTCCGGACTCATGTAGTTGGGGGTACCGATCTGAGTTTCGCGGTGCACATTAACAGTCTCGTCGGTCTGAATAGCGTTCGCAATGCCAAAGTCAATCAATTTTAATCGACCTTGGACTACAACGAAGTTGGCAGGCTTCAAATCCGAGTGCACAATATCATGGGCATGCACCGCCGCTAAGCATTCGAGCATCTCCTGCCAGTAGTAGCGCACGAAGACCGGGTCAAATTTGGCATTCTCGGGCGACAGCCGGAGGCGCAGGAGCGTGTTAAGATCCAGCTCGCCCATTTCCATAAGCTATATTTGAGTAAAAATTCAGTTAGCCTAGTCACAGATGGCCCCCTAAGAGGCGAAGGGGATTACATATAAAACTCACCAGGCTGAGGACCTGTTTTTCTTCGTTCATCTCGTAGTCGTATAGAGTAATAACACGCTCGACGTTGTTCAGCTTTCTTAAAAGGTCGATTTCGCCTTTATAGCCTCGGACCGTGTTCTCGTCCGCGCCCTCGATAGAGACTCGTTTCAACGCAAACATCTTTCCGTTATCGGCCGCCACACGATATACCTTTCCGCTACCTCCACGACCGAGTGAGTCGAGCCTCGTGTAGCATTTTCCGTTGACTTTCATGTAGTTTCGTCGCTTCGCTTGGACCGTAGTTGCCGCGCCAGCCGTGGAGGTAGCAGCATCTAGAATCGACATTTTTGGCGGAGGCGCCGGCGCTGCCCTACGAGGCGTGTTCTGGCTCAGGGAGCTTAATGCCTTGCGTTCCGGTGAGTTAAGTCGTGCGGAACCCACCTCGGCAGCACTCGAAGGACGGGCTGAAGTTTTAGGTATATCTTTTTCCAGAAAGCTTCCTACTGGGGGTTTGTTCCTCTTGAAGGTCGGCGGGGCCTCGTTCTCCTGATCTTGTCTTGCCTGCATCTCCGCTCGGGGAGGCGGAACTCGATAATGTGGGATCGGTATTTCGTCGTGTTCAGGCGAATTCTGTCGCGATCGCGAGACGTGTCCGTTTTCTGCCGCATTAGACAATTCCCTTCTCAGGGCCCTTGCAGATCCCCTAGAGCTCACAGGGCTGCCTGAGGCGAGACGGTCAGGTACGTAATATGAGGACGCGAGGTTATCTAGTGGATCGTAGTCCTCGGAATCCCGAGCATTAGGCACATCGGACTCATGA
The DNA here is from genome assembly GCA_902805475.1 of Entonaema liquescens. Taxonomy (NCBI): domain Eukaryota; kingdom Fungi; phylum Ascomycota; class Sordariomycetes; order Xylariales; family Xylariaceae; genus Entonaema; species Entonaema liquescens. Next base: position 2,984,362 of record CADCSX010000006.1, read on the forward strand.
TTGGATCGGAGGGGTTCTCTTTCGTTTTCGGCGTCCTCTTCGCTCTGTCTCCTTCGTCCTCGGCGCGCCGGGCCACTGAGGAAGCTACCGGGAATCTTTCCAACTCTTTTAACTCGCATTGAGCTCTGTACTGCTTGGTTCTCGTCGATGCGATTCCTAGATCCGTTAGAGCCTAACCTAGAGGCGCTGCCCGGATTAGAAGAACCCTGTTGTCGGGGAACAGTCTGAGGGGCTTCAGGAACATCATTCTCGTCAGATGGTACACTATGAGAATGGAATGATGAGGCTAGGTCGGCTGGTCTAGAAGACATCGCTGACGAAGCCGACGAGCGACCCCTATTACCCGACGAGCTGACAGCAATTCTAACCACTCGGCCCTGCTGAGCCGGCGTATTTAAATCCTTGTCCTTGAGCAGCGAACCATTAGCCTTCTCTTCAGCGACACTATCAGCTCGGCTCGGAGGACGGTTCCCGCTTCGCGAAGCAGAAAAAGATGTTGACGTTGACCTCCTCTTTGCGGGCTTCGGCTGAGAAGCAGCAGCAGAGGTTGCAGACGAAGCACTCAACCGAACAACACGCTTCCTTACAGGACTACTTTCTCTACTAGCCTGACTCCTGACCGGCGAGGTCGGTCTTGACGATAATTGGGTACTGCTGGCACGGGTATGCCTCCTCTCTTCACCGGTTGATGTCGCTGACACATTGAGAACACTGCGCCTCTTGACGGGCTTGTCTTGCTCGGAGTGGACGGGCGACGAAGGCCGATAGGTCTGAGCTCGAGTTCTAACGCGTCCACTATCACGTTCTTGTTCAGCGCCCTCATCGTTCAGAAGTGCTTTGGTAAGAGCGCTGAGCTTCATAGGCACAGGGATCTCGTCATCTGAACTGTCATTATTCGCGTATTGCGACTTGGAAACATGAACTGGAGCTGGAATGTTGGATTCGGCGCGGGCGATCTGAGATCTAGAGGGAGCTCTCCTCAACCCCGATCTTAATGACGACTTTCTCGTTACAGCACCCGGATGTTGACTGGACGCACCGGGCGTCGGTGATGCGGAGGCCATGACGCTGTAAAAGTATTATTTTATGGGAATTTGAAAACAAAAACAGGCGGGTTATAGCGCGTCGAATTGGCGAATTGGCGAATGGGCGAATTGGGGTATCTTGCTGTCGCTTTAATGGATATTCTACGTGTCAAAGCAGATCATGGTCCAAAACATTGTAATTAGGTAGTTTGGTTGAATGAATGGGGCGTTGGTCATGCAAAAGTAATTGGCGCGGTGCCAGTTGAAAGATGTCCTGGATTTGTTCCTGACCTCCCCTGCTTTTCCATTGGCTTGGCACCTTTTTCGTTTTTTATCCGTTGCTAGGAGCAACGCCCACATTCCCGCTTTGGTAGCCAATCATATGCCGTTCGCTAAATCTACTACTGTCAGCAAGTCCATAATATGCAATCCACATATATGGGTATATATGGATACAGATGAATATTGCATAACATACATATGATACATGATAAACAACCCCTCTAAAATGGAGTCGTAATTTTACCTAGGTTACCTGAGTAAGGGATAAGTCGACAATGCTGTTTACGTACGAAGTAGTATGGATTTACGGATGGAAGGTAACACACCCAACCCATTTGCATTCATCGCGCCAATTAAACTTTCCATACCTTATCGCACTGACAGAACCCTACCCGCGAGCGATAAGGTATTTTAAGTTACGCCAATGCAGGTTCAAGATTCATCAAGGCATAACACTTTGATTAAACCAACCGATTATTATCACAGCCGAATTCACAAGGGCACATCAAATTGAAAAACTTAAAATCCGGAGAAGTAGCACTGTATTTTTCCTTAACCGTCTCTAGATGCCTTAGTTGATCAAACGTAGACCCTTCCACGCCGAATACCATATAGGACCACCGCCCATTTCCGTGCCACCTCCCCGAAAAAGTATGACTTCGTTGTCGTAACCATGTACGATACCCGCTTAGTCGAACAGACCGAAGCCCATGTCCTCGTCGGACTCTTCCTTCTCTAGAATTATGTATTAGTACATAAATCCATATGGAATCGTAGCGGACCGTGAACGTACCCTCTTCCTTCTCTTCGGCCTTCTCCTCAGCGGCGGCAGCACCACCGGCAGCGGCAGCGCCGCCAGCAGCAGCACCGCCAGCACCGCCAGAGGGAACGGAAGCAAGCTTGCTGGAACCCTCAGAGATCAACTAGAATATTGCGTTAGTTTTGAATTCCTTTTGAATTCCTTTTGATAACTTCGCGACTCCGGATAATCGTACCTCGTTGACATCCTTGCCTTCAAGCTCGGAGATGAGCTTCTCCAGACGCTCATCGTCAGCCTCGATACCGACGGACTCGAGGACTTCCTTAACGTCGGAAGCAGAGGGCGAGGTGTTGCCACCAAGGCCGAGGAGGAGGTAAGCTGCGAGGTGCTTCATTTTTTCTGATTTGTTCTGCGCGTGCGGTGTTTTGTTAGCGAATTGGAATTTTTGCGACGAGGGGTGACAGCGGGGTGAGCGAATACGATAATTCGGCGACCTCAACTTTTTTGATGGTAGGATATAAATGCTTTAAGAATAAACTTACGAGAGATAAGAAGAACACGAGAAATCAATCGATTTAACCGCGATTTTGGGCGGAGACTGAGCCTTCGAGTTCTGTGGGAAGTTCGGTGTGACGAAGTAGAAGTTTAGAATTGGTGACTACGTTCGGCCAGAAAAGTTTCCTTGGATTTCGGTGCGCCTGGATTTGACTGTGGGCAAGATGGATAGTGGATCCTCGCCTATCACCTGATTAGGGTCGTCTTAGATCTTTTCTCAACTGTCCAATCAAATATTGTGCCTTTACTCCACATTGTCTGTGGCTTGAACTCAATTCCATCCCCACTTCAACATCTCTAATGGCGAATTACAGCTTTGACATGACGTAGCCCAGCCACAGTCTCGGTTGCTGGAGTGCCTGTGGAATCAGGCTCAAGAAGTACTTCGTACTTGGGACATTTTGTTAGGAGCGGGAACGGCACGAGACTTTCTTTTTGTTCAAACGCCTTCTTATCATCACTTCTTGCATCTACCGACCCTCAAGATACCCGCATTCTTTGTTTCTCGATTAACCGACGCATTCATTTTACTTGCCTGAGTCGCATGTGATACTATTTTCAACTTTGGAATTGTTATAGCTAGTCAATCTAGCTGTATTTACTCTCATTGTCAGGTCGCATCGAGTCTTAGGGAAACGAGTCATCGCACATGCCACAGCCCGCCGACTTATGACGCCTCAGGCATATTATAAGCTCCTGACGGCAATCGGGAAACCCTTCAGAGACTCACCCTTGTTATCCAGCAGACATCGAGTCTTATCATAATGCCAGTACGTGTCATCTTTTCAACTTCTCTCATGTAGTGCTTACCTCGGTTCTAACATCTTGCGCATCAAGATCGGTGACCTCCTCGCCGAGATCTCTGGCGGGAATCCATCCTCCGAGCCGCGACCCAAGACACCAACATCAACCGCGGTAAAGCGCAAAGCCGACGATGACTCGCATAGTACAACGTCGAACAAGTACCCCAAGTCGCGACAACAGGATGGAACTTACCCGACAAGTAAGACCACCCGCGAAGTGAAGACGGACACTGCCGATCGACCGAAACCTACCCCCGCGTCGACAGCCATCAAATCTTCGTCTTTGCCTCACCGGACGAGTTCACCATCTATAAATGGCCGCTACCAGCCCCCAGTACCAACTGTGCCACGTACGAGCCTATTATCCTCGAACGGTAGGCCGGGATCCGGATCGGGTGCCAACACGTCCCAACCAAAAGGTCAACAGACCAGATTGCTAGTCGACCAAAACTGAGTGCATCTTCACTAGCAGCTGCTTCTAAAGTGCCTCCTGCGAAGTCGTCACCAACCACCCCGACCACCTCGGACCCATCCAAGGCGCCAAAGAAGGGGTCTTATCAGGAGATCATGGAACGTGCTAAAAAGGCACAAGCGTCTATGGGTAAAGTCGGTATGATCCAGCACAAGGCTATCGGAACTGCCAAGAAAGAGCAGCCCACGAAGGCGGAACAAAAGCCAAACGGGGCCAAAGGGAAAGACGGGAAGCCATATATCGGGAATAGTCGATCATCGACTGCACCTCCTCGTGGAGGTGTGAGACCCGGGGCGGTAGTCCGTGACGCCGGCCGGAATGGCGCTGGAAAAGACGCCAAAACAGGCGGCAAGGCAAGGCCTGGCTCAGCCGGCGGGGAAGCACTGGAGAAAAAGGTCAAGAAGTCAGCGACAGCTACTACAGGTTATACCGGAACCGCCCGACCTCGACCTGGTGCGGCATCGGAGAAGTCATCGGCGTCTAGGAAAGGCAGCTCCTCGGCTTATAAGGCCGGCGGGCTCCTTGCACCCCCAAGACCAAGCCGCCAAGATCGATATGAAGATGAATACGATGAAGATATGGACGATTTCATCGAATATGATGACGAAGACGAACCCGATTACCGAGGCGGGAGGTATAACGAATACGATTCGGACGCCTCCAGCGACATGGAAGCAGGACTTTCTGATATCGACATAGAAGAACGAAGAGCTGAGCTACTAGGTCGCGAGGAGGACAAGCGAGAACAAGCCCTCGAGGAGAAACTCAAGAGAGAGAAGGAGGAGCGAAAACGACGACTCGGCATGGGTCGTTAAGACCTACATCTAATATCAATCTGCCCGCGAACGATAGAGTTCAGCGCAGACATTCGCGGGATGGCGGCTTCTTCATACTTTGTTTCGCTCGCGCTTATTTTTAAACACATGGTTCACGTAGATGGATATTTGCATGGAAGACGGCGTTTTATGAGATTTCCACCCGCCCAAGGTTGACCTTGGTGAGCAATGGCGTTCTTCGTTATTCGTTCTTCATACATACCCCCGTTTTAGGGTCAAGAGGATAATGCAATGGCTTGATCATATCAGCGTAGTGCAACCTTAGATGTCTTTGGACAAAATTACAATGCTGTATATTTTAGAGACTAAATGATAGTTGGTAGTTATTAATGTGTGTCTTGCTTCCTGTAGCATGATTAAATAGATACTCTTTGCAGCGAATGGCTTGATTGTCTTAGAATAGACCTTAAAATGTCTCGCTTAATCATTCATTGTATATATCGTTAAGAGTAAACAATTTAGAATTATTAGAAGGAAAATGCCTTACACAGATCGCCTTTAACAAGCATAATCATTCATAGCCCCCCTTCTTTCATCTCATTTCTTACTATAGGTTCCCGTCTTATCTCTGTATAGAAATAGACACGGTTGCTAACTCTTAGAAACTTTATAACGAGAATAGAAGTAGGAGTTTGACTTATAAATCTCTTTATAGAGCTTACTTCTAGGTGGTTTCCAATGCCATATCCCTCTCGCTTTAGTGTTATACTGCATGTCTCCAGCGAAACACATTCCCAACTTAAGTTTCTATAGTTAACAGTGGAAAGGTTATACCCGTAACGGCTAGAAAGGGGGGGAAGCCGTCTAACCATAATAATCTTCAGCATAGTATCTATAGACTCACCTTATATTGTATAAGACGCCAAAGTAAGTCCCGTACGCACAAGAAATGGGGGGGGGGAATATGCGTAGTTCATGCTGTATAAAGTCTGGCATAGTAGACATTAGGCACTCTTGATTATGAGCCCTTTGGAAAAAGCAAAACGTGATTCTTAATTGATAGAAATAAGAACTAATAGTAAAGTCGAGCGAAGGCTACTTGGGACTAATAAGCTGGATATGTCTACTACTGTAGATAAACAATATTATCTCATATAAACCCCATTTTTAAACATGTGCAAGCCTCTAGACGTTTCGAAGTCTTTGCCATTCACATAATAGACATGAGGACATGATATGAATTACAAGGATTGTCAACTTATACCTACTTGGGTAGGTTAGGTGACATCACGACGATGTAATGCGGGGAGCAAGACCACTTCCAATTTCACTCACCTACATGTAGGGAAAAATAAAAAGTTCATAATCTAGCACCCAGAAACACACCAACTGTAAACTGAGAAACCAACTTGAAACCTAGGGAGATGATGGTCTATTCAACTACGTGGATATCCCTTTTTGCTTTGGCTGTGACAGCTCAGCACCAACCCACCGAGCAGATCATAATTGCTCCATCAGAGCCGCATCAGCTAGATTCAGACGTATCTAAAGTCCAGCATGAGTACGCGCATTCGAGCATACTATAGAAGCCCCAACACCTCCCGATGATGAATAGAGCAGAACATAACTAATAGAATAAATACCAGGCTGAAAAAGGCAGAGATATTTCCAACCGGTAAGTATCCATATACCTAATATAGTTAGCATACGGCTAACCAGTTATAGTCATTGACAAATTCCTCCCCTCGTTTCTTCTCGACGCGGAATGGCCATCGGGGAGCGTACAGAGCTAGGCAATACCGTGAAGGTGGACAATGTCCAAGACGAACCCACCATCACAGTACATCAGAGCCACTCATCATCATGGTCCGATGAGAAGCGTTCCAGTGTGACCTACACCATCACAATTACTGACCCGGACGCTCCCTCTCGTGATAACCCGGAGTGGTCTGAATTCTGTCACTTCATCGCTACAGGAGTGGATATCTCATCATCCAAGTCTGCTACCCTCCGACTATCCAGCCTAAAAGACATTATACCATACAAGCCCCCCGGCCCACCGCCCAAGACCGGAAAGCACAGATACGTGTTCCTATTATTCGCTCCTGCCAACGGTACCACGGACCCGCTTCACCTGACTGACCAAGCCGGAGGACAGGAAACATTGGGGCACGGGCAAGGCGAGACACGGGGTAAGGGATTGGGCAGAGGACAACGGGCTTGAACCTGTTGGTGAGTGTTCTAGCGATGCGATTCTAAATCACCTCGTTCATACCGTCGTTACTGATGAGCGCGTAGCGGCGAATTTCGTCTATGCTCAAAATGAGGAACAATGATGCTCGCCTACCGATTTGGGCTCTTCCGATTCCAATACCGCTAGCCAGTCCATTAATCGTGGACCCAAACGAAGGCCTCAAACCGGTATGCCTGGTATCGCGACCCCCGTCAATGATACAATAGGTACTACACCCTTGAGATCAGGCTCCCGGTATCACATGGGCGAAGCTATGCACAAATTTACTAACTTTCTCTTCAGAAGATTAGCATGGCCCCTGCATTAAGGATGACACGCTTAATCAAAGTGAGCTTCAAATTTTTTTATATTTTTTTGGCATTCTAGAATTCGAATCTTGGGGTCAACTAGAGAATATCTAAGTACATGGGCGTGAGTCTTGGGCTTTATGCCTTATGTAGTCAATAGGGCTAAAAAATAAGCTACATAGTCAGGCGTACAAGGCGATTATTATCTCGGAACCATTCCAATGCTGTGCGAAGAGTTTTGCTGAAGTAAATGGACTCTGCTCCATCTTCATCGTATTCGGTATCCTTTACCTTCGGTTTGACAGATTCATACGGCATGCTTAGATCGCCGCAAACATCCTTGTCACCAACAACCCAAAGTATATCTCGATGTCGACTGAAAGCTACACATTGTCTCTGTGAATCTTTGAGGAATCCCGGGTTATCTGTACGAGTCATAATAAATACTGCGATGTTGCCCTCGCTACCCTGGAATGAATCTGTCGTGCTAATGGGAATCTTTGAGAGTATGGTATTTGACTTCCATGCTTTCTGTATATAATTCTTCATGGCATTGTACGGGACAATAATGATGAAGTCCTCCACACTCGCGAAGCCAGCATCTACGACGTCTAATATAAGCTTACTGGCATGAGCTGCTTGTCCAGGATTGAATGATGATCCAAAGGAATCCTTCTCGCACAGAGTGTTCTCGCAGTGGAATAATACAGGCAGAACTTTATCCAAGTTTGCCGTGATATGAAACTTCTCAATCCAATGCTCTAGCTTCCTAGCAACCGGGTGGTTGGAAAGGGCACACAGGGTGTCGTCATAAGAAAAATTGACGACATCTTGGTAAAACAAGTCGTGGGCCAAATCGAATCCACCGGCCACCATACGACGTTGAGTGTTCAGAACAAGGCACGGCCAACTCGTCAATTGTAGCTGCTCCAGAATAGAAATCTTGGCCATCTGGCCGAACATGTTCGCATATTTACCTCCGATGCGCCAATGAAAACTCATAACCGAAGGTAAGAGTTGTCGGGTGTCACCCGCCATCACTACGGGTCGGCCATTGATCCAGGGAATGCATGCCTCTGCGATAGTCATGCAACCAGCCTCGTCTAGCGCAGTCATCTTGGCTATGTCCTTGTTGAATCTCGCTACTGGGTTTTCCTTGCTTCCATAAGTTGTAGAGGCTATTACGTCTGATGCCAGGCAAATCTGCTCTATTAGTTTTCTCACGAACCCCTTCGGTGATAATGGCTTAGGGGGTATAGTCGCCTCGGGCTTATCTCCGAACAGTAACTCCCAGGCCTCTCTCTTCTTGACCGAGTCCTCCACAAATGCATCCCACGTCATGTTTCCGCCGACCCAAGAGAGAAACATGGCCCAGTTATCATCTAATTGAAGAAGTGGGAATATTTTATGCAGAGCCACACTGTCGTCAGGATCGAGAGCCCAAGTCTTGTAACGGACTACCTTCAAGACCCACTCGCAAGGCGAGTTTTCGTAGAACCACTGGCGGATAGCATCAGACGTCAAAGGCTCCCAGATAGAAATATCATCGCAGCCAGATCGAACCATATTTATAAATGCTGTGATATTTACGTCGGGGTCAGTAGCGTGGACAATAGCGGCATACGGCAGGCGGGAACCTTGCGAGAACCCATTGTAGCGGTCGATAGCATCTTTATTTGTCCATGCTATGCGCTTGACGAGGTTACGAACAGCAACATGAGTCGGGCAGCAAGCCATAATCCTATCATGCTCTGGGTCCTGCAAGCAGAGATTCAGGATTATAGCAAGCATATGTGTTTTTCCGGATCCTGCAAAACTAACGATTGGTAATATGCTCAAGGGGACGTTGGAAAGTAGCTCCTTGAATTTATATAGATCCTCTCCGATATGCTCAAGGATTATCTCTACAAGACCTGGAGCCTTCCACTTCTTCTTGTAAAGGCACCCATTGCGTTGAACGCGGGTGAGATGTGCTTGCTACTAAGTGTTGAATCTGATGGGACCATATCAATGCCATCATCTGCTTGATTCTGAGGAGGCCAAAGAGGCGTTATATTGGACTCGTTTGGTGGTGGGGGTTATTGGGCAGAGTAGCGTCATGCCCAGAAGGGCCGCGAGACCGCAGGGAGAAGTTGAGCAGGTAAGAACTATACTTGGGATCACGCGGGTTATTCTCTTGTTGGGAGGCAGGGTGCGCGAGAAGTTCATCCCAGCTAGATGCACACGGAGTCTCTGCAACATGAGAAAAACCCGCGAGGAGCGAAGTGAGAGAAGCACCTTGAAGTACCTCACCCTGGAGGCGTCGGCCGAGTAGTTTCTCCATCTTACTAGACTCATCAGTACGATACTCGGGCGCTCTTTTGAAATACTCCATGATCCGCTCTAAAGGCTCACGCTCAGCCAAATCATTAACCGCATTGACTCGTCGCTTTGCAACAGAGACTGATGGATCGAAAAACAGCCAGATCTTCTCCTAGTTGACCCGGTCATTCTCATCACAGATCTTGGACCTTTCTCGGACCTTTACAGCCTGCTTGCGCATTTCGTACTGTGGGCTTTCAACATCTGTGGGACGATACGCACGGAATGTGAAGAGGTTCTTCACAAAGTCCATTCCCACTACAGTACCCTTCCAGAATCTTTCATCCTTGGCAAGCTCACCATCGATAAGCTCAGGTGGCCCAAAGAAGATCTTTAACTCGAGGTCGGGCTTTGTCATGATGCGCAAGGTATCTGAGAACGCCTAGAGACCATTGGTGAGCTCAAACGTCGCAGACCGCGAATATAAATAGCTTCATGAACTTACAAGGACTTCCAGGGATAATGCGGCGACCACCTCATACTCTTCGGTCACCATTGATTTGGTGTTGTCAACTTCCTCTGAGGAATATGTGGTGTGATCCTTCTGGATGGGGCTCTCGGGGATCATGAAGGCGGCTGGTACTTCTATACTACGAATCGCAATTGAATCCTGAATCAAAGGGAAGACGTCCTGGACGACACTCTGTGTGAAGCAGGTGAGTGCATTGTGCAGCGAGGTATGCACGTGGATTTTCTTCAACTGCTTCTCCGCGCGAAACCCTTCGATAGTGCGTAAATATCGCTTCATATCCCAATCCAGCCTGAGATAAGACAATGATATTAGCTTCAAATATAACACAAGAGACCGGTGAGCCACTTACTTGTTTCCGAAAGGGTAGGATAATTCGAAGTCTAGGACGGCATCACGAGCTGCCTTGATATAGTTCTGATTGTTTGTTGACCTCATGAGGAATGACCAGGTGCGTAACCCTCTCATGTCTGAGAGTGAAATCGGGGCACCGTCCACAGAGCCGTTGCGATGAAAGGCAGCGTCTACGGCTTCGTCGCGGCCTTCGAAGGGCCACGGCCAACCTTCGCAGATCAAATCCGCATCGTCAGACAACCTCATGGTTATGCTAAGCCATGGCGCGTCCACTTTTCCCCGTAGTTCTTGGGGAAGCGCGTCCGAATCCGGCGGGATTTCCGCGAAACTCAAATCTACTTTCCCCGGATGGGCACCGAAGAAAACAACATGTGCATCCGATGGTTTGTCAATACCTCGTGAGTAGTACCGATACGCACCATCGGTGCGGCGAGGGAAGTGGATACTAAATCCGATACGGGGAGAGGATTCTCGGGTGGGGTTCCACAGGAACCACGACTTGTAGTGGCCGCTAAGGCCATCAAGCATGCCACCACCACCACAAAATACCTTTTTTCCTGGTGCCCATAAGACACTGGGTCTACGGTCCATTCGGCCTCTAGCGGCGGCACCTCCGGTCTTGGCGCCTGCTTTGCGGGTCGTCGGAGGCATAACTAAGAAAGCACCGTTAATTACATATGATGTGATGAATACGATATAAGAATGATAGTATACTTACTGAAGGAGAGTTGTTATTATTGTTGTTGCTGCTGTGGCTGCTCTTATCGTTGTTGTCGTTGTTGCTGTTTTAGATGTTGCAAATGTTACGCGTAAGACGTTGCAGACTGGAAGTTTTAAATATTTAATGTAAAAGAAGTTGCAGCTTCCAACAATTGAAAGATACTGTATGTAGTGCCATGCGCTTTCCATAAGAGTGTAATTGCCTGAAGTTTAAATGGGTTGAGACCTGATTGGCTGCCTAAGATTGTGTAGATGCCCCCCAAAAATGATTAGACGTAAAAGTTGCGCTTAGATATGCTTTCTACCAGACTCGAATGCCCCTTCCTTCATTTTAGCGCGTCCCACTCAGCAACACCTGCTACTTCCCTCGACAATGCTTCTCTGGCAGAAAACGTCAAAGAATTTTGAAGCTCACTTTGATCAAGCGTGTCATTCTCAAGGCGAAAGACATGGTAACTGCGATAGTCGTCAGCAATAGTTAATAAAAGCGCAACTTTTAAGTAGCATTGCCGCCATCCTTGTTTTTCGGCTAGTTGAATAGCACTGCGGTGTCCTTCGTCGGCCCAGATACGCCGTCTACAAAATCGAAGATTACAACGCAACTAAAGATCTTAAAAGAATTAGTTAAGCAAGCTAAGAGAAGAACAGCCCTAAAAACACCTGGCAGGCAGATCAAGCATCGGCGAAAGGATCTAAGATCTTGATAATTAAGCAATGGCACGAGGACGGTTTTCTTTTTCTTCTTTTTCTTTTGAGAGGAAAGTGATGTTAGACGTTGCCTGACATAATTTGTATACTTAAAATTTAATTAGTAGTTATTAAAAAAAGATCTGGCAGATCTTTTGAACCAATCAACTTCTACTTCAATTTTGAGAACTGCCTATTATCAGGTACCTACATACCTAGGTAGGTACCTACCTACCTACATAAGGTACAAATTACATATATTGGTCAATTTATTGAAGCTACCCTCGCCTACCTGTACTATGGTTGCTGGGCTTTGCCTAGCTTGAGGTAGCTGAGATTTATGTGTGTCACGTAGCTACCTAGTCTAAGAGCCAGTAGCAAAATCATTAGCAGCGCGAGCAAGCTACCCACGCTACCCACGTATTGGGTTTGCAGAGTCTAAGAAGCACAAGCTTCTCAAAGCTACCAAAGAGAAATGTGACAATTTTAGGGCTTGAGTACCGATACTGGCTGTTACTTACTCTCTTTGCTGATTTCAATAAGACGGTTGCCGCAGGAGGTTATACTACCTATGTACACTGTATGGAAGTGGGGATTGGAAATTGAAGTTGGGCTGGCAGGTACTAAAATACATCCGGCCATTTAAAAAAGATGCTTCCTGCCAGAATTGAACGCTCCTTCCTGCTTAACGTACTGCTCTATTTTTACTTATCAATACGGCTAGCGCCAATTAAAAATAGAATTGAGAATGCATAAAAATAGAAATAAACTTTAAAGTCCTGTACTACGTGTAGACTTTATGAATGTCGAAAACGGGAAGACTTGTTTCGCGTCGCAACTTGATTTTGGAGAAAAAAATATAAAAAAAATTTGAAGCTCACTTTGATTAAGCGTGTCATCCTTAGTGCAGGGGCCATGCTAATCTTCTGAGAGGAAAGTTAGTAAAATTCTGCATAGCTTCGCCCGTGTGATACCGGGGGGCGTCGGTCCCGGGGAGGGGGACAGGTCGCGCTTACCTCTGTATCGTTTCAAATTGACCAAATGCCCGAAGGCGAAAGCTAGACCTACTTTCACCGTTTATATTTTATTATTCTTGGAAGCGGGGGAAACGAACCGGATGTGGCCTGGGCTTGCAGACCGTGCACAAAGGTTGGGGCCGCAATACGTGACGTGGAAATGATATTGATTCGTCTAAGTGTGGGCCCAACATGTACGGAGGTACCTAATCCTTTGCCTTACGTAACCCGTGTATCACAGCCCCAGAGCCCCAACCTTTGTACTTGCGTACCTTACATCCTGAAATGCGAGAATGTTATCCCTAAACAAGGGCCTGTAGTGTGGGAAGATTTACTGGGCGAAGCCCAGTAAAACTCAGTATAGCTCAGTGATTACATAACCCACTACAGGCCCAAATCCTGACCTGTAAAGGCCAGGTCTTACTACCAGCCTTTGCTATTTAGATATAAGTCGGGATGTAGCTTATGCGACTAGTTTTAGTGATTGATCGTTCCGGAGAAGCTATCTAACAGTACAACACGTAGTAAGTACCAATCTATAGTATTATCTGCAATGGGCAGTCGGGTTTGATTCGATTCATTATTTCTTGAGGGACCACCCCCAGCTCCGTACATCGAATGGTCTCAACCTTAAGCCAAGATGGGTGTTCATCAAACCCGAATTTTGCCCATGACTGGCTTCGAGACTGTTGCGCTCGTGGATCATACCGTTTGATCTCAGCCTCAATGTAATCCCGGTACTGCTGAGGAATGTTTTCTCTGATCAGGGCCTTCCCACGACGGCGAGTGTCCCAGGATAGCGGCACTGCTATGACTACCGAGCGATAGTCGAAACACCCGGTATTGCTCAATGTCAAATTTGAGACCAGTGGGAATGTATTACCGTTGGTAAATTTCGGTAAATTACTGGAATTTGCCGAATTTATGATGCGTCTCCGTTATGGTAGAGACGATGGGCTTGCCATATCTCCTTCGATTCCACATCCAATACCTCGTCTTACCCTGGGTTGTTAGATCCAAGAACAACGACGCAAGCGAATATTAGCCAATGTGAGGAAGGCTAAAAGAATTAACTGCCGCAACATAGTGTCCATGATCCTTATATGCACATTCTAGGGCAGTCGGTATCTCGGAAGTCATGAGGCATTCTGAATTCTGTTCTACTTACTCTATTCTATATTCTCATCAGAAACCCTTGTATAGCTCTATACTTCACTGCTTCTCGCCCGATAAACTTTTCGATGGCTCTTGGGTAAAGCATCGAGAGGCCGGACCCAGTGCCCCATGTTTTGTTAGGTGGAAACGACTACAAACAGAGGATATGCCTATTGACATGGCGGGCTCGGGAGAGAATACTTGCCTCACGTTAGTTGTAGGAAAAGTGAAGATGACATGACCTCTCGGCATTGCTGCCAGGAAAATAACGTGCCTTCCGCGCGCTCCAAGTGCTTCAATAGCTTGCCATAAGGTATACATGGACAGTTTCTTCCTTGACGGCATTTGAGAGCATATGACGTAAGACCTCCAACAGTGACCCGTTCAACGGACATTCAGGAAGGCAATAGGCAGTTGGAGGATATGCTAAACCAGAAAGATGACTCACATAGGCGGGCAGGCAATAATATTGGCTAGCATAGGGCAAGGCCGAAAAGGGAGACGATGTCGAAGTTAGGTAGGTACCTATATTATTCCTCTACTTCTTCCATTTACCTTCTTTAGGAGAGAGCGGAAGCGGTAGTTTGGGGCTATTCCTTGTTATATTCATTATATAACCGGTGTCTATATCCAACTTGTGACATAAATCATAAATCCTACACTCGAAACCATAACTAAGACGTCGAGACGAGACCCATGTCCACTACTCGAAGCAATATAAGGATATAATAGAAAACCCAAGCATAAAGAAACAGGTCCCCTAAGCTATTATAGCCAACCGAATCCAGTACGTAACATGATCAACAATCCAAAAGCCATTCCAGTCTGGAATTCTCTAACCAACCCTAAATTTGATACATGCTTCCGAAAATAAACTGAGGCTGGGGTAAACTAACCCGGCCCATATCCTTCACAGACCAAGCCTGTGGTTTTGTCACCTGGTACTTGTTCGAGATAAAACTAGTCAGCTTATCTTCCTCCTGCTGCGGCTGCAGCTGCTGCGATTCCTCCTCTGCCTGCTCGGCATCCGTCGACGTGCGCTTCTGGTAGTACCGCTGCCAGGCGTAGCTCTCGCCGAGGCGCTTCGCGACGTCGTTCGCCTCGTTAAGGCTGACGAGACGGCGCTTGCCGTCGACCCTGGCGAGGTGCTCCTCGAGAACGCGCCAGGTACCTTCCTTGCGGTTCTTCCCGAGCTCGTCCCGCTGGTTGTTCCTGCGCCACAAGTTGGCGCGGAACGAGTTGCGGTTGGTGTTCTTCAGCTTGGTGACAAAGTTCTCGTAGTTGTCTCCGTTGGGTTCGATGGATTCCTGCGACTCCACCTTGGAGTTGATGAACAGGTCGTACGCGATCTCGCTCGGCGTGCGGCCTACCGCGTTCTCGCGATATAGCAGGTTGGGGTCCTGCTCTAGAAGCACCCGGATGTGCCCTGCCAGGTGGCGAAGTACCGCGGTGTGGAGGATCGTGTCGCCGGCGCCGTTGAGGATGCCGAGCTCCGCGCCGCCGGAAAACTCCAAGAGTAGGCGCAAAACGTCGATGTTCTGGGTATTTTCGTCGTTGAGCAGCGTGGTGCCATTCCAGTTGTTCGTTCGATAGTACGAAAGGGTGTTGGCAGTCTTGAGCCAGGAGTGAAGAGGGGTGTCGCCGCCGCTGGCCAGGTTGTTCC